>CM066730.1:11200000-11800000 GCA_033961575.1 Aselliscus stoliczkanus
TGGGAGCAAGAGAACTCTGAGAGCATGAAACAGACAGAGAAAAAACAGGAACCAGGAGAAAGGAACACGCCTAGGGCAGGGCCCTTGCTGAGTTGTAAGCAGGTGTGAGTCAGGCCTGTCTGTCTTGGCGGCCACACCTTTTGTCCAAGTTCTGAATGCCAGGTGGAGAATTTGCCTACACCACGCTCCCCTGATCAAGTCAGAACAGGTTTCCGGAAAGATCATTCCCATTAAAATTAATAGAACCAAAATAAGCTGATCTCTCTTGAAATGTGATTTCTTTTCTGTTTCCTAAATGCTTACAGAGAACCCTGAAAATGTAGAATAGAGGAAAGAGGGAGAAGCATACTTTGACATCCAGGAGGCTGGGGGTTAGAGAGAGGGAGGTGGTTTTATATTATCCATTCCTGCCCTCCCAGCCAACCTCCTCACTAACTTACTAAAGAAACCAAGCTGAATGCAGTGAGGAATGTAATAGACTTGAATCTTTATGAGTTACCATATGATGATAAAGATCTTTCCATCATGTGTGTGCAAACCTACAACTGCTATTGAATTAAGAAGAAAAGGTCTAGAAAGGAAAGACTTGTCATATAACTAATTTTTTTTTTTTTTAGAGGGCAGTGTCACTGGCCCTCATATGTGGGATCCGAACCTGGGCCGCTGGTGTCCTAAGCCAGCTCTTAACCAATGTGCCACTCAGCCGGCCCCTTATATAACCAAATTTTAAAACCTTAGGGACATACCTCATACCCATCAAGATGGCTAATATCAATCCCCTCCAAACCCACCAAAAATATGTGTTGGTAAGGATGTGGAGAAATTGGAACCCTGGTGTGCTGTTGGTGGGAATGTAAAATGGTTCACCAACTGTGGGAAACAGTGTGGTGGTTCCTCAAAAATTAAACATGGAATTACCATATGACCCAGCAATTCCACTGCTGGATATATATACTCATAAGAATTGAAAGCAGGATTTTGAAGACGTATTTATATTCCCATGTTCATAGCAGCATTATTCACAATCGCCAAAGGTGGAAACACCCCAAGTGTCTATTGAAGGGTGAATGTATAAACAAAATGTGGTATATACATACAATAAAATATCATTTGGCCTTAAAAAGGAAGGAAATCCTGACATATGCTATAACATGGATGAACTTTGAAGACATTATGTTAACTGAAATAAGCCAGTTACCAAAAGACAAATCCTGTGATTCCACTTATATGAGGTACCCAGAGTAATCAAATTCATAGAGACAAAAAGTGAAATGGTGATTGCCAAGGGCAGGGTGCGGGGATGTAGTGGTGGAGAATTATTAGTTAATGAGTACTGAGTTCCATTTTGGGATGATGAAAAAATTCCTGGAGATAGATGGGAGTGATGGTTGGACAACAATGTGAAGGTACTTAATGCCATGAAACTGTATGCTTAACAATGTTAAGATGGTAAATTTTATGCTATGAGTATTTTATCACAATTTAAAAAAATTCTACACACACACACACACTTCTTGGAAAGGAGACAAACTATCTGGGTTTGAATCTGTTTCACGGCCTGTTAGAATATGAACTTGGCCAAATTACTTGGCCAACTTGAGCTTTTGCCACCTGTAGAACGGAGATGATAATTATGTACACTTCTTAAGGTTTAAATGAAACAACCCCAGTAAAGAACCTGGCACAGTGTTTGGCACATTCTAAGTGCTCAATAATGGTAGCTATTGCTGTTGTTGAGTCCTCAGGCATCATGGTTGAAGGTCAGCTAGAAGCTGGGCATGGGCAACTTGTTTAACTTGTCATTTTTAACTTCACCCAAAAAATGAAACAATGATTTCTCACCACACATATTCACACCCATAAAATACATGCACCATTAAGACCTACATCCACATCGAGTAAAGACAAGCTAATGTCTTTAGTCAGCATATTTATTTCATGTAGTCTAAACTTGTCTTTTCTGGTAATATATCAGCCTCGCTTTGCCCTTAGGCAAACTACTTTTAAGGCAGAGATGTTTTATGTTTATCAACACCACCCAAGATCAGATATTTGTTTTCTATGAGGAGGTGCTGGAATCATGTCTAAGGTGTTATGGTGTTGTCCACATAAGCTTCAGAGGAAGGCTCCCAGGAGTCAAGCCAGGTCTGTCATGAAGGTGGCAACAATGACAGAGGTGCCTCTGATCCCCAGCCCCCAGCATCATGCTCATGGCCCTTCCAAGGTAGTCTCTGTGCCCCTGCTGCCTTCTGGAGATTGCCTGGAAAGTTTACTGGATGAAGGGTCAAGAAGGCAGAGACAAGGAGAAAAGCAAACAATACTAGGGGGAGCTAATGTGTGGTCTCGAAGTCTTGGAGACAATATTTAGAGATGAAATATGGCAAAATATGAATGTGTCGTGTTACAATCCCAATGAATATTTTTTCAGAACAGTATTTCTCACCTGCTGGGGATTTTGCCCCTCTATTCCCCACACCCAGGGAACATGTAGCAATGTCTGAAAACATTTTTGGTGGTCAGAGCTCGTGGGGTGACATCCAGTGGGTAGAGGCCAGGATGCTGCTAGATATCCTGCAATATACAGAGAAGCCTCCACAACGAAAGATGACTTGCCCTAAAATTTCAGTAGTGCTGAGGTGCAGGTCCCCTGCTCTACAACAACCAGAAGGAATGAAAAGAAATCATTTCCCAGCTGAGAGAAGGATGAAAGAAAAGAGCTATTGAAATGGGAAACATGTAGAGGAGCCCAAAGAAAAAGGATGCCTCTGGTATACTATTTGACATTTATCATTTTTACCTTTATATTCTCTCTCTCTCTCTCTCTCTCTCTCTCTCTCTCTCTCACACACACACACACACACACACACACACACAATTACTAGAGCTTACATCTATTACATTTATTTATCTTCGTTTTGTAATAGAGACATTAACATTTAAAATTAGATTTGGTTAGGAGAGGACATTTCTTTATAAACTACCAAGGCTTCTTTATTTAGGCCGTCACTGTATTCGTCAGAACTTGTTTCTTATCTTGCTCAACAGTCAGGAGGAATTTGTCCAAACATGAAATTCTTTGAACTTCACAGTGGATTATACCTGAGAAACTGCTTTATGGGCCACAGATTAAAGTGGGAAAAAGGTTGGAAAAGATGCATTAAATGTCTGGGAGAATTATGATAGAATCCTAAACCACAGCATCGTATGTTCCTGAAACACCGTCTACAATAGAACAATTGGCAGAATAGTGTCAAGCAGGTTTTGTGTCTGACTACCTGGGTTTTAATCCTGTCTTCAGCAGACAAGCTGTGGGACATTGGGCAAGTTACTGAACTTCTTTGTGCTGCTATTTTCTCATCTAAAAAACAGGAAGAACAATGGAATGTACTTCACAGAGCTGTTAGGCAGATTAACTGAGGTAATATAGGTAAATCAGTTAGCACAGCAGCAAAGGCATTGCAAGCCCTCTGGGAATGTTAGCTGTTATAGTGAGGATGATAAAGTGGGCCACTGGTGTGTGTGTGTGTGTGTGTGTGTGTGTGTATAAAGTTACAGAACAGAATATATTTCTTTTAAAACATAACCAGCTTTTGATGCCTCTGTGACTCCAAATAATCCTTAGGTTGTTTTTAAAACTGGACAAAAGGTAGTTTATTTTCTTTTCCTCTATTCTGGAAACTGCAAGCCATCATTATAGTGCCACCAAAGAATGCTTACAAAATTAGGAAATAGAGTTAGTGAATAAAGAGTCCAAGAAAGAAAATTTAGATACTTTACCTTGAAAGAAAGTTTAAGAACAGGTTTTGTGTTTATGCAAATTCTAGGTGTTCAATAAACATTTATTGACAAATGAAACTAGCAGGTATTTTTTTGGAAGATGAGAAGGAATACACTCTTAAGGAAAGGCTGAATAGGAAAGAGGAGAGAAATCACTATATAGGTGGGGTTCTGGGCTAACAAAATACTGCAGGAGTTTTGGAGACTCACAGCAGTTCTTAATCCCAGCTGCGCCCTGGGGGCACTTTTAAGAATTCGAATTCCCAACTTCACCTAGACGGATGCAATCAAGATCTTGGGTGCTGGAGCCCAGGCATTTATATTTATAGAATCCCCATAGGATTCCAATGTGCAGCCAAGATTGAGAGACAATACTCTAGAGACCAGTGTTTCTCAAACTTGAATGTCATAGAAAGGAACTGCCTGGCAATTTTATTAAAACTCAAGCTCTGATTCAGTAGGTGTGTGCAGGGGGAGGGAGCAGAGAGAGGAAGCAGGAGGCTAAGATGCTGCATTTCTAACAAATTCCCAGGAAATGTCAATTCTGCAATTTGGGGAATTTCATTTGGAGCTGCAAGTCTCATTTGCTTTGAAAATGGCTCCATATAAATAAACATGATATCATTATAGAGTGCTACCGTTGTTTATTGAGTGGAAACTCACTTGTTCAACAAATGTATCATGACCTATTATAACTACATTCTGTTGAAGGGATGTGAAGATGAATAAGTAGATTTCTTTCTTCGAGTTGTTTATAATTCAATTTATAGTAGACAGCATTTAAGTCAGGCAGGAAATAGTAATAAAACTTCCTGACTGTAATGTTTCTGATGGCAGTGAAATGGGATGGGTATTGAAGGGCTATTGAGGCAGTTTTCCTGGTGGAGGATACTGAGGAAAAATTTTGTTTCAGGAAAGTACTGAATGAAGAATACCTGTGAAATAACAGAAGAGGCTGAAAAATTCAGGAAAGAGGTGGAAGAAATGGATAGATAGGAAAAGGACACTTAGCACCAGAGTTCTTTAAAAGGAGCCTATAGATGGTGGTGATGATTTGGAGGTTTCTGAGGAAAGAGAATCTTGATGAAAGTAAGAGAGCCTCACTAATGGATTTGAGGTTTTACTGGGGAGCCCCCATGGGCCCATTTTATTCACTGGGCTTACCAGGTAAGCCAAGCACATAAGCTGAACCTGAGAATTTCTCTAAAAGGCTCACCTACATGTCATTTGCATCTTCTGATTTTCAAACCACATATTTATTTGCATCTGATTGATAAATGTGGAGGACAACTTCGTCACGTGTCCGTTCCTGAGGATGTTAGATCATGAATATGTCTAAGCATTTTCTCTTCACATCTCCATGAAGTTCACATTCTCCGTCAATGGTGGCAATCCAGTATAAAGAGTGTTTAATTCATCCCTACCTTCTCAGGGTTGGCAACAAACGGACAGAGTGCCTGGTTACTAGGAACTTCATCTTCATGGGTCATCTGTCTGATCCAGCTGTGCTGAGCCTGGTAAGTACGTCACCAGGATTGCAAAACTTTCAACTGCTTATGAAAGCACAAAGGGACCTGCTGAATTTTCAAACTGCAGGACAAACCTGCTTCTCCTCACCTACATGCCAACAGATTTAGAAATGCCTTTGACAATCATTCCCCAAGCTTGAGTACAATCACATTTTGAAAAAGGGTGTGTGTTCTTTTTTCTTATTATAAAGTAATACCTGCACTTGATTTTATAAAAATCTAGAAAACATAGAATATGAGAAAATAAACATCACTGAAATCCCCCTATCCAAAGATAGGCCTTGTTCATATTTTGATAAATTTCTTCCTGGCATGTTGGTTACAAATGTGTGACTCTGCAGCCCAGGCAGCTTGGCTATCCTACTCGTTTACTTAACATTTTTGTTAAATAATGTTAAAAGGAGAAATTGTTTTTCTTTCTTAACCTACTCAAATGCATTCAGGAAAATAGCTCTTCTATGGTATGAACTCGCCTTATAAAACCCACCTGTGCTCATCTACTGGGTGCAGCATTCCGTAAGAGAATCACCTTGTTTTCCAGAGGCTTGTGCTGACATTGCTATTAGACTCAGTAAAAAGTGATTCTGTCTGTGGTAGGAATCAGTTATGGTAGGTAGAATTCGCTTATTCCCATTCTCGAAATATCCTTGGGGACAAGGAGGATACACTAGGCTTAGGACCGATAGTCTTCACTACCTAGGAGGGTCATCTGTGCACTTGTTAAATAATCTACCAACTGTCATAATATTTGTTTATCTGACCATATAATCCACTTGAAGGACATTTTCATATTAGACGCTCATTATTTCTCAAGCTTGCCCTTTTCTTCTCACCTGTCCATTAACATTGATCCTCATTAGACAATTCTATCAACAAGCATTTATTGAACACTGGCTGCACTGGAATTTTAAGAATGGCAGTGATCATGACCCTGAAAACCTTCCCTAAAATATGACTTAGACTAGAGATGAGTGGTTTGGGGAGCCCATGAATGATGGTTGTCATCCTTGGTTACATGTTAGAGTCACCTGGGAAGCTTTTGTGCTGCACCCGAGACCAGGTGAATCAGCATGTCTGAAGATGGGATGCAGGCAGGTGGCTTTTAGTGCTCCCCCAAGTGATTCCGATGTGTACCCAGGGTGGAGAACTGGAGCCATAGAGCAGTGATTTTCATCTCATTGGCTGCACATTAGAGATTTTTAAAAATCAAAATGCTTGGGCCCCACCCCAGAACAAATGAGTCAGAATCTCTGAAAAAGGAGTCTGACAACTTTATTTTTTCAAAGCTCCTTCAACGATCTGATACACCACAAGTGTTAAGAATCATTGCTACATACAATCTAGTGAATGAGAAAATCTGGATTTAAACCTATTTCTGGCTCTTTGGCTTTGCAAACCATGCATGCCTGTGGGGTGATGAGTTACTTCCAGGAGGCTGTCGGGGTAATGGAAACGGGCTGAAGTCTGAAGGGATCTGAAGGCAATCTTCAGGTCTGGGTTTACTACTGTGAGGTAGCAAACTATGTGATGTGAGACAAGTCACAGAACCTCTCTGGCTTGGGAGAACCTGTCCACCTACTTACGATTTCTACCACACCTAGTTTTTTCAGAATTTCTTTCTTCCTTAATTGATGTTTTACTGGTTTTTATTTGGTGTAAATATGATGATCAATTTACATATAATTCTGAACGCAAGTACTGAAATATAAAATGCAATGTAATTATAATTCTTTTCCAAACAGTTATTCTTTGCCTTTCCAGCTTAAAATTTGGAGGCAAATTGTTCTGTCAAAGGACTTTGAAGGCACTATGCTAAGTGAAGTAAGTCAGACAGAGGGAGACAAATATTATATGATCTCAGCCATCTGTGGAATCTAAAAATGCTGAACTCAGAGAAACAGAGAGTAGAATAGGGGTTGTGGGGGGTACTGGATGGGGTATGTGGGGAGATGTTGGTTAAAGGGTACAAACTTCCACTTATAAGATGAATAAGTTCTGGGGAATCTAATGTATAGTATGGTGACTATAGTTAGGAATACTGTATAATATACTTGAAAGTTGCAAAGAGAGTAGATCTTAAATATTCTCATCACACACACGTACAAAAGATAATTATATGAGGTGATGGGGGTGTTAATTACCCCTTTGGGGTAATCATTTTGCAATATGTATGTGTGTCAAAACACCATGTTGTGCATCTTAAATGTATACAATGTTACAGGTCACATATATCTCCATAAAGCTGGAAAAAACATAGGAGTGCTCAAATACCATGATCTTGTACCACAGAAAATCTGTTAGGTCTAAAATGCCATACATTCGTGATTTAATAGCATATACACCAAATGCTCAAAATTTTCCATTCGTTCACAGCACATTAACAAAGTTATGAGGAAAAGCTGTACTACCTTGAACAAAGATGTCAGAGGGCCCAATTCTGTCAAGGGAAACCAAGATCAGGGAACGGTTTTATAAATAATTCCACCAAAAGACAGTAGGGGAATAAAGTTCAGTAATATAAAATATTTACAATAAGTTAAATGTATGATTATGACTTCAAATTGCCATTTGGTTATCCTTCTTGTTACAGATTTTTAAAAATGCCAACACACTCTCTTTCACCTGACCCCCAGGCCATAATCAAAGCCTCCTTTAATTTGATATTTCAATAATTTCTGGTTCTGCTGAAAAATAAATAACCAACCCATGAAATCATTTAAAAAATTTTTTAAAAATTTTATTAAGGCGTAGAATTGGTTTCTTATTTCTTAAAAGTGTATTTCTAGGATTATTAAAAATTGCATTTAGGGCCAGCCAAGAGGCGCTGTGGTTAAGCGCTGGCTTGGGAAGCCAGTGGCCCCAGTTCGGTCCCACATGTGAGGGCCAGTGACACTGCCCTCAAAATAAATAAATAAATAAATAAATAAAATTGCATTTACACAATAGTTGATAAAGCAATTCCTCTGGGGCAATCAAGGAGATTTGGTTTATGATGTTGGTCAGATTTGGCTTCTTTCTCTCCTGCTTCATCAGAGGCTGGCCTCTCCTGATTTCAGCTTCTCTGTTTTCTGTAAGTGAGTCTTTAATTGCTTTGTTGGTCACTTTGGCTTTATTTCTTTATTTCTCTTTTCCCATTTGTCTGTACTTTTTTGCCTGATGATTTTTTTCTTTTACATCAATTTCAATGTTTGCAGGAGCAGTTTGGATGATGTGTGGCCAGTCTCCCCTTGGGTTCTCCTCTTACTGCCTCTTGAGCTGGACTGGTCTTTCTCCTGGGTATCTTGGAGAGGATATGGGGGGAAGCACATGGGTGTTTGTGGGGACAGCTCTGTGAGAATCTTTACAGAGCTGAGCTGGCTGGACATTTCCTCTCTGGCCACCACTGAGCTGATGGGACCTCTATTTTCAAGCTTTGTAAAAGCACCAGAACTCTTTTTTATTCATGAAATCTTGTACAGAATCCAACATTGGATAGAAAATGAGGAGGAACTGTCCCTGTTGAAGTGAGCGTGCACTTTTGTGGAATGCTGATAAACTTGACTTGAAAAATCCCACCTCTTCATAATGTAATGCCGCAACAATTGTACCTTTGAGTAAGAAACATGATAAAAATTCTCTTAGGGTTTTTTTTTTCCCCATAAAGACGAGTTATTTGTTACTTCTGCCAATTGTTGAGATTGGAGAAAACAAACTAAAGGGGTGGAAGCTGACAGTGCAGCTTTTAGATGCTGATAGCTCTCAGAGACCTGCCACAAAAGTTAGGGGAGGTGGGGCCTTGGGTGAAATACTATTCGTGGAAGAGGGCAGCATCATATGTGAAGGTCCAGTAAGTCCAAATATGAGACCTCTGTGTTACTATGCTGTGTTTGCCTTCTTCATCCATAAGTGTGAGGTAGAGTGTGAGTGGAGGGAGCATTTCCTTCTGAGTGAGAATATGGTTGTGATTCAGCTGTAATAATAGGCCTGGTCATCCCTGATGATCAATCAAATACTAAGGAAAACAGATAGAAAGCTCCCACTGAACTGCCCCTACTAGGTGACCCATGACATTGAATAATGGCCACTAATCTGTATTCATTGTTTACCAGCAGCTTACTAGGCCTTTAATGATACCAGAGAAGAAAACAATTAGGAAAGTACAGGTTGGATGACCCTATGACCTGCAGAGTCCTAGACTTCTATCTAGCCAATTAGTTTTGGCTCCATAGTAAGTGTAGCCCCATATTTCCCTTAATTATGTGGGATTAGTTTCTCATCTCCTAAGAAAGCTCAAAACACTTGACTCATGAATAGGCACTCTTTCTCTTAATTGTTAGTAGTCTATCCGTCAGCCACCTTCTTTAAAGAAAATACATATAGTTGTGAAATTGCTTATTCTTTTATATAGATTTAATTGCCAGTGAAACAACCTTGGTATTTCTATATAGGGATTTTCAGTAAACTTTTTGTTGAAGTATAATATACATACATAAATATATACAAATCCTAAGAGTACAGTTGGATGAATTTTCACCCACATGTATGTACCGTGTCTCCAAGTTGAGAAATAGATTAGCTTTGCACCAGAAAGCGCCCTCTTTGGCCTCTCCCAGTCACTCTCCATTCAAGGTAACCACTACCCTAATCCTAACACCATCCACTGATACTGTCTGCTTTTGAACTTTTCAATTTTAACAGCTAACCAGTTTAAATCTGCTGCAATGGACAGAGTTTTCTTGTTAATATTTTTATTTCAGCACTTATAATTCTGAAGAATACTATTTATTTTGCCTTTTCTCTTGTGCTTTGTGAATTGGACTAGCTTGCTGTAAAGCCATAGAGCTCAAAGGCTAAAATGTCTTTCCCACAGATGGGCTTCAGTCTTTTTGTTTAATCTTTTGACAGCTAAAGAAGCAAGATGTGCTGTGAATATCTCTTTAGTAGGTGGTGCATTTCACTGTTTATTTATGGACCAATCTCAAGCCATATATGTTTGAGTCTTTTTATGTATTTATATGCTTGTGTATGTGTGTGCACGTGCGTGCTTGCCGTGTGCACACACCCTTCCTAGTCTTTTCCTGCCTCGACTTTTCTTTTTTTCTTTTTCTATGCTCAGCCTTCTCTGCCTTTGCAATCCTAGCATACAAACCTTCCTCAACAATTTCTGCTTTCTAGAATTCATTACCATTGCACATACAGCCTTGAATCGATTTTACCATTTATCACACAAAAGGCACCTACAACCTTGGAGAATCTCATTTTTACTTTTGCTTTTAATGTAAAGACTATTAAGAAATCTAAGCCTGGAAGGGGAAAATGAGTAGTAAAACCATCTGTTAAAATGTGTGGCATTTTCATTGTTTGCCTGAGGTTCAAGCCCAAGTTTTCACTGAATGAGAGCGTCTGTGTTTATACACTTGTTTGCTGAAGCCACACGCATCCCATTTATTAACTCATTTATTAATTCATTTACTGAGCCCTCTTATGTGCTAGGTATTGTAATAGAGCCTGGACTTTCCAGGGGGGAGATCTGCTCTTCACACTTGGAAGCTGGAATAGAGTATTTATAGATCTGACCTTTAGGGTACAAGAAACACATGATTTCTTAAATAGAATATTGTTGTTTTAATTATGCCATGTATATAATAAGAGCTCTAAATACATTTTGGAATGAAGATAATAGAATTGTGCATGTTTCTCTGCTATAAATCTGTACAAGCTGGTAAGATTTAAATGAATTCAGATCATTACTTTTTATTTTTTTATTATTATTATTATTTTCAAGATTTTGTTGGGGAATTGGGGGAGGGGAACAGCATTGGGGAATTGGGGAAGGGGAACAGACAAGTTGCTGTCTTTTTGTTCTTCAGTCTAGGCGGAGGAGGTTGCTTCACTGGCCCATGTTGGTATCATCATTGCACTCTTCCCAGATGAGGCAGATCGGTCGCCGGCCTCCTGATGGTTGCTCACCGCGGCTATTGGCAGCTCACGCTGGCTGTTTTAGCTGTAGAGGGCAGTGTCACTGGCCCTCATATGTGGGATCCGAACCTGGGCTGCTGGTGTCCAAGCCAGCTCTTAACCAATGCGCCACTCGGCCGGCCCCAGATCATTAGTTTTTAAATTAAACCACTTTGCCTGTTAAGTATCAGTAATGTATTGCAGTCCTTTTGGGGTGGGCCTGTTTCTTTCTGGGGGTAGTAGCTTACTGACTGTCAGGCTGCACCCTTTCCTTTCAGCTTTGCTATAATAATGAGAACCTTAGTCTACATTTGTGTGTTGCCTTATGGTTTAAAGTCTCATGTCAGAAGGATCATCAGGCCTCTTTAAGGAAGCATTAGGTAGATGTTTGAACAAAATATTGAATGACATTTTCATGTTATGCAATAAGTCATATATTTCGTGCATCAGACGATTTCTTGCAGGTTGATTCAAAGACACTCTCTAACCAGATAACACAGCCTTGCCTTAGATAAAAGAAGACTTAGAATAAAAGGTTCAACAAAGGGCATGGGTGTGGGAAGGTGATTCTCTTTTCCCCGTCCCGAACATTCTGTTATCAGTGGACATTTTGTACATTTTCAGCTTTGACTGAATTCAAGTCTGTTAACTCAGATTTCCTGAATATCTGGACTGTGGAGATGTAAGAGGCAGGTAAAATGAAGTTGCTGAATTGTACTTTAATTTGTCCCACCGAGTCTGTTACTGCAAATCCCATTGACACCTGTTGTAATTATATTGAATAATCAATCAGTGAGCTGAGAACCACCCACCTTTTGTATTCTTTTTCTTGTTTTCTTTTCCATTATAGTTGAGTTCAATATTATTTTATATTAGTTTCAATTGTATGCATAGTGGTTAGACATTTAAATAATTTACAAGTGATCCCTCCCAATTAGCCTTGTACCAACCTGGCACTATACATAGTTGTTACAATATTATTGACTACATTCCCTATTCTGTACTTTACCTACCCTTGACTATTTGTAACTACCAATCCCTTTACCTTTTTCACCTATCACCCTTACCCCTTCTTATCTGGCAACCATCAGTTTGTTTTTTGTATCTATGAGTCTGTTTCTGTTTTGTTTGCTCATTTATTTTGTTCTTTAGGTTTCACAAATAAGTGAAATCATATGATACTTGTCTTGCTCTGTCTGACTTATTTCACTTAACATTATATCTTCCAGGTCCATCAATGTTGTCACAAATGGTAAGATTTTATTCATTTTTATTGTTGAGTAATATTCCATTGTGTGTGAGTGTGTGTGTGTGTGTGTGTGTATAATATATATATATATATATATATATATATATATATATATATATAAAATATCACATCTATTTTATCCAATTATCTATTAACGGGCACTTAGGTTGTTTCCATATCTTGGCTATTGTAAATAGCGCTGCAGTTAAAATAGGTGTGCATATATATTTGAATTAGTATTTTGGATTTCTTTGGATAAATACCCAGAATTAGAATTCTGGGTCATGAGGTAGCTCTATTTTCAATTTTTTTGAGGAACCTCCAAACTGTTTTCCATAGTGGCAGCACCAATTTGCAGTCCCACCAGCAGTGCACAAGGGATCCCTTTTCTCCACATCCTCACCAACACTTGTTCATTGTTGATTTATCGAAGACAGGTGTGAGGTGATATCTCATTGCGGTTTTAATTTGCATTTCTCTGATGATTAGTGATGTTGAGCATCTTTTCATATGTCTACTGGTCATATGTATGCCCTCTTTGGAATGGTGTCTATCCAGGTTCTCTGACCATTTTTTTTTTTAATTGGGGAATCAGGGGAGGGAACAGCCTTGGGGAATTGGGGAAGGGGAACAGATAAGTTGCTGTCCTTTGTTTTTCAGTCTAGTTGTGGAGGACGTCAGTTCACCAGCCCATGTTGGTACTATCATTACGCTCTTCCGGGGTGAGGCAGTTGGTCGCTGGCCATCGGGCGGCATCTCACGGCAGCTCAGGGCAGCTCTCACTGCCAGCCACTCCTGCTGGCTGCCGGCCACTCGCGGTAGCTTACAGCAGCCCATTGCAGCCCTGCTGCAGCCTACACTGTTGCCGGTGACTCACGTTCTCTGCCCATTTTTTTAAATGGCTATTACTTTTTTGGCATTGAGTACCATGAGTTTTTAAAATAAATTTTGGATATTAACCCCTTATTAGATATATCATTGGCACATATCTTCTCCCATTCAGTATGTTGTCTTTTCACTTCCTCGATGGTTTCCTTCAATGTGCAAAAACTTTTTAGTTCGTTGTTGTCACATTTGTTTGCTTGTTTATTTATTTTTTTGTTTCCCTTGTCCGAGAAGATAGCGTGACCATGGACAGATAACCCGACTCTGCTTGGCCTTTGTTTTATTGTCAATAAAATCAAGATTATGATACCTCCCTCATAGTATTACTGTTAAGGTTATTTATTATTGGGGAACAGTATATTTTTTCAGGAACCATCAGCTCCAAATCAAGTAGTTGTTTCAATCTAGTTCTGGAGGGCACAACTCAGTGGCCCATGTGAGGATCGAACTGGCAACCTTGGTGTTATGAGCACTGTGCTCTAACCAACTGAGCTAACCAGCCACCCCAAGGTAATTTATCTTTTAAGGTAATTTATTACAACATATTTTAAATGCTTTGTGCTATACCTGATATATGGTGTGAGCAAACTAATTGTAGCTATTATTTGTTCTGTTAGATTGTCAATCCTGCCAGCATTGAAAAGATGACATTTATTTTTGTTTCCTCAGAATCTAGCTAAATGCCTGGATCTATGGTATGGTAAAATGGATTAAAAAAGTCAGCCATGGACTTTGGGTGTCTTTGGAGGAACTCAGAAGACTTAATGTGAGTTTAACCTAATGCGTGGAGAAGGTAGGCAACTGTTGCAGTGAGGCTGGGCATGAATCAAAGTAGAGAGGCAAGAAAGTACAATGTGTGTAGAGGGTGGGTTGGGGTTACAGAGGGCTTTGAATGCCAGCCTGTGGAGTATGTATCTTATCTGCTGACAGTGGGGAGTCAGTGAAGATTTTGAGGAGGAGAATGACATAAGGAGAAAACTTTTCAGAAGGTTAGTCTGGTGCTGGTGTATGGTATGGAGTAACAAAGGAACGGGTAATCCATTCTAAGTGGGACATTGTCAAGTCCCTAACCAGCACACTATGGAAATAAAGAGAGACAAAGGAAAGATTAAAGAAAGGTCAATAGTTTCTGAGTATTCTCTATTCGCTATGAATCCTAAATGTGGCCATTTAAACCATTTACCAACATGCATGCAGATGCTTTTGAAATATACAAGATGACACTTTTGAAAATCATTGCAGGTGAATGTTTAGCTGGAGAGGAGACAAACTTAAATTGGACAGTTGGATTGACGCTAAGTGTGGAGCATGTAGCATAAACTGAATCAAGAAGAAAAGGTGATTTCAAGACCAGGTTTGTTTGTTTTTTTCTTAGAGACTTGGAAAGATAAACAGAGTTTAGAGTTAGGTTAGAAAATAGAAATGGATTAATCTATGAAATGTGAAACTGAACTGGGGCAGCTAAATTACCAATAGACTCACTCACATGGAGAAAGATGAAATGGATGAGGTAGAATGGGAATCCATTGGAGGCAGAGAGATAGGGCTGACTGACTGAGAGGAAATGGAGAGAAGGTACTGGATGGTTCCCCTGGTAATGAAGAGCACAGTTGAAGCCTGGTGAGATGAGAGCCAGACTTCACCACACCCCCTTCTTCTGTGATCTGAGCTGGCCTTGTGGACCCCGCCCTTGCCACTCCACTCTCACTTGATTAGGAAGCAGGTGATGCCTGAGAACTGGAGCCAGAGTAGGATGCCTGCTTTTGTTGCATTTCTAGGAAAAAGGTCTGTCTCTCTGTGGAGGAAGTTATCCTTCCCAGATAAAAGAACCATTGCTGGAAAGAAATACAGAGAAATAAAGAAGGAAAGAAGGAAAGAAAGAAGGAAAGAAAGAAAGAAAGAAAGAAAGAAAGAAAGAAAGAAAGAAAGAAAGAAAGAAAGAAAAAGGAGGGAGGGAGAGAAGAAGGAAGGAAGAAAGAAAAGGGCCCTCTTTTCGCCAACTCTTAATGGAATTCATTCACTCATTTACCATATTTCCTAAATTTAGAAACTACCTCAGTTTCTTCTCCTTCTCTTTCCCCTCCTCCTCCTCCTTATCTCCCTCCTCCTCCTCCTCCTCCTCCTCCTCCTCCTCCTCCTCCTCCTCTTCCTCCTCCTCCTCCTCCTTCTCTTTCTCACTACCATGTTTACTGACTGACTGCTGATATTTTTGCTGCAGCAATTCTCTGCTTTCCATAATGTACTCTTTTTCTTCTGCATTGGGGACCAGCAAGAAGGGCATTTAGGTTGACCACACCCCAATTTTATGTTCTAAAAATGATATAAATCCTGACTATTGAAAGTTTCATAAAATATATGAAGAACGAGAGTGGCTTTGGTCCTCTCAATAGCACTTCTGCAAAGAGAAGACAATGAAGTGATACTTCCAACAGTCTGGGGAAAATTATTTCCAGTCTAGAATTCTATACCCAGCCAAATTATCAATTAAGTGTGTAGTGCAATTATGACACTTTCAGGCATACAAGTTCTCAAAAAGTTTATCTCACAGGTACTCTTTCTCAGTAAAGTTAGTAGAAGATGTGTGTTACCAAAATAAGGAAGTAAAGCAAGAGAGTGAAAGACATGGGATCCGGAAAACAGAAGGTCCACAGCAGGCAAAGGGAACCTTTAGAGTTGACAAGAGAAAAAATTCTGTGATGTCCTAAATTTAATTACAGCAGGCTAGAGGGTGGGAGGAAGTGACAAAGGAAAGTTAAGCAGCCACCTGAGCTGAAAACAACAGAAGACTGCTCACATTTCTGAATGTGTATGTTGAAACTTTGAATCAACTTCCAGACAAGCTATTTCAGTGATTATCTAGAAAGAATAGCCAACCACCAGACGTCACTGCATCCTGCTTATTCATGAACATTCCAGATTGTTGCCTACAACCAATCCAGAAGCATCAAGTATTTCTTCCTTAAAGAATCTTCACCTATCTTAGAACTTTACCTGCTTTGCCCTTTCCCCCAACCCTTATTTATAGCCAATATAAGTTCTTTTAAAACAACTTGCATGTTTATTCTCCAAACTAATTGTATAAAGGGATCCCTTCAACCCCAGGGTGACAGACATGTTTATCTTTTCCATCTCGCCCTGCTGCTGGTGGTTTAGACAGCATGTCTCAGGACTTGGTCCTTTTGCTGGCTAGCATATAGCTCAATAAAACCCTTTCTTTCAGGATAACTTTTGGCCTTGAAGGTTTTTCTTTAACAGGGTGAAGATGAAGGGAACTCTCACATCAACAGTGAAGAAATAGGTCTGGAGAGCAATCCAGATTAGAACAAGTCAGAATATTCCAGGAATGATTTCCTTCTTTCCGTTTTTCTTCCCTCCCTCCCTGCCTCCCCTCCTCCCTTCCTTTCTTTCTTAGGCTACAATACATTTTTTAAATTTTAATTATAATTTTATTGGGGAACAGCCATGGTCATTGGTTACACATTGCTTTTATGGCATAGATGACTTTGCCATTTTTTTGGAGGGAGCAGCTCACAGTAGCCCATGTGGGGAGCGAACTGGCAAACTTGGTATTATCAGCACCATGCTCTAACCAACTAAGCTAACAGGTCACCCCTATTTTAATTTTTCTATTGCGGTATAATTGACATATAACATTATATTAGTTTCAGGTGTACAACATAATGATTCAATATTTGTATATATTGTGAAATGATCACAATAGGTCTAGTTAAATTTTGTCACCACACAGTTACAAAAAAAATTTTTTTTTTTGTGATAAGAACTTTTAAGATCTATTTTCTTACCAACTTTCAAATATGCACTACAGTATTATTAACTATAGGCACCATGCTGTACATTATCCCCAGGATTTATTTTACAACTGGAAGTTTGTACCTTTTGATCCCCCATTCACCCATTTTGCCCATCCCTCCACCAGCAAGAATTTCTTCAAGCAGATAAAATAGAGTACCTGATATGAATGTTTGTGTTGAGAAAGTATAGGGGAGAGTTTGGGGATAAATTAGTAACATCTAAGCAAAAGCAAAAAAAAAGACAGCTATTATCTCTGGGAGGAGGGCAAGTTGTAAAGGAAAGGAAAAGTGTATAATAATTTTACTACTTAAAAAAACAACATAGCAGGGCCGGCTGAGTGGCGTGGTGGTTAAGCGCTGGCTTGGGAAACCAGCGGCCCTGGTTCAGCTCCCACATATGAGGGCCAGTGACACTGCCCTCAAAAACAACAACAACAACAACAACAACATAGCACAGGCCGGCTGAGTGGCTCAGTTAGTTAAGAACTCGAGCTGTGAGCAACAGGTCACCGGTTTGATTCCCACATGGGCCAATGAGCTGCACCAGAGCTTAGCTGCCCTGAGCTTCCTAGGGCGCCTGGATGGCTCAGCGGTTAGAGCATGTGCTCTTAGCAACAAGGTTTCCGGTTCAATTCCTGTATGGGATGGTAGGCTATGCCCACCAGCAACTAAGATTAAACACGGCACCTTGAACTGAGCTGCCTTGAGCTGCCAAGGGGTGGCAAATGGCGACTGGACTTGAAGCTGAGCTAGCAGTTCCCTCCACAACTAAGATTGAAGCACAATAACTTTTCTGTTCCCCTTCCCCAATTCCCCAACACTGTTCCCCTTCCCCAATTCCCCAATAAAATATTAAAAAACAAAACAAAACAAAAACAAAAACATAGCAGTATTATTCACAATAGCCAAAAGGTGGAAACAACCCAAATGTCCATTAACTGAAGAACAGATAAACAAAATGTGGTCTAGGCATACTATTGAATATTATTCAGCCTTAAAAAGAAAGAAAATTCTGTCAAATGCTACGTGGCTGAATCTTGAAGACATTATTCTAAATGACATAAGCCAGACACAAAAAATAAAAAATATTGTATGATTCCACTTATATGAGGTACCCAGAATAATCAAATTTATAGAGACAGAAAGTAGAATAGAGGTTCCCAGGGGCTGGGGTGGGGAAGAGGGCATTATTGCTTATGGGGACAGAGTTTCAGTTTAGGAAAATGAAAAAGTTCTAGAGATGGATGATGGTAATGGTTGCACAACAATGTGAATGTACTTAATGCCACTGAATTGTACTCTTAAAAACAGTTGAAAGGGTAAATTTTATGTTATATACATGTTATCACAATTTTAAAAATGAAAGAAAAAAGAACTCTGTAAGGTACTGTACAAATGAATATAATAATTATTATTTTTCTCATAAGTACCAGATTTTTTAAGACTCAGGTGTTAGGGATCTCACTTTCATTTTGAAAACCAGATATGAAAGCTACCTTTTTCTTGAAAAGTTGCATACCTTTATTTGAAAGATCTATTATTAGAAATGTATACTGTAACAAATTAGTCTCTTATATACCTATCTGTCAGCAATAGCCTCTATGCCTTATGATCACTTTATATGTCTCTTTTAACACAAATTTAGATGTAAAAGAAAATCTGACCACACTATATGTATGGCTTAATAATTACCTTTTAAAATAACTTTACAATACATTTTGCCTTCTTTCTACATTCACATCTATATAAATACACCCATTTTCTTAACACTTACTTTTAGTAACAGGGGTCAGGATGTATTTCATATTAATATAAGTCCCTCTTGTAATGACAAGTCCCTCTGTAGTTAAAAAGGGATTTAAAAAAAACCCTCTTTTTGTTATTACATATTTTTCAGGTATACATTAAATAGAAATATTGATTTTTGTTTTAAGAACACAGTAATCCTATTTTAAATCATAAGACCATTTTTTCTTTATTCAGTAAAGCAAAATAAAATTATTGGGAGATGACAGATGACATTTCTTCTGAGTACCGTGGTGGGAAAAAACTCCAGATGCTTTTCTTGATTCCACCCAAAGCCAAATAGCTAAGCAGTTAAAACTCAAGGGAGCAGTCAGACAGGTTTAACGAGAATGATATGCAGCTCTCCACATCCACCCATGCAAGACAGAACTGCTTTACGGGTTTGTTGAAACTGCTGTGGAACTGTGCTATAACCTTTTCCTAAATTTGAAACTTTTCTGTCTGATGTTCAGAATGGCTTCAATGTTTCAGGTTAAAATTTTGCAAATCAGTAAAAAATATACAAATCAAATCAAATGAGATTTGCTGTCATGGGCCTTAATTTATGGCAAAAGAAACAATCATTTAGGCTGTCCTCCTGATTTGCTTGACTTTTTCTTGAATGCATTACTTGCTGAAGGGAAGCTTTCTCACTTAGAGGTGAGCAGTCAGTCAGTTAGCTAAATCGTAAGGAGCTGGTTACAGAAATCAGAAGGAGCCCATTCTCTTCCCAAGCGCTGGCGGTCCCTGGGTGGCTAAAGGTTTCAGGAGGAAACTCTCAGGTTTCTGACATCTGCAGCCCGACGCTGAGGACTCCGGAAGTGTTGTTGGGAAGACTACAAGGACATGCCCGAATCAGCAAGGCAGGATTGTTTCCCTAAACTCCGGTTTGCTGGTTGTCCTAACTGCGTTGCGTGAAGTGATTGTTCACAACTTCACAACTTCTGCCTCACCCACACTCATTTCCCATCACAGCGAATGCTATTTGCCGTTGATGTGAAAAGTTCTAGAACAGGGGTCGATCACTTGCATGGAAAACTCCAATATCTGCACTTTGCCACTTTGAAAGAAAGAGCCTTTTAAGAAAACACCAAATAGTATGCACCCTATAAAGCAATGCTAATAAGGCATTTTAAATGAGGTTGGAAACTGCTCATGATATAAATTAAGCTGTAAATTAAGAAGCTGGACACAAATTTGTATATAATTGATGTTAACCAGTTAGATAAAAAAATTCATTGAAAAACAGAACTGGAAGGAAATCTACCAAAAATGCTTACTTAGCACAGTTGCCTTGTCTGGATGTCATAATTATAGATGAAATTGTCTTATCTTCTCTACATTCCCTTCTACCTTTCTGCGTATTCTACAGCAAACATACATACTTTTAAAATTGGGAGGTGGGGGGGGAGGGGGGAGAGGACCCAATTTTAGATTCAACCTTCTAAGGAAGGCTCCTACTTGATTTGCTAATAAACTCTTAGCTCTAATTTGGGTTTTGCCCTTCACAGGCTGAGACCTTTGCAAGTAATGCAAATTCTCCTGGCCTCAGTTTTCTCTGTGTGCAATGAGGGGTTTGAATAGAGTTTCTTCCTTATGTCCCATGACCTTACCACCTCTCTGACAAAATTCAACTGTTGCATCAACCCTAGTTTAGGAGAGTCATTTGACGCTGGGGATAATTTTTGTTTTTGTGTTTTCTCATCTCCTGCTATATTTAGATGCTCACTTTTTACTACTAGTTGGTGTATGTTTGATATTTTGTCTTCTGTTTTAGATGCTTTAAACATTAAGAGAATTAAAGACAGGAACTTAGTTTTTGAACTCCCGTATGCTGACACTTCTGTCTGCAACAGGGAAACAATGTATGTGCAATAAATCCTTCATGGTGATAAAATGATAATGGCTGTGGGAACCTGTTCTTGCCTATGAATGTCTAAATGTTGAAAGATGGTCAATTCAGAGACTAGGTTATACTTCATTTGCATTATACGTTAACTAAAGTTAGATGTCAGATTATTTATGGCTTCTGATTCTGATTTTATGTTGTTTGTATATGAATCTCTAATTCCACTTTTTCTAAGTGATTGAACATATTTTAAAAACAAAACAAAACAAAAACATGCACTATAATTATAGAAGGCTGAAAAAGACAACTAGCTCATCTATAGGAATACGATTAAAATTAATAAGAAGAATTTTGGGGGCTGTGACTTCTGCATAGCAGACTGATTACTACATAGTTGCTGCATTTCCAGACATCCTATGTGTCTAGTTATAGGCAAATAACAATTGATAGAATACTTCATTGGTTTCATATTTACACCAAATTTTGGCTCTGAAAATTGTTCTTTCATGTCTGATTGGACAGGCATTTTGACATAGTAGAGAGGGACTGAAGGTAGAAACAGACAGAATTCTAATATTTTAGATATTAAGTAACTTAGGGAAGTTTCTTAACCTCTGTGGGATTCACTGTTTTCTTTTATTAAAATGTGGGTTTGGGTTTACATTGAGCTTTGGTTGGGGAAATGATGGGGGTTGGAGGCAGAGCTTCAGAAGGCATGGTCCAGGGCTGGGGATTGGGCTCCCACCAAGTTACAACCAGTTTGACACCATCATCATCCATTTCATTGTAGAAAGAGCTACGAGGCTGTAAAAGTTTTGACAACAGCTTGCATAAAAGTTCTTTAAGGCAGCTTTCATTTCTGAAATTCTCTATGGAATATAACTTTTTAATTCCTTCAATAAAAGCTGAATAGCTGTTATAATTTTCTTCATATAGGTTCGCACATTATATATCCATGCAGTGTTTGCTGATAACTGAATTTACAGCAATAACCTGCACCTTGACTTTATATTGATAGACTTTATATTGATAGAAGTTCAAGTAAGTGTTCCAATCCCAGCATAAAAGTTCCTCACAATCATAAGCTTAAAAAATTACTTGGAGACTGTATTAAAAAGGCTAACTTCTTTGGCTCCTGTATTATATTTATTAATTGTGTGGCTTTCCCACTAAAATTAATGTGAGTTATTGTTTAGCTTGGTGGGCTAGAAGTCACTCAGCCCAGGGTGGCCCCTGTGTGGTCCATACATGAGTCCACCATCATCTGTATCCTTAAAGTCCAGCCTCCCCCATCTTGCAAACTTGGGCTCTTGATGAAAAAGAGGATCAGGCAGGAACGTATGGGTGAATCCCCATTATCCATGGTATTCAATTAAAGGCAGTCAAAAAATCTTTTCTTAAACCACACAAACACAAAAATTAGAACATTTTATTAGATATTACTTGTGCAGAAACCAAAACAAGTGGCAACAACAAAAAAATCTCATCACTACCTTGACAGAAAATATATTTGAAATTTAATTTCTTAATAGTTAACCATCCTCCCTGGCAAAACCAAAAACCCACTACAAACAGAAAAATTATCCTGTTCCGGAGGACTCTTGAACAAAGGAAAATAAAGAGTTCTGATCTAATGTATATATTTTGTCAACAGTTTTCTTTTTCTGAAATGGAATTTATATGGTTTATCAAACTGCTTTCTTCAATGAAAGCTTTAAATGATTTCAACGATTTTAACTAGAAGAGGTCAATCTGACTTTGAGAATTTTCTATTGATATTGAGAGTCCATATTTCATTATTTGTGGAGGATTCTAATTTACTCATACTAAGAAGAAATTAGAAGAGTAAGAAAGAAAGAATAAAGCTGTACATAATTACTAAAAATTAAATTGTCTGCCATTTTAAGCATTAACCATTTCAACCATTAGGCATTCTCCTTATCTCACATTACAGTTCTAATCCTAGCTTCTGTAGTTCTGATCTATTAAAATACAACTCCCCTGGCAGGCAGAACAGCTCTTTTAATTAACTGGCTATAAACCTTTCCTGTGGCAAAAGGATATCATTTACCAACAAAGAGATATGAGAGAGTTCCCATGGGATTTTGAGCAAGTAAATGATTCCTCTTCAGCTCATTGAAGTTAAGGTGCTCTGTTTAGTTTAAAAAAATGTTCAGGGTATGATTGATGCCTCTTTCCTAACCACAAGGTCATTTCTAAGGTCAGACAGAGAGAAAGTTACATGTCAGTGATCTGTCTCTAACAGTACAAGGGGAGGTATCTACAAGTGGTTGGGAAAAAATAGCTGACCTTAGTCAGCTCGTGAGCATTCTGCCAGGCTCCAGGTTCTGAACTTTTAGAACCTAGTTGTAAGAAATGAGCTACTTTAAAACCCTCTGCTGTGCTTCTGCAATTTTATAAACATACCTTTTGACAGCATACCTAACATTGTGTTACAATGATTTGTTTTCCTGTTGGAGATGTGATATCCTACAGACCAGAAGCTGTGTCTTATTCAGTCCATGTGACTACCACTGAACCTGATGTGTGGCACATAGTTGGTGTTTAATAACTGCTTTTTAAATGAATAAGTGTTAAATGTCTCCAAGAGGGAGTTTTACTGATTCACATGAACGATAAGATGGAAACATGAAAGATTAAAATTTCACATCCAGCCAAGTGCTTTTGGTTTAATGGGTACTACATCAGCTTTATATAATGTTTCACAGTTCTCAAGAATGTTCACATATTTGTATCTCATTTGATTCTCATTGTAGATCTGGAAAGTTGGCAGGGCAATTATTATTTTTCTACTTTGTATATGAGGAAATTGAGCTCTTGCCCAAGTAAATTGTAGCACTGAGATCAGAACGATGGCCTCTGATCCCCAGCTTTTACTGTGGGCCCTTTCATGAGAGGAGCCAGCTGTGTGTAGTCTGGATTCTGTCTACCATGTCATTCTATTTATTTCATCCACTTATCTTCCCTTATCATTCTTAGACAAAGATAGTAAATGAAAGTCATTGTCTCCCCAGACCTGGCATATTTGGTTAGCTGAAGGAGCACAGAGAGCAGAGAGGTGGGCTAGGAAGCAATGGCAGCCAGAGGCATGGAATTGATGGGTTGTGCTTTTCATCTCTTTCCCCGTTTTGTAAACAGATTAAACAACTCTGAGACTGAGCGGTGTTTCAGTCTGTGACTACCCAATGTGAGCCCTCAAAGGGACCCCTAGGTGGGGTGGAGCTTCTTTTGTCATCACTGGGAGGAGGTTCATAGATGTGTGTTGTTTTCAAGGAGAATTCTACGCAACTGCAGGATCTTTGGATTACATGTTACTGGAATAAAGGAATCCTGAATTTTTAAAATTTGAGTTTTACTATATAACACTTTTAAGGACAGTGACTATGCCTTGAACTCACCATTGTATTTTCCAAAGTCTAGCATTGGCCCTCCCATCTTATAGATTATGATTATTTGCTGAATAAATAAGGTGCATAGAGGAAAAACATCCTAAATCAGATTTTGTACATTATGCACTGACATCCCAAATGGCTTTTCTCCCTTCCAATCATAGATATCCTGGGCCATTTGTGCTGGGGCTGACTTGCAGTCATTGATTCAATTTCAGAAGAAACACTGTTCATGTCTACACACCAGTGTTCGTGTAATCATTTGAACACTTTATCACATTTGCCTTTATTAAAAATGAGAGAAGGGCCGGCCAAGTGTTGCGGTGGTTAAACGCTGGTTTGGGAAGCCAGCGGCCCCAGTTCAGTCCCACATATGAGGGCCAGTGACACTGCCCTCAAAAAAAAAAAAAAATGAGAGGAAATTGAAATAATTATGAGAATTACTGAGTGTGTTAACAGTGGTAAACTTTTAATCTCATTGTATGTTTGGCTCCTTGGATTGAAGCTGGTCAACTCTGAGGTAAATGGTGAGGAAAAGGAACAGGATTTGTATATAAAAAGTGGGGTGTAATTAGGGGTGCTATAATATGGAAACATTTAGAAAACTCCCCCCACACTCTTTACAACATGCAAATTAATGTACCGTATTTTACCATGCATAATGCACTCCCATGTATAATGCGCACCCATGTTTTTGGCCGAAACTTTCAGGGGAAAAAACTTTCATTTTAATTCAATTAAAATTTTTATTTATTTATATTTAGGTACTTGTTTTTGTATTATAAAGGAATTTTAGAATTTATTGTTTAACATATTCATATTATGGTACAAGAAATTTTATGTAACAAATAATTACAAAACACAAGGATACAAGGTATAAGAAATTTTATGTACCAATAACAAATGTATGATATTTACGCATCATAGAAGGCCAAGAATTCTTGTCCAAGTTTGTAGTAAGTTCAATAAAACCGATTATTGTATTCTGGGGTATTATTTTGGATAAAGATATTGGTATTGACTTCTAGTTACTTTTAACTCCTAAGCACAAATAAAAGAATTAAAAGCACTTATATATAGATATGGAATTAGTACTACCCATGTATAATGCGTATCCTTATTTTTCCCACAAATTTGAGCAAAACAGTGCACATTATATACGGCAAAATACAGTAGGTCCATTTTTGTTCTTTTCAGTTCATAAACACTTCAAAAATACACTGTTTAAGAAGGTAAGTTAACCAGCATTGTTTGGGAAGATGACAGATACTTATTATAAAGATCTTTAAATGTTTATTAAAGAGTAATTTAACAGTTTTCCAAATTATAAAAAACAGCTTTTTATGAATAGTGTGACTGGGTCTGTATCTAAACCCAGATCATAGACCTTATGGTGTAGTTCACACTCAGAGACTAACTGGGAGGGGCTATGGAGGAAGTTGCTGAAACGTTCTGGCTCAAGGTTAAACGTCTGTACGCAGTGGATGATCTCTGTCTAGGGTTCTTAGCTGCTCTCAGAGGCTGAAGTCTCAGGAAGGCTGAGTTTCTCAAGGGCTGGGTCTAGCGAGGCTCAGAGGCATGAGAGGAGCTTTCCCAAGGTTCTTTTACAAAACTTGGAAACTGAGTCTGGATCTGGAAGTTTGCAATTTCTAGTTAAAAATGACCACGAACAGGCAAAATAAAGAGAATTGCAACGTATATTTTCATGTTACCCCATGGAAAATGGGTGTAGTGTTTTTTTATCTTCATGCCAAAGAAATTATTTATGGTGAAGACTTTTCCAGAAAGTGGTGTTTCGGTGTAAAAATCGTTTGACATGTCGGAAATCTGACTTCTGAGGCAATTTTCTGGATTACTGGAATCAAAGAAAATTCAAAAAAAGCCCCCAAAGAAAACCTCCTTTAAGCAATTATGTTTGTAGTTAAAGCTTGGTTGGCATCGTTTCCAGGGATGAGCGAAAGTGTTGTTTAATAAGTAATCGTCCAATTGAACGGCCCTTACTTTTCAGCTTATTTCCGCCCTGGGGATCGTAGAATCCTAAAACAGCAGGGTCCAAGCTTTCCCGCCACTGCAGCCAGAGCCTCGCCTTCGTGCGTCCTTCCCTCGGTCCCCGCGCCCGGAGCGCATACGTCTCCGGGACCCCTCCCCTCCTGGTGTTACTCAGGCCTCCGTGGCGCAGGGCGGAGCCGCGGACTGTCGGGCACAGGTGGGGAGGGGCGGCGGGAGCGCGTCGGTGACACCCGCGTAGGACGGGGAGGCGCGGCAGCCGCACCCCTCCCTGGGAAGAAACGGGCCAGGTGTGGCTCAGCGCCGGGTGCCAGCTGGGAGGAGACTTGGGTCCCACCGACCAACACCAACACCCACTCGCGACCCAGGTCCTCTGTGCCCTCGCCTCCCTCCGAGCCACAACTCTGCTTCCCGCTCCGGCTCCCCGCCGGTCGCCGTCGCTCGAGCTCCGCCCGCCGCACCGCGCCGCGCCGCGCTTGCAGCGGCCTGGACGGCCCGGGTGGAGAGCGTCCTAGCGACCCTTCTGCTCTCCCCACTCCAGTTCCTGGATTTTGGCCTTTCCTTTGAAGCACTCGGCCTTCTCCGATCCCGGCGTGCTCGCTTCATGCCTCCGCACTGAGCGGCTTTCTGAGTGCCAGCCGACATGAGCTGCAACGGAGGCTCCCACCCGCGGATCAACACGCTGGGCCGCATGACCCGCGCCGAGTCCGGCCCCGACCTGCGCTACGAGGTGACCTGCGGCGGCGGCGGCGGCGGCGGCGGTGGTGGCGGCGGCACCAGCAGGATGTACTACTCCCGGCGCTACACGGTCAACGACCAGAACTCGGACGGCTACTGGTGGGTACTGGGTCGGTACCCGAGCGCGCGGCGTGCGCGAGGCTCCGGGGTCAGGACTGCGGGGTCTCCACACTCTCCCAGCAGAATCAGTCCCAGCCCGTTGGGAAAGAGAGAGAGAGAGGGAGAGAGGGAGAGGAGACGGAGTCCTCCCCTGACTCACAGGGACACCCAGGTCCAGAAAGGGGAATGTCGTTTTGCTCGAGGTCCTGAAAGCATTCCCTATTCGCTCTGGGGCAAGACCCAGGTGGCCTGACGCCCATTGCGCTGCATAGACCAGTGAGGGTGTGTGTTCTAGCTGGGCCTCCGTCCCGCTTTTGTCTGTTCCGCGAGCCCGGATAGGAAGCCCCCAGCGAGGGGTCCAGGCAGGGCGCGGCGGGCAGGCCGGGCGGCGGGGATCTCAGCTGCTTCTAGGACTGTTCCTTGCACGGCAGGCCTGGATGCATCCCCTTTCCCGGCCAGCAGGTGGGGAGGTCACCCAGGCGGGGCTGCGACAACAAAACCCAACTTTTCTAACTGTAACCAAAGGTAAAACAGCAAAGGAGCGGGGGCTTCGGCCTGTCCAGTGGCCAGCGTAGGACTAGGCGCTTATGTCTACTGGCTCATCCCAAATTTATCGTCCCCGAGATCACGTCTGCAGCGGCGTCTGGGCTGCTTGGCCAGCCAAGGGCTTTTTTATAGAGGTTGCGCGTCTTGGAGGCGCGGGGTCCTGTCTCGAGAAGGGGCCCCGCCCTGGTCTCCCCTCTAATCAAACGAAGCTTCCCGGCAGGGGCAGCCACCTAGCCCCAGGTGGGAGCTCCGCCAGGAGACGCCTGTCCTTGGTCCGCCGCGCGGTAGCCCCCGCAGGCGAGGTCACCTTTGGCCCCGCGCCTTGAGCCCTTTGTTTCCTTCTTTTTATAAGGCACCCGAGGAACGACCTCAATGCCTTGGTCGCAGAGCGCGGCGCAGGGTCTTGCTCCCTAAACAGCTGAGAGTCGGCAGACACTTGTGGAGGGGAGGGCGCCGTGTCCCACCCGTGAGGGCCCGCGACGCTGGGGGCCGGCCTTGGCCAGGGTACCCCAGAGATGCCCACTGGGAAGATTTTGATCGAGGAAACCGATTGAGGGGGTCATTTGGGTGGGTGGAGGAAAATAATGAACCCGCTTTACCGGGTTCTTGGTGCTGGACTCGGGATGCCCACGTGAGGCGAGAGAATTTTGCAGCTCGCACCCTCCCCTCCCCCTGCAAACCCCTTCCCCGCAAGACCTTTCCATAGAGGACTTTTGGGAAAGACGCCGGAGTTTCAGAACACAATTTACCTTGCCTAGTGGCCTCAGGTTGGGGAGGAGCAACTGAAATACACTCCAGGTGGTTTCGTTCGGCCAGCAGTTTTCAAGGCAGGCACTACTCGAATTGCAACCTGTTTTTATACATATACATATACATATACAAAAACATACACACACGCGCGCGCGCGCATATGTTTTTACTTATTTTCCCTGAGCATCTTGATAATTTATTTTGCCGTGAGTTAGCAAAGAATGCCTCAATCTTGGAGCTTTTTTTTTTTTTTTAAACAAAATGCACCTGGGGATTTCCAGGAAAAATGTGCCAAGCAATAGGGAAAATGCGGAGAAGCTTTTTCCAGTTTTTACTTTGGGTTTTAAGTTTGTTTTAAAACTTGACCAATCATTTAAATCTGAAACTTGACTTTCTCCTCCCAGTCTTCCAGGAAAGCACATTTTTTATTTGCACACATTTAAATCCAAGTCAGAATTTGCAAAGATTCTCCACCAGCTCGTTTTTCCAGTATTTTATAAACCAAGGGTTTTTTTGTTTTGTTTTGTTTTTAAATATGCTTCTGTTATCCTAGAGTGTCTATTTTTTAATTGACAGTAAACGTTACTGTTAATTGAATATTTCACTCCCATGGCTTCTTGTGGAAGAAATTTGTAATGAATCAATTTATTAGCTAATGAACTGCATAAAGATAAGTGGTTTAAAAGGATTTGCCACTGAAACAAAATTTTGGAGAGGCTCAATGTTTTCTCATAGTATATCATTTCTTGTATTTGGTTTTTCTAACCTAAAGGCTGTTTATAAACCTGTCAAGTTTTACATCTCGCTGAGAAGGGTAAACAGACTCAAATGAAAAATTACTTAACTTTGAGAAGGGTGTTTTACTGTGCATTGATGTTGATTTGCCGGGGCAGCGGGGCGTCAGCCTGGGGGTTCTTGAGTCAGCATGAGGTCATTCTTTCCGTATCAGGTAATGGAATTACCCCAACCTGTCCCAGTCTCACCTGCCCAGTTGCTGCGGACTCTTCTTGAACTGAAGAATTAGCACAAAAATAGCCCGCAAATGCTGATCCCTGCGTATTAAAATAATGGCAACTGATGGAAGAGAGACAGGGTATGGACCCACACCTGTACTCCTGGTGGCTTTGTGGTTTTGTGCGGAGGAATTTGTTTGTCCACAGCATGCACTTTGTAGAAGTAAGATGCCACCCCTGACCCGACTGCCCTCTGCTAAATAAATGATGATTAAATATTTAATAAGTGCTTTTCTGACCAAACGTTTTTCTAAATAAAGGTGGTTTTTTATTTTTTTTAATTTTTATTTATTTATTTAATTAGTTTCAGGTGTACAACACAGTGCAATAGTTATACATTTTACCCCTCAAAGTCACAACCCCCCACCCCCAATTCGCCACCCCACTCCCCCCCATATCATATATATCTATTACTCTTCCTCTGACTCTCTTCCACAGTATAATCCACATCCCGTGACTATCTATATATATTCAATTACAGTAGGTATAAGGTGGTTTGTTTTTAAAGCACAAACCAGCATGAAAACCGCTGGTTGGATTTAAACTCATTTATTTCAAAAACTGCTACTTTATTGGTCGAATTACATTGGTGACTTTGAAATAATCAGTGTTTATATTTAGCCTTTCCCTAAAAAACTAATTTGAATGTATAGAGAGCTCAATTCTTATTTCACCTTTAAAATTACTTTTCTTTGTCCTTTATATTAATATCGCTTGTCAATTTTTAGTACAGTATTATATTAACTTCTAATTCTCCTTTCTTCTCTGACCTGTCTTTTGTATCATTTTTATTTTAGGCTGGATGGAATTTGCATTAATTTCTTCTTGTGCTCTACTTAATATTTTAAAGTTTGGTAAATGTTACATACTTGATAACGTAATAGGTATATATTTGAGAATATAAACTTTGGGTTTTTCTTGTATAGGATGTTACATTATTTTTAATTAAGGCAGAATTATTCTAGTTTTATTCCTGTAGTTCAAAGAAATTACAAGTTTGTAGTGAAATTTGATGGCCAAGTGACCAAGTCCCACAGTTAAATGTTTCGCTGATTCAAGTATGGATTTTGTAGAGTAAAAGCGAATGTAGCCATTAAGTTTCAGAAATAGGTGGTTCGAATGCTATTACTTTTCTCTAGAACTCCTGATTTTAAAACCAAAATACATGTGATTACTATGTGATATACATTTTAAGTTTGTTTTAAACTACCTTTTAAAAGGAGCCTCTATCTTTGCATGAAATAAACATCCATTTGCACTGAATTTTAGAGTAGGAGGCTATGCTAAGTAGTACAAAAAAATCCTCACTTTCCCACTTTAGAGACAAGGAGATAAAGATTTTGTCTCAAATCCCTAAGTTCACTCATGGCTGAGTTGGCAGGAGAACCCAAGTTCCCTCCCCTTTGTCCTGCTGTCAACCTGTGCCTTTAGAGCGTGTTCTTTATATATCAGACTGGACAGTCCTGTGCTTACATTCAACATATCTCAATTCCATTTTTTCATTCATTCAGCAAATGTTTACTGAGCATCTGCTGTGTGTTAGGTGTTGGGAATTTCAAGGTGAAAATACAAAGGCTTCTTGAAAGAAGTGTATGCTCTTTAAAGGAAAATAAGCACACAAGTGCTATAATACAAAAGGATAATGGACAGAAGGGGTATAAATGGGTATAAATGACTCAGAACCTTCAGAAGGGGACAACATCTGTAGTAAGACTTTATAAAGGAAGTTGTGTTAAGTTAGTCTTTGGAGTATTTATTTCAATTGGTAAAGGTGGGTGGGTAGAGAGCTTGCCAGGGGGAAGGAAGAGCGTGAGAAAAGGTGGGAAACCAGGAGCGAATTCAAGGCCTATGGAGCAGTCCCTTTCTGAACATTCACTCTGTGTGGGGAAGCAGTCAGACCTAAGGAAGAAGGATACATTGGAGCCAGAGCTTGAGAGACCTTGATTCCATGGTGGGGAATTCCAATTGGAAGAGGGGAGTCATTGCAGGCTTTCATTGAAGCTGGTGAAGGTCTCCTGCATTGAAGAGCAGGGAAATAAGATGGGCATAAGTGAGCTTTCAGACTGTTTCTGTGGCCGCAGTGTGTGGGGTGGCATGAAGTGGGGAAAGCCTGCGGGAGGGAGTTGGCTTAAGGAGGCAATTGTACCAGTGAAAGAGGGAGGTGAGGGAAGTCTGTTGGAGGTTGGTGGCAGGGGGACAGGAAAATAGATATTTATTGCTAGGTGGAGTTGCAGCTTCGGTTAAGAATTTGATGTGAGATGCAAGGGAGAGTGAGAAAACAGGCTTAGAGTTGGGTGACTCATAGAATGGATTTTCCAAACACTTTTCTAGGAAATGATTGCAAAGTAAAATTCAGTTTAGCTTGATATATGGCAGATAACATTTACATAGCTATTAAGTTTGCATAAGTTACATATTTTACAAAAAGATCAGTGGTTAATAATATCTATAAAGTGCCAGGTATATTATGTATTTATCTCAACATACTTTCCACTTTACAGATGGAACACTGAGGTTAAAATAGTTACACTTGGCCTTGGTTACACATCTAGTTAGTGGTTGAGCTACAAGTGAATCCAGTATACCACAATGACTCAAGAAAAGATCAAGCCATAGTTATTAGAACTTAGTTTCTACTTGTAAACTCTTCTATCTAATGTGAGCTTTTACTTCTTTTTAATGTTTCATTTCTGTGAAATATTTATTACATAACCATTGTGTTCTTTCATTAATATTCCTGCAGAGTTTCAGTGTGCTTCAGAAAAAAACACACAATATGATGCTGCACTAAGCCAACTAATTGTTGGTCATATCTACAAAAGAGCTTTCAACAGTAGTTAATTTTTTCTCTAAATATAGGCATAATTTCATTGTTGTTCAGGTGATTGAAATATCTTGGGAAAGCAGGAAAAACTGCTGATGCCCCTGATGCCTCAGTTCTGACTTCGTAGGGTGGAGTAGAGGAGGTCTTGGGTGTGGCTTGGGAAGTCTAACTCAGTTCTCTGCTAACTAGTCTTTCCAGAAGAGGAGGCTCTAGGAGTGCTTCTTTAGTCTGGAGGCATGGGTACTTTGAGCACTGCCCCACCCTTTGTCTTTCTCTTTCTCCCTCTTGCACTTATGGGAAAATGTACAGGTGTGGTTCTGGTATTGAAGCCACTACCCACAGACCCCAACACTCAGTGAACCATTCATCTGTGGCGTGTCCTTAAAGTGCAGCCCCAATAACTTACACTTGACCACCAACGCCTTGGGCTCAAAGGGTCCAGGACCTTCAAAGGCATCATGAATGTGAAATCTACATTTCATGAAATGATGACACGTTAGTAAGAAGCTACAGGAAATAGGTCTAAGTTTTTGTTTGAAATTAACGTTTGACACGCAAGTGTAACACCCCTTCCTTCATCTGGCACCTGAAAAATACTAAAAAGAACTTGGTTTGTTTATGGGTAATCAGATAACTTGTAAGTGATTTCTTTAGGCTTCAGAATGAATTCTAAATAGAGAAGTAATTCAAAATAGAAATCCTTATTTTGACATTGAATTTGTAATATTCATATGTCATCCCCACTTAACAAGGAAAGGAATGCATCTGTTTCTGAATTTTTTTTATTGCTTCGATAAGTTTCTTTCATGCTGTTAAACTGATACATCACTTCCTTTGAATTGACTCAAACTATTATTCTCAGGCCTTGTAGGTAATTTTAGGAACCTCTGCAATGTCTCACCCTTCTACCTAATCCATTTCTTCTTTTTCCTTTTTCCTATTTTTGCTTCTCATCTCACCCCCAATTTTCTGCTAGATATGCTTAAAATTATGAAGTGGGGCAAAAAAAAAATCACAAAGTAGAAAGTGCAATCTGAGTAGCAGCCATGATGTAAGACCTGTCTTTTTTATTTTTTTAAGTTTTTATTGGGGAATTGGGGGAGGGGAACAGCTTTGGGGAATCAGGGAAGGGGGAACAGACTAGTTGCTGTCCTTTTGATTTTCAGTCTAGTTGTGGAGGACATCGCTTCACTGGCCCTTGTTGGTGTGATTATTGCTCTCTTCCTGGGTGAAGCCGTCTCTCACTGGCCACTGGACAGCCGCTCACAGTGGCTCACGGCAGCACCGAAAGCGCATGCCAGCTGCTGGCCAACCCCACTGCAGTCAACGCCGTCGCCGGCGATTCACAGCAGCCCAACTCCAGGTCGAGCTGTTGTTCACCATCTTAGTTGTAGAGGGTTTAGTGTCGCTGGCCCTCATATGTGGGATCCGAACCAGGGCCCTCCTGCTCAGAGTTGGCGTCCCAAGGTAACTCTTAACCAACGTGCCACTAGGCAGGCTCATGTAAGACCTACCTTGCTGTGAAGGTTTAGTTTCTGCTGGGTTTGGCGGCATTAGTGGCTCCACGAAGTATCATGTCAACCCCAGGAGAGGTGTGTGCCTCCATGTTGCAGATGTGGAAACTCCAGGTACGGTGAGCCTAGCTTGCTCAACGTCACACATGGAAGTGGCCGAACAGGGAGTGGACTCCAAGTTTGCCTGACGTCAAAGTCTTTTTGAAGTTAATGCATGTGATCACTTTATCCACCCCTCCCATCCACGAGGAACGAGAATAATAAAACATGGAAAGGAAGTGGAACTTTTATTAAGATACTGCTTCCAGAGCCCCTGGGTAAGGACAAAATGAAGGATCAGAGGAGGCCCTCTTTATAAAATTTACAGGAAAAAACACCCTTTTTTGCCCACTGTTGGGGTGAAGATGGGAGGGGATGGACGCACTGTCTGACTGAGCTTTGGAAATGAGGGTAATTAGATGGGTGGTAATATCCTCATATCAGGCTTTTACTTGACTTTTACTCCTACTTTGCTAAACCAAACAAACGTACACAGTATTTTCTGTATACAAATTCTGTGTTGTTAGGTGCATGTGGGAGTCAAAGATGACTCAGGTGTGGAACTTTGCTCTCCAGGAGTGGGAACATGGGTGTGTAAATAACTAGTGCGGATGAGGGCAGAGTGTACACAGGAGAGATCAATAGAGGAGGCAGCATTTGCTCTGTAACTTCCAAAGGATGATGGTAGAGTGTTTAGTGAGTCCTGAAGGTAAGGTATTGTCCTTAAATTAAGAAGTAAAGATATTTTTTATAAACATTATGGTTTTTCCTTTTTACTAAGGTTTTTTAAAGGAACTCAAACAAAATAGTACACTTGAAAATGCTTTGAAAATTATAGAGAGTCAAGCAAATTGGTCTTGGGATCAATATTAATGCATTACATTACATAATTCTCATACTTCCAACAAATCTCTATGGAGCTTTTTTGAGGGAGAGAGAGAGTGGGGGTGGGGGGGGGAGAGAGAGAGAGAGAGAGAGAGAGAGAGAGAGAGAGAGAGAGAGAGAAATGGAGGAGGGGTAAAAAGAGGGAAAGGAATCCAGTGGGAGAGAAAGCATATCAACAAAAGAAATACAGTTAGGTGACATGGGCCAAGTGTCTAATGTACAGAATAGATTATTATAAAATTACTTTTATGAAACAAGGAGTGTAACTATTGTTATTAAAAATAATTTTACCTTGTAATGTTGCATGCATCTCTTCAAAATAATTGTCTTTGTTTCCCACCTGGCAACACATGTTAAACTAATGATGCCTTAAAACAGCAAATTTTGGAGTCATTTTTTAAGAAAGAGTATTATTTAGAGGTAGTAAGATAAAACATAGAAAGCTCTGTAATACTGTTCACACGTTCATGTGCTTCATCCTTGGATTAAAATCCAGAACATGTTTTCCTTTTAGCCATTGATGAAGGGATCTTTAGGCAAACTGTTGGAACCATTACTTGTTTGAACAAGTTTTAGAATGAACTTTAGAAAAAAAGTTTATGCAGGCAGTTCTTTGTAGTATGAATCATTTGTCTTTGTGAGTTTAACACTTTTAAGAACAAATGTTGTTTTTTCAAGGACAGCTATTAATTTTAGTTGAGTCAATATTTTTTGATTGGTTTGATCCAAATGAGTTTTTTCTTTTTTTTTTTTAACATGACGTACATCTTTCATATTCTATGAAATGGAATTTAAAAATTGAACTTTGAGCTTGTTAGTTCAATTTCTAACATGGTTTAAAATCTCTGCATCCCTAACATCTATATGTGCCAGTATTGAATATTTCTTTGATGATAGAGATTTTAAAAATCCTTGTACATTTGTTAAATAAGTAAATTTATTTAAAAATTATTTTTTCATATATGATAGAATTTTGCATTTTCCCAAAGTGCACTATATCAATTGAAGAAGAAACTTGATTACCATTAGACATAAGATAGACCTGTGTATTATTTTCCATTGGAGGAGTGAGTTTGGTGATTTCATAAAAGAGACTTATAGAAAGAATGAACTAGAGAAACCTTAGTTACCATCTTGAGCCCAACAGATGGAAAACTGAGGTCTAGAAAATTTCTGATTTAAAAAAAAATCTAAAATTATGTGGTTAATAAAAAATAGGATTTGACTTAAATAGTTTTGAGTGACACACAACTTTAATAAAATGTTTGTGTTCCCTGAAGCAAGGTCTCCTGGCTCTCATTCCGAAGAATCCAGCACTGCACAGTGTGGAGTGTCTGATGCTGGACTGACCCCATGGGTGCAAATTCTTTCTACCTGTACTTCCTCCTTGATTTGAGTACTGCCGGTTGTGTGTAGATTATTCACTGGGCTAAGACAGCAAACTGAAAGGTGAAGGTGGATTCTCTGCCACAGTGTTAAACCTCCGGGGCCTGAGTCTGCCTTCCTCCAGCTCTTTTTGATGGACTGAGCTATTCAAAAGGTTCCCTTTCTCACCGAGGTCTGTTCCCAAAGGGTGTCCTTAGCCATACCTCAGACTGAAGTGAGATTCTTAGAGATGAAAGAAAGACAGGAGAGGTAGATCTTGCTTTAGGGACCAGATATAGCCTTGAAAAGTTATGGATAAGATGAAATTTGGTTAATCAGATCATACTTTCCTATAGACAAGTAGTAATACCGAAGATTCTTCTAACAATTACATTGTTCTAACACTTTAGGAGTTAGATTTTTATGCATTCCTCTTTTCTATACATTTATTAATTGTTTTACTAAAATGTCAAGCAAAACACATAGCGCTTTAGTGGATATCAAGGGCATGTATGATAAACGTGTGCAAGTCCTTTAGTAAAGCATGAAAAATTCCTTTTAGTATTAATAGCATATGAAGTTCTCTGTTTCTTTTTGTTTTTTCAACTTCAGATGTATGTAGGTGAGCAGAAGCAGATAAGATGACTTATTTTTATAGAGATGTCAACTGCTGTCTCTAGAAGTAGAAATGTCTTCTAAAAGTAGAAAGGAACCAAAATAATGTAAAAATTCCACTATTTTAAGGCAAGATTTAATGGCCTTGCCTTTCTTTTTCCTGGATACAGTTAATTTCTAAGTGCCCTGCAACTAACTACTTCAGTAGTTGGTAAAAAGAAGCTGGTGAGTGTTGTATTTTGTTGTCAAATGACTTCAGGCAGAAACTCATTTTAAAAAGACTTGATACATTCATTCACAACTGAGCTTGGCCTTCCTATTTTGTTTTTTAAAATACATTTTTATTTTGGAATAGTTTGACATATATAGAAAAGTTGCGAAGATACTAGAGAGTTCTCATTTACTACTCACCCAGTTGCCCCCTCAGCCTTTGTCTAATTGCTCAGTTTGTGAGTTTTTACAGTAGTACACGTTACTAAATCATTTAAGAAACTCTGACTTTTCCATTGTGCTAAGAGATAGCACTTTCGTATATCCAAGGGACTGGCTTTCTTCTTGGGAATTACTCTCTGAATCAAATTGCTGAACAGAATTACTGTTTCAGAAGAAAGGTACTCTCATCTCCCTTCAATAAAAGAAAACAAATATAGGGCCGGCCGAGTGGCGCATTGGTTAAGAGCTGGTTTGGGGATGCCAGCGGCCCCGGTTTGGATCCCACATATGAGGGCCAGTGACACTGCCCTCCACAGCTAACAACAGCTCCATCTGGAGCTGGGCTGTGAGCCCCGGCGATGGTGTAGGCTGCAGCCCCTGCTGCAGTGGGTAGCCGGCTGGCAGCCAGCATGAGCTGCCAATGAGCTGCCAATGCCGTGGTGAGCTACCATCCAGAGGCCGGCGACTGATCTGCCTCATCTGTGAAGAACGCAATGACGATACCAACATGGGCCAGTTAAGCAATGTCCTCCACAACTAGACTGAAGAACAACAACAAAAAAGACAGCAAATTGTCTGTTCCACTTCCCCGATTCCCCGACGCTGTTCCCCTTCCCCAATTCCCCAATAAAATCTTAAAAAAAAAAAAGAAAACAAATAGAACTACACAGGAGCCTCCTAATTGTTTTTCCATTCTAGGGTTCTAAATGACGTTGGTATTTCTGAAATTTTTCCTTTGTCTCCTGAACCTTGTTATATAATAGGTACATTTTGGAAAGTGTTCTGATTCTAAGTTAACTGGAATTTTGTACAAGTTTAGACAGCTAATGTAGTCCTGTTTATATCTCAGCAGTTCGGGGTTGTGCCAGGTTTTCTGTATAACTCCAGTGGAAGAAAGAGACTGCATTCATGGGGCGTGGGGTGTCCTGATTTTGATAGGTGGGCAGTTCAGGCAGACCCATTGCCCAGGCCTGCCTGGAGGAGGCATGTCATCATCTGGGAGTGGTTCCCAGGGAAAGCTTGGTTCCTCACCCACATAGACTCATCTAGCTAGTGCTGGCTTGTTGGGAAGTCTTACTTGCAAGGAGGGACTGCAAATAGGTGGCAGAGAAAGTCAGTGTCCTCCCAGTGTGAAATGACGCAGAATCAGGCACAGTGGGAGCAGTTTCCCATATCCTTAGTCCTTTTTAATCCCATCTATGTACAGCCTGTGTTTTTCAAACCTTTAAAAAAAAAACAGTGAAGTTCTTTCTTTAAAACATCTACAGACACACCCACTCCCACACAGACACATAAGAGAAAGATTTATCTGCATGTATCCCTGGCTGAAGAACTAGGTGGGTCTGAAGTCCCGTGAAGAATTCAGGCTTTCTGTAGCATATTCTTGAAGGCTTTTCCTGAACATTAAGCAATAATTTAATATGCTTTTTATTTTTTAAGATATGCTTTAAATCACCTTTAAACTAAACTATGGCAGGCTGTATTTCAGCATAATGTATCTTAGCAAATTAAAAAGTAAGACTTTTATTATACGTTGCTCCTTTTACTTCTACCCGGAGCAAGTTAAATTCCTGTAGTCTCTTTAAAATATGGAACATCTATAACATTGTTCTTAAACACCACCATTGTTTTAATGTTTCTGCCATGCATCTTCCAGAAATGTGCTTCATTTGAAATGGACATGTCGCTGAGCATCATTTTAGAGAAAAATATTCTAGGACCATCTTGAAAGGAAAAGTGGCTTGTTTTGCATTAAAGATGTTTACATTTCCCATTACTTTCTTCACACCATTATTTGTTTACTATTATTGTCTTTTACTGTGATTGCAGAAAATACTTTTGTTGCAAAAGCAAGTGTTTTTCTCAGCCAGACTTGCCAGTACACCTTCATGCTCTGGGTCTGATCCCCCAGGGACTTGGGGTGTTGGGGGCTGGACATTATGGTCCCTGGTGGGATGAAGCAGGAAGGGTTATAGATAAGCTGCTAGAAATGTGTTTTTACAACTCAAAGGAGTATTTCTGCATTCGATCCTGGACTTGGAAAAAAAACTTGTTGTGAAGGTCGTTCTTGGGCTAATTAGTGAAATTTGAAGAAATTCTGTAGAGTGGAAAATAGTATTCTATTCATTTTAAATGTTCTGATTTCGAGAATGGTACTGTGATTATATAATTGCATGTCTTTATTCTTAGGCAATACACGCTGAAATATTTTGCGGTAAAGGGGCATGATTCTCAACTGGTCAGAAAAATGCATACATCATACATAAATACACACAGATGGGGGATAAAGGAAAACTCAATAAATGTTAACAATTGGGGAATGTGGGTGAAGGGTCTACAGGACTGTTTTGTCTCATTTTTGCAACTTTTCTGGAAGTTTGAAGAACTTCAGAATTGGGAAAAAAATAGTCACATCTGCTTTCTTTGTGTTTGCCCCATTAGTCAAACTGGAACAGTGTCCAGGCACCAGAACCAGAACACCATCCAGGAGCTTCTGCAGAACTGCTCTGATTGTTTGATGCGGGCAGAGCTGATTGTGCAGCCGGTAAGCTCTCTTGTTCTCAGGCATCAGCCACACCGATTTGTTCCCTGTTAGCTTAGACTCTCATCACCCTCACCTGTGTGTACTTAGTCACTGCCTTTCTTCAGTGCCCTCCTACTGTTTGGAGATTATCTTTTTCAAAACAGACTAGAGAGGAATGTGTATCTCCTTAACCTTATTGCAGTGTTGGTTTAACAATGGGAACCAGTTTTCACACAGCTTTGTTTTTTGTTTTTTTCTCTCAACAAATGTATGTACTGTAGATTGCCACCCTTTTGGAATTGCAACAACCTGTTGTCATTAATTTTGTAAAACTTTCTCTTCCTAGAAATGTTACCTGACATGTTTATGTTGAGGATTGTGATGTACACCACTCATTCAATAACTTTTTTCTCAGGAAAAAAAATACCATATTGGGAGAACAATTCTGTTTGAGGAACAGAAAATACAGAAAAATAAGCAATTGAAAAATGAGGAAAATTTCTTGACATTAATGTGATAGTTTAGGATCTCATTGAAACAGGTTTAGAAATCATTGGTTCCATGGTATTTTCGGTGGAAGGTTTTTATTTTAAAACACTGTAGGATGTTCACATTTGCTCTGAGTTTGCTAAAAGCAGACTAGAGAATGGTGGGGTGTAGCCACTTTTCTATCCCTTCATGGATTGTATCTCTTCACCAAAGGACTTGAGTGCCACTGTCCTCAATGCTGACTTAATATAGGGGTTAAATCTGGAATCTGGCTCATCACAAGGTACCCCTATTAAATAGAAAGAGGAATTTTATTTGGAGAATATGTTAATATTCTAATTTCTTAATTTTAGATGTTGTGTGGGTTCTAGTTCTGGTTTATTTCATCCAGTTTAAAAAAATAACTTCTCTCTAATCCATATAAAAAGATATTTGGGGGCTCAGCAAACTATCTTGGTTTTAGTTCTGGTTGTTTCAAATCTGATTTGAAACACCCTCCTCTAAGTGTTCCTCACTGTACTGTGATTTCTTTACATAAAGCAGAACAGGAGGCACCAGTGACCTCATACTGAACACGTGCACAACTAGTCCCGGACAATGTGCAGTGGCACAAATTTACATGGCGTCATGTTCTCAGTTTATTTTTACATATATTCGTTGCCGTGCAATGATGTCAGGCTCACTTGGCGCAAGCCAAATGAAAGCAATTATAAAATTCTAAAGAGAGTTCATATATGGCACTGAAGCAGCATTTTTGTTTTTTTAAGAAAACGACTTTATATTGAAATAACTGTAGACTCACAAGCAGTTGTAAAAATAGTACAGAGCAGTACAGAGCAGCCTTGCATACTGATGACCCAGCTTAACCCCAAAAGTGATATCTCACATAACTATAGCATATCATCAAAAACAGGAAATCAGGTGGTCCAGTTTATTTTGAAGAACTGAAAAGTCCTTTTCTCATAAGATGTAGGAAAAGCTCAGTTTGTGTGTAAAAGACCTTATCCAGCATAATGGTACAGCGTTCTTACCACAGTGAAATTCCCATTAGATAAGAGTTCTGTATAAATATGAAAGATAGGCATTTAACATATTAAAGAAAGGGAAAGATCAGCATTCTGTAAATGTGCTTTTTAAAGCCTGGTGAAAATTTTAAATATAGTCCACAAATTTTGGTTCATGAATCTCCCTAGTTTTACCCCCTTTCTCAAATTAATAAGATAATTTTCAGTCAGACATTTTTGCAGTTACTTGCAAAATGGAAATACATAATAATGTAAGTTTACAGCAGAAGCTTTTTTCCTCCAGTATTCTGTTTTCTTCATGTGAATTCTTTCTTTTAGGAACTGAAATATGGAGATGGGATACAGCTGGCTCGGAGCAGAGAACTGGATGAGTGTTTTGCTCAGGCCAATGACCAGATGGAAATTACCGATAGCTTGATCAGAGAGATGAGACAGATGGGCCAGCCCTGCGATGCTTATCAGAAAAGGTATTGCCCAGGGAGCACAAATGCAGGCAGGCCTCATGAAGAAGAATATAGTACACTCATTCCCACGACTCAGGTCTTCCCTGGCGGAAGCAGATATTCCCAAGCAAAGGCTCGCTTACTTGGCATTCTGCAGCTTTATGTATCTCTAATTGACTAAAACCATTACCTTCATCTTTTGTGGAATCACAAAGCTGCCATAAAAAACAACTGAACAGACTTGCCCTAAACAGTATGCTTATTCTGAAGAGTTGAGTTTGTTATGAGACCTCAACTGTACCTCTCTTGAGGGGAATAGCAAAGGACTTTGGCACAGCATTTGACGAATCTAATGTCAAGTCAAGCTCAAGTTTAATGGAAACAAAAATGAGACTTTTAGAGTTGAAAATGCAGTTTAAAGCAGAAATGTGTAGTCTGATTTTGCTCTCAAGGTACCCGGAATTTTGGTCTCAAAATTACAAGTGAATGAAACTCATGAGAAAGTGAAAGGTGTACCAGGTTAGGCAAAGCCAGTGACACTTTCTGTGATGTTTCAGTCTTTGAGCATCATAATATTTAAGTTTTCGTATATGATCAAGATTCAGATCATGTGATAAAGAAAAATATTCTTCAAAGAAACACTTGTGACCTCTATATTGACACAAAGGAGACTCAGAAAGGGGACGTCTGCCCAGCACATGTTTTAGTAGGCCATTTTCCTGCCATGGTATAATGGTTTTCCTTCCCTTTCAGATTGCTTCAGCTCCAGGAGCAAATGCGAGCCCTGTATAAAGCCATCAGTGTCCCTCGAGTCCGAAGGGCCAGCTCCAAGGGTGGTGGAGGGTACACCTGTCAGAGTGGCTCCGGCTGGGATGAATTCACCAAGCGCCTCACCAGCGAATGTCTGGGGTGGATGAGGCAGAACAGGGTAAGTAAGCAGTTTCCAGAGGGACGAGGGCTGGTTCTCAAACCTTTCAAGTCTGTGTAGGCCAGGGGTCTGGAATGGGGCATAGCTGGCCCTAGTAGTCAGGCCACAAAGAGTGTTCTGGACCTCAGCTGGCAGCACAAACCTGCTGATTTTGGAATTTTCCTCATATATAATTTGAAACTGGGCTTCTATTTTGAAATGAACGAAACTTGACAGATTTTATCCCCTGTTGTGTGGCTTACAGAATCAGCCTCATTGCTTTGTAGTCATATTTTATCACTCAGGTAATATTCAACGGGTGTAATTTAATTAGATTTTGACTTTTTTAGCTCTTACTGTGTACAAACGGAAAATCTGTTGTGGGAGTTTATGTGCTAAAAACCTTCGTTGTTGTGCTTGACTGGTGACTGACATCATCTGTGTTACTGATAGGTACTTAAAAACAAAACACAACACAACACACTGTGGAGGCTCAAAATGTTAACAAATTTGGAGATGCTAGAAACAGTAAAACTGGATATTCTGGTTTGGGCTCATTGGTTGCTTACCCTATATTTCTGAAGTGTCAGCTGTCTTGTGCAATCATTACGTCACTGGTGTGGGAGTGAAGTTAAGTGATGGCAACGAGAGTATGTGCTGAGCCTTTCCCTAGAACTGGAGTTTCTACAAAGTATTTTCCAATGTTAATTACTGTTTTGTTGTTCTATGTAGTAATTATGTGCTATAATGAACAGGTGGCAGTGGAAACATGCCATAATCATGGAGATGGGAATTTTATAATAAAAACCTGGTACTAATGAACCATTTTCCTCTTGAGAAGGTGGATATGTTAGCATAAGTTGTAGAGAGATCGTTTGTTGTGCAATGTGGTTGTGGTTGTAAGAAACACTGGTTTTATTATTACTTGCTCTGGACCAATTTAGGAGTAGTTCTAAAATTTCTTGACCACCTAAAAAGTTTTGTATGTCTACTTTGCCAAGTGGTGAGGCTTATGGGACTAAACATTCATTCCTTCAGTTAACTTTTTAAACCACTTATTATAAGGACTATATAATACTATTACAAAATTTAGTGTTTATAGAGGATAAATGTAAGTTATAATCCCAGAAACCTAAATACAAAAACTTATTTGCATGTTTTCAAATTCCCTTCTAACCTTTTTTTAAATTGAGGTACAATTGACATATCAGTTTCAAGTGTAACATAGTGATTCGACATTTGTATACATTGCAAAATTCTCTTCTAATCTCTGAACACACATTTCCTTGAGCATTTTATATGTATTGGTACCATGCCAGAAATATGAGGGTACAAAAATTATGTTCCATGGCCCTGAAAATGAATGTTATTGAAGAAAACAAGATACACCCAGATGCCAAATTTCTCTCCAGAGCAGAGTGGGATTAAATGCTGTGTTTGAGCTGTAATAAAATCCTGCTCAGGTAGGAGTGGGGGAGGGGTGGTGCTCCATTTCCTGTGGAATGGAGAAGTCAAAGGAAGGCTTGATGGGGTTTGAACTACATCTTCAGGATCAGCAATGTTAGGTGAAACAACTTTTGAACCAAATTATGAAACGTCAAATCCCTAATTTCTTTTTAGTATAACAGTTATATAAAACGTCAGCTCAGAATTTGTCATTTTATGTATTCATGTTAGATGTAGCTCTGTAAGAATTTCTTTGTAGCAAAAGCTCAACATTTTTAAATTTTGGAAAATGGCATTACTATATGGACTCAGTTTTCCTTAATTGTTTTGGGAGTGTTTTCTAACATGCAGTTGATGAACGATGCTTTCCGATCAGGCATCCCCTATGGTTTCAAAAGAACTGTGCAGTTTTATCACTTACTGCTGGTTTTCTCTGGGATCCTCTCAGGCCCCTTCCTTTTCCCCTTCTTCCCCTAAGCATAGCTTGCATTCTTGCTCTCACTCCCAGGAGAGTGAGCTGCAGGGCCCCAGCTGATAAGGGAGCGCTGTCTTCAGCAGTACAATCAGCAGGCAGTCACACATCTCCTATGCCAGGTTTTTGTTTTGTTGTCTTGATTTGTGTTTCTGCTGATGGACCAGTCAGATACTATACACCTGGCTGGTAATGAGGGGCATGAGCCAGAGCCTGGTCATCTCATTAAGTTCCGAGTACACTCACTGTTTCTGTTAAAGCCAAAATGAGCTGTGGGAGAGAAGGGTCAGACTCCTGGGTGAATTTCAGTTGTCTGACTCTGAAATGGCTCCCCTTTCTGAAAGCTTGCCAAGTATATTAGAACATGGATGTGGCTTAGAACAATGTGTGTTATGTTCTTGCTGCAATACCAGACTGGAATGTTTGACTTTGGCATGTCTAAGAGATGACACAGGTGATTTGGAAATTTACATGAGCTCAGGCAAAAGAAAGAGGAGATAATAGACTTGCCACAGTACGAAATTTGTGGCATAATGTGTTTGATTCTTATTATGTGGCATTCTTAAATTTGAAGTAGTGGAGACTCAGAAAGTTAGATTTAATTTTTAAAAAGCTAATATAAATCCATAATATTAGTATTGCCAATATTAATTGAAATTTAGGCATCGCGTATACATAGTAACTTCTCTTTGAAATGAGCCATAGGGAATTCTGGTTCCCGAAAGGTAATATAGTAAATGCTAACAATTACATTAATTGTTAATTACATTACATTAGTGTAATTAATTACAGTACATTAATCTAAACAGTTTAAAGAATAACAATGAAAAATACTTTTAGGTTAGTTATCTTAGCTTGGGAAGTATTATGTGATTGAGCTTAATGAGCTGTTTTTGATGCACATTTTAAAATGACTGACTATGGAAACATTTATCAGTATTTTATAACATACTATATATGTTAGGTATAGTATATAGGTATGCACACATACTATGCACACACATACATACACACATGCCACTTACATGTGTACAAGTAGATTTTTTTTTTTCTTCAGAGGACATGATCTAGGTTTTGAGCTGGGGGTCAAACAAGTTGAGGGAAGTATTTGGCAACCCCCATTAGATATTTGGAAATGCCAAGCCTTAAAAAAATTTCTTTTGGCTTCAGTAGTGAGTATTCACATTTTCAGTTTTACCTGAATGGAAGCTGTGTGTGTCCCTTGGCCCTCTGGCCCCTGATGCTGTCAGTGAGGGGAGGCGGGTGCACAGGACCCGGAATGAAAGGCACGTATTTTCCCTCGGCAGGCAGAAATGGACCTGATCTCCTGGGGCGTGGACCTGGCCTCAGTGGAGCAGCACATCAGCAGCCACAGGAGCATCCACAATGCCATCGGGGACTATCGCTGGCAGCTGGACAAAATTAAAGCCGACCTGGTACTTTGGAAATGTTTCCCTTTAGCATCTTTAAAAAGCATACTGCAGGGCCGGCCGAGTGGTGCGGTGGTTGGGCGCTGGTTTGGGAAGCCAGCGACCCAGGTTCGGGTCCCACATGTGAGGGCCAGTGACACTGCCCTCAAAAAAAAAATAAAGCATACTGCAGGATTGTGTGTAATTACTCAATCCCAGGCAGTTTTGTCTGAAATATTAGTCTGTGATTTCTCTCCCAACAGACTGGAAACTTTTTTAAAATCCCATTTCATAAATGGGGAAGTGGAATCCAATAGATCTACTAGAGATTGTTATAACACTCAGGCAGGTCAGCTAAACAAAAGGCTAAGGGCATACAAACACTCATTTGTATGCAGTTTGTAAATGAGTATTTTGGGGGATGGTAGTTCTTTTCTGCAGAGAGCAGAACATCTTTTCAAATAGAGAAACTCTGACAATCATAGTTTTATGTCCTTGGTGAATCCTTTTCTATGTTGTAATTAAAATGTACATATTTCTACTGAGAGAAAATATGTCTCATCCTGGAACCTTCCCTCTGCTGAAAGAACTGCGTTGAAGCTGGGTTGAGAATTACAGCATAAAATATTCATCTGATTTTAGGCTCTTTGTTTCCCCCAGATGTCTATACCTTTTTTTTTTTTTTTTTTTTTTTTTAACCTAGAACAGAGCTCTTACTTATCCTCCTTTCTTCTGGCTTTCTTTTTCCCCTTACTTTTTGTCCACCTGAGTGTCTGACCAATTTTCTCTAAGATATGTGGAGTCCTAAATTGTATTTTCAGACTTTTACAATTTTGTAACCAGTTAGTCTTTAAATAACAGTGCTCACACCTTTTCTCTGTGGAGATAGCACTGCCAGGCCAGGGAGGGTTTGCCTTCAAACCATCTGGGAAAACGGCCCTGAGGGTAAAAAATTTCATAGAGCAAATCATCTTTCTATCGAAGGATGTGAAGTCAGTATTTGACAAAAAGGAGGTTTAGAGGGGCTGCTCTTTCTGTACAAACCCACAAGGGGAATGAAATCATTACCTGTTGTTTATCTTCTAGCGTGAGAAATCTGCCATCTACCAGTTGGAGGAGGAGTATGAAAACCTGCTGGTAAGCTGACTTATTTCTGAAGTCTCTGTGTCAAGTCAATTCTGGGGGTAAGGCACCTTCCAGGTATTCCAGGCATACTAATGATCCTGGAGGTATATTTAGGGGCTTGTAGATGCTATTTCATTTCTACTGGTGTGTTTCCTTTAGAAGTGAATTTTAAAAGGTGTTTTTTTTTTCCCCCTGAACACAGTACCAAGTGCTGTTCTACTTGCAAGTTAAGGGTTACATTATTACCACTTGTTAAATACTTACAGTTAAAGCAATAAAACTTTTCCACTTGTGGATTGCAGACTTTTTATGAGGTATAAACAAAAATAAGGTTTGTGTCCCTTAGACAGAGGTTTGCCAGACCATTATCACCATTTTGTGATGGACTCTGAATCAATTACTTGATTCATAAGAAGAGATGTTTCCATCTTCTGCCTATTCGTGCCACACTGTCTTCACTTTTCAATATTCCTTTATTGGAAGTGATACTTTTTGAGTAACATGGCTAGCAGTGACACAATAATTTTCATATTAGGTCTGGTGTGTGACTGACTGATGGCACCTTGAATTTTTGGGGTATGAGAGAGGGCAGAAAAAGCTTAATTTATCTTTTTAAGAATCCCGTTTTCCCCTTTATAGTCTAAAACTAATTATTGAACCCACTCTTCTGGATTAGGCTGTTACATTGAATCTAAAATTGCTCCCTTGTTCATCACAAGTTTGAGTGGTTCTTTTCACATACCAAGTGGTCAGTGAATATAAGAGGTTAACATTTTTACCAATTCTTGTGCTCTTTTTGGTAAAAGAGACCATGTGGGTGTATCTGTAAAATCTGCAGAGAATACCATTAATCTGCAGATTGTGTTCCTAACGCTACTTCTGAATGTCCTGTGCAGAAAGCGTCTTTTGAGAGAATGGATCACCTGCGACAGCTGCAGAACATCATCCAGGCCACATCCCGAGAGATCATGTGGATCAATGACTGCGAGGAGGAGGAGCTGCTTTATGACTGGAGTGACAAGAACACCAACATTGCTCAGAAACAGGAGGCCTTCTCTGTAAGCTTGCCCCCAATCCCTTGTAGGTGCCTGCCTTGAGGCTGTTGCCTTGGAGGCTGACAAGGTGGGAATGCATGAACCTGTGATAATTTCATTAGCCAGTTGTAATTCAGCCTGTGTTAAAATGGTTGTGAAAAACCATTCCTGTCTGGAAGCTTTTCAGTGGACTTAAGAGGGGCAATGCGTTGTTTAACATCCAAGAAGACAGTAGAGAGTATAAGAATTAGTTCACTCAGGGGTCGCAGAGTATGTGTAGCACAGTAGCATAGTGGATTAAAACCTGGGATTAGAAAATCTCAGTATCATTTGTGGCTCTGTCACTTGACCTGTGTGAATATGGACAAGACATGTCATCAGTCTGGCCTTAGGCACATACTGGATGATTTCAAATATCCTTTCAGGTCTTAAACATCCTTTCCAGTATTTAAAATGCTATGATTCTTGAGGAAAATATAACAAGATTCTTTGGCATTGTTTATTTCCAAAATGCAATTTCGTATTCAACATCCTTTAAATATGGTGGAAGCCATAGAAGACCAATGTTGACTTGCTCTGAAGGATTTGTTTTTTATTTCATTCACAGATACGCATGAGACAACTGGAAGTTAAGGAAAAAGAGCTCAATAAGCTTAAACAAGAAAGTGACCAACTTGTCCTCAATCAGCACCCAGCTTCAGACAAAATTGAGGTAGGCTCTTTGATTTACATTTTTATTAGGGAAAAACAGAGAGACTTTTCATAAAGTAAGACTATACAAATGAATGATTCTTACCCATCATAAAGCCATGACAATTTTATTTATTTATTTATTTTTATTTTATTTTTTAAAGATTTTGTTAGGGAATTAGGAGATGGGAACAGTGTTGGGGAAGGGGAACAGCCAAGTTGTTGTCCTTCAATCTTAGTTGTGGAGGGCACAGCCAGCTCAGCTTCAAGTCCAGTGCCACTTAGCTCAAGGTGCTGTGTTCAATTAGTTGCGGGTCGACATAGCAACCATCGCATGCCAGAGTCGAACCAGCAGCCTCATTGTTAAGAGTGCATGCTTTATCCACTGAGCCATACGAGCAGCAGCTCAGCTCAACATGCTGAATTCAGTCTTTAGTTGTAGGTGGGCGTTGCCCACCATCTCGAATAGGCAACCTTGTTGTTAGGAGCACATGCTCTCACCAGCTGAGCCATCCTTGCCACCTGTTGGTAGCTCAGCGGCAGCTCAGCTCAGGCGCAGCTCATTGGCTCACCTGGGAATCAAACCAGCGACCCTGTTGCTCAGAGCTCACACTCTGAGCAAGCTCATAACCAACTGAGCCACTTGGCTGGCCACTGACAAGTTTATTTTATATTTTGGGATCAATACCTTAGACCAGGGGTTGACAATCTTTTTTCTGGAAAGGACCAAATAATAAGTATTTTAGGCTTACAAGCTATTTGGTCTCTGTCAAAATTACTTAACTCTTCCATTGTAGTTTGAAAGCAACCATAGCTATATGTAAAGGAATGAACGAGACTGTGTTCCAGTAAAACTTTATTTATAAATGCAGGCAGTGGGCTGATGTGTCCTTTGGATTACTGTAGCTTGCTGACCTCTGCCCTAGACTGCCATCTGGAGGCTGTGCACAAGGCTGACATTAGCTGGTAGCACTGGTATGGTCATATTGGTTGTTAAAAAATTTGAAATGGTTCCCTATCGGTTGGTAAGAATCATTGCCTTAAGTCTCTCAAGACCTCCTCATGGGTGCGTGCCTTGGACCTCCCCATATAGCAACTGTACAGGAACAGGGCTTGGTGCAGTGGAGGAAGCAACTCTGCTCGAGGGCTATCGCTAGTGTCTGTTCTGATTGGTCAGTAGTTATGCCATTTGGGTGAATACTTTGACTAATACTCTTATGATATCTATTTGTTGAAACTGGTATTAAACTTGAATTTCTACCATACCAGGAGTTCCCTGTTGGGAAATTCTGTTTTTTAACTTTTGGGAAAAAGTTTGCTTGATTTGGAATTTGATAAAAAATATTTCATAGCTTTCATTCAGGCTCACATATCTACCCAAGAACGGATGCCTCTGTAGGGCTGAATGGTGGTAAGACAGCTGAGGTTTTCTCATTTCAGGCATATATGGATACTCTTCAGACACAGTGGAGCTGGATTCTTCAGATTACCAAATGCATCGATGTTCATCTCAAAGAAAATGCTGCCTACTTTCAGGTTTTATACTTAGTGATGATTTAATGTCCTCTACGTCTTATCTTTTGAATACCTTATCTTTTGAATGTGTTTCAAAAAGCACTGGAAACAATGTGTAAAATATTGCAGAAATACTCTTTATTGGCTTTTAGTTTAGCAGAGCACAGATTGGTACCCTGGTCATCAATCATTCAAATAGTCTCTTGTCGCATCAGTTAATATACTTTCTTCTGTAGTGTTTTCTTTAGTCACTCATCAAATAGACTCTTAGGGAAGATAGTCTTTGAAATAAAAACACTGGATGATATTGCTCATTGAGTTGCATTTCACTGACATGGGATCACTCTCATCCTTAATAGTTTTTTGAAGAGGCCCAGTCGACTGAAGCCTACCTGAAGGGCCTTCAAGACTCCATCAGGAAGAAGTACTCCTGTGACAAGAACATGCCTCTGCAGCGCTTGCTGGAACAGATCAAGGAGCTGGAGGTATCATCTCAGACCCAGGCCCTTGGCAGCCTTACACATGAGAGATAAAATGCCCCCACTGACACAATCCAGGCTGCAGATTTGCATTACAGAACAGCGTATGCCCAGCTCAAGCAAGCGTTTTCTTCATCTTTCAATGGCTTTTCTCAAAATAAATTTCTTTACATGCTTAGCTGCTATTGAAAATTTCAATTTGCTTAAGTAATTTCTGTTGCTCAAAATAAAGATGGAGAGAATACTGATTACTTAACATGAAAATTTCTTTGGAAAAGCATACTTCAAGTTTTTCAACATAGATGTCCTTTTACACAATGATTCTTTCCTGACCACTTAATTCATGGCTGTCCAGCTTCTGGAGTCACTTATTATGAAAAGTTCCCATAGTCTCTGAAGATAGATGAACTTATGGTTTTTTTACAGCTAATGCAATTATAGCAGTATCTCATTTGTAATGTCACAGTAGCTATATTAATGTCATTTGAAGATCTTATCTAAAATTCACAGAGTATGTATGTTAAAGTATGATTTTATTTGCAATTGCAGAAAGAACGAGAGAAAATCCTTGAATACAAGCGTCAGGTACAGAACTTGGTGAACAAATCCAAAAAGATTGTGCAGCTGAAGCCGCGTAACCCAGACTATAGAAGCAATAAGCCCATTATTCTCAGGGCTCTGTGTGACTACAAACAAGACCAGGTGTGTACTCGCTTATTCAGAGCAATACAAAAGCTTTCCCTTTCTCTATGTAGAGATTTTTGTCAGTCAAGAGAGCAGAATTTAATCTAGGTTTCAGTGAGCACCATAGGAAATCTCTTTTCTTTTGTGTACAAAGCAGCAGGCTGCTGAACAAATGCAGCAGCTTTGTTCGAATTACATGATAGTTGTCAATAACTTGGATAGGATATTTTTAGTGTTTTTTAATAATTCAATTTTAAAGCTTAATACTTCTAATATAAAAATTTATTTAACTGATCATTCTTATCTTTAAATTTCTGAACATAAAAGAAATGAGGAAGGTGACCAGTATGCTGGATACAAAATGAGTGTCATTGAAGATTTTATGCAGTAATTGACCAGATCAATTCTGCAGGCTCTGTGGTAAACACAAGCATTTATACAGAATGATGAGTTGTTTTTAGTAATTATTCATTACGAATTATTATTAATTACCACAGTTATACTTTTTTATAGAAACTATGGAGGATTTAAGAAATATAAAATGTGTTTAGTTGGTTATATAAATGTTATAAAAAAGTAGAATTTATTCTGCCATGCAGAAATGTTTTAAGAGCTTTTGTGGAGAGAAGTAAGAAGTATGAGTTGAAATGGAGATTGAAATACATGAATATCAAGGTGGTTACGTTTTACTAGTTAAGATACTTGTCATATTTTATTTTTTTATTTTTTTTTATTTTTTTTTTATTTTTTTTGTTTTTTGAGGGCAGTGTCACTGGCCCTCATATGTGGGACCGAACCGGGGCCGCTGGCTTCCCAAGCCAGCGCTTAACCACCGCGCCACTCGGCCGGCCCGATACTTGTCATATTTTAAATACCCATTTTTAAGAAGCTATATAGAGTTAATTTAGAAAAGAAGCTATTTAGATGCTGGAATTAATTTAGAAAGTTATTTTATTGAGATCTGATACCAGAATTCTTTTATTTTTATGTAAAAATTTTGAGAGCAAGTGAATGACACAAGTGACTCCCACACACTAAAATCTAATATTTAAAACATGAACTCACAAACATAGAAAAGCCATGGTGCGAGTTTTTGCTTTAAAAGGATTCTTCACTTTATGGATAGATTCCCCAGGCTATCTTTGGAAAGTGACTTCACCGAAGTCATTTTATACACACCTTTCAGGCTCACATGTATTATTTAAAGCATCAGTGTTGCTGGGTTGTGTACAGAATACCTTCATGTGAGGAAAAAAATAATAAGATAAAAAGCTCATACAGTTTGCATGTTTTCATCTCTATTTGTATTATTGAGAAGAAAGATACAAATGTGTACTCATGGTTAAAGCCATAACATGGATGAGGTTGCGTACCTTACAGAAAATTGTGCACAAAGGGGATGAGTGCATCCTGAAGGACAACAATGAACGCAGCAAGTGGTACGTGACGGGCCCAGGAGGCGTGGACATGCTTGTTCCTTCTGTTAGTCTGATTATTCCTCCTCCGAATCCTCTGGCTGTGGACCTCGCTGGCAAGTACGTTGTTGAAGTTTCTTGTAGCTGTGATGTGAATGACAGTGGGGAGAAATAGGGCAAATGCTTCTAGAAGGCACTTAGACACACGGTTCCTTATGATAACCTCACACCCCCAAAGGAACCTCACGAAGGTCCCCTTACATTGTCTTAAAATTTTATGTTGAAGATACTATAGTTTTTATGGGAGGATAAAAGGAATGTCGGACTGTAGGAGGGCTGGACTATATAATTCTTGTTATATACTTTAAAGTTCTTCCCTTATTAGACAATCAGTAATTTTGCCTGTAGTCACAAGTATAAAATGCCCCTGATATCAATATTTGCTCATCAATAGATGGAGCATTCATTTTACAGATGGTCCATGGCAGATGCTTCTAAACCTTCAGTTATGGGATAAAGTTTGACAGTTGGGCTCAATGTGATTTCCTGTTGTGTTGCCTAGGATCGAGCAGTACTACGAAGCCATCTTGGCTTTGTGGAACCAGCTCTACATCAACATGAAAAGCCTGGTTTCCTGGCACTACTGCATGATCGACATTGAGAAAATCAGGGCCATGACTATTGCCAAGGTAGGTCCCCAGGACCAGCCAGGCTGCCTGGAGGAGGCGCCAGGCTACTCCTCACCCTGCATGCTTCTACTTGGCAGACCTAGGGGTGCAGCTACTGCTGTTGTATCTCATCAAGAGAGTCAGCTCAGGTTGCCATAGAGACTCTGGTCTGTCTGATATAGAATGGGAGGAATTCACATGTGGCTTGTTATGAAACAAATTAAAGTTACCTGACAAGCCAGTAGTACCTGTGGAGAAGGCACGTGGCCCTATAGTATTCTCGATCCCACTCCCTATTCTCCTTAGATGTACTGGAAAGTTAGGTTATAAATTATTGACTGTTGATATCATAGAACTAAAAGAATTCTTGGACAAATACCAAAGCACTAGTTACTCAAAATCAGTGGTTATCAAATTGGGGTCCAAGAATCCCAGGAGAGGGGGTCATCTTGGGATGACTGAGGTGGCATTGAGGAGAGGGGCATGAAATGGGTCGATTTTGGCTACGCTTAACCTTTTTTCAGTCAGAGCAGCTTTGCTGTGATCTGCTTTACATTTGGGGCTTCTGAATAATATTTCCTTTGAAGAATAAAATTCTGTAGGAAAAGAAAGTTGACAGCCCATTTTTATGTTTCTTAGGAGCAATCTCTACATCCTCAAAAACTTTTTGTATCTTAACAGGCCTATGGTGAGCATTGCCTCAAGCCCCTCTAGCACAGGGCATTTTCCTAGCAAACTTGTCCTTGGTCACATTATGGGGGCTGCCATAAGTCACTTCTGCCTTGTTTACTTCCAGCTGAAAACAATGCGGCAGGAAGATTACATGAAGACAATATCTGACCTTGAGTTACATTACCAAGAGTTCATCAGAAACAGCCAAGGCTCAGAGATGTTCGGAGATGATGACAAACGGAAAATGCAGTCGCAGTTCACGGATGCCCAGAAGCACTACCAGACGCTGGTTATCCAGCTCCCTGGCCACCCCCAGCACCAGACAGGTCTGTCTGGGGCATCTTTCTCTTTCTATCAACCCTACATGCAGTTTCCTTAAAAAGGAAGTACTTGATGTCAAACTAGTTTCAGAATTATTTCTTTGAAAAATAGTAAGTCAAAAGTCATTTATGCTGGGCTGGCCGAGTGGCGCGGTGGTTAAGAGCTGGCTTGGGACGCCAGTGGCCCCAGTTCGGATCCCACATATGAGGGCAAGTGACACTGCCCTCTAAAAAAAAAAAAAAAAAGGCATTTACGCTAAATTTTCCGAATGAAATTAGAGGAAGTAGCTACACTTTTATGGAGTATGGATGTTTTGAAGCCTAACATCCTTCTAACTAGGAATTCTCTGATTTGTCCTAACATATTTTCACAGTAACCACAACTGAAATCACTCATCTTGGTTCCTGCCAAGACGTCAACCATAATAAAGTAATTGAAACCAACAGAGAAAATGACAAGCAAGAAGCATGGATGCTAATTGAGCTCCAGAAGATTCGCAGGCAGATGGAGCACTGTGAGGCCAGAATGACTCTTAAAAACATCCTTCAGGCTGACCAAGGGTCTTCTCACCATATCACAGTGAAAATGAATGAGCTGAAGGTAAGTATCCATTAATATTTTGCCTGATTCTCGGCATATTTATATTTATCTGCAAACTAATTTAAAATGGTGTATTTATATTTATCTGCAAACTAATTTAAAAACCTCCTGGTTTAAATATTTCTAGGCAAGAACATTAATTTTCAAGAAAACAGGATTTGGGCGTGATTTCTTTTTTTCTTTCCCATGCTTCCAAATTTGTAGAAGTTTATCAAGCTGGGGATTAAGCTACCTTTGTGGGTTACTGAGTCAGGCTATAGAGTTCTTCCTTTGAGCCATATCGTACTTTATTCATTTCACTTTATTCATTTCAGAAGTTTTCACAAACATTAATTTGGTTTCTGCCTAAAACAATCTATGATATGGGTTGGACAGGTAGAATTATCTTTCCTTATACACAGGAAACTGACACTAAGAGATTTGTTTGGTGGCATAAAGTCTCAAAGCCACTGACAGAGCCAAGACTACAGCCCAGGTGTTTCACCTCATAGCTCAGTGATCTCTGCCCAGACAAGCCTGGGCATTGCATCGGAATGTCCAAGGTATATATTCTAAGTAAGAGGGTCAGTTACACAGTGCTGACCAGGCCTTCCTGAAGAAGGAAGTGACAGGTCAAGTCAGTCTCTTTCTTAAATCCCTTACATTTAGTGAACATTTTAAGGACAAAATGATCATAAGAATCACACGGCTAAATTAAAAGAGCTTTCCTTCTTTTTTGACAGAGTGTGCAGAATGATTCTCAAGCAATTGCTGAAGTTCTCAACCAGCTTAAAGATATGCTAGCTAACTTCAGAGGTTCAGAAAAATACTGCTATTTACAGAATGAGGTATTTGGGCTGTTTCAGAAACTGGAAAATATCAATGGCGTTACAGATGGCTACTTAAACAGGTAATCCCAACTAACGCTGATCTCACATATTTTGCTTTGTTCCAGCTTCACTTTGTCAGACTTCATTTGCTTTATATGTGTGGCATAACAGAGCCTTTGCCTGACAGTTTCTTTTTTCACTGGAGACTTACTTACATTCGTTTGTGCTTTTGAGAAAAGGGTCTGCTAGCCAAGGGATGGTAACTTCACAGTTCTGAGGTCTAACGTATCTTACAGCTAAGGTATACTCTAAGGGCCAGAACGTAGACTTCTTCAGTTAATGCAAAACGGTGGTCTGAAGCATGATAGAGGGGGAAAAATTGCTCCTGCAGCTTATAAACTATGCAAAATAAAATTTTATCTGCTTTAGTATTGTTCTCTTTCATTAATGGTGGCAGAAGCCAGTGTCCAAAGTTTAATGAAATGACCGCAATATTATTTGCCTCTTTTGCTTTTTGTAGCTTATGTACAGTGAGAGCTTTACTCCAGGCTGTTCTCCAAACAGAAGACATGCTAAAGGTTTACGAAGCCAGACTCACTGAAGAGGAAACTGTTTGCCTGGATCTGGATAAAGTGGAAGCTTACCGCTGTGGACTGAAGGTAATGTGAAAGGACAGAACAGTGGCCCAGTTTGCGGGAAATAATCTAGGACTCAGTTCCCAATTACAAAGCTTCACTAAATTTTCATGAGCTTTGAGGATTACCAAATTTCATTTGCCACACATTGATGTCAATCGTTAATCTCTAGTACACTGTTTTTCAGAGTGTATGAGCAGGAACTATGTGAGGAAGTAATTTGTGGTGAGATTAGTCTGGGGAATGCTTAGTGAAACATAGTTAAACTGGTTTCTTCACTATAGGGCTTCTCAGAACCATTAATACATTAATATATATTATAATTATTCAGGAATGGAATGGAGTATGGTATTTAGCTTTTCTTAAACTAATTTGTACATTGAATCCTTTTTAATGGGGTAGCACAAGGAACTAGATTACTGGCACAAATACTGGGAAATGCAACCAGTAAATATATTTTCTTGAACTGATTATTATAACTTTAAAATATGAATATTATAAACTTTTTTTGCATTTGGTGACTTGTAGTGTAAAGTAGGAGATGAGATGAATTTGTACTCTTTTTTTTCTCTTATGACAGAAAATTAAAAATGACTTGAACTTGAAAAAATCATTGTTGGCTTCCATGAAGACAGAATTGCAAAAAGCCCAGCAGATCCACTCCCAGGCTTCACAGCAGTATCAACTTTATGACTTGGATCTGGGCAAGTTCAGTGAAAAAGTCACACAGCTGACGGATCGCTGGCAAAGAATAGATAAACAGATAGACTACAGGTATGCCAAACCCCTTCTGTGACTTTTTCCCATTTGGTTGTTCCAAGATGATGTCACTTGAAATAATCACTATAAAAAATAGTGGTTTCATTGGGTATATAAGTTAGTCATAGTAGGTGTTCTTTTTATGGACTTCTTATAGACAGCTTTGTTGGAAATGGAAAGAGAGTACTTCCCAGTAGCCAAGCTTGAACCAACCCATGCCAGGTGCCATCTAGTTTCAATGGAAAACATTGATCAAGCTCTTTTGTGTCCCATAAACTCTTGTCATTACGGTTGGAAGAAGGAGAAGATTTGAGTGAGTGTTCTCTAAAAGTTTTTGAAAATTAAACCTTTTACAAAAGAAATGCCTTCCTGCAAATGAGGGTTTAAAAAAAAATCTCTAAAATCTTGTTTGTAGTTCATTTTACTAGCAGTGCTTTCTAAAAATATCTTTATTGGTATAAAATTCACACATCATAAAATTCACCCATTTAAAATGTATAATTAAGTTGTTTATAGTATTCTGAATTGTGTAACCATCACCATAATCTAAGTTTAGAACATTTTCAACACCCCAAAAAAGAAACCCTGTACCCATTAGCAGTTGCTACTTCCAAACCCCTAGCCCCAGGCTACCAACAGCCTACTCTCTGTCTCTGCAGATTTGCCTATTCTGGTTTTGTTTTGTTTTGTTTTGTTTGTTATTGTTTTTGAGGGCAGTGTCACTGGCCCTCATAAGTGGGACCCGAACCGGGGCCACTGGCTTCCCAAGCCAGCGCTTAACAGCCGCGCCACTCTGCCGGCCCAGATTTGCCTATTCTGGACATCTCATATAAATGCAACCATCATATGGTTGTCTGTGACTGGCTTTATTCACTTAGCATAATGTTTTCAAGGTTCATACATGGCGTAGCATGTTTCAGTACTCCATTTATTTTTTTTAAAGATTTTATTGGGAAATTGGGGGAGAGGAACAGCATTGGGGAATTGGGGAAGGGGAACAGACAAGTTGCTGTCCTTTTGTTCTTCAGTCTAGTTGTGGTGGATGCTGCTTCACTGGCCCATGTTGGTATTATCATTGTGCTCTTCCTGGCTGAGGCAGTCTCTCGCTGGCCATTGTACTGTTGCTCACAGCGGCTCACAGCAGCTCAAGGCAGCTCACGCCAGCTGCCAGCCACTCACGCTGGCTGCCAGCTACTTACAGGGTAGCTCACAGCCGCCCACTGCATCCCCACTTCAGCGTACACCATCACCGGCAACTCACAGCAGCCCAGCTCCAGGTTGAGCTGTTGTTCACCATCTTAGCTATAGAGGGTGTAGCGTCACTGGCCCTCATGTGGGATCTGAACCGGGGCCCTATTGCTCAGAGCTGGCGCTCCCAAACCAACTCTTAACCAATGTGCCACTCAGCCGGCCCAGTACTCCATTTCTTTTGATGGCAGAATAACATTCTATGTATGGCTAATACCACATTTTGTTTATTCTTTCATCTGTTGATGGATATTTGTGTTGTTAACAATTTTTTACTATAATGAAAAATGCTGCTGTTATGAACATAGATAACTTTTTGTGTGGATATATGTTTTCATTTCTCTTGGATACATACCAAGTGGAATTGCTGGGTCATATAGTCACTCTGTGTTAAATACTTCGAGAACAGAACCAGTGCTATAACAATTTTAATAATTTTACCGGTGTTTTCCCTAGATTATGGGACCTGGAGAAACAAATCAAGCAACTGAGAAATTACCGTGATAACTATCAGGCTTTCTGCAAGTGGCTCTATGATGCCAAACGCCGCCAAGATTCCTTAGAATCCATGAAGTTTGGAGATTCCAGCACAGTCATGCGATTTTTGAATGAGCAGAAGGTATAAGCCAAGTTGTCATTTCATAGCTGTTTTGAAATTATTTCGGTATAAGCTGTATTTTCTGTGGTTTTCATAGCAGTGCCTAGGTTTGAAATGATAAATATTTAATATTACTAGCCCATTTTGTGAATGCCTAAAGATTGCCCAAAGGAAAAACAATTGAAGTATTTACAAAGAAATGTAACTATGAACATAGAAATAATGTAATGTTGTATATTCTAAAGTATCTTTAGGCCCACCGAATGGCGCAGTGGTTAGGCGCTGGCTTGGGAGGCCAGCGGCCCCAGTTCGGTTCCACATATGAGGGCCAGTGGCACTGCCCTCAAAATAAATAAATAAATAAATAAATAAATAAATAAATAAATAAATAAATAAAGTATCTTTATAAATTGAGGGGAAAGGACCAGAAAAGAGTACTGATTAGAAGGTAACCTCTTAGATAGATAATAAGAGTTGAAGATCTTCCTTCCCTTTACTGATAGAAAAACTTGCTTATCTCCTAAGCTTTAACTGTGAAAATATGAGGTCAGTACATGTAGTAATAAACTGAGGTGTAAAAAAGTAACAGTGGTGCAAGAGTAAAATAACATTTATTTTAAAATATTTATATGCTTTAACATTTGTAAATATTTTATTCTTTATATAGAACTTGCATAATGAAATTTCTGGAAAACGAGACAAGTCAGAAGAAGTACAAAAAATTGCTGAACTTTGTGCAAATTCAATTAAGGTATGCTGATTTTACAAAGAATGTTAATATTTTATCAAGAATATTAATTGCATTATTTTCTGATTCAATTTCAAGGTTATAAACTTCTTGAAGATAGTGATTATGGATTTTATATATTCTCTCCTGAACAAACTATAAAAATTTGTCATCCATTAACTTAAACTCATTACATATTGGCAATATCTGTGGGAATGGTCTGCACTGGTAGTTGTGCAAAATTAGCTATAAAGATGTACTGTCTGGTGTAATAATATTATATTAGTTGCTTGGGTATTAGCTGCACATGATAACCTTTAGAGCTTGATGATTTGAAACTGTGGAATGATAGCTGTCAGTGACTCCTTTTAAGTTCACTAGGTATGATTTTCTTAAACTTTATTATTCTTCAGGATTATGAACTTCAGCTGGCCTCGTATACCTCGGGACTGGAAACTCTACTGAACATACCTATCAAGAGGACTATGGTTCAGTCTCCTTCTGGGGTGATTCTGCAAGAGGTATACACATCTTTACATATCTCTGAGGGCCTGCCCCTACTTCTTCCTCTTCTCTCTTCCTTGTCCTCTTCCTGTCATCCCTACAGTCCTTGAACTCATCCCTTGTTATAGGAATCCATCCAAAAAGGTTGAATAGGTGGTTACGCCCTTTCTAATGTGAATCATCAATATGTGATGCATTTTTGGAAATTATCAGTAGAAGTCTGAATTTATATGTTAGAGTCTTTGCAGAAATTGGGCTTAAACTCTGAGTTTAATGATGGAGACTTTTAAAAAGTGGAATATTTAGTGGATGTTTAAAAGACAACTTCTTCCCAAAGATGTCAGAAAACATCATCTGTCAGATGGTTTAGGGGAAACACCTTAGAGTGTTGAGGATGGAATACAGTGTTTTTAGCCTTTGTTTTGTTGTACTTTTAGAATTTGGCATTAGCACACATGAAAGAAGGGAATTCACTCTTTAAATTATAATTTTACTATTTTATTGTTTTAGAAAACGAAATCAGTCACCTTGCATAGAACTGTTTTGGAATGTAATATCTGTTTTCCCCTTTCACTCCTTTTCTCCAAGGCTGCAGATATGCATGCTCGGTACATAGAACTACTTACAAGGTCTGGAGACTATTACAGATTCTTGAGTGAGATGCTGAAGAGTTTGGAAGATCTGAAGGTAATTTACTTTATTTTCTTGGAGCATCAAAAATTAAAATGGAATAGAATCTTATTATTCCTGCCTCCTTATAACATGGATTTGGATATACTCACTGGTAAACTGTATTTCTTCTACACAGTTAGTATAATACAGTTTGCTCATATGCCCGGGGTTAGTCCCATTTTAGTACACCGTTCTAAATGGATTTAGGTAATATTTGTGTAATTACAGCTACTTTACCTTGCCCAAAACCAGTAATTTCATTTGATGTTTGGTCAAGGAATTATCTTCATATCTTTGTGTTAAATTAAGAATAAACACCTTGGACTAGCTGTATTTGAATTTGTCATGTGGAGTGATTAATTTATTCCTCATTTCTAATACTTGATTGAGTAAAGCTTATATGGAAACTTACTTTATACCTTGAAATAAAGGAAACATGATTTATGAAACATGATTTATGAAATCATGAAAGAAATTTCCTCATTTATGAATGAGAAAGCTGAAACTCAAAGATATATCTTTTGCTAAGATCATGCATGCAGTTGATAGAAGAATTATAAGGAGAATACAGATTTTTTGAATTTTTGTCGGTTTTTGTCTTATTTACTCTTTATGTGTGTGTTTATGTGTGGTGGTGTGTGTGTGCACATGCGTGTACTTGTGTGTTTGGATGTGCATGTGTACGTATGCATGTGTTTGTAAAAAGAAATGAGAATATACATTGGTCTGGGAAGGAAAAAGCACAACTGCTTCTTTCTTGTGATACGAGGTATTTTTCTTTCAACATATTTCTCATTTCATTCTCACAGCTAAAAAATACCAAGATTGAAGTGTTGGAAGAGGAGCTCAGACTGGCCCGAGATGCCAACTCTGAAAACTGCAATAAAAACAAATTCCTGGATCAGAACCTGCAGAAATACCAGACAGAGTGTTCCCAGTTCAAAGCAAAGCTCGTGAGCCTGGAGGAACTGAAGAGACAGGCTGAGCTGGATGGAAAGGCAGCTAAGCAAAATCTAGACAAGTGCTATAGCCAAATAAAAGAACTCAATGAGAAGATCACCAGACTTACTTATGAGATCGAAGATGAAAAGAGAAGAAGAAAGACTGTGGAAGACAGATTTGACCAACAGAAGAATGACTATGACCAGCTGCAGAAAGCAAGGCAATGTGAAAAGGAGAGCCTTGGCTGGCAAAAAATAGAATCTGAGAAAGCCATCAAGGAGAAGGAGTACGAGATAGAAAGATTGAGGGTTCTTCTGCAGGAGGAGAGCGGCCGGAAGAGAGAATATGAAAATGAGCTGGCAAAGGTAAGAAACCACTATAATGAGGAGATGAGTAATTTAAGGAACAAGTTTGAAACAGAGATTAACATTACGAAGACCACCATCAAGGAGATATCCATGCAAAAAGAGGATGATTCCAAAAATCTTAGAAACCAGCTTGATAGACTCTCAAGGGAAAATCACGATCTGAAGGATGAAATTATCAGGCTGAATGACAGCATCCTGCAGACCACTGAGCAGCGAAGGCGGGCTGAGGAAAATGCCCTTCAGCAAAAAGCATGTGGCTCTGAGATGATGCAGAAGAAGCAGCATCTGGAGATGGAGCTTAAGCAGGTCATCCAGCAGCGCTCTGAGGACAATGCAAGACACAAACAGTCCCTGGAGGAGGCTGCAAAGACCATTCAGGACAAAAATAAGGAGATTGAAAGACTTAAAGCTGAGTTTCAGGAGGAGGCCAAGCGCCGCTGGGAATATGAAAATGAACTGGCTAAGGTAAGAAACAATTACGATGAGGAAATCATTAGCTTAAAAAACCAGTTTGAGACAGAGATCAACATCACCAAGACCACCATCCACCAGCTCACCATGCGGAAGGAAGAAGACACCAGTGGCTACCGAGCCCAGATAGACACGCTCACCCGAGAAAACAGGAGCCTGTCTGAAGAAATAAAGAGGCTGAAGAACACCTTAGCCCAGACTACCGAGAATCTCAGGAGGGTTGAAGAAAACGTCCAACAGCAGAAGTCCACTGGCTCGGAGTTGTCTCAGAGAAAGCAGCAGCTGGAGATGGAGCTGAGACAGGTCACTCAGATTCGAACAGAAGAGAGCCTGAGATATAAGCAGTCTCTTGATGATGCTGCCAAGACGATCCAGGATAAAAACAAGGAGCTAGAACGATTAAAACAACTTATAGAAACAGAAACAAATGAACGAAAATGCCTGGAAGATGAAAATGCTAAATTACAAAGGGCCCAGTATGACCTGCAGAAAGCAAATAATAGTGCAACAGAGATGATAAGCAAATTAAAGGTTCAGGAGCAAGAATTAACGCGCCTGAGAATTGACTATGAAAGGATTTCCCAGGAGAGATCCGTGAAGGACCAGGATATCACCAGATTCCAGAATTCTCTGAAAGACTTGCAGTTGCAGAAGCAGAAAGTGGAAGATGAGCTGAATTGGCTGAAGAGGACAGCCTCAGAAGATTCCTCCAAGAGGAAGCAGCTAGAGGAGGAGCTGGAAGGCATGCGGAGGTCTTTGAAAGAGCAAGCAGTAAAAATCACCAGCCTGACCCAGCAGCTGGAGCAGGCGTCCATTATTAAGAAAAGGAGTGAAGATGACCTTCGGCAGCAGAGGGATGTGTTGGATGGCCACCTGAGGGAGAAGCAGAGGACCCAGGAAGAGCTGAGGAGGCTCTCCATGGAGGTCGAGGCCCTGAGGCGGCAGTTGCTCCAGGAACAAGAAAATGTCAAACAGGCTCACTCGAGAAATGAGCATTTCCAGAAGGCAATAGAAGATAAAAGCAGATGCTTAAATGAAAGCAAAATAGAAATCGAGAGGCTGCAGTCTCTCACAGAGAACCTGACCAAGGAACATTTGATGTTGGAGGAAGAACTACGGAACCTGAGGCTGGAATACGATGAACTCAGAAGGGGCCGAAGTGAAGCTGACAGTGATAAAAACACGACCATCTCTGAACTAAGCAGCCAACTGCAGATCAGCAACAACCGAACCCTGGAACTGCAGGGACTGATTAATGATTTACAGAGAGAGAGGGAAAATTTGAGACAGGAAATTGAGAAATTCCAAAAGCAGGCTTTAGAGGTATTCACAAACATTTGATCACAGCTCTATGTCTCTCCAATAATTCACTCCATTGTCATCTTATCTGAACTGTGCTCTTGCTCTTGATGCTTGTAAAAGGTCTAATTTTTCTTTTTATTACTGTACTACTATCTGTCATCATCTGGACAACTGCTCCCGAGTAATTTCAGTGCTCTTTGCCCTTCTATCCTGTCATTGCATCAAATGCCAATCTGTGTTTAACCTGTGCTTGGCCCTGCTTTCAGAACTTTTAGCAGTGGTATAACATCTGAGATCATTTCCTCTGAGTGTTTCACTCTTTTTTCTAGAAGATAGATCTTACTTCGTGAGATCTTACCTACATTTTTAATTAAAATTTTCCCAAAGAAAAACCATGTCATAGGCATTTTCTATCCAATTTTAAAATCATGTTTTCTCTCTTGCTTACATGATTTTTCTGCATGCATTATTCTGTTGTCTTGCTCATGGCCTTTTTGTTTGGCTTTTATTTTTTTAACCCCTAATTTAAAAATAACTTCTTTAACTTCTAATACATTTGACTTCTATATAGACAGACAGTATTTATGTGGGGCTGGGTGTGGGGTGTGTGTGTGTATATATATATATATATATATATATATATATATCCATAGATTTTTTTATTGCTTTTTAAGCATGTTAGTATAGCTGTAACAGTTGAACTGTAGATATAGCAGGTGTAATTACCTGGAACAAAACTCCCCATATTTTTTCAAACCATAATTACTGTTAAGAGTAAGACAGGTCTACAACTTCTCCTAGTTTTTTTTTTTTAATGGAAAAAAATAGTAAGTATGAAGCCATTTATCAAAGTGGCAACATATATCTACAGAATTTTTTCATAAACTTGTAATATAACAAAATAACAGAGAAAGGGAAAAACAGAAAGGGAAAGTAAGTAAACAAGTTTTAAAAAGTAGGAAATGAGGTTAAATTATGGTAGTCATATGATGTATAATCAAATCATTTTTTCTCCATTTCTTTCTTTTTAAATTCTAGGCATCTAATAGGATTCAGGAATCAAAAAATCAGTGCACTCATGTGGTGCAGGAAAGAGAGAGCCTTCTGGTGAAAATCAAAGTTCTGGAGCAAGACAAGATCAGGCTGCAGAGGCTGGAGGATGAGCTGAACCGTATGAAAGCAACTCTAGAGGCAGAAAGTAGGGTGAAACAACGTCTCGAGTGTGAGAAACAGCAAATCCAGAATGACCTGAATCAGTGGAAAACTCAATATTCCCGCAAGGAAGAGGCTATTAGGAAGATAGAGTCAGAAAGAGAAAAGAGCGAGAGAGAGAAGAACAGCCTTAGGAGTGAGATTGAAAGACTCCAAGCGGAGATCAAGAGGATTGAAGAGAGGTGCAGGCGAAAGTTGGAGGATTCTACCAGGGAGACACAGTCACAGTTGGAAACAGAACGCTCCCGACTTCAGAAGGAAATCGACAAACTCAAACAGCGTCCATATGGGTCCCATCGGGAGACCCAGACTGAGTATGAATGGACTGTTGACTCCTCCAAGCTGGTGTTTGATGGACTAAGGAAGAAGGTGACAGCGATGCAGCTCTATGAATGCCAGTTGATTGACAAAACAACCTTGGACAAACTGTTGAAGGGGAAAAAGTCAGTGGAAGAAGTTGCTTCTGAAATCCAGCCTTTCCTTCGGGGTGCAGGAGCTATTGCTGGAGCTTCTGTTTCTCCTAAAGAAAAGTACTCTTTGGTAGAGGCCAAGAGAAAGAAATTAATCACTCCAGAATCCACAGTCATGCTTCTGGAAGCCCAGGCAGCTACAGGTGGTATAATTGATCCCCATAGGAATGAGAAGCTGACTGTTGACAATGCAATAGCTCGGGACCTCATCGACTTTGATGACCGTGAACACATATATACAGCAGAAAAAGCTGTCACTGGTTTTAATGACCCATTTTCAGGCAAGACCGTATCTCTTTCAGAAGCCATCAAGAAAAATTTGATTGATAGAGAAACCGGAATGCGTCTGCTGGAAGCCCAGATTGCCTCAGGGGGTGTAGTGGACCCCGTGAACAGTGTCTTTTTGCCGAAAGATATAGCTTTGGCCCGTGGGCTGATTGACAGAGATTTGTATCGGTCTCTAAATGATCCCCGAGATAGTCAGAAAAACTTTGTGGATCCAGTCACTAAAAAGAAGGTCAGTTACATGCAGCTGAGGGAACGGTGCAGAATTGAACCTCACACTGGTCTGCTTTTGCTGTCAGTACAGAAGAGAAGTATGTCCTTCCAAGGAATCAGACAACCTGTGACTGTCTCTGAGCTGGTAGATTCTGGTATATTGGGACTAGGCACTGTAAATGAACTGGAATCAGGTCGAATTTCTTATGATGAGGTTGGTGAGAGAATTAAGGACTTCCTTCAGGGTTCAAGTTGCATAGCAGGCATATACAATGAAACCACAAAGCAGAAGCTTGGCATTTATGAGGCCATGAAAATTGGCTTGGTCCGACCTGGGACTGCTCTGGAGTTGCTGGAAGCCCAAGCAGCTACTGGCTTTATAGTGGATCCTGTTAGCAACTTGAGGTTACCAGTGGAGGAAGCCTATAAAAGAGGTCTGGTGGGTATTGAGTTCAAAGAGAAGCTCCTGTCTGCAGAGCGAGCTGTCACTGGGTATAATGATCCTGAAACGGGAAACATCATCTCTTTGTTCCAAGCCATGAACAAGGAACTCATCGAGAAGGGCCATGGCATTCGCTTATTAGAAGCACAGATTGCAACTGGTGGGATCATCGACCCGAAGGAGAGCCATCGATTACCAGTTGACATGGCATACAAGAGGGGCTACTTTAATGAGGAACTCAGTGAGATTCTCTCAGATCCAAGTGATGATACAAAAGGATTTTTTGATCCAAACACTGAAGAAAATCTTACCTATCTGCAACTGAAAGAAAGATGCATCAAGGATGAGGAAACGGGGCTCTGTCTACTGCCTCTGAAAGAAAAGAAGAAACTGGTGCAGACATCACAGAAAAATACTCTCAGGAAACGTAGAGTGGTCATTGTTGACCCAGAAACCAACAAGGAGATGTCTGTTCAGGAGGCCTACAAAAAGGGCCTTATAGATTATGAAACCTTTAAAGAACTGTGTGAGCAGGAGTGTGAATGGGAAGAAATAACCATTACTGGATCTGATGGCTCCACCAGGGTGGTCCTGGTAGATAGGAAGACAGGCAGTCAGTATGATATTCAAGATGCTATTGATAAGGGCCTTGTTGACAGGAAGTTCTTTGACCAGTACCGATCTGGCACCCTCAGCCTCACTCAGTTTGCTGATATGATCTCCTTGAAAAATGGTGTTGGCAACAGCAGTGGCATGGGTGGCAGTGTCAGTGATGATGTTTTCAGCAACTCCCGACATGAGTCAGTAAGTAAGATTTCTACCATATCCAGTGTCAGGAATTTAACCATCAAGAGCAGCTCTCTGTCTGAATCCCTGGAAGAACTGAGCCCTATTGCAGCCATCTTTGACACAGAAAACCTGGAGAAGATCTCCATTACAGAAGGTATAGAACGGGGCATTGTGGATAGCATCACTGGCCAGAGGCTTCTGGAGGCTCAGGCCTGCACAGGCGGCATCATCCACCCTACCACCGGTCAGAAGCTGTCACTTAAGGATGCAGTCTCTCAGGGCCTGATTGACCAAGACATGGCCACCAGGCTGAAGCCTTCTCAGAAAGCCTTCATTGGCTTTGAAGGTGTGAAGGGAAAGAAGATGTCAGCAGCAGAGGCAGTGAAAGAAAAGTGGCTTCCCTATGAGGCAGGTCAGCGCTTCTTGGAGTTCCAGTACCTCACTGGAGGCCTAGTTGACCCAGAAGTGCATGGGAGGATAAGCACAGAAGAAGCCATCAGAAAGGGGTTTATTGACGGCCGAGCAGCTCAGAGGCTGCAAGACACCAGCAGCTATGCCAAAATCCTGACCTGCCCCAAAACCAAATTAAAAATATCCTATAAGGATGCTATGAATCGCTCCATGGTGGAAGATATCACCGGCCTACGCCTTCTGGAGGCCGCCTCTGTTTCATCCAAGGGCTTGCCTAGCCCTTATAACATGTCTTCTGCCCCTGGCTCCCGCTCAGGTTCCCGCTCTGGGTCTCGCTCTGGGTCCCGTAGTGGGTCCCGGAGGGGAAGCTTTGATGCAACAGGGAATTCTTCCTACTCTTACTCCTACTCCTTTAGCAGTAGCTCTATTGGGCACTAGTAGTCAATTGGAAATGGTTGCTATATCTTCATTTACATGAATTTTCACTTTATTAAATAATAAAGAAAATCTAGTGCTTGCAGTGTAGTGATAGAATTTTCTATGCTTAAGCAAACATAGCCAAATAGTAAAGGCTGTTCTGGCTTTTTATCTTCTTAGCTCATCTTAACTAATGTACTACACTGGATGTAGTGTATATGAAGTGGTAATCAGTTGTAAGGATAGAACAAATTAAATTTAGAATGTGTTTCTTCTCTTCAGTGTTTAGAGTTTTGATCCATTTTTCTTGAATTTATTGGCCTATAATACAGATCTCTGTTCTTGGGGATGAAAATTAAATTGATCATTGTTATTTTAGTTATCATTCTGTTTCTTATCTAAGTATTAGGAGAAAATTACCCCTCCAGCCTCCATCCCCGCAAAAACCCTCCCAAACCTAAACATTTTGGAATGAGTCTCCTTTAGTTTTAGAATGTGGATTGTATGACCCATATACCTTATGTATCTGTGTGGTTTGGTATTAATTTGACTGTATGTGCATAATAGCGATGTGCTTTTCTTTGGTCAAAGTTCTGTTTATTTTGCTTGTCATTTTCAATATACTTTAAAAAGGTGTCTATGAAGTTTGCTATTCTGGCAATAAACTTTTAGACTTTTGAATTTTTGTGTTTTGATTTAATGACATGTTTATACACACAAGGGAATTTAGCAGCAGCTTTTTGATTATTGTAAAATATGTCTAAAACCACCTGTTTATGAAGTACATATTAAGAAAGACCATTTACAAGCTACTTTAGTTCTGAATTCTTGTTAGAATTTAGTCTTTGAAGTTAGTTTTTTCTACATTTTTTTTTTTAAATGGGGAATTCGGGGAGGAGAACAGCATTGGGAAACCGGGGAAGGGGAACAGAGAAGTTGCTGTCCTTTTGTTCTTCAGTCTAGTTGTGGAGGACATTGCTTCACTGGCCCATATTGGTATCATCATTGCGCTCTTCCAGGATGAGGCAGATCGGTCGCTGGCCCTTGGACGGCCACTCACAGTGTCTCTTGGCAGTTCACACCAGCTGCCAGCCACTCACGCTGGCTGCCAGCCACTCACTGTCGTCTATGGCAGCCCACTGCAGCAGGGGCTGCAGCTATGCCGTCCACGGGACTCACAGCAGCCCAGCTCCAGGTGGAGCTGTTGTTCACCATCTTAGCTGTAGAGGGTAGTGTCACTGGCCCTCATATGTGGGATCTGAACTGGGGCCCCTGGCATCCCAAGCCAGCTCTTAATCACCGCGCCATTCGGCTGGGCCTTTTTCTACATTTCTTGAGTGCCTGTTGTGTACCAGATACAGTCGTTAGGAAGAAGCCTGTGTAAAGAGGCCAGGCTAGAGGTCAATACCTAGTTCTAGTTTATTGTGGACAGTGAGTACCAAGTAGCATGGGCAGAAGTCATCATCATAATAGTTAAAAAACATGAGGTGGCTAAGATTCTATTTTGGGTATACTCAAAATCCATGATATTTCATTTTGTCCCTATAAGAATTGTCCTTGAATCTATGAAAATAGTTCCTGAAGAATTCTTGGCTCCCTGTTGAAGGACGATGAGATACAAGCCTATTCTTTTGATCAAAAAGAAACTTGGAATTCAGACACTTGTCATTAAATTAACATGACTACTGAATACCTGTTTTGCATCTAGTATTGGACTAAGTTATGAGGATTCAATAGAATTTAGAGGCCTCTTGACTTCAGGCCTTTGCAGTCTAGATGGGGATAGAAAATACACATAAAGCAATCAAGCGGGACAACCTGTGTATGTCAGTATAAATTAATACAATAAAATTTTATAGTATAGAAAGAAAGCAAATGAAATGCTAATTGTGTAGAACAAAAAAGATAATACTTAACTTATTGGGGATTTTGGCACTTAGGGTGAAAACAACATTCGTTCCTTAACTCGTCTTGCTCCCCTCCCAATGGAGGATTTGTAATGAATTTCATGCACTAAATATTGAGTTTTTCTGTGTAGCACGCATTGTGCCAGAAGCTGTAGGTCCCATGGTAGTAATACATGGTGCAAAAATAGCCCTTGTAATACAAAAGGAAGAAAAATATGTGATAAATGCTGTGTCGGAGAAAATGAAGGAGGTTTGTTACGGCAGAGCTAGGCTGCTGTGTTCTGGTTGCCGTAAGATAGCTCAGGTGGCTTAAACACATATATTTTTTCATAGTTCTGGAGATTAGAAGTCCAAGATCAAGGTGTCATCCTTCATTGGTTTCTGGTGACAACCCTTCCTGCCTTGTAAGCAGTGATGAGTAGGGAGGGAGCTGTGGTGACTCTCCTGTCTTATAAGGACATTAGTCCTATCACATTAGGGCCCCACCCTTATAACCTCATTTAGCTTAATTACCACCTTTAAAGACCATATCTTCAAGTACAGTCACATTGGAGGGTAGGGATTAAACATGAATTTTTTGGGGGGTTGATGACAATTCATCCCATTACAGAGGACTACCCTAGAAGGGCAGGAGACTGCTCTAGGAAAATCATGATTAAGCAGATGAATAAGCATCAGTGTAAAGCAGTTCCCAGGGTTGAACCAGTACATCTCCAAGCTGCTGCCAAAGTTGTCATTAAGCTCTGAAATGAGAAAGGGCTGTGTCTTGGAGAGAGGACATACTTGACCCGCACTAAGTTTTGATTTGGTTCACATACACAGTGCATCCACCAAAAAGGGAAATACAGGTATATAGAATTTTTCAGTGGAAATCATTTCACATCTAAATAGTCACATTTTCCAGGCTGTTGGGCTAACTATGGAAATGCAAATAAAAAGTAAAAATACTCTGGGCAGAGTATGAAGAAACTACTTCTAGAACTCATCCCTTACATCTGCTTGCAGCTACTGGCCTATTTCCACATTCTGGTATTGCCTTTTTACACTTATCACCATTTTTTTGTAGGTCACGTTCACACAAACTTCCTTCCCAGTTTGTTTTTTCATCTGGTGGATACAAGTACAAAGGGAAGCAAAGATTTGGCATCAGGCTTGAATAAATAAATATAAGAGGGATTAGATTCTGGGAGTTAAAAGGACATTTTGCGAAACTAGAGGGCTGGTTTTAGGTCTTGAGTAGGAAACGTACAAAGTAAGCTTGGGTTAGGAAATACTCAAAGATTAATGGGGACATGTCAAAAAACGAGATGGTTTAAAGTGGCTTCTGCTCAAATTTGGGACAATTGGAGCATCAACAAGAATTATGATGTAATGGAGTAGTAATAATGAATTAAAAACAATTTAATCAATTTTTTAAAAACCTTGGTTCCATAGTGGAACAACAAAATGAAAGTGTGGTAAGAATGAATGATAGCTAATAAGTATAAAAGCCATGATAGTATTAAAGAATCATCATTTATAATTCCTAATATAATAATGGATTCAGTGAAGGACTGTGAGTTTGTTGGGGAACAAGACATTCATATGGCCTCAAGGTATCATCCCACACATTGCCAATTACTAAGAAGAAAGGTGCTATTAAAATAGAGCGATATGGCCACCACCTTTACCAAGTGATCAAATTTTGCATTACTAGTAGGAGTATCTAAAATATGTGTCCCCTATGAGATGTAATAAAGAGGTACACACATCTTGCAAAAATTCTTAAACTAAGTCTAATCACAGAGGAAAACAATCTGACAAATCCATAAAGGACATTTTATAAGACAACTGGTTGAGGCTCCTGCCAAGATTCAATGATTTAATCTAAAAAGGAGAGTATGGGAGACTGTTCTAGATTAAAAGATAATAACCAATTATAGCTCACGGGTTGAAAAAAAGTAGATAGCTATAAAAGGAATTTTGGGGACAACTAGGGAAATTTGAATATGACCTGTATATTAGAAGATATGAAATTATTTTCTTAAGTTTGATCATGTATTGTGGTTATGTAGGAAAATATCCTTATCCTTAGGAGAGTCATAGGACATTTGGGAGTGAAATATCTACAATTTACTTTAAAATAATTGAGCAAAAATAATGTGGAGCTGTGTGGGTGGAGACAGCGGGAGAAAGCAAACGTGGCCAAATGTTAATAGTTAATGAGCTGGAGGACGGCTATGTGAAGAACGCTCACGGTACTATTCTTTTTCTAAAAGGATTTTATTGGGGAATCGGGGAAGGGGAACAGACAAGTTGCTATCCTTTTGTTCTTCGGTCTAGTTGTGAAGGACGTTGCTTCACTGGCCCATATTGGTATTATTATTGCGCTCTTCCCTGATGGACACTCACGGCAGCTAACGAAAGCACTCGCCAGCTGCCGGCCAGCCCCACTGCAGCCTACGTAGTCAGTTGTCGGGGACTCACAGCAGCCCAGCTCCAGGTTGAACTGTTGTTCACCATCTTAGCTGTAGCAGTGCAGTGTCACTGGCCCGCATATGTGGGATCCCAACCAGGGCCCTGCTGCTGAATGCTGGCATCCTGAGCCAACTCTTAACCAATGTGCCACTTGGCAGGCTCTCACTGTTCTATTCTTTAAACTTGTCTTTAGATAAAATCTATTCGTTTAAAGTTAAGGGTAGGAGGAATGCCGTTCAGGGAAGGTCAGGCGCAAATGCTTTCAGGAGCAGTTACAGAAGCAGCAGTATTTGGAAGAGATAGGAAAACACCTCTTAAAATGACAGCTCCAGCCCTTCCCCGGGCCCTCCCCCATAGGCGGATCTAGTCACGTGACATTGTAGCCCCCGCCCACAACGCCCAGAAGCTCGCGCGCGCCGCAGCAGTTTCCGCAGCGTTTCTTTGGCTGGCAAGTCGCGGCCATGGAGGGCGATCCTCCTTCGTTGGAGGAGCGGCGGCGGCTGCAGGAGGAGCTCAGCGACTTCGTGGAGAGCTGCTGTCGGACGCTGGAGGAGGTGACGGTTTCCTTGGGCTGGAGCTTGGATCGGCTGGACCCCGGGGAGGAGGAGGCAGCTGAGGTGAGGGGTGTGGGCGCGCGAGGTCCCCCTGGGGGTCCTGAGCCAGCGGTCTTGGGCGGTAGAGGAATTCGCGCGGGAGGCCGCGCAGGGAAGGGCGTGGAAGCCCCCGCCGTGGTGGAGAGGCGGGTGGGCGCCCCAGACCGGGCTTGGAGCGCCTCTGACGCCTCCGGGCCCTCGGCTGGGGCGTGCGAGGGCCGCCGCAGCACTCCGCACCCATCCCCTGTGCGGCAGACCTTCCACTTGAAAACAAAACGTGATAATGGGGTGGGTGAAGAAGGCATGTCAGATCTGGTGTTTATTTAGAAAATAAATGAATGGCTCTCAGAGTGTTTCTAGCAGAGGTATTGGCGGTTGGCTTTGTCATCTGTCACCTGGATTTCGCAATTGCACCAGTTTCAGTGTTAGGAGCGCTGGGGTGTTCAGTTTACGTTTCTCTGCCATAAAATTGTACACTTCTAACTGGGGCCAGCACCAATTCTAGGATTATTAAAGAATATCATTAAGAGATGGTGACTACCAATTCTCCAAAACATTAGAATTCTTTTGAAAAAAACATGTAGGCATGTATTAGAATGACCAATTCTGATTTTTAAATTTTTTTTTTGTAAATGGGGTGGGAGCCAGGGCAGTGTTCCCATGTGGGAAAATACATGATTTCTAAATTCTTTCTGGGTTTACCATGCTATAATAATTTCAGGTTTAAATTACATAACTGATTACCCACAGGCATTACAAACATTTTTTTTTTTATTATTTCAGGTGTACAAAACAACATAGTGATTACACATTTACACACCTCACAGAGTGATAACTTTAACAAGTCTACTACCCATCTGGCACCATACATAGCTATTACAATACCATGGACTGTATTCTATACGCTGTACTTTACATCCCGTGACTACATATATTTTTTATATATAGTTGACATTCAACATTATTTTATATTAGTTTCAGGTGTACAGCATAGAGGTTAGGCATTTATGTAATTTATAAATTGAAAATTTTAGTACCCATCTGACACTATAGTTTTTACAATATTATTGACTATATTCCCCATACTGTACTTCATATCCCCGTGACTATTTGGTAACTACCAATTTGTTTTTTTTTTTTTTAAGGTTTTATTGGGGAGTTGTGGGAGGGAACAGCATTGGGGAATCAGGGAAGGGGAACAGACAAGTTGCTGTCTTTTTGTTCTTCAGTCTAGTTGCAGAGGAAGTTGCTTCACTGGCTCATGTTGGTATCGTCATTGCGCTCTTCCCAGGTGAGGCAGGTGTTCACCGGCCATTGGATGGTGGCTCACGGTAGCTCATGGCAGCCCACTGCAGCAGGAACTGCAGCCTTTGCCCTTGCCGGCAACTCACGGCAGCCCAGCTCCAGGTCGAGCTGTTGTTCATCATCTTAGCTGTAGAGGGTGCAGCGTTGCTGGCCCTCATGTGGGTCCAGAACTGGGGCCCTGCTACTCAGAGCTGGCATCCCAAGCCAACTCTTCATCAACGCACCAGTTGGCAGACCCCCAATTTGTACTTCTTATTTTTTAAAAATTTTTTTTTGAGGGCATGTCACTGGCCCTCATATGTAGGACCCAAACCAGGGCCACTGGCTTCCGAAGCCAGTGCTTAACCACCATGGCACTTGGCCGGCCCTAATTTGTATTTCTTAATCCCTTCACCTTTCTCACTCAGCCTCCCAACCCTGCTCCCATCTAGCAATCATCAATTTGTTTTCTGTGTCTATAAATCTATTTTTGTTTTGTTTGTTTGTTTATTATGTTCTTTAGATTCAGTGTGGAGGTTCCTCAAAAAACTAAAAATAGAGCTACTTTATGACCCAGCACTTGCATTCCTGGGTATTTATCCAAAGGAATCCAGAACACTAATTTGAAAAGGTATATGCATCTCTATGCTTACTGCAGTGCTATTCACAATAGCCAAGGTATGAAAACACCCGAAATGCCCATCAGTAGAAGATAGGGTAAAGAAATTTTGGCACATTTATACAATGGAGTATTACTCTGCCCTAAAAAAGAAAAAAATGAAATCTTAGCCATTTGCAACAACATGCATTGACCTAAGTGAAATAAGTCAGACTGAGAAAGACAAATACCATATGATCCCAGAGACATTTAAAGCATATTTGATTTATATACGAACTGTTCACATTTATTGTCTTCACAGCGTAGTGGAATTAAAAAAAAATTTTATTTTTTGTTTAGAGATGTATTTTAAGCTATAAATTTCATTGAGTGGGGTCTACCAATCCTTTCCATGCCATTGTTTGCTCAGCATTATAGTAAATTAGGATTTCTTGTATTAACACTTACTTCGCACTTTATATATGCCACTTACTATACATTACCTCATTTAATGCTCAAATTAAATGAGGTAAGTAGCGTTAAGTCACATTTTACAGATGAGGAAACAAACCCAGAGAGGTTGGAATTTGTCCAAGGACATGCTGCTAATGTCAGCTGGTATTTGAATCCAGGCATTCTGGCTCCTGAGAATCTGTGTGTTTAATTGCTATGCTGCCTCTCAAAAATTCCTTTGTAAAATTCCAAAATTCTGACAGTCAGCTGTGGGTGTACATCTAACTTCTGCAAAACCAATATCTGATATTCAGAATGGTGACTGGCTTAAAAATCGTGGTAATTGACTTCTATAATTCCTAGACTAGGTGCAATCCAGATAGGTAATGAATCTATACTGCTAGCATGTTTTAATATTGAAGTTGAGTGAACAGCAGTCATGGTTTCTGTCCTCATAGAACTTATTGTCTGGTAGTAGTGACAGAAATCAGCCATTACATTATAATGTGACAAAGTCTGTGAAGGGTGGGATGAAATTGCCGTAGTACAACTTATTGTAGGCTGTGGTGGTACAGTAAAGACTTCCTCAATAAAATGAATTCTAATCTGATAAAGAAAAGTGAGCTGAATTACTCGTGAAGCTTGGAAGAAGCATCAACAGCATGTGTAGAAGTCCAGAGACAAGGGCATGACCAGATTAGGAAACCTCCTGTGGTTAAGGATAGCTAGAGAATAGGATGTGGAGGAGGAGGGGAATGATAGTGGGTGGGGACCAGATCTTACAGGTCCTGTGTCAGCCATTTTAAAGAATCTCTCTCTCTCTCTCTCTCTCTCTCTCTCTCTCTCTCTCTCTCTCTCTCTCTGTGTGTGTGTGTGTGTGTGTGTGTATTTTTATGAGGGCAATAGGGAAGCCATGGAAGTATTTTATGCCAGGGGATATCATACCTTTTAACAAAGTAATATTTGCTTACATTTATCCAACACTTGCTATGTACTAGGTCCTGTTCAAATTGCTTTATGTGAGTAAACTCATGTATAGCTTACTTCGTCTTCACAATAGCTTTGTGAGAGAGGTCCTGCTATTATATCTATTTTATAGATGAGGAAACTGAGGCAAAGAACGGATACTTAACCTCGACCAAGTTCCTACAGTCAGTCAGTGGCAGAGCTGGAATTCAACTAGCTACAGTGGAGAATGGAATGGACAGCAAGACTGGAAGTGGAGTGAGGAGTTAAGCAATGGCTGTTGTAATCCAGGAAAGAGATGATGATATCTTGAATTGGGAAAGTGGTAGTGGGGAAGGATTATATGGAGAGATTTCGGAGTTATTTAGGAGTAAAAACAATAGGTGATTGATTAGATGTAGATGATGTGGGAGAAGTAGTTTCCTGCTGGAGTAACTAGGCCCTTTCACTAAAATAGAAAACACAAAATGAACGAGTTTGGGGATCATGAATTTGTTTTGGTCATGTTGAAATTTTAGTGTAAGGTACTCAAGCCAGAAACAAGGTCTAATAATCTAGATTTGGGGAGTCATCATTATATAATGAAGATTAAATCCATGAGTTCTTCCAGTAAGTGTATGTCAAATGGTAAAAGACCTCTGGTTACACCTACATGAAACCCAACATTTAAAAGGGGACAATTTGTGGTATATATACATAATGGAATGTTATTCAGCAATAAAAACAATATTTTGCCATTTGTGACAACATGGTTGGACATAGAGGGTTATGCTAGGTGAAGTAAGTCAGACAGAGAAAGACAAATACTGTATGATTTCACTTACGTGTGGAATCTAAGAAAAAAAATGAATAAACAAAACAGAAACAGACCCATAGATATAGAGAATAAGCTGAAGGTTGCTAAAGGGGTGGGTTTAGGAATTTAAATAAATAAATAAATAAATGAAAGAAAATGTATGTGTAACCCAGGTATGTAAGGTCCCTTTGTGCAGGGGAGAATAATAAAGGGAGACAGGTAGAACAAGGAAGGCAGATCTTTGGAGGACCAAGTAGAAGGAGCCGAAGAGGCAGAAGGAACATGAAGAGTGTATTAGGATGACAGAAATGGACATTTGGATTGTGATCTTCTAAGAGTTCAAATAGTATAAGGACTATGGCATGTACTTTGGCTATAGTAGGAAGAAGGTTGCAGTTACCTACTGACTGGTAGGTGAGGTTGAGGCAGTGAGTGTGAACAAATTCTTCAGAGTTATGTTTTGAAGTGGTAGAGAAGGGGCAGAGGCTGTAAGAGGAAGGGAAATTGAGGGAGGCTTATTTTTTTTAATATGCACATTACACTCAAACAGGGTTGGGAGAGACCTGTAGAAGAGGACATAACTAGATAGTATTACCTAATCAAGTGTGAACATTTAATAGTATAATTATTTAAATTTTTAAATATTATGTACCTTTTTTCTTTGTTTCTATTTGATTTTTACAGGATGACATTGTGATATGCCCTTATGATTCCAATCATCACATGCCTAAATCATCTTTAGCAAAGCACGTGGTATCGTGTAGATTGAGGAAACTGAGCTACACCAAAGAAGAAGAGGTATCATATATTTATTATGTATATGTTATATAATTGATGCGTTAATGAGTTCATAATATATGGAAAGTATAGTGTGAGATTTTCTGACATATAATAATAGTAATTTGTGGGGTAGAATGGTACTTGCCTAATATCACATATTATTTCAATAAATATTTAAATGATACTAATCAATTGTTGGTTTATGTCAAATCTTAAAATAGTTAATTATCTGATACTCAAGAACACTAAGTTGGTTGTTTTTTGTTTTTTTTTTTTTTACTGTTTAGGATAAAATGTGTAATTCTGAATTTTTCTATGAGAATGTGAAGATACCTTCAGTTACTTTGAGTAAGTATTAACTTAATAGATTATAACTTTAAAATAACTTACTATAGCTATATCTATGTAGGTATTGATAATTCATTTTTGAATTATCAGAAGAATGAACTTTATAAGTATGAGTATGATTAAAAACATTTTGTACTTCAAGAGGATGTAGGATTAATTAATATACAGTAAAACTAGTCTTTGTAACCTGCACTTTAGAGAATAGGCTTATATTAATAGGCAGGGAAAACCCTGCAAAGCTATGTACAGTAGGACAGACACTCTTCTTGGTTATAACAAGAATCTGGCCACACCACACAGATTGAAGATAGGACTAAGGATGGAAATGTGTTCCAAGAGTTTAAAATCTTGGGCTCTGAAATCAGAATGTCCTGATTCAACTCCTGGTTTTGTCACTCATAAATGTGTGTGATGTTCAGCAAGGTAAATTAACCTGTTTGTTGCCTAAATTTCTTTATAAAATGGGTATGATGCTCATAGTTCCTTTGTGAGACTTAAACGATATAAGTAATATTCTTAGAAGGCTACCTGACGCTTAGCTGGGAATTAAGAAATGTTAGATATTATTGGTTGCTAAAATTTGTGGGGGCTACTGCTGCTGCATTCCTGAGTATACTGTTTTCCGAACCACTTGAACTCTGGTTCCTGACTGGGATCTAGCTAGACCTGAAAGAATCCTGCATTCAGATTACCTAGGCAGCGATGTGGGCGTTTCCTCTATTAAGATTGTTGAAGGTTAGTCTCTATGTGCTCAAACAGCTTGGATTAGAAACCAGTTAATAATTTAATTGTGGACACTGATGATTCATATTGTGTTTATGGATGGGTTTTTTTTTTTTTTAAACAGATAAGGAATCACAATTCCAGATAATTAAACAAGCTAGAACTGCAGTTGGAAAAGATGGTGATTGTTACAATCAAAGTAAGTGGCATCAAAATTTGAGCTAGTTAATGAATCACTGTTTTTCTCCAACAAACACATTACTAATTTTTAAGAAAAATCTCGTGAAAACAGTTACATGGGAAAAGTTAAGCTTTACATTTAATATTAGGCCACTGTGCTTGGTGTCAACTTCATTTGTTAGATATTTTCTGCTCAAATATACCAGTCTCACTAGGATACTATCTTAGCTAGGTCTTCATCCTTTGGAATTAACCTAATAGGTGAGATTGCCTTGCAGATAATTTTTAAAATTACGATTATTTAGTAAATAATTCCGATTGAGTGACACTGTTTTACCCTGAGATTTCCTTTCTCTCCTGAGAATTACCCCACTGTTAAATGTAAGAATGTTGAAATGCAATATAAAAGGAAAGGCTAAAAGAGATCAGTTTCCACAGCTGCCTCTCAGAATAAAGCACAGAGTTTTACATGCAGTTTCAGGGCGTTTATGGATCCCTCAATGCCCAGCTTTGGAGCTGGATTAAGAGTTTGGGACTTATTTCAAAAGAGACTAGGTTACAGTTTTTAAGTATGAGCTTTTAGGAAATCGAATCAATCCATCAAAAACATAGAAGTAAACAGGTAAATAAAGTTAATTAGATTTCTGAACCTAGGTATAACGTCTAGCTTAAGCATAACCAGCTCCTTTTATAAGGATTTCTGAGTTGTCTTTTGAACCTTCTGAAGGTAGCTTTCTCTGGACATTGCACTTTTTTTTTCCTCGTCACTCTTTTTTTTCTAGCTGAATTATATTCACCAGACGATTGTTATGATTTGTTTTCTTCCTTGTTGAAGAAAGAAGCCATTGTTCTAGCCAACATCTGGGCTTGATTTCTCCCTAATCACACTGTGGCTTCAGAAGGAGGAAGTCTCTTAATTAACCCTTAGTCTACATTGCATTGGTTCCTTAGAACAGCATATTTCTTGTATTTCCTGTTTGGAAGCTCCCATTTTTATATACTTTTGTGCTAAATCCCAGAGTTTTTTCTTTGAGGAAGATGTTTGACTCTCATTATATTGGAAGAGATTACTGAGTTGTGATCAGTCAAGCCTTTTTTGGCCCTTATTATTGGTCTACCCATTGTCCCTATTTAGTTAATCAACCAATTAAAAAGTATAGGATTTTCTTTTTGTTTTCTTGGAAGTGTTAAGTGTTAACGAACTTTCTGTGAGCTTAACTGGTTAGATAGATTTACTGAATTTATTTTCGTGTTGAAAGAGAATTTGGAGATGTTCAAATCCAGCGTCTGCTTTTTACAGGTAAGGAAACAAACCCTCTCTGATAGAGATGATAGAGTTCTGGTGTGTTATAAAGGCCTCAATTTATATTTTAAAAGAGATTCCCTTTTTCAAAGCTCTTATGTATTTCATTACTCCTTCACAACAAACTTGTGGTAGGATGGACAAATATTTTCCTCTTCATAGTAGATGAAGAAATAGAGGCACACAGAAGTGAATTAACATTCCTTTGCTAGATGATAGCAAAGCTGGATTGAGAACCAAGTTCTGAATTTTGGCTCTGAGCTGAGCTATTCTGCTTTCTGTTAGAAACTCTACATTTAGTGAAATTTGTGGATTCTACATATTGCTCAAATATATTCATTATTTATTATGTGTATCATGATTAGTTAGAAGAATATCACAAACTTTAAATCTGTACATACTGTTACTAGTATATTATTATAATAGTACTGTTCACTGTTTATTCTATTTTGTGTAAGACTATATTAAAGAAATAAACTAACTGGTTTGCCTTGTACAAATGAACTTTTCTGAGTTTTTGCTTCCGTATCTGTGATATAAAACTATCCTGTGGTGTTGTTTAGAGCAATAGAGATAATGAATGCTAAACTAGCCTTAACTAATAATTAATTGGTAGCTGCTATTGTCTAGGCAATTTAATTTCTAAGCAAATTAATGTATAGAAAGCAATATTAAGATAATGTAATGGGTGATAATTTTTTATATTTATGAGTAATTTTCTACAACATTATAAAATGAAGTTTTTTATTTATTTAACAGTAATAAGGCAGATTTGGACATTGAATTTAGGTCCTTCAAAAGCAAAGAATTACTTTGAGTGAATACTTCTTTTAATAGATAAGAGGAATTTATTTGATTTTGAATTTTTGCACTAGCTTAAATAAATATTTAATTGTTAAGAATAACTATTGTTATATAATTTGTAACTCTCTTTTTAAAACTTTCTTTCATCTTGGGTTGAGTTCTACAATTTCTCAACAGGTATTATTTTTTGTGGATCACTTATGTCTTAAGACATTTTAAAATATTTTATCCTGGGAACTCTTTAATATCATCTTATTGATGTATTTACTATTTTGAAGGAAGACAACTAACATGAACAATTTCACATGTCCCCATTTAATTAATATTTTGTTTGTTATTCACTAAATTTTAAGTTATTTGATGACATTATATTTATGTTTTCATTTCATCAGTCTTATCAGATCTAAACTTAAGGTACAGAATTCTCAATCCATTAACCTTTGTGAAAGCTTAAACCACCATTGGATCTACTTATGTTCAGATATAGTTACTTTGGTTAGTTTTATAACTGAGATGTTAATTTCAGTCATAAATAATCATTTTACAGTGGCTTATCTTTTTCCTTCAGTATTAAAGATTCAAGTTGCTTTACTTCAGTTTCATGATGTATACAGTTGACCCTTGAACAACATGGGTTTCAACTGTGCAGGTCCACTTATTTGCAGATTTTTTTGACCCTCTGTGTCTGTGGGTTCGCATTCATGGGTTTTGGTATCTGAGAATACCAAAACAGTATTTTCAATCCACAGTTGGGAATCTGGGGATGCAGAAGCCTGACTGTGCATTGTTTTATGCCATTTTATATATGGAACTTGAGCATCCATGAATTTTGGTATCCATGGAGTATTCTGGAACCATTCCCCCGCGGATACCAACTGAAGTTAAGTTTTTAGGGATGCAAAAGTTACATGAGGATTTTCGACTGTGTGGGGAAGGTGGGGTCCCCGCCCCCTGACATTGTTCAAGGCTCAGCTGTATTGGGGTCATGGCCATGGTTTGAAGGTCAGTGTACTATGCTGAACGCTAAAGAGACAGGATTACAGTGGTCCTAGAGCTAATCTGTTCCTACTGCTTGAGAGATTTTGGCCAGTCCTTTTGCTTCTGTGGGCTTTAATTTCTTTATCTCTAAGGTTAGGAAATTGAGTCTGTATGAATCCTCCCTAAAATTCTGAATTTGTATCTTAGGAACAACACCTCTTCTTAATATTTAAGATTGTATCTCATACGTTTAAGATGCCCTGTGATGACAAGAGTGAGTAACAAGGAAGAACAAGAGTTAGAGTTATTAAAAAGTTGATTAGAGTTTCAGTTTGGGGTGATTGAAACTTCTGGAGTTGGATAGAAGTAATGATTGCACAACGATGTGAATGTACTAATGCCAATGAACTATACACTTAAAATGGTAAATTTTATGTTATGTGTATTTTACCACAATTTAAAAAACTACAAAAAAGTAGATAGGTCACAGAATTGATATAATTACAGTGCATTCAGATGTATCTAAATCAAAAAGAAACTTACGATTGAAAATTTACATTTTATGTAAGCTTATTTAAATGTATTTACCCATATTTTCTTGTCAGAAATATCTGTGTTTTGAATGATTTGTATGCAGTTTGTTGTTTAACTTTTCTTGTACTTTTTCTTTTTCAGTAATTGGGGTGAGTATAAAGAGGATTAGGAACCTGAATGTACTCCTTATTTAAAGATATTCAGTATCCTTTTTTGCAAATGATATCCTTTTAAAAGTATCACTCAAATTTCTAAACTTTATTTTAATCACTGTCACAATATTATAGTCTTGATCTGGAATTAGTATCAATCTTCATACAGAAATTTAAGATGAATAAAAAAAGAGTCCAGAATATTTTAAGGAGGAAATTATATTTCTTTATTTAAAAATAACAGGCAAAGGTTTATGTGGAGCTTGTTTATAATATAGCCATGCACTGCATAATGACGTTTTGGTATATAACAGACTGCATATATGGTGGTGGTCCATAAGATTATAATGGATTATAAGCAAAAGTTTGTGATGCTGAAAAAAGGCTGAACCTGACTAGGATGTTGAATTTATGCCTAGCTCTGGGTGGTTTAAATAGACAAAGAGGCTTAGCTTGTCTGTCTACCTGCCTTATGCCCTGCCCCTGGCTGAGGCCTAGAGTTGATAAAGGAGTGAGGGGAGCAGGCTGAGGAGGAAGGGAGCCCAGGAGCTCTCCCTCCTCCCCCCCAACATATGACCACTCACATACACTTCCGCATACAAACCCACTTCCCTTGCCTTCTTTTCTCTTTATCTCTCCTTACTCCCAGTTGCATTCCCCCACCTCTGTCTCTCTCCCTCTCTCTCCCTCCCTCTCCCTCCCTCCTTCCCTCTCCCTCTCTCCCTCGCTCTCCCCCTCTCCCTCTCCTGCCCTCTCCCTCCTCTCTCCTCTCCCTCTCTATCCCCCGCCTCCCTTCTACCCCTGTCTCCCTTTCCTCCTTTCCCCCTCTCCCTCCTCCCCCTCTCCTTCTCTCCCCCCCGGTTCTCTCCCCTTTATTTCTTATCTCAAACTTTATCTGTCTCTTTTGATCTCTGCTTCTGCCCTCCCTTTCTTTCCCCTTCTCTTTCTTAGCTGTCTCTCTCCCTCCCTCCTGATGTCTACTCTCCCTCCCATGGTGCCTCCCTCTACAGTCCTCCCCCCCCACCCCCAATCCACAAGCCCACACACATACTTTATCTTTTATTCCGTATTTTTACTGTACCTTTCTAGGTTTAGATGTGTTTAGATACACAAATATGTTGTGTTACAATTGCCTACAGTTACAATTGCCTGCAGTATTCAGTGCAGTAACATGCTGTACTGGTTTGCAACCTAAGAGCAATAGTTTACACCATATAACCTAGGTGTATAGTAGGCTGTACCACCTAGGTTTGTGTAAGTGCACTCTGTGATATTCGCACAATGACAAAATTGTCTAACGTCGCAGTTCTCAGAACATATCCCCATCGTTAAGTGGGGCATGACTGTACATCAATGTTTTCTAATCTTTGTATTTTTCTCCCAGACTTTTATAGCTTGTACTCAAAGGAATTTGGTTTATCAAAGCTAACTGATTTTTATATTATAAAGTTAAATGTTTTAACATCTGGCTGCATAAAAGGGCTTTTCCTGGTGTCCACCAGAATTTGAGTAAAATTGATTGACTTGATAGGAAACCCTTCTTCCCCACTAACTCAAAACCCTTCGACTAGTGCAAATCACTGTATTGTTATCCATAGCTGTTAAGCCACAGACTCAGATTCAATGTAGCTATCCTCTTAATATGTAGACAGATGTAAAGTCAATTCTTTTTTTTGTGTTCTAATGCTTAGTTCCTAGTGTGGTTTTATTTGAATTTTTTTTTTTTTTTTTTTTTTTTTTTTGCCTCTTAGGAAGTCAACAAGGTTAGACTTTATCAAATATAAGTATCTAGGAAGAGCTACTGATTTTACATTGTTCTATGAACCAGTTATTACTTTAGGGTGACCTAGCAAACATTAAAAGGATTCCTTTAGTAGCTCATGTACTTTGTTTGCATTAGTGAATAATGAAGTCTGGGACTATCGTTTTAAAATGCTTTATTTACAGTTACAATAATTTTTTTATTTCTTTGAGAAAATTTGAATCTCAAAACAAAAATTTTCTTCAATGTTTAATACATCATATCAAGGTATTGTATTTACTTTTTTTTGTTAATGAGCAGATTTTAGAAGTTCTATAACTGTTGTGGGGGCACCGCTGTTAACTTTTTTCAGTTAACTTGGTTAAGCCAATATTGGTTAAGCTTGGTTAAGCTTCCTCTTCAGAAAATTAAAACAAGTTTAGTCTCAATTTAATCTGTCTTTCTCTGGTCTGGGGAAGTATGAGGTTTCTGCTAATAAATTTTTTTTGGTCCCTAGCTCTAAGTCATTGCACAGATAGGATATATTTTGAATATGGAGTAACTAGCTTGATGAAATTTTTTCATATTTCCATAATTGATTTTCAAAGGGACGATAATGTGTATTACCTATTAAAAGATTTTTTACCCCAACTTTTATGGAAAAACATATAAATAAAATAGAAAGGAAGTTAATATCTACTTTTATAATATGGTAGCCTTTTAAAAATTGTTACCCAGAAGATTTTCTGATGAGCTTATTGTCTCATGGTAATAACTGCCTGCCTTCATGGGATCTATCTTTTAACGTTGTTGGAGAGAATAATGAACAGCCACAATCCATCCTTGATGATGTGGATATAGCATTCAGAATAGAGTCATTGTTTACTATGTATCACACAGATTGATATTTTGTATATTTAGCAATTACTATGAAAAAAAATGTGTTACTGCATTATTACAGAACATGTTTAAAGATAAGTAGAATTTTAAGTCCACAATGCTTCATGTATTGTTTATTCTTGTGGTTTTCTTTTTACTTTAGGGATTTATTCTTCATTGCCTGTTGAAGTTCCTCTGAATCACAAACGGTTTGTATGTGACCTGACGCAAGCTGATCGTCTTGCCGTCTATGATTTTGTAATTGAAGAGACAAAGAAAAAGCGCTCTGATTCTCAAAGTATTGAAAATGACAGTGATCTCTTTGTAGATTTGGCTGCAAAAGTCAATCAAGGTTAGTATCATAATTTTATATTTCTTAATTGTCATTCCATTCTTTGAGTGTTATTAATATGATGTGTCAGGCTACTTTGAGTTGGAATAGGATGGTTTTGTATCATCTGATATTTACATACGCATATATTGGGTTGTCGAAAAAGTCATGACGCATTTTTGCAATGAAAAACAGAAAAAATATGTCATGACTTTTCTGACAACCCAATATATTAAGATGTTTACTTAGTACATGAAATTTTGCTCTCTGATTTTTACATTAAACATAGCTTCCTTCTGTAAGAATGTTACTTACAGCTGTGCTGTTACTTGGCTCTATTTACCTAAACACTCTTATGTACAACTAATGGCTAGAGAAAATGAATTATATAAAATTTAGCACATTTATATAATGTAGAATTTTTAGAATATTTTTGCTTGCTACATCGAAATATAGGATGATTGTGGTGCTGTTCCTTCCTGCTAATTTATAAGAATTTAAAAGCTAAGGATATAATTATTTTATTTTATTCTTTTATTAGATAATAGTCGAAAAAGTCCAAAATCTTACCTTGAAATCCTGGCAGAAGTGAGGGATTATAAAAGAAGACGCCAGTCCTATAGAGCTAAGAATGTTCATATCACCAAGAAATCATATACAGAGGTAAGTTTTACATAATCGCATAGAGCTTTACTGAGAACAGAAATTTTCCTTAGGCAGTTTTCTAAGTCTGTTTTATGGATTTCCACAGTTCCCTTAGAAAGGTTTTCTGAAAGAAAGTACGTGTCTTCAAGGTGGCCACACCTGATTTATGTTTGCTCCATCACTTTCAGATTCACCCTTTGCCAGACAAAGGCTTTTCAGAGTACAAAAACATTCTATAAAAAGATTGTACAATCTTAAGAAACTGTACTTTTGAGAAAGTGGTTAGAGCATGGATTTTGGTTTTAAATAGATCGGGGCTTAAGTTTTGATTCGATTTTTTTTTTTTCATTTTATAATACGGACTTGGCAGGGTTGTTAAAAGAATTGATTGAAATTATATATGTTGACACAAATTGCTCAATAAATAGCTATCTTTTTTGGCAGAATTTTTTTGTGCTTTTATGTACTCTACTAAATATTTGGGCTTAAGAAATATTTTAGTATAAATTATTTATAATTTATACTATAAATTATAATTATATAATGTATATATAAAATCATATAATTAATTGCATGACTATCTTGATGACTATCTAGATTTATTTTCAGATGTTATTTAGTGATAGAGTTGTTGAATTTTTTGGTACCTGAATTGCCTTGCCTGAACTCTATAATTTCCTCATTGAATCTAATTGTTCCCACATTATTTCTTAGTTCTCTTCACAGTTTCAAAGAACTTCCATAATCTGACCTCATTCTACCAACGATTTTTTTTTGTTTTAGTCAAGCATGTCTTTTAAACTATCTGATTAACACAGCTTTATTTTTACCTTCATGTCCTAATACATGTTGTTTTCTCATCTGAAATGCTCTTTGTTTTGCCATTTTAAGTCTTTTTTGCCTTTTGTATAAATTCCAGTACAATACTATAATTTAACATCTGTAGACACTACAGAGTGATCACCCCCAAAAGTCTAGTTACTGTCCATCACCATACAATTGACCACTTGCTCCTTTTCACCCACTGACCAACCCCCTTCCCCTCAGTAACTACCAGTCTATTTTCTTTATCTATGAGTGTTTTTGTTTTGTTTGTTCATTTTTTGTTGATTTTTTTTTTAAAGGTTCCACATATGAGTGAAATCATGTGGTATTTGTCTTTCTCTTCTGACTTATTTCACTTAGCATTATACTCTCAGGGTCCATCCAAGTTGTCATAAATGGCAAGATTTCATTGCTTTTTATGACTGAATAGTATTCGTGTGGTGTGTGTGTGAGAGAGAGAAACACATCTACATCCATTCATCCATCAATGAACACTTAGGTTGTTTCCATATACATGGGTCCTATTTTCTTATCCACTCAGCCACTCTTTGTCTTTTGATTGGAGCATTTAACCCATTCACGTTTAAAATGATTATTGATAGATGCGTATGTATTGCCATTTTGTTATTTGTATTCCTTGTCTTCCTGGGTTAGCTTGTTTACCCCTTTCTTTTGTTTAAAAAAGCCCTTTTAACATTTCTTGCAATGCTGGCTTGGTGATAATGAATTCCTTAAGCTTATTCTTTTCTGAGAAGCTCTTCATTTCTCCAATTTTAAGTGATAGCCGTGCTGGGTAGAGCAAGAATCTTGGTTGTAGGCCTTTATTTTGTGTCACTTTGAGTATCTCCTGCCACTCCCTTCTGGCCTGCAGTGTTTCTGTAGACAAGTCAGCTGTTAGTCTAATAGGAGTTCCTTTGTATGTAACCTGCTGTCTTTCTCTTGCTGCTTTTAGGATTCTGTCTCTGTCTTTAACCTTTGCCATTTCAACTATGATGTGTCTTGGTGTGGACCTGTTTGGGTTCAGCTTGTTTGGAATCCTCTGCACTTCCTGGGCATGTATGTCAATTTCCTTCACCAGGGTAGGGAAGTTTTCAGTCATTATTTTTTCAAATATATTCTCGACCCCTTGCTTTTTCTCCTTCTGGTATTCCTATGAGTCAAAGGTTGTTGTGCAGCATCTTGTCGCATAGGGCTCTTAAACTATTTTCATTGTTTTTTATTCTTTGGTCTTTTTGTTGTTCCAGCTGGGTGATTTCTGCTATTTTGTCTTTCAAATCGCTGATCCGCTCCTCTGCTTCATCTACTCTATTGGTGATTCCTTTGAGTGTGTTCTTCATTTCAGTTATTGTATTCTTTAGTTCTAATTGATTGTTCTTTATGATTTCTCTATCCTTCCTTATGTCCTCACTAAGTTTGTTAAACATTCTTATCATCAGTGTTCTAAACTCTCTCTCTGAAAGGTTGGATCCTTCTGTTTCATTTAGTTCCATTTCTAGAGGTTTCTTCTGATCTTTTTACTTCTGACATGTTTCTTTGTTTCCTCATTCTGGCTTTCGCTCTGGGATTGCTTGGATGTATTAGATAGATCACCAGGAGAGCCCTGGCTGGATGACGCAGGCACACAGCTCACGGCCCAACACTCCCAGGAAAACTCCCAGTCTCAGCCTGTCCCAATCAGCCTCTCACAGATCAGGCCAAGCAGCCCGACAACCAATCACCAGCCTGGCAACTCTGCAAGCACAGTGCGGAGAGTGGGGACCAGAGGCGGCTCACACACTCCCGTGTCTCATTGAGCAGCCTGTTGGAGCCGGAGCACGCCCACCAGGCATTTCCCTGGCAACGCAGCATAAACCGTGCGGAGGGTGGGGATCCGAGGTGGCTCGTGCACTCCCGTGTCTTAGTGAGCAGCCTGTTGGAGCCAGAGCACGCCCACCAGGCGTTCCCCTGACAATGCAGCACAAGCCGTGTGGAGGGTGGGGATCCGAGGCAGCTTGCGCACTCCCGGGTCTCAGTGAGCAGCCTGTTGAAGCTGGAGGGCACCCGCCCAGCGTTTCCCTGGCAACGCAGTGTAAGCTGGGCGGAGGGTGGGGATCCAAGGCCACATGCACGTGCGCATGCGCACACGCACTTCTGCACCAATTCCACCAGACCAATGAGGTCTCGGACCTGACCCTCTGTGGGAGGGCCCAACCCTGACAAAATGGCACCCTCCTTACCCCACTCGCGTGCAGGCTCCACATCAGGGGAACAATAGTCCAAAAACCTCCAGCCTTTGCACCAAAGGTGCTCAGTTCAGTCCATCCCTGCAGGCTCCTAGGCCTGGCTCACACAGCTACTCCCTCCACCAGGAACCAGGTAAGAGCTCCCCTTCGAGCAAGCCCAGGCGCTGGCCCCACTGATTCTCCAGCCGCTCCCAGCCTCACCGAGCTGAGCAAAGAGAGTCCTCACTAATTTACTGCCAGCTATCTTGGAACTCGTCTTCCCGGCAAAGGAACTCTGGGCTGGTGAGTTTGGTGTACGGCCGGAGGGTCTCTGCCCCAACCGGAGAAGTCTCCCCACAGCTGGGGCTTCCCTCATGGGGTTCGCCCTCTCTTGTCTGTGCCCGTCCTACCAGACCTGACATGGCCTCCTCTTTAAGTTCTTCGTTTAGTGGTTCTGTTCATCTAGTGTTCTGGGGACCTCCGGGGTTGAATGCTGTATAATTTGTTTGTAATTTTGGTGTGATCCTGGAAGGTAGTTAGTACAGCGTCTGTGTATTCCGCCATTTTACCGGAAGTCAATTGTTTCTTTTAGTCTATATTTCATTTGTTTCCTCCCTGATCTTTATTATTTCCTTCCTTATACTGACTTCGGGCTCTTTTTTTCTTTTTCTGTTTTCTTTAGGTGTAAAGTTAGATTGTTTATTAGAAATTTTCATTGCTTCTTGAGGTAGGGCTATATTGCTGCGAACTTCACTCTTAGAAATGTTTTTGCTTCATCCTATAGATTTTGATATGGTGTATTTCTGTTTTCATTTGTCTCTAGATATTTTTTTAGTTTTCTTTCGATTTCTTCAATGATCCATTTGTTATACTTTAGCATGCTGTTTAATATCCGTGTTTCTGTGGTTTTTCCAGTTTCCTTCTTGTCATTCATTTGTAAATTTCAAACCATTGTGGTTGGAAAAGATATTTAATATGATTGCAGTGTTCTTGCATTTATTCAGTCTTGTTTTGTGGCCCAATGTGATCTATCCTGGAGAATGCTCTATATCAGGGGTCGGCACATTTTTGAGATGGAAAAGCCACCAGGGCTTCAGCAAACTACGGCTCATGAGCTGCAGGATCTGAAGTAAAATTGAAATTGAAAATAAAACTATCATAGTTTCATTTATAAAAATTTTAAAGGATATTATTCACATAATGGTGATTATGTAAAAATATATATGGCTCTCAAATAATTTATAAATTGTTGTGAGGGACAGGATTGGCTCTTCCAGAAGTCGGCGAACTTTTCAGACAGAATGTACCCAAAGAACTGCATGTGACTCTGAGTCACAGTTTGCCGACCCCTGTTCTATATGCACTTGAGAAGAGGGAATTCTGCTGCTTTTGGATGAATTGTTCTGTATATATCTATTATGTCTATCTGATCTAATGTATTGTTTAAAGCCAATGGTTCCTTATTGATATTTTTTTGTCTAGATCTACCCATTACTGTAAATGGGATGCTAAAGTCCCCCATTATTATTGTATTCCTTTCAACTTCTCCGTTTCGTTCTATTAGTATTTGCTTTATGTATTTTGACAAATATATATGGATGCGTATATATTTGTAAATGTTATATTCTTTTGCTGGATTGACTCCTTTATCATATAGTGCCCTTCTTTGTCTTATTACAGTCTTTGTTTTAAAGTTTATTTGTCTGATATGAGTATAGCAACACTAGCTTTCTTTTCATTTACATTTGCATGGCATATCTTTTTCCATCTTTCACATTCAGTTTGTGTGTATCCTTACTTCTGAAGTGAGCCTCCTGTAAGCAGCATATAGATGGGTCTTGTTGTTTTATCCATTCAGCGACTCTGTGTGTTTTGATTACTGAATTTAGTCCACTTATATTTAAAGTAATTATTGATAAGTATGTACTTATTGCCATTTTGTTACTTGTTTTCTGGCTATTTTTATAGCTCCTCTCTGTTCCTTCTTTTTCTCTTCCCTTGTCGTTTGATGGCTTTCTTTAGTGCTATGTTTATAGTCCTTTTTCATTTTCTTTTGTGTAGTTTACTATATGTTTTTATTTTGTGGTTACCGTGAGGTTCATATGTAACATCCGATGTATATAACCATCTTTTTTGTTGATAGCAACTTAAATTTGAACACATTCCAAAGCTTTACATTTTTTCCCTTCCTCCCACATTTTATATTTTTGATGACACATTTTGTCTTTTTATTTTATGTTTTCTTTAACTATTAATTATAATTTTAATTTTCCTTTTTTGTTTTTAACCTTCATACTTGCTTTATAGATGATTGATCTACCTTTACTGTACATTTACCTTTTCAAATGACATTTTTACTTTTGTATGCTTTCTTATTAGCACCTTTTCTTTTTATCTTAGAAAAGTTTCTTTAACATTTCTGGTAAGGCTGGTTTAGTGGTGATGAGCTCCTTAAGCTTTTGCTTATCTGCAAAACTTGATCTCTTTCAAATCTTAATGTTAACCTTGCTGAGTGGGAATTCTTGGTTGGAAATTTTTTCCTTTCAGGACTTTGAATGTGCTATGCCACTCTATTCTGACCTATAAAGTATCTTCTGAAAAATGTGCTGATAGCCTTATGGGGTTTGCCTCGTATATAATAAGTTGTTTTTCTTTTGCTGTTCTCAAGATTTTCTCTCTATCCTTAATGTTACCATTTTAATTGTGATATGTCTTGGTGTGACTCTCTTTAAGTTCATCTTATTTGAAACTCTTTGGGCTTCCTAGATTTGGGTGTCTTTTCTTTCCCAGATTAGGAAAGCTTTTTGCCATTATTTGTTTAAATAACTTTTCTGGCCCTTTTCTCTTTTCCTTCTGGGACCCCTATAATGTGAAATTTATTCCACTTGATGTTGTCCTAGAGGTCTTTTAAGGTATTTCTGCTTTTTAAAATTCTTTTTTCATTTTGCTGCTCTGTTTGGGTGTATTTCATTGCTTTGCCTTCCTACTCATGGATTTTTACTTCTATTTCATCCAGTTGCTGTTGAACAAACCCCGCTAATGTATTTTTCAGTTCAGTTATGACTTCTTTTTGGTACTTTCTTATATTTTCTGTCTCTTAAAGTTCTCACTGTGTTCATCCATTCTCTCAGTTTGATGAGCATTTTAATGTCTATTACTTTGAACTCTATATCATTAGTTTGCTTATCTCTGTTTATTAAGGTTATTTTTCTGGGTTTGTTGTGTTCTTTGGTTTGGAACTTATTTCTTTGTCACCTCATTTTGCCTGACTCTCTGTGTTTGTCTACATGTATTAGGTGAAACAGCTACCTCTCCCAGTCCTGAAGGGGTGGTCTTGTGTAGGAGATGATCCATGTGGCCCACAAGCTCAATTTTCTCTTACGACTAGAGCCAGGTGCTCTAGGTGGGCAGTGCCTACCCATGGCCTGTGGCAGGCCAACTGTGGTGTAAAGATGAGCAGGTCGCAGAGCGCTCATCTGGTGAAGCTGCTGTGTGGGGAGCGTGGGGTATGGTGTGTTTGCCTGATTGGTTGTGTGGCTGCTGCACAGGTAGGCAGGGTGCAAGTGACTGCCTGGCCTGGTAGCAGCACCAGATGGGCAGATCACTCTACCGCTGCTGGGAGGCTAGAAGGAGGGCACCAAAAATGGTGCATACCAGCTTCATCACTAGCAAGTTAGAATGAAATTGCAAAACCGGTGCCAGCTAGCATGTCTGTCCCTGGGGAGCAACTTAGCAGGTTCCTGCCTCTTTGGCAGCTGCTTTAAGTTTAGTAAGTAGATCTTTCTCACTTAACAGTCTAGGCCTTTTCAGACTGCTTTTGTGCTGGATCTCAGGGTGATTCAGTCTGCACATATGCCCTTTAAGAGCAGGTTCTCCATTCTCTACAGTTCTGTTTCTCTTGGACTTAATCCCCATTGATTTTCAAAACCAGGCATTTTGGGAGCTCATCTCTGGGGCACAATCCCTTCACTCTTTGAAGATGAGTTCCATGTTTTTTTGGATCCCTCCTGGTTGTGAGTCACCCTGCCTCAGGCGGGGTCTCAGGTGAGACCTTGTCTCTGTGTCTCTTACCCATCTTGATGCATCTCTTTTATCTTTCGTTGTGGAGGCACTGTTCATGTAACTCTCAGGCCCTTTTCAGAGGAAATTATTCCATATCTAGCTGTACATTTCTTGTGTCTGGAGGAGGTGAATTCAGGGTCTTCCTATGCCTCCATCTTAGACTGGAATCTTCACTGTTTGAAATTTTTTTTTTTTTTTAAGATTTTATTGGGAGGGCCGGCCGAGTGGCGCGGTGGTTAAGTGCTGGCCTGGGAAGCCAGCGGCCCCGGTTCGGTCCCACATATGAGGGCCAGTGACACTGCCCTAAAAAAAAAAAAAAAAAAAAAAAAAAAAGAAAAAAGATTTTATTGGGGAATTGGATGAGGGGAACAGCATTGGGGAATCGGGGAAGGGGAACAGACAAGTTGCTGTTCTTTTGTTCTTCAGTCTAGTTGTGGAGGACGTCGCTTCACTGGCCCATGTTGGTATTATCATTGCGCTCCTCCCGAGTGAGGCAGTCGCTCACTGGCCATTGGACAGCCACTCATGGTGGCTCATGGCAGCTCACTGCAGCAGGGTCTGCAGCCTATGCCGTCGCCGGCAACTCATAGCAACCCAGCTCCAGGTTGAGCTGTTGTTCACCATCTTAGCTGTAGAGGGCACAGCATCACAGGCCCTCATGTGGGATCCGAACCAGGGCCCTGCTGCTCAGAGCTGGTGTCCGAAGTCAACTCTTAACCAATGCGCTACTCGGCCCTGAAATCTTGATATTCACTTTTGCCATGAGATGCTAGTTCTGAACCATCCACTGGCTTATTCCATTTATGCTCTGTACTATGTGGCTTAGTGTTTAATTTTTATGCTGTTCTTTTTTGCAATTAAAGTATGTGTCTTTTTTTTTTTTAAGATTTTATTGGGAATTGGGGGAGGGTACAACGTTGGGGAATCGGGGAAGGGGAACCGACAAGTTGCTGTCTTTTTGTTCTTCAGTCTAGTTGTGGAGGACGTTTCACTGGCCCATGTTGGTATCATCATCGCGTTCTTCCCGGATGAGGCAGACTGGTTGCTGGCCTCTGGCTGGTCGCTCACCGTGGCTATTGGCAGCTCACGCTAGCTGCCAGCCGCTCATGCTGGCTGCCGGCCACTCACTGTAGCCTATGGCAGCCCACTGCATCAGGGGCTGCAGCCTACACCGTTGCCGGGGCTCGCACAGCCCAGCTCCAGGTGGAGCTGTTGTTCCCATCTTAGCTGTAGAGGGCAGTGTCACTGGCCCTCATATGTCGGATCTGAACTGGGACCGCTGGCATCCCAAACCAGCTCTTAACCAATGTGTCACTCGGCCAGCCCTAACGTATGTATTTTAGACTTCCTTCTCCCAGTAGAGGTCTGAGACCATGTCATACAACCTCAGTGATTCTTATAGTCCCTCAAACACTTAGTTGTACATCATTTGTTTCTTCAGTAGTCTCATAACCTTGCAATCAAGTTCAAGTGTTGCTGCTAGGGTTCTATATAATTTTATGGTTACCTTTTTATTATGGAAAAACTCAAACATGTACTAAAGTGGATGGAATAGGCTAATGAACCCTTATGTACCCATTACCCAGCTTCAACAATTATCAGTGTAATTAAGGAGTTTGAACCTCCTTGTCTTATTTATACCCCCACTCACTACCTATCTCGCTTGTCTTGATGCATGGTAATTTTGGAAACAAATCCCAAATCTTGCATCTGTAAATTACTTCAGTGTTTACAATTCTTTTAGTGATTATATTTATAGTCAACATTTTCGCCATTACTAGCTTCATTTATATCTTATATAATTTTTGTTTGCCTTTGAACTAGAACCTGAACTTTGATAAATTTCAGTAAAAATTTATTACACAGTGTAGTTACTGTGCATAACATGCTGCTGTGTGGTATGTAAGATAAATGCACACAGACCCCACCTTCAAGGAATTTCTTATAGTTTAACAAGTGAAAAAGACCTTTCAAAATACAGATTGCTGTAAGTGCCAAAATAAGGTGAGATCAAAATACGTGGGAAGAGGGAGCAATTTTTTAAAGACACAATTGATATAGGCTTCATAGAGAAGATAGTACTTGATACGTAAGGCATGTCTGTTTATTGGCACTCTCCTTGTGCCAGGTTGGCTATGTGGAAACTGCACCCAGTAACATTTGGGTCTCACAGAGCTCACAGAGCTACTAGTCAGGGGATCATATAGGCTACTTCAGAAGTGCTAGAGCTGGAATTGGGATTCAGGTGTGTGTGACTCATGTCACTCCCCGGGTTAGACCTTAACCTATCTTAGATTTTCCATAAGACAGTATATGGAGAAGGGGAGCTTGTGGATAAGGATTTTTCAGGTGAAAGGACTAGTGTTCCTAAAAATAAATAAAAGTTCAGGAGTTGTCCAGAGACCTGTTAGTAATCTAGGGTGGCTAGAATTTAGGGTTTTTGAAAAAATATCAAGTGGGAGATAAGGCCGCTTTTACTATGTGATGTAGTAAAATTGTGGAAGGCTCTGTTAAGGAATTTGAACATTGTGCCATTTTACTTAAGCTATTGGAAATTTCTTTGAGGTGGGGAGAAATGTAGTCAGACCTGAACTGTAGTGTGTCTCTGAGATTGCCCCTTGTTTCCCATGCCTTTTTTCTTAAAACTTTCCTAATTAACCATGAGGGAACCAACTGTAAGCTTCTATTTTAGTTTCATTTAAATAGTGACCAGCCCGGTGCTTGATGATGCAATAGGATAAATAGGAAAGAAAAAAAAACTTTTAAATGTTCTTAGGTGATTTATAGTCTAATTGGGAAAGTATCTGAAGTGACTACAGTGTTTCATGTTTTGTCTGTCATCGTAACTATAAGGCTTTTTAAAAAGTTTTATTTGTAAACTGATAGTTATTAGTTGGGATGGGGGTGGGGATGAGGGAGAAGGGAAAGGGATTAGACAGCATAAATAGGTAACTAGAATATTGCCACAGGGATATGAAAGACAGTTCGGGGAATATAATTAATACTGTGAGTATTTTGTAGGGTGTCAGATGGTCACATGTCTTGTTAGGGAGACCACTTCATCGATGGGGTAGAGGCTTGATCACTGCACTGTACACCTGAAGCTGATGTTGTATAATATTGTATGTCAGCTATAATTGGGAAAAAAAAAAAATATATATATATATATATATATATATATATATATATATATATATATATATATATAAATAGTCACGGGGAAAAAAAAGTTTTATTTCTAAGTAACCTAAAACATACAAATAAATTGCAAAGCTAAAATAGTACGAAGAACTCCTATCCTTTGTACAAATCACCTCTTTTAACATTTTGCTCCATTTGCTTGTCATTTGCATTCTCTTTATCTGTACATTTTTTGCTCTCTCAGTCTCTGTACATAAATTTTTTCTGAACTATTGAAGGGTTACATACATCATGATCCTTTATCCCTAAATACTTATTATGTGTTTCCTATGAATAGGGATCCTTTCTTACATAATCATAGCATAGTTATCAACTTTATCAAGTATAACATTGATATAATACTTTCATCTACTGTTCATATTCCAATTTGACTGTTGTTTTTTTATGTTTTCTAAACTGTACATTTCTCACAGTTCACTGTATCATCGCTCTTAATAAGTATTTGATTGATTGTCAGCAGTGATTTTTTTTTTTTTTTTTTAGCATTATAGTCTTAATTTTTTGAACAGCTTCCTTATCTGAAATTCTGTACTTAACTCTTGTAAGGTGATTCGGGATGTGATAAATGTGCATATGGAAGAACTCAGTAATCAGTGGCAAGAAGAGCAGGAAAAAGTGGAGGATGACACTGAAAAGTATGTCATTGTATTTATCAGTGAAAATACTCTGTTTTTAATGTTATCTATAATTGTTTAACTAAATTTTAGTATTTATAAGGCCCTTAGTAGCACACTATAATTCATCAGAATGCTTATTGTTTCTTGTCATTGCTCAGGATTATTATACCAGAGGTGTAAAATGTTATAAAAGCTGTTTCTTTGACTGCCCTCTTATTTGGAGTGTAAAATTATACACATTTATTTAGACGCTGTTAGGCTGATCTATACTGGAGACTGGTGGTTAAAACTAACTGATTGATGTTCCTTTCGATATTTCAGGAATGAAGAAAGGCGATCAGCCTCACTAGATTCACGGCAGTCTGGTGGGAGCTATTTGGATGCTGAGTGTTCACGACATAGAAGGGATCGGAGTAGAAGCCCACATAAACGTAAAAGAAATAAAGATAAGGATAAAAACTGGGACTCAAGAAGAAGGAAAGAGAGGTAAGTCTAACACTGCATTATTCAGCATTGAATTGTTTACTTTTCAAAAATAGTTCATTTTGTTATAGACCATGTTGAAAAAAATAGATTGCAAGAGTAAATTAAGGAGAATAAATAAATAATTATTGAAAACTTTTAACATGCACCCTATTTCAGTTCAAATAACCACAGCTCTGGTGACAGTTCTCTATATGCCTGATTGGATATAGGTTTTCATTTGTTATTATTTATTTTTTAAACAGGGTGTATGAAAGTAATGTCTAGATAGAAAATTAACTATGTTAAAAAAGTGTTTGCCTTTCTTTTCTGCCCCTCCCTCCCTCCTTCCCTCTCTTCCTTCCTCTCTTTCACCCTCTCTTTCTCTTCCTTTTTTTCTTTCTCTTACTAATTCCTCAGATAAAGGGTGTATAATGTCAGAGAGCATACTCAAACTTTAACATCAGTCAGTTTGCCCTTGTTAATATCCTTGATAACATTTCGATAGCTGAGAGATATGAACTCATACTAAAATAATAAATTTAAATCAGTTGAGGTCTGTTCCTATATTCCAGCTTCTTACTGGGCATCTACTTGGATCTCAGGTTTATCAAGTCTATAACTGAATGTACTATCTTTTTCTCAGTCTGCTCCTCTTTCCCAGCATTTTCCTATCCTGGTTAATGGATGACCATCATGTGTTCATCTAAGGCAGAAATCAAGGAAATATGTTAGATACTCCTTTTTTATTCCTTACCATCTGGTCTTAATCGCTGTCAGTGCTACCTGAAAATATCTTATATACACTTTCTCCTCCTCTGTCATTATTGTTGTCCATCTGGAAAGTGGTGGTAGTTTTCCTGATTGTTCTGTCTCTAAGCTTTTCCTGTATGGATCCATCCATATGCTACTGCCAGAGTGAATTCTCACCTCTTAAAACTCTTCAGTGACAAAATTCACATTCCTTAGAATGGCTCTCAAGACCTCTATGATCAGGGTATCTGCCCACCTATCCTGTATTTTGTCACTACCCCATGAAATGCATAACTTATGCTCTAGCCAGCCCAAATTTCTTACAGTTTCTCATCCACACTGTGCCTTTCCACATCATGTTCTACTGCCTAATTTTATTTTTAAACCTGCTTGGTAAACTCTTCCTCATTCTTTAAGACCCAGCTTTGTCATTCCTTTGAAGCTGTTTTTCACTCATTCAAACAGGACTGATCTTTTCCATTTGTTACCAGTCTATCTGGCACATAATTTTTATGGAACTAAATTATTACTCTATGTGCTAGACTGTGAGCTCTTTGAGGGTGGGTCCATGTCTTATTTAGTATTATGTGTACAGTGTTTGTCTAATCATAGGCTCTCAAATGATATCTCTCCAGGGCCTCTGGTGATCAGGAATTAATGGGCTTATTGGTTTAATAATTTTGCTCATATGATCATGCAGTTCATATTTTTAAAGCTAGCTATGATTTAGTCCTTCTCTTATAAAAATGAAATATGTGCTTAATAATCCTTTTTGATTCATATAATGAATGATATTTTGTAATTATATACAAGTTAACTCACGATTAGCTATCAGAAATTGTGCTCTCTTCTTTCTGGTTTGTTAGTGCTTCTTCCACTTAATTAATTTTTGACATGTCTGATCAGCCCCCATTGACTTAAATACATTAGACAGCCTCCAAATCTAAACATGAAGAATTTTCTTTTAGAGAGGATAAACTGTATATTAGCAGGAAATACTTCTCAGTAGGCTAATATTTGATAGTCCCCCTTAGATGGAATGAATTGTGGGGAGTTCAGATAGGAACCAGGATAAGGATGCCAGACAGTTTCTGAATACTTTAGTATTCTATTTGAAAAGAATTCTCTGGTCATCAACCATGTATGAGTATATACATTCAAAGTTAATTTTAGTGTGGAACTCCAAACTGCAGTTTTAAAAATATCCATTTTATTTCTTCTTATCTCAATTTTGTCCTGGTTTTCATGGTGCATTTTCCATATTTACTCTTAAAAAAGTCACTGCTCAGTTCTAAATGCTGTTTTAACTTGTTCTTGTTCTGTTTTATATCTAATGTAAGTATATTACTAATGAATTATTTTTTTAAAGCTCTTATATTAAAGTGTCCATTATTTATGATAGTTTTTTTACCCCTTTTATTTCAGGGATGGGGAAAGACATCATAGTCATAAAAGAAGAAAGCAAAAAGTATAAGTGAAGGATTTGTGCATGTACTAAGCTGATGCCATGATACCAATATGCCAATGGTTTCATTATAATTGCTTTGAGTAGGAGACTGTTTATATGACGTTTAATGCTCAGATCATTGCTTTTCAATAACTGCTTATATTTCAAACCATGAGTAGTACACTATTGTGTCCTATAACTTCGTTTTCCATACATTTTAATAGTTGATTGCTTCCTATTCCTATTTTGTTTAATTCTTTTTTGATAATTTATCAGAAAATTCTTTATAGTCAATACTTCATTGTATAAATAATACACAAATACATGCTCATTGAAAAAAGATCAAACTGTACAGATAAGGCTAAAGGCCCCTTGGAACACCATCAGCAAATCCCTTTCTTCGCTGCCCCTCTCCTGTGGTAACTACCATTTACACGACACTGGTGAAGTGTAATAGGGAAAAACAACCTAAATGCCTGTCAGGAGCCGAAAGGCCTGGCCAAATAAAGTGCAATAAAATGCACTATGACCATACTATAGGTTACTATATTGGATTTAAAAGAAATAAAGTTTATCTGTATGATCATGCATAGATCTCAGAAACAATGCTAAGTGAAAATAGCAAATTGTAGAAAGATATGTGCAAGTTATTTCTTTGTACAAAACAACACGGTACATATTCAGTGGTTGTATATGGATGTAAATATAGTATTTTTAAAGGTCCAGAAGAACCCATGCCAAAATTACAACAGTGATTATTTGGGGGGAAACGGTGTAGATGGGAGAGATAAGGGTTGGAAACCAGGACTGGGAGGGCGGTTAAAGGAAACTTGGGCTTTATCCATAATACATTAATTTTTTAAAAACAAGGTATTCATGTTTTACTTGTTAATCAAAAATATACTGTCATTTTGTTTTTGTACATGAACTTTATTGAAGTACTGATTACATAAAATAAAATGTGCCCATTTTAAGTGTACATTTAATTGAGCTCTGACAAACTTATACTCCCCCATGTATCGGTCACCTCAGTCAAGATAGAGAATAGTTCTGTCACCCCCAAAAGTTCCCTTATACCCACTTCCACAATCAATTTCTCTACCCCCAGGCATAGGCTACCAGAGATCTGCCTTTTGTTACTGTTGATGAGATATATCTTTTTAGAATTCATATAAATGTAATGGACTCTGCCTTCTTCCACTCCACATACTTTTGAGATTGATTCATGTTGTAGTGTGTGTCAATGGTCTTTTCATTTTTGTTGAAAAGTAAGATAGATCATTCAGTGAAACTTTCACTTTAAATGTTAAGCATCTCATTTCTGAATAGCAATATTTGTCTTAGAAACCAGCTTAAAGATTCCAGGTTGGTTCTACATAGAAATGAAAACCTATTTCGATATATAACTGACAATGACAGAAGCGTTGACTGGATTCAGATCCGATTGGCCGTTAGGCTTCAGGTATGGAAAACAGGTTTCAGATTTACACATTGGAAATCAACAGGTCATTTGCCAATCTGAAGCCCTATTACTGCTATTGTACTTAATTTCCAAATGTATAAAATTCAGATTTAAAAATCTTAAAAACAAGAGCTTTGGAGTTACCGTAATATGAACTTTATAAAATTGCTGCTTTTGAAGGTCAAAATTATTTGAATTATTTACAATTTCATATAGTATAATTTCATTTGTAATTTTGTTTTTCATTATGATTTTAATTAGTTTACTAACTGGAAGAAACTAAAGAGCAAAATTAAAAGACATACTTCGGTTTTTAGTAGAAGAGAAGTAAGTGGGAAGGAAGAGTGTGATTGGGGAAAGATAAAATAGTATGGAAAAAGATGATCTAAAATATAACCAGAGTTCTTTATAAATTCTAAAATTTTAAGTATACTATCAACTAATGCAAACTATCTAATAAAATGTAGAATTATATGGTAAGAGGTATTTGCTTGTATTTGTGTGATCCTTGAATATATTAATTTTCCACACTTATCCATTTGTGTTTTAGACTCTTCCACTTGATTACTAGGTCCTTCATCAATATGCCAACCCCCGTGCCTAGCATATAATAGTTACTTTAAATTCTGACAAAAGCATTTGTAAACTCCTATCACCTAACATCTAGTTTTTTATTTATAAAGTGCTGATGTTAATAATACTATAACTGCTATCCATCTTACCTATCCATTAAATCCTAACTCAGATGACATCGTATCATCTACATTTTTTATCTGACTGAACTTTTTCTCTTGAACTCGTTTGGAAACACTAAGGATAGTTAATGTTTATTGATACCAACTATGTGGTAGACTCTCTTCTGAGCTTTTTTTTTTTTTTTTTTACTATAAAATAAAATTTACCATTTTAGCCATTTTTAGATGTATAGTTCAGTGGCATTGCACACATTCAGATTGTTGTACAACCATCACAACTCTCCATTGCCAGAACATTTTCATCTTCCCAGACTGAAACTCTGTTCCATTAAACAAGGGTCCATTTACTCCTTTTCTCAGCCCCCGGGAACCACTATTCTCTCTGTCTTATGAATTTCAGTACTCTAGGTACCTTATATAAGTGAAATACAAAATATCCTTTAGCATAGTGTTTCAAGTTAAATCTGTGTTGTAGCATGTGTCAGAATTTATTTTATAGATTTTTACAGCTAACATACAATATTATATTAGGTTCAGCAGTACATCATTTGGATACTTAAAGAAGTGATCACCATGATAAGTCTAGCAACTATCTGATACCATACAATGCTATCAGTATTACTGACTATATTTCCTGTGCTGTTATTACATTCCAATGGCTTATTGTTTTACACCTGGAAATTTGGACCTCATATTCCCCTTCACCCCTTCCTCTCCCCTTTTTAATTTTCATCTACACTTGACATTCAATATTAGTTTATATTAATTTCAGGTGTACAGCATAGCGGTTAGACATTTATATAATTTAAGAAGTGATCCCCCTGACTAGTCTAGTACCACTTGGCACTATACATAGTTATTACCATATTATTATTATTATTATTTTAGCTGAGCCATCCTGCCACCTGTTGGCAGCTCAATGGCAACTCAGCTCGGGCTGGCATCGAACCGCCGTTGCTCAAAGCCCAGCTTGCACTCTTGAGTGAGCTCTTAACCAACTGAGCCACTCGGCCGGCCCTAAAAGTAACTTTTTTTTTTTTTTCATGAGGGCAGTGTCACTGGCCATCATATGTGGGACCGAACCAGGACCTCTGGCTTCCCAAGCTAGCACTTAACCACTTTGCCACTTGGCTGGCCCTACCATATTATTGACTATACTTCCTATGCTTTACTTTATATCCCCATGACTATTTTGTAACTACCAATTTGTATTTCTTTTTTCTTTTGTTTTAAAGATTTTATTGGGGAATTGGGGGAGGGGAACAGCGTTGGCGAATCAGGGAAGGGGAACAGACAAGTTGCAGTCTTTTTGTTCTTCCGTCTAGTTGCGGAGAATGTTGCTTCACTGGCTCATGTTGGTATCGTCATTGTGCTCTTCCCAGATGAGGTAAATCAGTCGCCGGCCTCTAGATGTTGCTCACCGCAGCTATTGGCAGCTCACGGCTGGCTGCCAGCCGCGCACACTGGCTGTCGGCCACTCACTGTAACCTATGGCAGCCCACTGCAGCAGGGGGTGCAGCGTACACAGTCACCGGGGCTTGCACAGTCCAGCTCCAGGTGGAGCTGTTGTTAACTGTAGAGGGCAGTGTCACTTGCCCTCATGTGGGATCTGAACTGGGGCCGCTGGCATCCCAAAACCAACTCTTAACCAATGCGCCACTCGGCCAGCCCCAATTTGTATTTCTTATTCCCTTCACCTTTTCATCCTGTTCCCCAACCCTCTCCCATCTATCACCCCAACAAATCTAGTACCCCTCTGACACCCTACATAGTTATTACAATATTGACTATATTCCTTATGCTATACCCTGCATCCCCATGACTACTTTGTAACAACCAATTTGTACATCTTAATCCCTTCCCTTTTTTACTTACCCCCAACCCCCCTTCCATCTGGCAACCATCAAAATGTTCTTTGTATCTATGAGTGTGTTTCTGTTCTTTTTGTTTATTTTGTTCTTTAGATTCCACATATAAGCAAAACGTTATTGAATTTGTCTTTGTCTGACATACTCCATGCAGCACATACCCTCCAGGTCCATCCATGCCACTACAGACAGCAAGAACCCATTCCCTTCCATGGCTGAGCAATATCCCATTGTATGTATGTACTGACCTCCTCTTTCTCCGTTCATCTATCGACAGACACCCAGGCTGCCTCCACATCTTGGCCGTTGTAAACAAGGCTGCAATGAACATATGGATGCACACGCCCCCTCAAAGTAGCATTTTGGGTTTCCTCGGATAAATACCCAGAAGTGGAATTACTGGGTCCTTCTTTGTCTCTTGTTATATAGCCTTTTGTTAAAGTCTATTTTGTCTGGTATAAGTATTGCTACCACAGCATTTGTTTTTTTCATTTTCATGATATATTTTTTTCCATCCCTTCACTTTTCATCTCTGTGTGTCTTTCAATCTGAAGGGAATCTCTTTTAGGCAGCATGTGTAAGGGTTTTGTTTTCTTATCCATTCAGCCCTCATATGTCTTTTTTTTTTCTTTTCTTATTTATTTATTTATTTATTTATTTATTTATTTATTTATTATTAGTTTCAGGTGTACAACACAATGCACTAGTTATACTCTTTACCCCCCAAAGTGACAACCCCCCTCCCCCAGTTCGCCACCGCACTCCCCCCCCCATATCATACATATCTATCACAACTCCCCTGACTCCCCTCCACAGTATACTCCACATCCCATGACCATCCACATATTCAGTTACAGTTGGCATACAATGCTATACAAAATCAGTTTCAGGTGTACAGTGCAGTGATCAAGCCTCTACTCCATCCATGAAGTGGTCTCCCTAACAAGACATGTGACTATCTGACACGCCACAAAATTTTTACAACATTATTATATTCCCCAAACTGTGTTTCATATCCCTGTGGCAATATTGTAGTTGTCTATTTATGCTGTCTAATCCCTTCCCCTTCCCCCTATCCCCATCCCCTTCCCAACAAGCCACCCTCAGTTTTTCCTCTACATCTACGAGTCTGTTTACTTTGATCGTTCACTCAGCTCTTCAGACTCCACACACAAGTGAGATCACATGGTACCTGTCCTTCACCAGCTGACTTATTTCACACAACATAATAGTCTCTTCACAACATTATCAATTACATTCCCAGAACTGCCCCCATCTCCCTGCAGCAACATTGTAGTCCCACATACGTTGTCCAAAACTTTCCCCCTCTCCCTCTTCCCCACTCCCAGCCAACAACCATCAGTTTTTCCTTTATATCAACTCTTTATGTGTTGATTTTCTGTCTAAAGGGTCTGTCCATTGGTGACAATGGTGTTGAAGTCCCCTACTATGATAGTGTTACTGTTGATCTCTGTCTTTATGTCTGTTAAAATCTGTTACATGTAATTAGGAGTTCCTATGTGGGGTACATAGATGTTTATTAGGGTTATAGTGCCCTTCTTTGTCTTTTATTATAGTCATTTTAAAGTCTGTTTTGTCCAAAATAAGTATTGGTACTCCAGCTTTTTTTTTTTCTCATTGCCATTTGCGTGAAATACCTTATTCCATCTGCAAACAGCATATACATGTGTCCTATTTTCTTATCCACTCAGCCACTCTCTGTTTTTTGATTGCAGCATTTAGCCCATTCACATGTAAAATGATTATTGATAGGTGCATATGTATTGCCATTTTGTTATTTGTATTCCTGGTCTCCCTGGGTTAGCTTGTTTACCCCTTTCTTTTGTTTATAAAAGCCCTTTTAACATTTCTTGCAATGCTGGCTTGGTGGTAATGAATTCCTTAAGCTTATTCTTTTCTGAGAAGCTCTTTATTTCTCCTTCAATTTTAAGTGATAGCTGTGCTGGGTAGAGCAATCTTGGTTGTAGTCCTTTATTTTGTGTCACTATCTCCTGCCACTCCCTTCTGGCCTGCAGAGTTTCTGTAGACAAGTCAGCTGTTAGTCTAACAGGAGTTCCTTTGTATGTAACCTTCTGTCTTTCTCTTGCAGCCTCTAGGATTCTGTCTCTGTCTTTAACCTTTGCCATTTTAACTATGATGTGTCTTGGTGTGGGCCTGTTTGGGTTCAGCTTGTTTGGAACCCTCTGCACTTCCTGGGCATGTATGTTGATTGCCTTCACCAGGGTAGGGAAGTTTTCAGTCATTATTTTTTCAAATATATTCTCGACCCCTTGCTTCTTCTCTTCTCTTTCTGGTATTCCTATGATTCGAATATGGTTGCGTTTTACCTTGTCCCATAGGGCTCTTAAACTATTTTCATTGCTTTTTATTCTTTGGTCTTTTTGCTGTGCCAACTGGGTGATTTCTGCTATTTTATCTTCCAAATCGCTGATCTGCTCCTCTGCTTCATCTACTCTACTGGTGATTCCTTCGAGTGTGTTCTTCATTTCAGTTATTGTATTCTTTAGTTCTAACAGGTTGTTTTTTATGGTTTCCCTATCCTTCTTTATGTCCTCGCTAAGTTCCTTAAACATTCTTATCATCAGTGTTCTATACTCTGTCTCTGAAAGGTTGGATCCCTCTGTTTCATTTAGTTCCATTTCTAGAGGTTTCTTCTGATCTTTTACTTGTGACATGTTTCTTTGTTTCCTCATTCTGGCTGTCGCTCTGGGATTGCTTTGATGTATTAGATAGATCACCAGGAGAGCCCTGGCTGGATCACGCAGGCACAGAGCTTACGGCCCAACACTCCCAGGAAAACTCCCAGTCTCAGCCTGTCCCAATCAGCTGCTCGCAGATCAGGCCGAGCAGCCCGACAACCAATGACTAGCCTGGCAACTCTGCAAGCGCAGTGCGGAGAGCCGGGACCCGAGGTGGCTTGCGCACTCCTGCGTCTCAGTGAGCAGCCTGTTGGAGCCGCAGCACGCCGCCCACCAGGCGTTTCCCTGGCAACGCAGCACAAGCCGATTGGAGGGTGGGGACCCGAGGCGGCTGGCGCACTCCCGGGTCTCAGTGAGCGGCCTGTTGGAACCAGAGGGCACCCGCCCAGCGTTTCCCTGGCAACGCAGTATAAGCCGGATGGAGGGTAGGGATCCAAGGCTGCAGGCGCGCACGCACGCACACACGCACTTCTGCGCCAATCCCACCAGACCAATGAGATCTCGGACCTGATCCTCGGGAGGGCCCAACCCCAACAAAATGGCGCCCTCCCTACACCAGACGCATGCAGGCTCCACACCACAGAAACAAGAGTCCAAAAACCTCCAGCCTTTGCACCAAAGGTGTTCAGTTCAGTCTGTCCCCGCAGGCTCCCGGGTCCGGCTCACACAGCCACTCCCTCCACCAGGAACCAGGTAAGTGCTCACCGGCGAGCAAGCCCGGGCGCCGGCCCCACTGATTCTCCAGCCACTCTTAGCCTCACTGAGCTGAGCAAAGAGAGTCCTCACTAATTTACTGCTGGCTATATTAGAAGTCCTCTTCCTGGCAAAGGAGCTATGGGCTGGTGAGCTTGGTTTGCGGCCGGAGGGTCTCTCCCCCATCCAGACAAGCTTCCCATGGCTGGGGCTTCCCTCACGGGGTTCACCCTCTCTCGTCTCCGCCCAACCCGAAGTGGCCTCCTCTTTAAGTTCTTCGTTTAGTGGTTCTGTTCATCTAGTGTTCCGGAGACCGCCAGGGTTGAATGCTGTATAATTTGTTTGTAATTTTGGTGTGATCCTGGGAGGCAGTTAGCACAGTGTCTGTCTATTGCGCCATTTTACCGAAGTCCCTCATATGTTTTTGATTGGAACATTTAATCCGTTTACATGGAAAGTAATTATTGATAGATATGTAGCTCTTCCCACTTTATTATTCACAATTTTAATCTTTTTATTCCCATCTTAAAGAAGTTCCTCTAACATTTCTTGTAATACTTGTTTGGCAGTGATGAATTCCTTTAGGTTTTTCTTGCCTGGGAAGCTCTTTATCTGTCCTTCGATTTTAAATGATAGCTTTGCAGGGTATAGTACCCTTGCTTGTAGGTCCTTGCTTTCCATCACGTTGAATATTTTGTGCCGATCCTTTCTGGCCTGCAAAGTTTCTATTGAGAAATCAGCTGACAGTCTTATGGGGGCTCCCTTATAAATTACCATTTGCTTTTCTCTTGCTGCGTTTAGGATTCTCTTTTTGTCTTTAATCTGTGCCATATTAATTATAATGTGTTGGCCTGTTTGGGTTCAGATTGTTTGGGACTCTCTCGGCTTTCTGGGCTTGTATGTCTATTTCCTTCACCAGGTTAGTAAAGTTTTCAGTCATTATTTCTTCAAATAGGTTTTCAATCCCTTACTTTCTCTCTTTCCTTCTAGTACCCCTATGATGTGATGCTGTTACACTTGATGTTATCCTAGAGGTCTCTTAAACTATCATTATTATTTTTTTTTTTCTGTTTTTCTTTTGCTGTTCCAATTGGGTCTTTTCTGATACCTTGAGTTCCAAATTGCTGATTTGATCCTCTGCTTCATCTCATCTGCTGGTGATTCCTTCTAAGATATTCCTCATTTCAGTTATTGTGATCTTCACTTTTGACTGTTTTTTTTTTTTTTTCATGGTTTCCATGTCCTTTTTTGTGCTTGCAATTTCTTTGTTGAAGTTCTCACTAAGTTTCTTGAGCATGCTTATAACCATTGTTTTGAACTCTGTCTCTGGTAGGTTGCTTGCCTTCATTTCTTTTAGTTTTTTCTGGATTTTTCTCCTGTTCTTTCATTGGGGATGCATTTCCTTGTTTCATCATATTGGCTGCCTCTCTATGTTTGCTTCGATATATTAGGTAGATCTGCTGTGTCTCTCAGTCTTGGCTGGGTGGCCTTATGTAGTAGGTGTCCTGTGGGGCCTTGTGGCACAGTTTCCCTGGTCACCTGAGCTGGGTGCTCCAGGAGTGTCTCTTGTGTGTGCCCACCTGTTATAGTTGAGCCTGGATTGCCATTGGCACATCAGTAGATGGGATTGGCTCTCAGTCTGACTGGCTGTAGGGTTTGGCCACATCCACAGATTATGGACTGCTGTGTGGGAAACTTACCCCACTGAATAGGTGTCTGTTGAGACCACCCTTTGGGTGTGCCACTTGTGGGGCTAGTTGGGTAGTTCTCTGCTGTGGTCTGAAGCAAACCTCCAAGTATGTTGGTCCTGCGGCCCCCTGGGAGGGGCTCCAGTGCAGACCCAGGTCAACCACTGCCTATGACTGGCCCAGGGCTACCTGGTAGGACTTACAAAGTGATCTGTTGTTCATTGCCTATGCTAAACCAAAAGGCACATGGGAGAGGCCACACTGCAAACTGAGGATGGCTGCCACCAGTACCAGGCCTGGGATAACTCCGCAAAAAGCCAGGACACTCAGAGGCCTGCTGCCACCTGCTGACTCCCTTAAGGTTCAGCCATTAATAGAGCCTTGTGTGGTAAGTTGGGTGAGGCAGAGTCTCAGGGAGTCACTAAAGTGGCAAGAGCTGTGGTCACCAGATTAATAAGGACTCTGGTTTTGTCAGTGCTGAGCCTGGAGTGACTCAGACAAACTCTCAGAGCACATGGAGGCCAGTCATTACCCGCAGGGCCTGTGGACTCTTGATAGTTTTCCAGGAAAGAGTATAGTGTGGACGGGGCTGGTTACTGGCTGTGAAAGTGCCTTCGGCAGTGTGGGGGTTGGTGAGGTGGTGTCCCAGCTGAATCTGTAGGGCAGAACAGCAGAGATCACCAGGCCAATAAGATTTAGATTTGGCCTGTGGGGGGTGGGCTCAATATAGGGAAGATGGCGCCCACCTGCCAGCTGCTCAGGAGAAGGACCTCTCACTGGGAAAATGCTGACTGTCCTCCAGTCCTCTTCCTGAAGCCACACACATCAGTCTGCCCCCATATGTCTCTGAGGCCCCCGAGTCACCGTCCCTCCGCTGGAGCCCAAAGAGTGTTCAGGAGCGAGTAAGTGTGTGTGATCCATTTAAGAGGACATCTGGGTTTCCCTGCAACCTTAGGCCCCACTCAAATGGTGAGAATCCCCACTGTTTTTCACAGCCAGTTATGGGGGGCCTCTCTTCTCAGCACCAGTACCCCGGGCTGGGAAGCCTCGTGTGAGGGGTCCTTCCCTCCTCCAGTGGCAGCTGAGATATCCCTCCTGATTCTCAACAGCCATAGGGATGTTTGAGGCCCGATCCGTGTCTCGGCACCTCCTACCAGTCTCCTGTGGCTTCTTTATATTTTTAGTGACAGGACTTCTGTTTGGTCAGGCTTCAGATGGTTCTCCAAGGTTGATGGTTCTATAATTTAGTTGTAATTTTAATGTGTTCATGGAAGGACACAGGCACAGTGTTTTTCTACTCTGCCATCTTGGGTCTCCCATTTATCTTGTTATTTTGCCACTTGGAATTTTTAATCTTACAGGAAGGGGTCTTTCAGACTTGAAGAGGTTTTTGTTATATATCGACTGTCAAAACCTTTCCGATCACATCTCCCTTCTCTCCATCCTATAGACGTCCGCACTCACAACTTCTGTGTTTTACTCCCCCCCTTTCTCTACTGTTATGCTAAACGTGCGCCCTCAACATACATGCTTGGTCTTGTCTTTAAACTGCCCTGTATATCCTTCTGTGACTTGCTTTTTCACTCAACAGTATGGGAGGTGCAGTGTTGCTCTGTGTCGCTGCTGCTCCTTTCACTCTGGTTCTGTGTCCCACTGTGTGTCTCCACACAGTCTCTGTTTTCCTGGTTAAGGACATGTGGGCACTCCCAGTGTTTGCTGTTATAAACTACGTTTCTAGAACATTCCCCACTGTTTCCTGGCACATGTGTGAGCATTTTCCAGGACTCAGACCTCTGGAATCTAAGTGGGCAGGATAGACTTTCTGATGTGTTTGCCAACAGTCAGAGGCATCTCCCCTCCATCTGTGAACATCCTGAGGGGACAGGAATCTTGCTCTGCTTAGTCTACAGCCTGGACTGAATGCCTGCGATCAGGGCCCTGGAGGAGAGGAAGGAGACGGGTCAGGAGGAGGAGAGGGGGAGGTGGGAGTGCCTCCCACAGGCAGCCTGGGGAACGGAGAACAGGGCTGTGGAGGGAAGGTGGCAGCTCACACTGGTTCTCAGGCAAGGGTGTGGGGTGGGGGCCCCTGGAGGGTGGGGACTCGGGCTGCAGATGGTGACATCACAGAGTTCACTGTGTGGTCATTACTTGGCTATGGGAAAGGAAATCCAACAGAGGACGTGTATCATTCTGAGCTGCTTTGATTTCGGTTGCTTCACTGAACCTGCAGTGAGGAAAGCTGGAGTGGCCCCAGGAATACTGCCCCTGGCACCGGCTGAAGCTTCCTCCTCTGGCTTATGTTTAGCGGTGTCCAAGGTTACTGCCTCCCCCAGCCGGATGTCACACTGGCAGCAGGGACCTCAGCCCCTAGCCACCTGCTGCTCCCCCAAGGCCTTGAACAGAGGGCCACCCCTGGAGCCCATGGTGGGGCGTGACCACGCTGCAGAGAGCTGGCTATGATGATCCTCGAGGCTGAGCTGCCTGCTGTTTGTCACCAGCAGTGCTTGGACTGGCAGTGTCTGCTCCCTGACTGGGGAAGGTCAAACCTCTTTCATGGCCATGGATTTTGTGAGGAGAGGAGCTGAGTCGGATGTCCCCTAAGCTGCTCAGCCTTTGTCTTTGTGTCCCCTCCGGTGGGCACAGCTGGAGGGTGATTTCAGTGGATGACAGGTCAGCCTCTGTGTCACATCCTGTGCGGCAAGGGCAAGTGGGACAAGAGAGGGGCGACGCAGATTAAATAAGAACAAGAGACAGAAGTAAGATAAGAGCGAGACCAAGGGACTCAGCCAAAGACGACTGAGCCCAAGGGACTCAGCCAAAGACGACTGAGCCCCGAATCGGGTCAGCGCATAGCTTTTATTGAGAATTTTCAAGGAAGCAAACTGTAACAAATCGTTAACGGTCGTTTGTAGTTCTCAGGATTTACACAGTCTTTTACTCCCCTGTAAGTGCTCTCTCCAGGGTGCACTGTGACTTGCTCTTCCATTAAAGGATTTATCTTGTTTTACACTGTGATAACCTCTGAGACTCAGACCAGTCTCTGCCTATCATCCAAAGAATGTTTATCATGACTACCTTATGCTAAGGATAGACTTGTCTCTATATATCTCCTAAAGAATGGTTACCATGACTACCTAGCCATTATCCCAAATTCCAGCAGCTAGACTCTCAGGGAGTATACTTGAATTATTACTAAAAGACTAGCTTTGACCCTGTTCAGGGTAAAAGCATCTAAAGTTTTATTCCTATGTAAATACAAGACCTAGCAATTAAAGGGGTCTCACACCACTCTATCCTACAGAGGGCTGTATCTGTTTCTTAGTTAAAGCTTCAGTATCTGTTGCTGCAACAAGGCACTAAATGAAGGAATTTACACAAGGCTGTTAACATAACTCATGGTCAGCAAGCTGCCTGGAACTCTCATGGCCTGGAGACCTTTGGCCTCTGAGGAGACTTTTCACAGCAGAGCCCTTAGGCAAATGCATCAGCTGCTTACAGGCCTGAGTTTTCTGGCCTGAGTTTGTCAGAGGTCTGTGCCTCAGTTTCCAAGGGGCTTGAGTCCCCAATATCTTAGTTCAGGGGTTCCCCACGGAACTACCGCCTGGCTTAGGTTGTCTCCCCTCTTATAGGAGATCTTACCCGTCTTTGGCTGCGTAGTTAGCTCATTGGGGTACCACAGGAACATGTCACAAGTGTAGTGAATATATTGTCTCCTATAGGAGGAAAGGCACATGGGTTCATAGAGGCAGGAGATATTACATGACCAACCATAAGGCAGCACCCCTAATATCCAGTGCTGAGCAGGGCAATGTGGCCTTGTCAGACACTGGGGTGCTGTCAGCTTCCCACACCTCTGCCCTGTGGTGAGAGGAGCCCCCCCATCCTAGGTTTCACCTTCTCCCCCTCCTTCCCTTTGGGGTATCTGCACCTCTGGCTTCCAGCTCATTTGCTCATGCCAGGGCCATTCTTCAAGGATAAAATGAGGCTCCCATTTCTGGGCCTTTAGTCATAAACCCACTGGTGTCTCTGCCTCTGCAATCACCACATTCATAGCTCCCTCTGTAGAGTGTCCCTTGTTCAGCCCAGTCATGCTGCAACGAACATGGTGGGACACTGTGAGGACCTGCTGGCCACTCCTTCATCGCCATGCTACCCCCTCCTCTTCTTGGGGTGGGAGGCTGCACCTGTCCTGGTTGCATTTTCATGCTGGCCTTGCAGACTTGGGTGTGGCTGTGCTCACAGCCCTGGCTGCAGGGTCTGTTGCCTTTCCTGCTGTTGCTCATATGGTGGTCCCTTTTGGTCACAACTGCAAACTTTGTGACTACACAATGAACTCGGGGTGGGTAGACTGGGCATTCCATTAGCAGATTGTGTGTGTGGGGGGGGGTGTGGAGCCCCTCCCCCCTCCCACTCCCACCAGCATAGCCAGAAAAGGTGGCCTCAGATACCTTGAGGAGCGTGTGAAACTCCATCTTACCGTCGTTCCCTTTCCCCGGAGCTGTTAGCTACCCGCAAGGGAAGGAAAACAAGATGAGGTGGAGAAGACAGAAAGTGAGGCCAAAAGCATCTGCAAATTGAGGGCACAGAATGGAGATCTGAGGTTGTCAAGTCCATTGTCCTTGAGAAGAAGAAGCAGAGTTTGCTACCCCAAAATACACCTTTTTGGATATTGATTCTTTTAGGCTGATTTTTTTTTTTTTGTAAGAAACAAAAGACAAAAAACACAAAACACAAAACAACAAAGAAACCATTTGACCTTCCCCTAACTGCCTAAAGTATTTGGATAGAGGACATGCTCCAGGAAGGGAGCTAACTATAGTTTAATATGGACTAGGTGTGATAGACAGGGAGGACCTAGCAAGGCCCATTTGGTCCATCCTCTCTGTGTCCCAGTGTTAGAGATGGCCCAGCAAACATTTGTTTACCAAACATTTGCTTTTTCATCTCAATGTAAATTGCCTTCCTGCCCTTTGAAGTCCCAGGCCGCTATCCTCCTCCCTCTGTATGGCATATATGCCGTAGAGCCACGCTTATGGAGCACCTGTGTGTATATACTTATTAAATTTGGTCATTTTCTCCTGTTAATCTGTCTCATGTCGGTTTATTAGACCAGCCAGAAGAACTTAGAAGGACAGAGGGAAAATGACTTTTCCTCCCCAAACCCTGTTTAATGCAGGGTTCTTCCCTATACCATCTGTTCAAGGGGTATTCAGGTCCTGCTTGAACAGTATGAGAGCATGATTACAATTCTCTGTAAAACTCCTTGGCTGCTTCTATTTTTCACACAGTGCCTTCTTTCTTTGTACAGATTCCTAGAAGTGAGACTGCTGGTCAAGGGAGATACTCATGTTACATTTTAATGGCACACATACGGGACTGATTTACACAACATTCATTACATAGCAGTCATTAGAGACAGATCACGGCTCAAACAAAGGGAGGACTTCCTCATAGTTAAAAATATTCCACAACAGCTGAGGCTGAGTTGGTTCAAGAAGAGCATGGATTACCAGGATGTTGTGGCTACAATGTGGGGAATGAAATGTTTCTGGTCCACTTGGGAGAAGCCCTAGGACCCTCCAATGTGGCACGACCCCCAGTGGTGACTCTAAGGCCTGACTCCTATCAAATTTTTTCTGGCGAGGCTCAGAAGGCACCAGCAGCTTTGGGGAACCAGCTTTTAGCTGTATTCGAAAGCACCCTAGTCCCATCCTCCTGATTGTGTTTGAACACTTCCTGCTTACTCGCTGTCTCAACACAGGCACGCCCATTTTCTGCCCACTTGGGCTGGCCTGGGCACTGCTGCATCTCCCCTAGGGGTCTCAGGTGATACATGACCTTTTCCTAATAGGCAACGAGATTTCCTTTCGTGTCTGAAAGGGGACACTATTGGAAGTAAAAGCTGTCACTTTCCAGACTCGAAACTTTAGGCATAGCTGCTATTTCTTATGCTTGTGGATGGAGATCTTGAGAAACATCAAAGAACAGAGCCTGGTTAGTGCTCAGGCCCTTGTAGGACCCCCTCCTCTGGTGGCCCAGCTGTATCGGGCATGCTCCTTAGTCTGGGGGGTTAGGCCAGCAGCATGACATCAGGTGACGGGCTGGTCACGCCACAATCACAGTGGCAATTCAATCCATGTGTGCACCAGTCACTCCTCTTGCTGACATGGACAAAGTCAAACACGGGTGTGTACACAGATGTCAGTCTCTCCTACATGGTGGTGCTGAAGGTTCCTGGGGAGGTGCTAAGCGTACCTACCACAACATCACCAGGACTGTGTGATGTGGCAGCATGCATCCACTGCTCAGGCCTCCCTTTTTACAAGATGGTTCTATCACTGGCCTTGATCTCCCTGCAGGGGATGAAATACCACAGTCCCAGCAGAGGCCCTGTGGGAGCTGCTCATCTCCCCCTAAGATCCTGAACCTGCTGCCTGGCTATGCTCATCCTCCTGCTTGTTGTGACCTGTCCTCCATCCCCAGCAGTTGCCTCCTCAGGGAAGGGCCACTCTCTTTCCCTCCAAAATCCATCATCACCTGTACAGGAGCAGGCCCACCCGTGGGATGCATACAGCAGTGGGGTGCACAGCTACATATTCTTATCTCTATTTAACTGATAGGAAAATTGGGGTTTAGCACTGCAATCTTGCTGCCTATGTCTTTTCATGTTCTAGATCTCTAGGTAGAAGCAGAATTCCCCACAAGAAACTGGAATGGGGCTGACTGGCAGAGCTCTGGTCCTACAGTGGGGTCATTAGTAAATACTGTTTGAATGACCTTTGTTCATTATGTCGTGTGACCCCAGGTGTCATCATACAGGAAAGCCACACTGTCTTAGGGTCCTGATCCTTGAAGGTGAGGACTGTGAGATTTGGCACCCCTTCCCAAACATTGGCACAGGAACCTGCACTGGGCTGCCTACATCAAGGTCAGGGGGAACTGAAAAAATATAGACACCCGGAGCTCTTGCAGGGGTTGACACTTGACCTGTGACCATCCTCATGCTGGAAGGAGCATGACACTAAAAACAAACAAAAACCACTGTGACAGATCAAAAGAGAGATCATGGAAAAAAGGAAAAATCCTTTTTGTTTTCCTGCTCTGTGGACAAGGGGCCCTATATTTTCATTTTGCACAGGACCCTGGGAATTATGTAGCCTTCCTTTTTTAATAACTCATAGCCTAATAGCTTTATTGAATAACTATAAGGAGCTATTTGTCTACATTAGAGAATGTTAGCACATATAAAGGGAGAAAAATTGCTCTTATCTTTGCTCTTCTATTTCCATTCCAGTATTAGCATTTTAAAATAATCATTCTTTTGATGTATGACCATTCTTTAATATTTATTTGGTAATGAAATAAGCCCTTCTTTCCAGAGTTAAAGGCTAACATGGTCAATATTACAAATTTTCCTTTTGGTGCAGAGTTTAGCCATGTTATTATATAGATACTCATGGTCTTTCCATTTAAGGATGACCAAGAGTTATAAGAATTTACTATTCTGAGGAAAAAATACATAGAGGTAAAAAAAAAATACCGGTTTTGATTAAATAATATATTCATAACTTGAAGGGCAATTGCTTTTTTAATAATGATTTTGATATATTGCAGATCAAACTGAGTGCCCAAAATAGGAGCATAGCACATTTATATAACAAGCCGCTGAAATCTCATTGGCACAAAGGCCACAGGTGATTCTGATAAAGTGGTCTGGTCCTATTTCATGACTAGTACTGGAGAATGGCTGCCCTAATCCATTGGTTTAAAGCAATCAGGTTTTCATGCATTTCATCCTTCTTTAGGGGGTCTTAGAAATTCTGATCTTTGAGGCAGTTGTTTGATTAGAGGAAAGAATTGCCTAGAAAAAAAATTATTTTTTTTATTCCTTAGAGAGGGGGATGTGTATAATGAGTAGGGAAAATTTCTATTGATGAAAGATCTAGAATAATCATTGTATATTTTTGCTTTTAAAAAACTCATGTTTAGATGAGTTACTTTAAAAATTATCTTAATATTGATTTTTACTTTCATGTTAGAAGTTCATAACTTTATTCATTCATCTTCCAGGGAAGGAGGCAATGATTCATGAAGATGCTTGGTTATTCTAGATTATTAGGCAATTCAGGACCTTATTAGTCAATTTATAGTTGATGTACATTTCCTGCCTCTCCTTCCATAGCTTCTTTACTCTCATTAGGGGTTGATTAGGAGTTGGGTTACTCTCATTAACATCACTATCATAAGCAGGGGCAAGGGATTGGAAATGAAATACACACACACGGTGTTGCTCTGATCAGCTCAGGGTATAGTTTGAGACGCATTTAATGTACTCAGTGCCTCTGTGGTTGTTAATGCTCTCTAACTTTAAAATGAAATGCAAGCCAAAACCCATATTCAGCTAGCAGTCAATTGCTCTCTAGTGAGAGTTTACATAAATGTATTTCCTCTGCTGGGTTTTAAAACTTTGAAATGTATCTCTCATCATAAAAGGAAAGAATTTGTTTACCTTACGGAACTGAAAGTCTCAGAATGCTGATGATGGTGGAAGAACTTTTTTAGGGGGAGGGTTCTGATATCATAGTAATCATATTACCCTTGCTTAGGGTTGCTCTAAGACTGTTTTAGTCATTCTTGTGGTATCTAGGGATGGAGCAGGGAGGCTGCAGTTTCTTCTCTCAGTTGTCTCTCTGTCATCTCTCTGCTTCCATGAAAGGACCAGAATGGAAGTTGTGGGCTGGCTTGGTTGCTGGAGCATCAGGAAGTGGAGAGCTAGCTCTTCTCAGAGGCAGCTGGAACCTGAAGCCTGCCCTGCCTGAGGAGGAAAGATCCCCTCCTTCCTTTGTGATTCCTGGCTCTAAGAACCCACAGTGAATCTCATCCCTGTAGCTCAGGCTGGATCCTGTCCTCACCCTATGACTGAGAGGAGAGATTGTGCCATACACTGGTCTGCAGGCTAGTTAGGCTAGAGGACAGAGGGCCCCTATCAAATGTGACCAAGAGAAGCTTAGCTTTGCCCTCTGGGATTGGGGGAGTCAAGCTAGATGACATTAAGAGAGAGATTTACTGTAAAATATACAGGTCAAACAGAAGACTCAGGATTGAATCCCAGTTTTTTAACTAACTAGCTGGAGCTTTAGGCAAGTAATGTAACTTCTGTGTGCCTTAGTTTTTTTATCTGAAAAAAAAAAAAAAGTCTCTAAGACCCTTCCCAATAATACAAATCTTGGGTGTATAATCCTATTAAGAAAACATTCATTATTATCATTGATTACAAATACCGTAGAATTAACAGTGTGTGGAAAAAAAACCTGAAAATGTGGTTTTGTTTGTGTGGTATCCCATAGACAATATGTTTTTCTGTCCTCAGTCCCTGGCACATAGCTCCAAAAACCCTTGGAATTTCCTGAGTGACAGGAATGCTTTTGTTATGCTAAAGAGGAGACTCATGGTTTGTCCCCTAGATAGTGTCAGGATGGGGGCTGGTCATCAGAAAGACCAACCATGTATTTATATGGCTGGAATTTTGGGCTAGTCTGACCTTTATGGAGTGGGTGGGATTGGAGATTGAGTTCAGTTATGTGGCCAATGATTTAATCAATCATGCCTCCATAATGAAACCCCAGTAAAAACTCTGGACACTGAAATTTGGTGGCAGCCTTTCCTGTTTGGTGAACACACTGATGTACTGGGAGGGAGTCACACCCAGATTCCATGAGAAGAGGGCATGGAAGCTCTCTATCCCCCGTGCTTCCCAGACCTTGCCCTGTGAATCTCTTCATTTCACTGTTCCTTAGTTGTACCCTTTATAATAAACTGTACTCCCAAGTAAAGTTTTAAGTTGGCTCTGAGTCATTCTAGCAAATTATTGAAACCCAGGGGGTTGTGGCAACCTCCACATGCATAGCTGGTTCATCAGAAGTGCAAGAGGGGATCCCACTTATGGCTGACATCTAAAGAGTAGACAGGCTAATGAAGAACTGAGCCCTTAAGCTGTGGACTGTGACACTAACCCCAGGTAGTTAGTGTCAGAATTGTGCTGCAAGACATGCCGTTGGTGTCGGAGAGTTGGTGTCAGAACAATGGCTAGAATAAATATGAATTATAATATTTCATATGGACCTCCCACCCAGTATGCTTTATTACCATAGAGTCAAATAATGATTTTATTTGTAACTGAATATGTCAACTCATAGTATTGGGTTGTTGGAAAAGTCATGATGTATGTTTGCGACAGATGGCACTAGTTCATTTTTGGAAGTACTAAAGTCATTCGCTTCTATGTTTTTGCTATGCCATTTGACAGCTGACAGTTCTAGCTTCATTCTGAAAAAAATTGAGTGATTTAGTTGAGTTTTGGAGATTTTACAAGTTGAAGATGGAAAACTAAACTGTGCAGTTTTGCCATATTTTACTGTTTTACTTCCACAAAGGGAAGAACATGCATCAAGCTTGTGAAAAGTTGCATAAAGTTTACAGTGACAATGCTCTACAAGAACGTCAGTGCCAACGATGGTTCACGAAATTCCATGCTGGTGATTTTGATCTCAACGACACTCCTCAGTCAGAGAGGCCCACCGAAGTTGATGACGACAAAATAAAGGCATTGATCGAGTCAAACCCACGTTACACGACACGAGAGATTGCAATAGCATTCATGACCACCTGAAGAGGCTGGAATATGTAAGCAAGTTCGATATTTGGGTTTCGCATGAATTCGAAGAAGTTCATTTGATGGCATGTATAAACATCTGCAATATGCTAATTAAATGTGAGGAGAACAATCCTTTTTTGAAGCGACTGATAACTGGTGATGAGAAGTGGATTGTTTACAACAATGTGATGCACAAATGGTCTTGGTCCCGACGAGATGATTCACCTCAAACGACATCAAAAGCAGACATTCATCAGAGGAAGGTTATGCTCTCAGTGTGGTGGGATTTTAAAGGTGTCGTGTTTTTCAAGCTCCTACCAAGGAACTAAACAATGAATTCAAATGTGTACTGTTGACAATTGGATAGTTTGAACGAATCCATCATCCAGAAATGTCCAGAGCTTGTTAATGGTCAAGGAATTGTGTTCCATCGCGACAACATGAGGCCACACACAAGTTTGATCACCCTTCAAAAATTATTGGGACTTGGATGATGTGTTGCCATACCCACCATACTCGCCTGACCTTGCGCCATCAGACTTCCACTTGTTTTGCTCTCTTCAAAACTCTGTGCGTGGTATGACGTTCAATTCAGATGAAGCTGTAAATCAGCACCTTGTTCAGTTTTTCGCAAATAAAGACAGGTCTTTCTATGAACGAAGAATTATGAAGCTCACTGAAGGATGGCAAAAGGTTATTGAACAAAACGGGCAATATATCATTGATTGATCTTTGTTCTTTATATAAATACCTTTGAAAAACATAATCAAAATACATCATGACTTTTCTGACAATCCAATATTTAATATACAATTATGTGATTACAGTCCTATCCTCTGTTCATAGAATCCAACCTTCACAGTTTATTGCTTATTTATTTTGGTCACCTACTCACATGGTGCATTCATGATTTTACAAAAACAACAAAAAAAAGCTCGCTCAAGAGTGCAAGCTGAGCTCTGAGCAGCAGCAGTTCGATGCCTAGCCTGAGCTGAGGGGCCACTGAGCTGCCAACAGGTAGCAGGATGGCTCAGCTAAAAAAAATAAAGCAAGCAAATAAAACTGAGGGAGTACTTTTTTTCTTTGAAAAGACTAATAAATCATCAAGTATAAATACAAAATCATTAATTGGTAATTCACCTGGCAGATGTCAGTGTAGAACTAGAACCTAAAAATGCTCAGGTAAAGGGTCTAGGTTCTGATGATTTGAGAAGAAAATGTCTGCGATAGAGGCTAAATGTGCTTATCAACTTTGATTTTCCTGTTTCTGGGAATGTGGGAAGATACCCCAGATTTCTCACAGTTTGGTTAGTGCTATATAACTGGTTCTGACCAATGGGCTGTAAGCAGAAGTAACAAGTGTCTCTTCCAATCAGAAGCACTTGTGAGCAGGTACGACTGATCCCTGTCATATCAAACGCTGAAACTGTATTGATACGGTGGCACCATGAGATGGTGGAGCCTCTGTCACCTTCGGTTCCTGAGTGATTGCAGAGCCTTCTCCTGACCCAGATTGAATGTGCAACGTGACAAAGAAATAAATCTTTATTAAGCTGTTGATAATTCAGGATTAATTTGTTACCACAGCTCATCCTAGATTATCCTAACTAATATAATAACTGTAGGTACTTTTTAGTATGGCTCTAAATACGTGTCCTGGGCTGAGCTTTTGAATGAATACATATGACTCTTGAGAGTTTTGGTAGAAGATCTGAGTTGGTATAAAAGAACAAAGGGGCAAATCCTATGACATGTTTGTTAAAAATAAGGAGCACTACTTAGCCAGTGTTTCATGTTGTTTTTTTACATAGAAACTGGCTATTCGAGCTGCAATGACCCTATGAGATCATCCAGGTCACTTAGCAGAGACCACTAGTTGCATTCTAAATCCATTCCTCACTCTCTTTCTTGCTTACAGATCCCATGTGATCAGGAAAAAAGGCTTCCCTGGGCTCAGAGATGAATCTGTATCCATCTCTAAGCTAATCATGTGATCTCATCCCCCTTGCTAGTTAATGGTTTATGAGTGGCCATGTGACACAATTTGGGCCGATGTTACATGAGAGAGTCTCGGGCCTCTTGGGAAAGGAATTTCTTGCTCTTAAAAAGAGATATCTTAGAAAAAAACATCTATTTTTGTAGCTCAGCACATGGCTCTGTGAAGTGTGATGCTTCAAACTCTGGTAGGCATTTGTAATCATTAGTGGAATCAATATTAGTGGAATCAAGATGAAGCATAAGAACATGGTGGAGCATGAGGAGAACTTTGGTTTCTCATGACGTTGTTCAGACTGAATAAACCAATTGGAAGAGCCCCATAACTAGACTTCTTAACATGTGAGATAAAATATCTTGTTAAGTCATTGTTATTTGCAGCCTAAACCTCCTCACTCATGTGCCTACTCCCCTCATTTTACATTTTACAGGTTGAATCTGCCATGTGTTGACTGACTTTGTTTCACTATTTGTAAATTCTAGAAGAAATCTGTATATACAGTATAGTATTATCACTGCTTTTTTTTTTTTTCTAAAGAATTTATTGGGGAATTGGGGGAGGGGAACAGTGCTGGGAATCGGGTAAGGGAACAGACAAGTTGCTGTCCTTTTGTTCTTCAATCTAGTTGTGGAGGACTTTGCTTCACTGGCCCATGTTGGTATTAGCATTGTGTTCTTCCCGGATGAGGCAATCGCTTGCGGGCCTTTGGATGGCCACTTACAGCAGTTCATGAAAGCACACACCAGCTGCCAGCCAGCCCCACTGCAGCCTACATCGTCGCCGGCTTCACGGCAGCCCAGCTCCAGGTTGAGCCATTGTTCACCATCCTAGCTGTAGAGGGTGCAGCATCACTGGACCTAATGTAGGATGCGAACTGAGGACCTGCTGCTCAGAGCTGGTGTCCCAAGCCAACTCTCAACCAACGCGCCACTCAGCCAGCTCTATCACTGCTTTTTTTAAAAAAGCTTTATTTATTTATTTATTTTTAAAGATTTTATTGGGGAACTGGGGAAGGGAACAGTGTTGGGGAGTTGGGGAAGGGGAACCTTGTGTTTTTCCAGGACCCATCAGCTCCAAGTCAAGTTGTCATCCTTTAATCTTAGTTGTGGAGGGCGCAAGCTCAGCTCCAAGTCCAGTTGCTGCTTTCAATCTTTTTTAAAAAGGGGGTTGAGTTTCTCCTGATCTCACCATGACTCTCCCTTGTTTTCTGATATGTTTTCTTGAGAGGAAGGAGAGGAATACAGCTGCCAGGAGGATGCTGGGAGTCCCTGGTCAGCAAAGGGACTCTGATCACAATCGTCACTCCATGGTCCAGGTTGGCAGGAGTTCTACCATTTTGTGACACTACCATCTCCGAATTCAGAGTTCACTGGGGCAGGGGCACAAAGCATGGAGAATGGAGAAGTTTCACATGTTTATTCCACCCATAACTCTGTCCTTGACCTCCTGTTCTCAGACTTCTTTCACTTCAAGTTGCCGTCCATCTTACCAGGGCTCTCTAGCTTCTGTCCAAACCTTGCAGCAAACTCAGCTACTGGTGGTCCTGTGACTTCTCCATGTCTGCACACACTGTTCTTACGCCTGTTTTCTGAATTATGATCTGCGCACTGCCAGCTCTAGGAAGCCTTCACAGCCAAAAAAAGCTTTATTGATAAAATTCACATAATATACATTTTACTCATTCAAAGTATACAAGTCGATGGCTTTTAGTATATTCAGAGTTGTGCATCCATCACCATAGTCCATTATAGAACATTTAATTACTCCAAAAAGAAACTCTGTACCCATTAGCAGTCACTTCCTGTTTTAGTTTGCTTGGGCTGTCATAACAAAATACCATAGACTGGAGGATTAACCACAGAAATGTATTCCTCATAGCTCTAGAGTCTGGGAAATCCAAGATCAAAGTGCTGACAAGGTAGGTTTCATTCTGAGGCCTCCTCTATTGGCTTGTAGGTGGCCACCTTCTCATTGTATTCTCACATTACCTCTTTATTCATGTTCAGGAAGAAAGAGAGAGTAAGCTCTCCGGTGTCTCTTATTATAAGATTAGATTAGTAATCTTATCATGTAAGGGACCCCTCTTATAACCTCATTTAGCCTTAATTACCTCCATACTGGCCCCATATTCAAATATAGTCACATTTGGGGTTAGTGCTTCAGCCTGTGAATTTTGGGGGGACACAATCCAGTCCATAATACTCTCCATTCTTCCCTTCCCTTAACCCTTAACAACCACTATCTTACTTTCTGTCTGTGTAGATTTTTTTATTGTGGACATTTCATGTCAGTGGAATTATACAATATGTCGCCTTTTGTGTCCACTTTTAAGGTTCATCCATGGAATAACATGTATTAATATTGCATTCCTTTTCGTTGCTGAATAACATTCTGCAGTGTGGATATGCTACATTTACTCATTCATCATTTGGTACACTTCTTGGTTGTTTTCATGGCTATTATGAATAATGCTACTATGTGTATTTGTGTATGGGTTTTTGTGTGGACATACTTTTTTTTAAAGATTTTATTGGGGAATTGGGGGAGAGGAACAGCGTTGGGGAACCAGGGAAGGGGAACAGACAAGTTGCTGTTCTTTTGTTCTTCAATCTAGCTGTGGAGGACGTCGCTTCACTGGCCCATGTTGGTATAATCATTGCGCTCTTCCCGGGTGAGGCAGATTGGTTGCTGGCCACTGGATGGCCGCTCACAGTGGCTCTTAGCAGCTCATGCTGGCTGCCGGCCACTCACGCTGGCTGCTGCACTCTCGGTAGCTTATGACAGCCCACTACAGCAGGGGCTGCAGCCTAAGCCATCGCCAGTGACTGACTCATGGCAGCCCAGCTCCAGGTGGAGCTGTTGTTCACCATCTTAGCTGTAGAGGGCAGTGTTACTGGCTCTTGTGGGATCCAAATGGGGCTCTGATGCTCAGAGCTGATATCCCAAGCCAGCTCCTAACCAACGTGCCACTCGGCCCGTTTTCATTTCTTTTGAGTATATGTACCTGGGAATGGAATTGCTGGATCATAAGGTAACTATGTTTAGCTGTTTAAGGAACTGCAAGATTCCTTTCCACAGTATCTGTGCCATTTTACATTCCATTTTTTCATATAATAATTATATGTTTATGATGTCCCTATCCCCCACCCAAATTCAGAACCAATTGAAAGTTAGATAGAGGGGCCAGATGGAGAACTAATGTCAGCTTTATTAATGCTAAAGCTGTAAATAAAAAAGCACAGCTGAAGTATTAAGAACCCTGATGGTCATCCCCAGAATTGGCTGGGCTTGCCCCCAGTTGTTGGCACAGCTGGGCGAACGCAGCCCTCTCCCTGAGGTCCGCTTCCTGCATGGGAAAGGGAAACACAGCACACAGGCTTTCTGCAGGCTAGGAATTTTCAGCTCCTCCTCCAAACCTCACCCATCAGTCAGGTCTGTCCCCAGGAGGAGTGAAGAAAGTAGGAGGGGAAAGGAGAACTTCCTGTGGTGGCTTTACAGGAAGGAAACACCAGGAGTGGGGGCTGTACCCCCCACCATGCTGTGATTATGAAATGACTATTTCATTTTTAGGACATCCCATTTGTCTTGAGTTGCAGTCTTTTAAAACTCTCTGGGCATATCCCAGTAACATTATTTTCCTCTGAGGTCTTTGAAATCTCCGTGCCTAAAGTTAAGGGTGCATGTCAATCTATGCCCAGGATTTCCTTCCTTTGTTGCCCGTGGGCTCCCGTGTCCAGGAATCTCTTTCTCTTATGACGTCATCAGTCGCTGGTTTAAATTCCGTTCAGAGACATAGATTTTATCCCACAGCTCTCAATTCTTAGATGATATCACCGGCAGGAGGGGCAGGAACTCGCCCTGTGCTCTGCTTTTGCAGGCTCACTCCCAACAGGCGTCCCAGTGGCTGAGGTCCTCATTCCTGCTTTATCATGTTCCTGTGTTAGTGCTTGGACCTGTGTTAGGAAAAAACCACTCACGTGGCTGATCTCAGGTGACTGGAGGAAAATCCAGAACTGAAAGCCCGTGTGTCGTATGTTACCCAGCCTATCAAGGCTGAGTTCCTCTGCCAATGTTTTCCTCTCTGCACATAGCTACCTACCTACCCAGGTCAATCCTGCGCCTGTGCTGAGGCATTTAGGATTGCTCCGCGTGGACTGCTGTTAGTAGGATTGAGGGAGATTAATGAAAAAGGGGTTGATTTTCTCTCCCAAGGCAGTCATCCCAAAGATTCTTTGTTTCTTGGGGCTCAGAGTCATGGTGGTGGCAACAGAAGTGACACGAGAGGAAGTCTAGCTTGTCACTTATACTCACCCTCCATTACTTCCACACTTTACCCTTGTTATCTCCACAGTCACCCCCCATTGCCTCCACATTCACTCCATTATCTCTACATTCCCCCCACATTGTATCTGTGCTTACTCCATTATTTCCACATTCACCCTCCATTATCTCCGCACTCCCTATGATCTCCACACTCACCCCATTAATTCTACATTCACCCCATTACCTCCATGTTCACCCCTCTCATTTCTTCCACACCCCCATTATCTCCACACTTTACCTCCATTATCTCCAAACTCACTCATTATCACCACACTTATGCCCATTATCTCCACACTCAATCCCAGTTATCTTCACCCTCACCCCATATTATATCCTTACCCCCATTATCTCCACATTCACCCCATTATTTCCACATTTATCCCATTATCTCCACACTCTCCGTATCTTCACACTTACCCCCATTATTTCCACACTCACTCCCCATTACCTCCACACTCAACCCCATCATCTCTATACTCACCCCAATATCTCCACATTCACCCCTTTATTACTTCCACTTACCTCCATTATTTCCACACTCTCCCCCATTATCTCCATGCTCACCCCATTATCTCTACAACACAAACCCCATTATCTCCACACTCATCCCCCATTATCTTCTCACGACATAAAGTTCTGGAATTGCCAAATTCTACAGCATTACACGAAACACATCTTTTAGAATCTGACTCTTCACAAAAATTTAAAATGCAAAAGGTTGTTATAATTTTAACTTTTTCTATTTACAAACCATCTTCTTCCTGTTTTCCTAGATTTATCAAGCAGTTCTTGCGGCAGCTTCCATTACAAGGCAGGTTGAGGGGTGGTCACAGTTTGTCACTCTGCCTTTAGCAGGACTTTACAGTTACTTAGACTCTTCCTATCTATCAGAATGCCTCGATCCTGTATTGTTTGGTTCCATTTTAGTATTGCATGAGTAACTGTCGAAGAATACCGTGTCCCTCCAGATGTGCAGAGCCCTGAATGAGGCGGAAGCCCCTGCTTGTGCCCCAAAGAGGTTGAGAATGTTATGAATGTTTTGAATACCATGACTAAAAAAGCACAATTCTTTCTCCAAATGAGTTCCTGGCATTTTCAGTCTGAAATCTTCAAATTTAAACCTTGCCAAACTTAATAAGAGTGAAACAACTTTTACTTGGCTTGAAGGAATATTGCTCAATCCTTCCAAAAACATTTACTGTTACACTGAATATTCTATATGTGAAAATTTTTATCTTTAAAAGGAAATGTTTTCAGAAGGTACAGTTTGAAAGGAGGGGCATAAGAATGAAACATTTCCCACACATAGCTATGTTGTTTGCTATTGTGAATGTAGTGACAAATAAGGGTACTTTTAAGGAAACCTACATAATATGCATATATAGCTTTAATGATGAGGAAAATTAGGTGAGGCTGGAGATTCTTTTCCTCTAACTAAAATATTATGTTGCTCTCCTTGTGTGATGAAGTGACAGACGTGCTTTCAGTGGGACATGAATTTTGAGCTCTTGGGATGCACTGTGCCTGGAGCAGATACTGTTGGTGCCTGATCCAACTCTCCCCAGCCTACCTCTGAGCAACACCTGTGGCTGCTGCACATCTCTGTGTGAGAGCATTTTTTGGCCTCTGGGGAGTGCTTTGCCTGGGTGCAGGCAGGCTAGACGGGCCAGAGTTAATGCTCCTGGAGCAACCAACTAAGGGTGCAGGTGGTGGTTAGATGCCCCAGCTCCCTCACTCTCAGGGAGCCGTGCTGAGGTGTGCTCTTCCCAGAGAAATTGAGCCCCCACTGCCTACCTTGGGAACTTGTTAGTATACCCTGTGTTGAACTTTTTTCTTCTCTCACAACGCTTCTTAGGGTTTCCTCCCAAAGGAATTACTTGGATCCATCCATATTTTTATTTATAAATGTTTTTATTATGGTAAAATTATACATAACATAAAATTAAATGTTTTAACCATTTTAAAATGTGCAGTTCAGTGGCATTAAGCATGTTCACAATGTTGCATAACTATGACCACCATCCATCTCCAGAACTCTCTCATCTTCCGCAACTGAAACTGTATCCATTAAACACTAACTCCCCTTTCACACTCCCCAAGCCCCTGGCAACCACCATTCTACTTTCTGTCTCTATGAATTTGGCTACTCTGGGTACTTCATCCAAGTGGAATCACACAATATTTATCCTTTTGTGTCTGGGCTACTTCACTAGGTAAGTGTCCACAAGGTTCATCCATGTAATAGTGGTAGTATATGACAGAATTTCCTTCTTTCTTTCTTTTTTTTTTTTTTTTTTTTTTAAGATTTTATTAGGGAATTGGGGAAGGGGAGCAGCCAAGTTGTTGTCCTTCAGTCTTAGTTGTGGAGGGCTCAGCTAGCTCAGCTCTGAAGTCCAGTTGCCATCCAGCGATCCAGCCACCCATCGGCAGCTCATGGCTGCTCATCTCAAGGTGCCGTGTTCAATCTTAGTTGTAGATGGGCATAGCCCACCATCCCATGTGGGAATCGAACTGGAAACCTTATTGCTAAGAGCTTAAGCCATAACCATTGAGCCACCTGGCTGCCCACAGGCAGTTCAGTTCAAGGTGCTGTGTTCCATCCTGCGGATCCCATGCAGGAGTTGAACCAGCAACCTTGTTGTTAGGAGCATGTGCTCTCACCAGCTGAGCCATCCTGCTACCTGCTGGCAGCTCAGTGGCAGCTCAGCACAGGCACAGCTCACTGGCCCATGTGGGAATTGAACCGGCGACCCTGTTGCTCAGAGCTCTTGCTCTTAACCAACTGAGCCATTTGGCCGGCCTCCTCCTTTTTGAAAGCTAAATAATATTCCATTGTATGTATATACTGGATTTTGTTTACCCATCCATTGTTCAGGGATACTTAGGTTGCTTTGGATCCACAGTCTTACCTCCAGGTCTGCTTTGGGAGGAAATAAGATAATGCCTCTTTCAGATGTTTGGAATACTGCCTAAAAGGGTATGTGATGGTTACTGGAAGTTGGAATCAACTAAGTTAAATGGTGGGATCCCAGAACTTCTTGTAGTGTAGGCCCCTCACCTCAGCCTGAAAAGTCACATTGACCCCAACATGCAGAGACTGGCTGGTTGTGGGGTTTGCCAGCCTCAGACTGTGGGTTCAGGAGTTAGTAACACAGACACAGTGCAGACATGATTTTGCAGTGGATCCAATATTTAAGCAGGGTGGTGTGTTAAGTTCTGTTAAGTGTCAGATGGCTATTTAATATTTGACCTAAGTCCTGAACTACAGAAGAAGCATATATGCAAATGTCACAGACTAGAAGAATATAATATGAAGCAGATTTATCTAGTCAGTGCTATTTTCCTTCATAATACCTACAATACACTTACCACCAGTGGTTCTGATGGGTTGTAAATATTTGGGACCCAATTACCAGTTCATTGGCATGACTTTCACCATGGTTCATTTGCCTTCAGCAATGAGGGGACAACACTTACAATAGATAGGTATGACATGATCAAATAGATGACATGGGACGTCTTGAAGAGGTTGCATGCACTAAGGATCAGAGGCAGAAACAGAACCCGCGCTCACCCAATAATTTGGTGAAAGTAGAGGTTACTGCTGTGGGAAGCTGTGTTTACTTCCTACAAACGTGCATATCCCAGAAGAGACACTTTATAGAGAATATGGACATATTGCTGTGTGCTTGAATTCTCTCCTGATTTGGTATCTTACAAGGGGCTTACATGTACCACAGGATGCTTATATCATTTACAGTCAGAGGTACTTGCCCTGGAATCTGAAATACCACTTCTTTTGGAAATTGCTTTTCCAAACAGTATATTTATTATACATGAGCACTTTGAGCTCATATATCTTATTTTTTAAATATCTTTTTCTTCATATATCTTATTTTCTTTTTTTTTAAGATTTTATTGGGGAATCGGGGGAGGGAACAATGTTGGGGAATTGAGGGAGGGGACCAACCAAGTTGTTCTTCAGTCTTCGCTGTGGAGGGTGTCAGTTGCCATCTGGCTTCCCATCGGCAGCTCATGGCCTCTAAGCTCAAGGTGCTGTGTTCAGTTTTAGTTGCAGGTGGGCGTAGCCACCATCCCATGTGGGAGTTGAACCAGCAGCCTTGTTGTTAAGAGCACACGCTCTAACCACTGAGCCATCCGTGTGGCAGCTCAGCTCAAGGTACTGAGTTCAGTCTTAGTTGCGGGTGGGTGTAGCCCACCATTGAACAGGCAATCTTGTTGTTACACCCGCTAAGCCATCCTGCCACCTGTTGGCAGCTCACCGACAGCTCAGCTAGGGGTGCAGTGTTCATTGGCCCATGTCGGAATTGAACTGGTGGCCCTGTTGCTCAGAGCACGTGCTCTAAACCTACTCTTAACCAACTGAGCCACTCGGCCGGCCCCCTCATATATCTTATTTTAAACTATCTGTATTGTCTTCCAAATCAGAGATTCACAACCTTAAAAAAAAGCAGGGGTGGAATGTGTTTTAAAATTATTGGCTGTGCTCGGGAACCAGTGCCAGTCTCTGTGTACAAGTGGGCCAGGAGGAGGGCATTTGCTGTGGAAACACGAAACAGGAGGAGGAGATACAGTATTAGAAAGAGGGTTCCCTATGTGAGCCCTCATACCGGGAGGACCCTATGTGGTGCTGGATAAGACCTGAAATGAAGTGAACTCTAGTGGAACCAGAACCTTTTACCTTCTGAACTATTTTTTATTTTTTTTAATTTCAAGTTTTAAAAATTTATTTCTTTACCAGCTTTATGGGGGTGTTGACATATGAGATTTGTGTAAGTTTAAAGTGTATAATGTGTTTATTCCATACATTCATACCTTGGAAAATGATCACCTCCATAGTAGCATTAGCTAATACCTCCATTACGTCATATAATTACCATTTTTTTCATGCTGAGAATATTTAAGATCTATCCTTTTAGCAACTCTCAAGTATATAACTCAGGATTATTAGTTTTAATCACTATACTGTACATTGGATCCCCTGAACTTGTTAATCTTATAACTGGAAGTTTGTACCCTTTGGCCAATATATCTCATTTTCCCTACCCCACAGATCCTGGTAACCACACCCTACTCTCTTTTTCTCTGTGTAAAGCTGAACTATTTTTTTGTTTTGTTTTGTTTGTTTTTTGTTTGTTTGTTTTGTTTTTGTTTTGTTTTGTTTTGTTTTGCCACTCAGACTGAGTTCTCTCCCTTTTACTCCTCCAATAGAAGAGAAGAATGATCATCAATGGCTAGTGGCAGTTGCAAAAGCAACACCAAGAGCTGGCTTCACGCTCAGGAGAGAACATTGCAACTCCTCCTCGTGGTTTCGGGTGCTCTACACGATCAGAGAAACTTCTCTAGTAACGAACTATAGAAATGATCCCTGAAAGTATAGTCTTGAACTATTTTTTTTACTAATTCTACATTCCCTTTTGTTTGACCCTATTTTTTATATACATATAAATATATTTATATTATTATAATCTTAACAACATATTATATATGTAAATATATACATATACATAATTATGGTATTATAATTTCTTAAAAATTTCTCACCAGTCTGTCTCAGCTGTGCTAAGAATAAGCAAGGATCCGGGTGGTCTGGAGGCAGCAGGCCCAGGGTGGTGGTGGCAGTGATACGTGAAGGGAAAGGTCTCTAAGGAGCAGCTGAAACTCACAAGAGTTGTAGTCACCTGACCCAACGTAGTCTCCTTTAGAAGTTCCTAGGTTATCAGAACAGTGAGGTTCCCATGTGTACTCAAAAAGCATTTGTTAAAAACAATGGGCTTTGGCCAAATGAATTACAATCATTTCTTCCAGTTCCCAAACATCCTGCCAGTTTGGGGAGCACAGAACACAGCAGACTTCGGGGAAACTAAGATCAGGGGGAACTTCTGGGCACCCACTGGCTGTGAGGTTACAGATGGTGGTATTTCAGTTCCAACTGCTGGTCCAGCATCGGATGAAACAGGAATCACCCCTTTTAAAAACATATTTTCAATAAATCTCCATCCAAGTCTGCTCTCCTACCTAGTGTACTGTAAATTTGGCTGATAAAAGTCATCAAATCAACCAAGAATGGCAATGGTTGGCTATTTTTGACAATACTGAAATCAGTTTGTGGGAAAAGTGATCAAGTTTTGGGTCCCGATTATTTAATAGCAGGCAAATGACCAGCAAATTCTTAGAAATCTGGCCCTTGTTCTGCCTGCTGACTTCTTACCTTCTTTATCCTAGCGCTTCCATAACCCTGCCTGGTGACGGCAGAAGACAGCTGTCCCAAATGGCAGATGAAAGGCAGCAGAGTTTGACCTGGAGAGAGACAAACCTTTGAGCATTATTCATTTGAGAAAAGATTTTTCCCACATAAAAGGTGGTCCTGGAAACATAGTAAATGCTCAGATTTTATCCTAGAGATATTAAAAACAAAGTAGGAAATAAATGAGACTTTCAGTTCAGCAAAGATGTTAACACTGATTTCATGTCTAAAGAAATTGAATTATAGGGCCAGCCGAGTGGCTCATTTGGTTAAGAGTTCACTCAAGAGTATGAGCTCTGAGCAACAGGGTTGCTGGTTGGATTCCCAGCCCCAGCTGAGAAGCCGCTGAACTGTGTGTGGCAGGATGTCTCAGCTAAAAATAAAATAAATAAATAAATAAATAAATAAATAAATAAATAAATAAATAAATAAATTGAATTATCAAGTTGTAAACCGTGGTTTCTTGTGTGCTTCTCAAAAAGACTTGAGTGCCTTAGCAGAGAATTTTTATTGTATTTTATGAGTATCTATTGTTGTATTAAGAGGAGTTAAAACGGAACTCCATCATTCGAACACTATAATCAGGTGGAACTTGTAAGGTCTCATGGTTTTTTTGCTCTCGTTGCGAGAACCACCCCTAAGATGGACTGTGCTGTGCTGTGGTCCATACAGGTGTGGGGGCTCCTTTACTCAGGGTGTTCTGACTCCTGTGGCTGCGTTACCTCGTGTCCATCTTGGTGGGAATACCCAGTTCACATGCCAGGGCGAAAGAGTAAAAAGCAAGTGGAAGCCAAAAAGAGGTAGGATTGGCATTTGTCAGGCTCTGAAGAAATAATTTTAAATAATACCCCCACCACAGCTGGCTGTCATGAAAGAGACCTACAAGGTCTGCCATCACCTCCCTTTAAGCATCCCGTACTTGATGTTTTCCATTTACCTCAGAGCCACATACACACATGCAGGATGGATGTTTTCCATTCTCTTAGAACATCTGGGATATCTGGGGTCATTCAGTGGTTGAGTGCTGTTTGGAACTGGCAGTAATACGAAATTTGCTTTTTAAAAACAGAAAACAACAACATGATTTCAAAGCAGCAAATGTGAGTAGCTCTGTTCTGCCTGGTGAATCTCTCTAAAAGTGAACAGTCCTAGGATCCATGTTGAAACAGAAATGATGGCCCATACAGTCAGAGTGATTCAAGATCAAGATCAGAATTTGAGACTGCTGTTTAGAAATTGTGTCCAAAGCTTACTCAAGAAGAACTTCCAAACATCTTTGCACATGGAAAACACTTTAAGAAATGCATTTTCCTTATCTGTTAGCTTTACCCAATCTCTCTTTAAATTCATGAACACTCCCTTTTCCCTCCACCCCAATGTGCTCTTAATTAATACTCTACTAGGGATGAAAAAATACATTATTTTAGCAGCTGACATCAGAATCCTCTTAGGAAAGGGACAGAAGAGTTTTCCTCTGAGCTCTCATAGCATTTGGCCTATACTTTTTAAAAAATTGTAGTAAAATATAACAAAATGTATCATTTTAACAATTTTTAAGTGTACAGCTCCATAGCATTAAGTACATTCACACTGTTGTGCAACTGTTGTGCAACCATCACCACCACATCCATCCACAGAACTTTTTTCATCTTACAAAACTGAAACTCTCTCCCCATTAAACCTTAACTCCCCTTTCTCCCCTCTCCCAGCCCTTGGCAGCCACCATTCTACTTTCCATGTCTATGATGTTGACCACTCTAGGGAAACTCATGTAAGTGAAATCATGCAATATTTATCCTTTTATGTTTGGTTTATTTTATTTCATGTAATGGCCTCAAGTTTCATCCATGTTATAGCATGGTTCAGAAGTTCTTTCCTTAATATGCCATTATATGTATATACCATATTTTGGCCTATTCTTTAAAAAAATTGGGATACAATTGACACATAATATTAGTTTCAGGTGTGCATTACAAAGATTTCACATTGTAATTGTGAAATGATTACCATAATAAGTCTAGTTAACATGCATCACCACACAGTTACAAAAAATTTTTTTCTTGCCATGAGTGCTTTTAAGATATCTCTTAGCAACTTTCAAATATACAATACAATTTTATTAGCTATAGTCACCATGCTGTATATTATATCCTCAGGATTTATTTTATAACTGGGAGTTTGTACCTTGTGACCATATTCACCCATTTTGCCCTCCCTCCCCCCCCCCCACACACACTCTGCACCTCTGGCAATCACCAATCTCTTCTCTTTATCTATGAATTCAGTTTAAAGATTTCCTTTTTTAAAGATTTCACTTATAACTGAGATCATACAGTATTTTCTGGGGTTTATTTGTCTGACTTATTTCACTTAGCATAATGCCCTCAAGGTCCATCCACCTTGTCATAAATGGCAGGATTTCTTTCTTTTTATGACTGAATAATATTCCATAGTATGCCACATTTTCTTTATTCATCCATTGAAAGACACTTAGGTTGTTTCCATGTCTTGGCTATTGTAAACAATGCTGCAATGAAGATTGGGTGTAGATATCCTTCCTAGTTAGTTTTTGTTTCTTTTGGATAAATCCAATCTTTTGGATTCCACAGAAGTAGAATCACTGGATCGAATCATCTTGGTAGTTCTGTTTTTAATTTTTTGAGGAAACTTCATACTGGTTTCCATAGTGGTTGCACTAATTTACATTCCCATCAACCACGCACCAGTGTTTCTTCCTCTCCACATCCCCTCTAATGCTTGTTATTTATTGTTTTTTTTTTTTTTTTTTTTGAGGGCAACCTCACTGGCCCTCATATGTGGGACCCGAACGCAGGCCGCTGACTTTCAAGCCAGCGCTTAACCACCATGCCACTTGGCCAGCCCTCTTGTCTTTTTGATAAAGTCATTCTAACAGGTGTGAGGTAATAATATCTCATTGTGGTTTTGATTTGCATTTTCATGGCTTATACTTTTTATATAGTACTAACCAGGTACTGTCTCTTTCAGCCTATAAGCTACCTGAGGACAAAAAAGACATCAAAGATTTATATTGTTAATCCATTCACCATGGCATGTGGCAGAATATCCAGCATAAGTACATGTTATTCAAATACTCCTAACTTTAATTTTTTTTTTATAAACAATTTCCAATGTAGTTCTTTTGTTTGTTTTTTTGTTTTTATATTTTTTACTGGGGAATTGGGGACAGGGAACAGTGGGAATTGGGGAAGGGAAACAGTGTTGGGGAATTGGGGAAGGGAAACAGTGTTGGGGAATTGGGGAAGGGGAACAGCCAAGTTGTCCTTCAGTATTGTTGTGGAGGGCACAGTTAGCTCAGCTCCAAGTCCAGTAAACATCCAGCCGCCCATTGGCAGCTCGCAGCAGCTCAGCTCAAGGTGCTGTGTTCAATCTTAGTTGCCGGTGGGCGTAGCCCACCATCACATTGTGGGAGTTGAACTGGCAACTTTGTTAGGAGCACATGCTCTCAACAGCTGAGCCATCCTGCCACCCGCTGGCAGCTCAGTGGCAGCTTAGCTCGGGCTCAGCTTGCTGGCCCATGTGGAAATCGAACTGGCAACGTTGTTGCTCAGAGCTCACGCTCTTAACCAACTGAGCCACTTGGCTGTCCTCTAACTTTAATCACAGACACACACAAACGCACGTACCTCAAAATCAATATGGGGGACATGATTAACTGTTACTACAATACTATCAATGAGAGGATAACCTGGTCCTAGTTGCTCTACTGACTGATTAATTAATTCAGCCAACAAATATTTTTATACACTTTGTACATGTGTTAAGCATTTTGCTAATGGCTGAGGCCACAGTGCAGATATAGTGTAGTTTGCCTTCATGGAGTTTCTGACCACTGGGGAGAAATCAAAAAATAATTTTCCAAATAAATATATAATTATAAGATGTGATAAGAACTGGGAAGGAAAATGATTGATAGGCTGGTGTATGAGACACAACAGCAAAATGTAAACTTCTAATGAGATTTTGAAATAAAAAGGAAACATATTCATCAGGTCTCTGACCTGCCATTGGAATTGACAAAGGGAAGTTCAATCTCAAAATCTCCCTTCCTCCAAAACCCCACGGTGTGATCAACCAAAGAGTAAGAGCGAGGAAGAATCCACCAGCTGAAATAACCAAAGGAAAGTCTGAATGTCAATAACAAGGTAAGAAATTAATACCAAGATTATTTAAGGCCAGCAACTCCCATCTAGTTCCCCACAATGCCTAACTCCGGCCTGCACAAAAATATTACCTGGAAGAAATGAACACATGAGATCCTGACAAATGGCACAAATGACCCCCACACTGTAGAGGCAGAAGAGGAGAGGCACATATAACAGGTGACCTATGAGAACATGCAGCGAGACAGTGGAGGGGGATGGGCTGTGCTGGAGAACTGGGAGCCAGCAAAGAGGAAGAGTGGCCAGAGACCAAGGGGGAAAACCAGCAGATGTCACAAAGCTAGGAGAAGAGGGTGTGATGAGCGGAAGGACCCATCTGCTGTGAAGAGTGCGATGGAGTGATTCTATGGGGTGAGTACTGAATACTGTCATTGGATCTGGCACAATGGAGATAGCAGGTCCCTTCCCACGAGCAGTTTGAATAGAGTCAGATACTCTAGCTAATGACACTCAGTCCCCCTGAAAGTCACTTTGACCCGTGGGGTCCCCCTGCTGTCAACCTGCAATGGTTGGCACTAGTTATCTAGTGACTGCACTGAGATAGTCTCACAAGCACAACTCATAATCACTGCTGTGACAGTGGAACTGCCCCGTACTGAGTTTCCTCATCATACCTCGGCCTGCAGTTACCTCGCTCAGAGTTTTCTCAGTGTTATTATCTACGTCTAGCTTCTGCTCTTTCTTTGTTGCATGAAAAGGCAGACAATCTGAGATTTTAAAAGGACGTGTCAGGAAGGGAGAAAGGCCCCAAATCCTGTCCCAGTCTGCAGTCGCTGCCAGAGATGACTACCCTTCAAGGAGTGTCTTTCTTTGGTGGTCACATTCTCCTTTTCTTTTTTTGAGGGCAGTGTCACTGGCCCTCATATGTGGGACCGAACCGGGGCTGCTGGCTTCCGAAGCCAGCGTTTAACCACCCGCCCCACTCGGCCGGCCCTCTCCTTTTTGCTTCAACCAGGCTGTGAGCCTGTGATCTTTGTCTCTCCAGTTAAGGATGATTGCTGATTCTAGGTGAGCAATTTGAAGGATGCTCAGGAGGCTAGAAGGTTCCCTGAAAGGTATCTCCATCTCTGGCAGGCAGAATGTGAGCTGACAGTTCATCCTTTTTTTTTTTTTTCATTTAGTATCAATATTTCTAGTAGTTTTGTGTGTTTATGTTTTCATCTTTTAAAAACATGAATTATTATTAACCATGTTACAAACATTACTCTGTATTTCCAGGATAGTTTTTATAATATTAATTTATGTTTTTCTTCCATTCTCTTTCTCTTCTCCAATCCAAGTAGCTGACAGGTCACTTGGGTGAAAGTAGAAATTATATCTAAGACTTTTTCTTTATTTTTTTAACTGATTTTCATTTACGAGTCTCTGTGGGAACTGTATCCTGCTCCCAGAGGTGGCAATGCCTCAGAGGGGAATGGGGTGCAGGATCCTACCCTTGTCAAAGATTCCTGTGCCCCGAGAATCTCATAAAAGTATCAGGGGTGCTTGACATTTGGAACTATTAAAACTTAGGCCAATAGGGGCCTCCTGTCACCAGTCCTCCAAGACTGGCAGCAATACCTCAGTGACTCTCGAGCACAGCCGAGTGACCTGAGAACTGGTCAGTCTGTGTCCCAGAGGTGCTGATGACCGACTACTGCAGGACCCATCCCTTTGCCTTGGTCCAGGCAAGACCCTGGCACCTTTTCACTTCTCTTAAGATAGGGGGAGAGGCCTAAGGATGATTAGGGCTAAGTGTTCCTCCAGCCCAGAGAATGTCAAAATTAATTTGATGTAAAGAAAAATTTTTAAATACGTTTTTTTCTGGCATACGTGAATCTGAGGTCTGAGAATAGTCAGCCCTGTCTCACATTATGTTAATTTGAAGAAGTCAAAGTACAATCAGCTGTTTATTTTGTGGCTCATGGAAAAGAATAGTACATAGAAATGGAATCCACTGCTAATCCCAAACTGCTTTTCCTCCTTTAAAGCCTTTTTTTTTTTTGGTTGATTTTTAGTAAACAACAGCAAGATAATTTTTTCTCCTTTCCTCCCTTCCTCTTGCAAATTAAAAATAATATACAGCCATTTTGGAAAACAGTTTGGCAGTTCTTTATAAAGTTAAATATACACTTACATATGATCTAGCAACTCCTCTCTTAGGTATTTATCCAGAAGAAATGAAAACATATTTCTCAAAGGCCTGTATTTAAATGTTCATAGCAATTTATTCCTAATAGATAAACACTGGAGCAATTCAGATGTCCAGCTGGTAAACGGAACTCAAATTTGGCATATGCATGCAGTGGAATGCAACTTAGCAAATTGAATGAATGAATTATTGATACATGCAACCACAAGGATGAAGCTCAAAAGTATAAAGCTAAGTGAAAGCAGCTGGACACAATAGAGTACATACAATATGATCCCCTATATGAAATCCCCTATAAAGCAAAACTGCACTGATAGGAAGCAGGGTGGTCTCCAGGAGCCAGTGGGGAGGGAGAGGACTGACTGCAAAGGGGCATGAGAGAGCTTTCTGGAGTGCTGGAGATGTTTGTGTCATAATCGTGGTGCTTGGTAACATGGCTGTGTACATTTGTTGAAATTTGTTGAACGGTATACTTAAAATTGGTGAATTTTATGTAATTTATGTAAATTATGCCTTAAAAAAACTGACAAAAATCATAAGGAAGAAAGAAATAAAGATGAGAGTAAAGAATGTTCTGAATAACTAGTTCCTGGATACTTGAGAGACGTGTGTAAAAGACTCTCCAAGTTGCTAAGAGCAATTTTTCTTTGATGCTTTGAATTGGGTATTGCACCCTCCCTCCCTCCACCTACCCACTCCCCGTGCTCCAGTCACAGGAGGTCCCCCACCTTCTCCAACAGCTCTTCTTTTACTGCTGAGTAGCCAAGCTGTCTTGGTCCAACACTACTAACTGGTTATCTGGCTCTAAGAACAACTGGAGCCAATAATCACCCTTCCCCACTTCATCTTCCTCTGCAGTAGGCAGAGGGGAAGATGCTAAGCTTTTCCTTTGTTCCCTGTCTCTCACTCTCACAGCTTTATTCCTGACCTTGGGCAATATTTATCACGTGTGCATTTGTCAAGATTCACCAGACCAACAGAGATCTATTTACCAGTATCTATCTATCTATCTATCTATCTATCTATCTATCTATCTATCAGCTCCTATCTATCATCTGCCTATATCTATCTGGAGAAAGATTTATTTTATGGAATTGGCTCCTGCAGGGGTTGGGGGCTGGTAAATTTGGAATATGCAGGTCAGGCCAGCAGGCTGGAAATTCAGTTCAGTTGATGCAGTCTTGAATCTGAAGGCTGGAAACTCAGGCAGAATTTTAATTTGGTACCCTGGGGCAAAATTCCTTCTTGGGGGAACCTCAGTATTTTCTCTTAAGGCCTTCAATTAATTGGATGAGGTCCACCCATTCATGGAGAGTAATCTGCTTCATTTAGTCTACTGATTTTATCACACTAATAAATTCCTTCACAGAAACATCTAAGCTGGTGTTTGACCAAATATCTGAGTACTGTGGCATAGCTAAATTGACACATAAAATTAATCATCACACATACCCAAAGTGTAGTGACTTAAAAGTTAATTATAATAAACTAAAAAATACATTTACAGCAACATCTCAACCAGTGTTTGACTAAACAACTGGATACTATGGCCTAGCCAAGTTACCACATAAAATTAGCCATCACAAAATGGATACACACATCTTCCTTAGCTTTTCCCCTCCCATTTAAGGCATTAAAACTCTGGGTTTGGACTTGAGTTCTGCCATTGGCTAGCTGTATTACCTGGGGAAAGTCACTTCTCTCTCTGGGCCTCTACTTCCCCAATATAAGTCAGTGGCAACAATAGGATTGTTATACAAGGATTGAATGAATTAATATAAAGTTAATTCATTCAAAGTGCCTAGAATATACCCAGCATATATAACCTAATTACTATATGCCAGGCACTATTCTAAATTTTATATATATTAACCAATTTTTGAAAAAACTTTCTATTTATCTTTTTTAAAGGATTTTTATTAAAATATAGCTTACATATAATATTATATAAGTTTCAAGTGTACACCACAGTTATTCTACATTTATATACCTAAAGAATTGATCACCATGATAAGGCTAGCAACCAGCTGACACCGTACCATGCTATCACAATATAATTGACTATATCCCCTATGCTATACATTACATCCCCATGACTTATTTATACTTGGAAATCTGAACTTTTTATACCTGTTCACTTCCTTCTGTTTTTAATGTTTCAATTATAGTTGACATTCAGTATCATTTTATATTAATTTCAGGTGTATAGCATAGTGGTTAGACATTTATATAACTTAAGAAGTGATCTCCCTGACTAGTACCCATCTGACACCATACATAATTATTCCCATATTATTGACTATATTCCTTCTGGTATACCCTACATCCCCACGACTACTTTGTAACAACCAATTTGTACTTCTTAATCCCTTTGCCTTTTTCACCCACACGTAAACACCCCTCCCATCTGACAACCATCAAAATGTTCTCTGTATCTATGAGTTTCTGTTTTGTTTGTTTCGTTCTTTAGATTCCACATATAAGTGAAATCGCATTGCATCTGTCTTTCTCTATCTGACATACTCCACTCAGCACTTACCTTCCAGGTCCATCCATGCTGCTGCAGATGGCAAGAATCCATTCCTTTCCATGGCCGAGCAATATTCCATTGTATGTATGTACCACCTCCTCTTTATCCATTCATCCATCGATGGACACCCAGGCTGCTTCCACATCTTGGCCATTCTAAACAATGCTGCAATGAATATATGGATGCACACATCCCCTCAAAGTAGTGTTTTGGGTTTCTTCAGATGAATGCCCAGAAGTGGGATTACTGGGTCCTTCTTTGTCTCTTGTTATAGCCTTTGTTAAGAAGTATATTTTGGGCTGGCTGAGTGGCGCATTGGTTAGGAGTTGGCTTGGGACACCAGTTCTGAGCAGCAGGGCCCCATTTCAGATCCCACATGAGGGCCAGTGATGCTGAGCCCTCTATAGTTAAGATGGTGAACAACAGCTCGACCTGAAGCTGGACTGTCGTGAGTTACTGGCGACGGAGTAGACTGCAGTGGGGCTGGCCGACAGCGGGCGTGAGCTGCCGTGAGCTGCTGTGAGCTGTCGTGAGCTGCTGTGAGCTGCCGTGAGCTGCTGTGAGCTGCCGTGAGCCACCGTGAGCAGCTGTCCAATGGCCGACGAGCAACTGCCTCACCCGAGAAGAGTGCAATGATAATACCAACATGGGCCAGTGAAGTGATGTCCTTCACAATTAGACTGAAGAACAAAAGGACAGCAACTTGTCTGTTCCCCTTCCCGATTCCCTAACACTGTTCCCTTCCATCAGTTCCCCAATAAAATCTTTTTAAAAATAAATAAATAAAAGTCTGTGTTTTCCTGGAATAAGAATTGCTACCCCGGTTTTTATTTGTTTGTTTCCATTTTGATGAAATATCTTTTTCCATCCCTTTACTTTCCATCTGTGTGTGTCTTTCGATCTGAAGTGATTCTCTTGTAGGCAGCATATACAAGGTCTTCCTTTTCTTATCTATTCATCCACTCAGTGTCTTTTTAGGAGGGTATGGGGAAATTGGGGAAGGGGAACAGTGTTGGGGAATTGGGGAAGGGGAACAAGAAAAGGGGAACAGCCAAGTTGTTGTCCTACAATCTTAGTTGTGGAGGGCACAGCTAGCTCAGTTCCAAGTCCAGTTGCCATCTGGCCACCTGTCGGCAGCTCTCGGCCATTCAGCTCAAGATGCTATGTTCAATCTTAGTTTGCCAGTGGGCATAACCCATCATCCCATGTGGGAGTTGAAGCGGAAACCTTGTTGCTGAGAACGTATGCTCTAACCACTGAGCCATCCGGCCGCCTGTGGGCAGCTCAGGGCAGTTCAGCTCAAAGTGTTGTGTTCAATCTTAGTTGTGGATGGCTGTAGCCCACCATCCCATGCAGGAGTCGAAGTGGCAACCTTGTTAGGGGCACAGTGCTCTCACCAGCTGAGCCATCCTGCCATCTGTTGTCAGCTCATCAGCAACTCAGCTCTGGTGCAGCTAACTGGCCCATGTGGGAATTGAACTGGTGACTCTGTTGCTCAGAGCCTGTGCTCTTAATCAACTGAGCCACTTGGCCGACCCCATCCAGTGTCTTTTGATTGGAGGATTTAATCCATTTACATTGAAAGTAATTGTTGCTTGATATGTAGTTATTGCCATTTTATTATTCATATTTGTAGTTATTGCCATTTTATTATTCATATTTTTTATTTTTATTTTTTATTTTTCCATCCTAAAGAAGTTCCTCTAACATTCCTTTAATACTGGTTTGGTCATGATAAAGTCTTTTAGCTTTTTTCTTGTCTGGGAAGCCCTTTATCTGTCCTTCAGTTCTCAATGATAGCTTTACTGGGTAGAGTAACCTTGGGTGTAGGTTTTTGCTTTTCATCACTTTAAGTATTTCCTGCCAATCCCTTCTGTCCTGCAAAGTTTCTATTGAGAAATCAGCTTACAGCTCCCTTGTAGGTAACTAACTGCTTTTCTCTTGCTGCTTTAAGATTCTCTCTTTGTCTTTAAGTTTTGGCATTTTAATTAAGATGTGTCTTAGTATGGACCTCTTTGGGTTCATCTTGTTTGGGACTCTGTGCTTCCTGGGCTTGTATATCTATTTCTTTTCCCAAGTTAGGGAAGTTTTCTGTCATTATTTCTTCAAATAGGTTTTCAATTCCTTACTCTTTGTCTTCTCCTTCTGGTACCCCTATGATATGAACGTTATTACACTTGATGTTGTCCCAGAGACCCCTAAAATGTCTTCATTCTTCTGAATTCTTTTTTCTTTTTGCTGTTCTGATTGGGTGTTTTCTGCTACCTTCTAAATTGCTGATTTGATTCTCTGCTTTATCTAATCTACTGTTGATTCCTCTAATGTATTTTTTATTTCCATTATTGTATTCATTATTTCTGACTAGTTCTTTTTCATGTTTTCTATCTGTTTGTTGAAGTTCTCAGTGAGATCACTGAGCTTCCTTATAACCAGTGTTTGGAACTCTGTGTCCGGTAGATTGCTTGTCTCCATTTTATTTAGTTCTTTTTCTGGAGCTTCGTTCTGTTCTTTCATTTGGGATATGTTTCTTTCATTTTAGCTGCTTTCCTATGTTTGTTTCTATGTGTTAGGTAGGGTTGCTATGTCTCCTGGTCTTAGTAGAGTAGTCTTATCTAGTAGGTGTCCTGTGGGGCCCAGTGGCACAGTCTCCCTGGTCACCTGAACTAAGTGCTCCAGGTGTATCCCTTGTGTGGGTTGTGTGTGCTCTCATTATAGTTGAGCCTTGGTTGCTGTTTGCACATCAATCAGAGGGACTGACACATGGGCTGATTGGTTGTGAGGACTGGCTGTGATTACTGTGGAGATGTGCTGTAGAGGCTGAACCTACAGAGTAGGATTTGCTTTAGCAGGGTTCTTGTGCCTGTTCAGTATGCCCTTTACATGTGTCATCTTTGGAGGCTGCTGAGTGATACTCTGGATCAGTATGAAGCTGGCCACAGGGCATGCCATCCTTGAGGCCTCTTGGGAGGTGCTGCCCCCTAAGTCAAGTTCAACCGCAGCCTGTGCCCTGTCTGGGGCCATTTGGAATGAGGCAGAAAGCAATCCACAGCTGGCCACCTGAATCTGCATGGCAGAAATGGAGAAGGCTCAACAAAGGAACAATGGATTCTGCCAGCATTTCTCTCTGGGAGAAAATTGCTCCTCCAGCCCTCGTACTGAAGTCAGACAACTCATTTCCTCCCTGTACATCCCTGGCACCTTTCCAGCTGCTGCCCCAACACTGGAGCTCAGAATGAGTGAGTCCATCAATGAGTAAGTCCGTGTGTAGGCTCTTTAAGAGAAGCACCTAGACTGCAGCCACTCTCCATCTCACCCCGGCACAATCTCCACTGGTTTTTACAGCCAGAAGTTATGAAGACTTCTCTTCTTGGCACTGGAACCCTGGGCTGGGGACCCCTCACTCCTCTGGGAGGTAACTCTGCACCTGAGATATCTCTTTCGATTCCTAAAGGTCACACTTGAATGAGACCAGTCTGTTCTGTCTCTACCCCTCCTACCATTCTCTAGGTGGCTTCTGTATGCTCCTAGTTGTAGGTCTTAGGTTCAGCTGGACTTCTGGTGATTCTCAATGATGGTTGTTCTATAGTTTAGTTGTAGTTTTGATGTGGTCATGAGAGGAGGCAAGCACCGCATTTGCTGACTCTGCCCTCTTGACCGAAACTGTATTAATCTTAAAATTACATTTCTGAGTCAAGAAATTCCTCAATCATGGCCAATGAATGACTTGAATCAAGGAAGGGGGAGGGGAACCATATGTTTGACATAAATTGGATGGGATAAAGAAACAAATTTCAAATTTAATGTTTGAAAAAGTGCCCCAGCACTTTCTTCTATTTACTTCCTTATCAACATTTAACCAAGTCTTAGCATTTATGATAATTAAAAAAAAAAAACTTCTTACTGTGTGATATTCTTGTTTTACTGTTTTATTTAATCACTAATATGGCAAAAGCCTTACAGTTTTCTTTTTTTGATAGTATATAAAAAGCATTTTCTCATGCATTATACTTTAAACATGCGTTTGTGTGCTGGTGGGAACCCAATTACCACTGATCACATTTCTGTGGGAAAATGCTTTCCAAGATCCAAGCAAATGACTTACAAACAAACTTTTGGTAAATAACTTGTCTCTGATTTGTTGGCTGTCTACTTTAAAAATATACAATGCAACAAAGTGGTTTTAAGGACAAGAGCTTTGGAGCTTTCAAACAGCTATGAGAGTGAGTCCAAGACTGGCCATCTGTGGTAGTGTCAATGTGGGCAAATTGCTTAAACCCTAGAAACATCAGTTCCCCAATGTGGTAATGAAGATAATAAATCCTATTTCATGGATTTGTTGTGAGGATTAAATGAAGTTTTTTAGCACATAAAAAGTGCTCAATAAATGAAAGTGTTCTACTCTAGAGATCACTCATAATATTCATAACATTTCAATTATTTGGTAATAAATATCATTATACCTTGTTTTCCATATGAGCAAACAGAGATGTTAGTAGTTACTCTTATAAACTCTATATGTATACTCGTTTATCTACATTTCTCCAAGGAGTATTGTTTCCATTCAAGAACTTCCCATCATCCACTGCCATCTGGCTTTAGCAGGCACCACCAAGATCAACCATGATTTCTATGTTGCCAAATCCAAAGGACACTTGGCACCTTTAAATGACTGGGTCTCTGTGTGATGTTCGACTCCATCTATCAAACTCACTCTGATGGGCTGAATTGTTTTCCCCCAAGTTCATATGTTGAAGTACTAACCTCTGGTGCTTCAGCCTATGACTGTATTCATTTAGAAACAGGGCCCTTAAAGATGTAATTAAGTTAAAATGAGGTAATTATGGTGGCCTACATCCAATAGACAGCTATCTTTATAAGAAGAGGAGATTAGAACATAGACACATACATAGAGGAAAGATGATGTGAAGACACAGGGAGAAGACAGTCATCTACAAAACAAGGAGAGAGGCCTCAGAAGTAACCAACCCTCTTGATACCTTGATCATGGACTTCCAGCTTCCAGGACTGTGAGAAGATAAATTTCTATTGTTTAAGCCACCCAGTCTCTGGTACTTTGTTATGGCATCCCAAGTGTATTCATCCCAAATGAATACACCACTGCCTGAATTCCCATAGCTCCATATTCTTCTTGTTCTCTTCATACTTCTCCACCTGTTCTTTCTGGATGGACTCCTTGTCCTTTGCCCATCCTTAAATATTGGCAATTCTCAGGGTTGATGTCCTTTCTCATTCTATATGCTCTGCCCAGCTGATGTCACCCATTCTTGTGTTTGAACTATGTTGACAGTAACAAATTCTCTTGCATTTTGACTATGACTATGTTGACAATAACCAATTCAATGACATCAGCCTAGTTCTCTCCTCCAAGCATCATGTTTATGTGTAAAATTGCACATTTCCCTGAATGATCTCCACATATTTTAGAATCCATAGTTTATAACTGTGGTTATCACCTTCCTCCCAAACTGGCTCTGCCTCCTGAGTCTTGTCCCCCACATTCTGTTCACATCACCATCTTCCTGTTCATCTATGCTAGAGACCTAAGAGCCAGTCTTCATTTCTCCCTTTCCTGTACTGCTATATATTACCTCCATATTCGTTACACTGCTCTAGTCCCAGCAGCAAGGACCTCTTGCCTACACTGTTGCAACCATCCTTTAGTCACTCTTTCTACCTTCATCCTCATTCTTGAATCAGTCCTGGTTGCAGTTATGTAGGTAATGGCCTGGATTCCCTCCCCCATGCTCTTCCTGGGATGGTACCACACATCCGTGGAGAGTGAGCAGGTATCACCTCCTCCAGAAAGCCTTGTGGACCTGCTTAGAAAGGTTGGACAGGGAAGAACTGACTGAGAAGATGCTATTTAAGATGCAACCAGACGGATAAAGAGGCACCAGTGTGGTCCTTCAGAATACCCGTTGGGTCTCATAAAAAAGCAATTCAAATTCTACTTCAGCTTTTGCCATTTCCCCCACAATGTGTTAAGGGTTGTTTGGTTTATAGGAAGTCATCTACTGCCACCTTATGGCAAAAAGTTGAAAATAAATTCCCACACATAAAATTCTGCTAACTTCTAAAAGCCTGATCATGTTTCTGTTAGAATGGGTGAATTATTTTGTGCTAGATCTAAGAACACCACCTCTTCTTATGCACTGGAAACTGTCTTCTCTCACTCACCCAAAGACGTTGTTTGTCATATTTCCTCTATCTTGCATCATTAATTTTGCTGGCTTTATTGACGCATTCCTCTCAGCCCTTAAACCTGCTGATAGATCCTTCATCTGAAAATAAAACAAAACAACAACAAAAATCAAGTACCTTACCTTAACTCTATTCTCTTCTTTGGTTACACCCCATTTCTCTGCTCTCTTTAATGGCCAAACCTCTTCAGAAGAAGTTTCTATACTGTTCTCACTTCCTCTTTTCTTTTCTTCCTCTTTTCTTGTTACCTCTTGTGTTTATTCCCGATTAAGTTTTTGCCTCTAACACTCCACCCAAACTACTCGATCAAGGCCAGTAGTGACTTTCACACTGCCAAATCCAATGGCCAAGTCTCAGTCCTCATCTTAGCCTAGCGTTGACATTGTTGCTGAGTTCCTTTTTGAAACTTACTTCATGACACAGACTCCACTTTCTCCTTGTTCTCCCTTCTATTTCATAGGCCATTCCTTCTCAGTATGCATTGATCATTCCTTCTTTTATCTTTGAACTTTGGATATTGGAATTTCCACCGCTCAATCTTCTGACCTCTTTTCTATCTATATTCACTCCTTAAGCCATCTCATCTATTTCCTCTATTTTAAGTACTATTCATATGCTGACCACTCCAAACTACTCCAGCCTTTCTCTCTGAATTACAGACTTGACATTACCACTGCATGTCTAATCAGTATCTCAAATCAAGCATCTTTAAAATCAAAGCTTTTTCTTTAAAATATTTTTTAATTTTTCTTTTCATTTTTAAAGATTTTTATTAAAAATATAGCTAAGATACAACATTATATTAGTTTCAGGTGTACACCATTGTAGTTCAACATTTATATATCTAAAGAAGTGATCACCATAATCCAGCAACCATCTGACACTGTACCACACTATTGAAATAATACTGACTATATTATTCATGGCATACATTACATCCCCAAGACTTACTTGTTTTATACCTGGAAATTTGAACTTTTTATTCCCCTTCAGGTTTCCCACTTTAAAAAAATTTTTCAGTTACAGTTGACATTCAAAATTATTTTATATTAATTTCAGGTGTACAGCATAGTGGTTAAACATTTATATAATTTAAGAAGTGATCCCCCTGACTAGTCTAGTACCCACCTGGCACTATATACATAGTCATTATAATATTATTGACTATACTCCCTATGCTTTATTTTACATCCCCATGACTATTTTGTAAATACCAGTTTGTACTTCTTAATTCTTTCACCTTATTCACCCTGTCCCCAATCTTCCTCTCATCTATCACCTCCATAAATCTAGTACCCATCTGACACCATACATAGTTATTGCCATATTATTGACTATATTCTTTCTGCTATACCCTACATTCCCATGACTACTGTGTAACAACCAATTTGTACTTCTTTTTTTTAGAGATTTATTTTTTATTTTTTTATTTTTTACTTTTTTTGAGGGCAGTGTCACTGGCCCTCATATGTGGGACCCGAACTGGAGCCACTGGCTTCCCAAGCCAGCATTTAACCACTGTGCCACTCGGCCGGCCTTTTTTTTTTTTTTTTTTTTTTTAAAGTGAATAAACAGATTCATTTATTGATGTACTGAAACATTTGAAAGTCTTTTTTTTTTTTTTGAGGGCAGTGTCACTGGCCCTCATATGTGGGATCCGAACTGGGGCCGCTGGCATCCCAAGCCAGCGCTTAACCACCGCGTCACTCGGCCAGCCCTAGCCTTTGTTTTAAAGTCTATTTTGTCTCATGTATTTGAGTTTTTGTTTTGTATTTTTCCATTTCCATTTTAATGAAATAACCTTTTCTATCCTTTTACTTTCAATCTATATGTGTCTTTCAGTCTGAAGTGAGTCTCTTGTAAGCAGCATATATAAGGGTTTTGTTTTCTTAGCCATTCAGCCACCCTATGTTTTTTATTGGAGCTTTTTTTTAAAAAAAAAAATTGGGGAATTGGGGGAGGGGAACAGACAAGTTGCTGTCCTTTTGTTCTTCAGTCTAGTTGCGGAGGATGTTGCTTCACTGGTCCATGTTGGTATGTATTATCATTGTGCTCTTCCCAGATGAGGTAGATCGGACACCGGCCTCTGGATGGCCGCTCACCACGGCTATTGGCAGATCACACCGGCTGCCGGCTGCCGGCCACTCATGCCGGCTGCCAGTCACTCACTGTAGCTTATGGCAGCCCACTGCAGCAGGGGCTGCAGCCTACACTGTCGCAGGGACTCTCGCAGCCCAGCTCCAGGTGGAGCTGTTGTTCACCATCTTAGCTGTAGAGGGCAATGTCACTGGCCTTCATATGTGAGATCCGAACTGGGGCCCTGCTGCTCAGAGCTGGCGTCTCAAGCCAGCTCTTAACCAACACTCCACTCAGCCAGCCCCTATTGGAGCATTTAATCCATTTACATTGAAAGTAATTGTTGGTAGATATGTAGTTATTGCTGTCTTATTATTCATATTTTTAATTTTTTTTTTCCATCTTAAAGAAGTCCCTCTAAGGTTCCATGTAATACCAGTTTAGTGGTTTGAACTCCTTTAGCTTTTTCTTGTCTGGGAAGCTCTTTATCTGTCCTTCTATTTAAAATTTCTTTTTGTTTTTGTTTTTTGGGGTTTTTTTTGAGGGCAGTGTCACTGGCCCTCATATGTGGGACCCGAACCAGAGCCACTGGCTTTCCAAGCCAGCGCTTAACCACCGCGCCATTCGGCTGGCTGTCCTTCTATTTTTAAATGATAGCCTTGCTAGGTAGAGTAATCTTGGTTGTAGGTCCTTACTTTTCATCACTGTGAATATTTCCTGCCAATCCTTTCTGGCCTGCAAAGTTTCTGTTGAGAAATCTTATGGGAGCTCCCTTATAAGTAACTAATTGCCTTTCTCTTGCTGCTTTTAGGATTCTCCCTTTATGTAACATTTACCATTTTAATTATAATGTGTCTTGGTGTGGGCCTGTTTGGATTCATCTTGTTTGGGACTCCCTGGGCTCCCTGGGCTTGTATGTCTATTTCCTTCATCAGGTTAGGAAAGTTTTCAGTCATTATTTCTTCAAGTAGGTTCTCAATCCCTTTCTTTCCCTCTCCTCTTTCTGGTACCCCTATGATGCGAATGTTGTTACATTTGATGTTGATCTTAAACTATCCTTTTTGTTTAATTCTTTTTTTCTTTTTCTGTTCCAATTGGGTGTTTTCTGCTACCTTGTTTTCCAAATTGCTGATTCAATCCTCTGCTTCATTTAGTCTGCTGGTGATTCCTTTTAGTGCATTCTTCATTTCAGTTATTGTATTCTTCACTTCTGACTGGTTCTTTTTTTACATTTTCTATGTTCTTTTTTATGCTTGCTATCTCTTTGTTGAAGTTCTCACTAAAATCACTGAGGCTTCTTATAACCAGTGTTTTAAACTCTGTCTCTGTTAGTTGCTTACCTCCATTTCTTTTAGTTCTTTTTCTGGAGTTTTCTCCTGTTCTTTCATTTGGGATGTATTTTTTGTTTGTTTGTTTCCTCATTTTGGCTGCCTTTCTTTGTTTGTTTCTATGTATTAGGTAGATTACTATCTGGTCTTCCAGTCTTTCCAGGTGGCTTTATGTAGTAGGTTAGGTGCCCTGTGGAGTCCAGTAGCACAGTATCTCTGGTGACCTACACCAGGTACTTCAGGAGAGTCTCTTGTGTGGGTTGTGTGTACTCTCCTGTTATAGTTGAGACTTAATTGCTATTGGCATGTCAGTGGGTGGGATTAACTCTCAGGCTGACTGGCTGTGGGGTTTGGTCATGTCCACAGCTTATGTATGAGCTGCTGTGCAGGGGTCTTAGTCCATGGAGCAGGATTCCACTGAGCAGGCTCTGGTAGCTATTGAGACCACCCTTTGTGTGTGCCACTTGTGGGGCTAGTTGAGTAGTGCTCTGCTGTAGTCTGAGGCCAACCTTCAAGTATATTGGTTCTGGGGCCTCTTGGCCGGGGCTTCAGTGCAGGCCTAGATCAGCCAGTGCCTATGAGCAATTGGGGACTACCTGGTAGGAGCTACAAAGTGATCCATAGTTGGTCGCTGCCTGTGCTGGACCTGGAAGTGCATGGGAGAGGCCATGCTGTGAACTGATGATGGCTGCCACCAATACTGGGTCTGGGGGAGCTCTGCAAAAAGCCAGGATACTCTGAGTCCTGCTGTTATTTGCCAGCTCCCATAAGGTTGCGCCACTGATAAAGCCTTGTGCAATATGGAATTGGGTGTGGCAGGTGGAGCAAGTGGAGCTCATCAGACAAATTCAGATTTAGATTTGGCCATGGGCATGTTGTCTGGCTCAACACAGAAAAGATGGCACCTGTCTGCCAGCTGAACAAGACAAGGATCCCACACAGGGAAAATGGCAACTATGTTTTAGCCCACACCCCAAATCCACACGCCTCAGCCTGTCCCCTGTATGTCTCTGAGGGCCCCTGAGTCACTGTCCCTCCACTGAGTGCCTGCCAGTGAGTCTGTGTGGACCCTTTATGAGGATATCTGTGTTTTCTGTCCCACTCAGATGGTCAAAATCCTCACTGTTTTTCACAGTAAGATGTTGTGGGGGCTCCTCTTTTCAGCACAAGTACTCTGGGCTGAGGAGGCTGGTGTGGGGCTGGGGTCCCTTGGTCCTCCATGGGGAATCTCCGTGGCCAAGATATCCCTCACAATTTTTATCTATCACATGGATGTTTGGGGCCAATCCTTTTCAAGTCTCTGCCCCACCTACCAGTCTCGACGTGGCTTCTTCTATTTATATCCTTAGTTATAAAACTTCTGTTCAGCTAGGTAACTATCTGTGGTTGTCCAGATTGGTCATTCTATAATTTAGTTGTAATTTTGATGTGTTTACGAGATGAGGCAAACACAGTGTATATCTACTCCACCATCTTGGAACTCTTAATTTTTATTTTTCAGTTACAGTTGACATTCAATATTATATTAGTTTCAAGTGCACAGCACAGTGTTTAGACATTTATATAATTTATTAAGTGGTCTCCCAGCACCATACACAGTTATTAACATATTATTTACTACTGAGGGTGCCAAAAAAATGTATACAAGTGGACACTTTGGTCAATGTTGCTCAAGCAGTAGTTTGCCATATTCAGAAGTGTCTGGATGCTGATGGTAACCACTTTGAGTACCTCTTGTAATTGCAGAAGTCAAATGGGATTTGTATTCATCTTTTGTTATTGGTATATATTATTACAATTTTAATACAATATTTTTCTTAAAATGTGTATAAATTTTTGGCATGCTCTGTATATTCCCTATGGTGTAATTTACATCCTTGTGATTAGTTTATTACTAATTTGTACTTAATCCCTTCATTTTTTTCACCCAGCGCCCCAAACTCCCTCCCATCTGGCAACCATCAGTTTGTTTTCTATATTTATGAGTCTATTTCTGTTTTTTTGTTTGTTTATTTTGTCCTTTAGATTCCACATATAAGTGAAATCATGTGGTATTTATCTTTCCTTATCTGACTTATTTCACTTAACATAATACCCTAGGAAAATCCATGTTGTCATGAGTGGTAGGTAAAACTTCATTCTTTCTTATGGCCAACTAATATTTCATTGTATATATCTACCATCTCTTCTTTATCCAATCTTCTTTTTTTTTTTTTAATTGGGGAACAATGTGTTTTTTCCAGGACCCATCAGCTCCAAGTCATGTTGTTATCCTTCAGTCTTAGTTGTGGAGGGCGCAAGCTCAGCTCCAAGTCCAGTCCCCATTCTTCAATCTAGTTGCGCAGGGTAGGATGGTGGGGGTGGGGGCATGCAGCCCACCATCCCATATGGGAATCAAACTGGCAACCTTGTTGTTAAGAGGGCACGCTCTCACCAGCTGAGCCATCTGGCCACCCATTGGCAGCTTAGTGGCAGCTCAGCTTGGACACAGCTCACTGACCCATGTGGGAATCGACCCAGCAACCCTGTTCCTCAGAGCTTGTGCTCTAACCAAGTGAGCCACCCAGCTGGCCCTCTCTAATCTTCTATTGATGGACACTTAGGTTGCTTCCATGTCATGTCTATTGTAAATGAGGCTGCAAAGAACATATGGATGCATATATCTTTTTGAATTAGTGTTTGATTTTCTTTGGATAAATACCCAGTAGAAGTGAAATTCCCAAATCATAAGGTAGTTCTATTTCTAATTTTTTGAGGAACCTCCAAACTGTTTTCCATAATGGCTTTTTTTTTTTTTTTTTTTGCAATCCACCAACAGTGCATGAGTGTTCCCTTTTCTCCACATGGTCGCCAACAATTTTTTTTTTTTTTGAGGGCAGTGTCACTGGCCCTCATATGTGGGATCGAACCCAGGCCGCTGGCTTCCCAAGCCAGCACTTAACAACCGCGCCACTCAGCCGGCCCAACACTTTTTGTTTGTTGATTCTTGATTATAATTATTCTCACAGGTTTGAGATGGTTTTAATTTGCATTTCTCTGATGATTAGTGACATTGAGCATCTTTCATATGTCTATTGGCCATCTATATGTCCTCTGGAGAAATATCTATTCAGGTCTTCTGCCCATTTTTTAATTTTATTTATTAATTTTTAAAAATTCTTTTATTGTGAAATAAACATTTAAAAAAATTAGTTTCAGGTGTACAACACAGTGCAATAGTTATGCTTTTTACCCCTCAAAGTGACAACCCCCCTTCCCCAGTTCACCACTCCACTCCCCCCATATCATACATATCTATTACAATTCCTTTGACTCCCTTCCACAGTATACTCCACATCCCGTGACTGTCTATCTATTCAATTACAGTTGGCATACAATATTATACAACATCAACTTCAGGTGTACAGTGCAGTGATCAAGCCTCTACTCCATCAATGATGTGGTCTTCCTAACAAGACATGTGACCATCTGACATGCCATAAAATTTTTACAACATTATTATATTCCCCGAACTGTGTTTCATATCCCTGTGGCAATACTGTAGTTGCCTATTTATGCTGTCTAATCCCTTCCCCTTCTCCCTTATCCCCACCTCCCTCCCAACTAGCAATCCTCACTTTTTCCTCTATATCTATGAGTCTGTTTCTGTTTGCTTTGCTCGTTCATTCAGTTTTTCAAATTCCACATATAAGTGAGATCATATGGTATTTGTTTTCTCTGACTGATTTATTTCAATTAACATAATACTCTCTAGGTCCATCCATATCGTCGCAAATGGTACGATTTCGTTCTTCATTCTTCTTTATAGAGGAGTAATACTCCATTGTATAAATGTACCACAGTTTCTTAATCCAGTCATCTACTGATGGGCATTTTGATTGTTTCTAAGTCTTGTTCTGCCCATTTTTTAGTTGTGTTGTTTTTTGGTGTTGAGTTGTATGAGTTTTTTATTTTTATAAATCTTGGATATTAAAACCTTATTGAATATATCATTGGCGAGTATCTTCTCCCATTCAGTATGTTGTTTTTTTGTTTTATTGATGGTTTCCTTTGCTGTTCAAAAAGTTTTTAGTTCAATGTAGTCCCATTTGTTTATTTTTTCTATTGTTTCCCTTGCCCAAGACATATAAAAAAAGAATATTTCTAAGAGCAATGTCAGAGAGTTTACTGCCTATGTTTTATGGTTTGGGGTCTTACATTTAAGCATTTAATTCATTTTTAGTTTATTCTTGTATATGGTGTAAAAAAGTCATCCAGTTGCATTTTTTTGCATGTATCTGTCCAGTTTTGCCAACACGTTTTATTGAAGGGAATGTATTTACCCCATTGTATATTCTTACTTCCTTTGTCATAGATTATTTGACCATATATGGATGGGCTTATTTCTGGACTCTCTACTCTGTTTCTTTGATCTATGTGTCTGTTTTTATGCCAGTAATGCGCTGTTTCAATTACTGTGGCCTTGTAGTGCAGTTTGATTATCAGGAAGAGTGATACTTCCACTTTTATTCTTTTTTCTTAAGAGTGCTGTGACTATTTGGGGTACATTGTGGTTTCATATAAACTTTAGGATTATTTGTGCTAGTTCTGCGAAAAATGCCATTGGTATTTTGATAAGGATTGCATCGAATCTATAGATTGCTTTGGGTAGTATGGACATGTTAACAATGTTAATTATTTCTATCCATGAGTACAGTATATACTTCCATGTATTTGTACCTTCTTCAATTTCTTTCTTCAGTGTTTTATAATTTTCTGAGTATAGGTCTTTTAGCTCCTTGGTAATGTTTATTCTCAGTTTTTTTTTTGTTTTTTTTTTGATGCAATTGTAATGGGATGGGTTTTTAAATTTCTGTTTCTGATAATTCATTATTGGTGTGTAAAAATGCACCTAATTTCTGAATATTAATTTTGTATCCTGCTACTTTACTGAATTCGTTTATCGGTTCCAATAGTTTTTTGGTGGAATCTTTAGAGTTGTCTATATGTGGTATCATGTCATCGACAAATAATGACAATTTTACTTCCTTTCCAATTTGGATGATTTTTATTTCTTTTCTTCATCTGTTTGCTATAGCTAGACTTCCAGTACTTTGTTGAATAAAAGTGGTGAAAGTGGACATCCTTGCCTTCTTCCTGATTTTAGGGAAAACAGTTTTAACTTTTCCCCATTGAGTATGATGTTAGTTGTTTCTCTGTCTAGATGGAGACAGGAAGTCAGATTTTCTCTGTTCCAGGAAGAGTAAGGTGAGCTTTCTGTAAATGGACATCAACCCTTGCCTTGTGGGGGTGGAGTAGGGTCTTTTTGGTGACTTGATTAAGGCTACCCATCCCTCTGGTCACCAAAGTGTAGGAAGACAAAGAACTTCTTATGAGGAAAGAAATGGAAACTCTAATCTTTTCTCTTTTAAGGCTGAACATTTTTGGACCTTCATAGATTGTGATGGTTCCTGCTGAGGAAGGTCAACTGAGGATAGGAGCTGCCAACGTCTTCCTCAGGCAGCTGGCCACGAGGGAAGTGGAGTCTGGCCTGGTGGCCTGGGCTCAGTGGGATGGCGTAGGGTGTCATGGGGGAAAAGATGGTAGTGTTGGGTGGGAGTACCTATCCACCTGGTATGCGATGCATGCTTGCAGTGGGACCTTGGGAGCACAGGCTGGTTTGAATGTGGAGCTTCTTGGGCAAAGGTATCCTTGGAAAGCGGGATTTTGCTATCTTGAAGAATCATTATATCTTGAAGCCCACAGCAGCACTAGTGATTTCTTAGAATCAGACAAGATGAGTTCTTAATTGTAGTTCTCCTGGTCCTCACTGCCTGGTAGGGTAGCTAATTCCGGAGCAGCTGCTTCTGGGCGTGGCTGTGGTTTCCTTCAGCTCCAATGGCATCTGTCTCAGTTTTGTTTCATGTGACTGACTGGACAGAACTGGCTTTGGAGACACTAATAAGCATGTGGGGATTTTGGACAACAGTAAGAGGTTGGCAGGAAGCTGCAAGCAGGAGAGGTTGAACTTCCTGCTAATCTGGCATGTTGCAGCCTGAGCTGAATTCAATTTGAAAAATAAAAGTGATGTTGCCTTCCTTGTACGTTAGGCCAGTGAGGTGGCTCATTCTGGTTATGTAACAGTCTGGTGTCCTTACAGAAGCAAGCAGGGAACGACACTCTCGTCGTCGACTTCTTCTGTCTGTCACATTGCCCACTCTCTTGCCCAAATCCCTGGTTCCAATGGCTTTCCATCACTGCCAGATGAAACCCATCCTGGATTAATTTAAGTTTTTCTCTCTATTTCTACCGCTGTGCCCTGGACATCACAAAACCCCAGCCTGGTGTCACTAGGGGTATGGACCCTAAACACTACCTTCCATCCCCTTATCTTCCCTCTTTCTTTACATCTTCTTTGTTTTCCTCAAAATGACAGCTTGACCACTACCCACTTCACACTGAAAACAAATCAACAGAAACCTCTTCCACCTCCCTCCACCAAAGCTGTTCCGTTAGCAGGGTCTGGAAGGAATGATAACAGCTGATTCACATTGAGTGTTTACAACCACCCAGGGTTGCCCTACATGCTTCACTTGCTAACTCATTTCATCTATTTTTTGCCCTGTTTTATTTAAACAAAGAACAACAACAAAAACTCCAAACCAAGGCACAGAGAGACTAAGCAGCCTGACTTGAACAACTAATGAGAGACAGAACTAGGATATAAATTCAGGCAAACTGACTCCCGGAGGCCCAGCACCTGCTCGAGTTTGGTGCCTGCAACACATCAACATGGAGACGCTGAGTACAAATGTGTTGAATGAATCAATACACTAAAAAAATGAATCTTCAAAAATAAGGAGGTTGAACTCCAGCCTTAGAGTAGAATGCTAGTCACTCAGTATCAGACATGGGGGAAAATAGCAATGAGATTGGGGGAGGAAGTGGTGAAGCATAGTAAATTTGTATTTATATTTTATTTTTCTAATATGAACATAATACCTACCAGTTGAAGAGTATATGAAAATTCACAAAGGTATAAAGCAAAAAAATGGAACCCTAGTAAAATCCATTACCTTTTGAAATTCAGATCTCTCTGGAAAAAAAGAATATCACAGCCTCTTGTCATTTACACATTTTCTGTATAATTTTAGATATTTTTTTTGAAATCAGTTGTGATAAATGTCTAAGATTAAAAATGCCAGCTGCTTGTTCCTCTCCCCTCTCTAACTAATAAAGAAAAGATTCAAGGGGTCAAAATGGCTATTATAAGAGTTGATTTTGTTAATGGTAACAAAGCAATGCCCAGTGACCCTCAAAGACTCTGCAAAGCCAGATTGGAGGGTGTACCTGGACCCCCCACATCTTCCTCCATATTGAACCTGTGTGAACTGAAAAACTGAGTTACCACTACATTAGTGGTAACTATGAACTGTATACATCTAGGAGGGTGGGGTGGGGAAGAGAGAGAGAGATTAAATTGGTTCATGTTTTTATGGAGGCTGACAAGTCCAAAATCTACCAGGTGGCTGGTAGGCTGGAGACTCCGGGGAGGTTGCAGTTCAAGTCAGAAGGCCATCTGCTGGCAGAATTCCTTCTCGCCCTTGGGAGGTCAGTCTTTTCATTCTATTCTGGTCTTTGATTCATTAGATGAGGCCCTCTCACATTATGGAGAGTAATCTGCTATACTCAAAGTCTACTAACTTAATGTTAAATCTCATCCCAAAACACCCTCACAGAAACAGCCAGAATAATATTTAACCATGTATCTGGACACCATGGCCCTGCCAAGTTGACACATTAAATTAACTATCACACCCACCCAGTTCAGGTGTCAACTGGGGAATGAGCACCATCCCCCAGTAAAAAGCCTATGGAAGCTGGAGGTGGTGAACTCAGGCAGTCTAAAGGAGTTAAAGGCAAAAGGCTCTGCCAGACAGGACAGGTACTACCTGGAATATATTAGATAGAATTGGGGGCAGATCCCATTTTTTGGAGCCCTCTTTAAGTAACAATTACAAAATTAGGTACTTGGCCTTGAAAGGAGTTCTGAGGCATAAGCTTCATTTCCTCATAGTATGTCCTCTATAAGGAAGAGTTCAGGTGGAACAGAAAGAGGACAGAGGCCACTTCCCAGCATTTCTGGAGCAGGTGTATATTTGTATTATAGTAGGTGGCTGAAGGAATGAAACTTGAATGGTGAATGGGAATCATTGTGGAAAAGATTTGGCCACTAGGGGCTCTGCCTGTAAATATAACTTGCTACCTCCATGGAAGCACAACTATCTGAGCATGTCCATCTCCAGATTTCTTTCCTCTAAATCAGGGGTTGGCAACCTTTTTCTGGAAAAAGCCAGAGGGTAAATATTTTAGAATTTGTGGGCCATATGGTTTCTGTCACAACTACACAACTCAGCTCTTGTAGCACAAAGCAGTCACAGACGATAGATAAATGAATGAGCAGGGCTGGGTTCCAGTATACTAATTTTATTTACAGAAATAGAGGATGGGCCAGATTTGGCCCCCAAACTGTAGTTTGCTAACACTTGCTCTAGATCATAGGTTTTTAATCTTCCAAAACAGAATCTTTTCTTTAAATAACATCTTCCAATGACATCCAATACATAAAGTTGATAAAAGCAGCTGCCTCAGTCAAAGTTTGGGTAGGTGGGAGGCAGCCTAGGGCTCAGTCTTTCTCATGGTGGCCCCATAAAAACCTCCATTGAGCCTCCTGGGTCCTGAGGAACCCCGTGTGAATTCACCACACACTCTACCACCTTCAGGAATGACACTCACAACATTTGCTGTCATGTTACTTATTATCTCCTCGACTGCATTGTAAGACCCTTGAAAGTTTGGACCAGGGTCTTTTCATCCCTCTTCCCTCTCCATAGTGTCTGGCATTATCAGAGGCTAAGATACAGTTGTTTAGCATAGTATGAGGTCTGCAAATTAAGTTTGCGAACTCATCCTAGAAAACGTGCTACATACATACCACATTGCTGAATATCACTACAGTCACATTTGAAGTACTCCCCTTGGGATGCACAAATGCCAATGCCTAGTCCACCCTTCAAAGCAATTTTGGAACTCTTCTTCTGGAATGGTCATCAGAGCTGTCGTTGTATTACACTTGATGTCCTGAATGATTGTCATCAAAATGTCTTCCATTCAATATTTCCTTTATCTTTGGGGAAAGAAAGAAGTGATTGGGTGCCTGGTCAGGTGAGCAGGGAGGGTGTTCCAATACAGTTATTTGTTTACTGGCTAAGAACTCCCTCACAGACAGAGTGCCGTGTGAGCTGGTGCATTGCTGTGATGCAAAAGCCATGAATTGTTGGTGAAGAGTTCAGGTGGTCTAACTTTTTTAAAAAAAGATTTTATTGGGGAATTGGGGGAGGGAACAGTGTTGGGGAACTGGGGAAGGGGAACAGACAAGTTGCTGTCCTTTTATTCTTCAGTCTAGTTGTGGAGGACATCACTTCACTCTCCCATGTTGGTATCATCATTGCGCTCTTCTTGGGTGAGGCAGATCAGTCGTTGGCCTCTGGATGGCCGCTCACAGCTGCTCTTGGCAGCTCATACCAGCTGCCAGCCACTCACGCTGGCTGCCGGCCACTCACTGTAGCCTATGGCAGCCCACTGCAGCAGGCGCTGCAGCTATGCTGTCCCGGGGACTCACAGCAGCCCAGCTCCAGGTGGAGATGTTGTTGACCATCTTAGCTATAGTGTGCAGTGTCACTGGCCCTCACATGTGGGATCCAAACTGGGGCCGCTGGCATCCCAAGCCAGCCCTTAACCAATACGCCACTCGGCCGGCCCTCAGGTCATCTAACTTTTTCACGCAGCCTTTTCAGCACTTCCAAATAATGAACTTGGTTAGCTGTTTGTCCAGTTGGTACAAATTCATAATGAATCATCCTTCTGATATCAAAAAAAGGTTAGCAGTATCGTTGTAACAAGTTTGCGAACTTCATTGTCAGACCGCGTACATTGGAGAACCTGTTCTAACATGAGTCAGCCAGATGCTGGACTATAGAATGCTAGAGCTGGAAGAGGATAAGGTTTCATCTTCTTCCCAGATTGACCCCATCCACCTATTTTTCAGATGAGAGAATGAGGCCCATCTGTTCATTATATTATTTACTTCTGAACTTTTCTCTTGCCCTGGCCAGGGTTTTACTTTCTCACAGGTATTAAGTTTGGTTTGTCCCTGATTGTTTTGGAAATAGCCTTTCAAGGTTTTTCATGGGAATTATTAGGAGAAAGTAGGCTAGTGGTGTTGTTAGTATATACCTGTGTGAGTGTGAGGGGGGATGTATGATGGAGTTTGAGGAGAGAGTTGTTCAATGTGTACTATTCCTTCAATAGAAAAGGAAATATAATATATGCTGCAGATTAAGGGAATACAACTTCCAAAGGTGCTGTGATAATTAATTTTACATGTTAACTTGACTGGGCCATGGGGTGCCCAGATACCTGGTTAAACATTATTTGTGGGTATGTATGTGAGGGTGTTTCTAGAAAAGATTAGCATTTGAATCAGTAGACTGACTAAAGCAGATCACCTTCCCCAATGTGGATGGGCATCATCCAATGTGTGAGGCCTCAATAGACCAAAAAAGCAGAAGAGAGAAAATTTATTCTTTCTACCTGACTCCTTGCATTGGGACATTGGTCTTCTTCCCTTGGACTAAGGCTTACATGTACCATTGGCTTTCCTGGCTCTCAGACCTTTGGACTTGAACTGGAACTACACCACTAGCTTTCCTGGGTCTCCAGCTTGCAGAAAGCAGATCATGGAACTTCTTAGCTTGCATAATCACATGAGCCAATTCTTCCCAATAAATACCACACACACACACACACACACACACACACACACACACACACACTTCTCTCTTTTTCTCCCCCTACATATATTGGGTCGTCTGGAAAGTCATGATGCATTTTTCTATGTTTTTCAATGCAAAAATGCGTCATGACTTTCCAGATGACCCAATATATTCTGTTTCTCTGGAGAACACTGACTAAAACAACTCCCCCTCCTTATTGGGTAAATTAAATGGAATGGCAGGCTCAAGAAGTCCTTATTATCTGAGTTCTTCAAGTTCTAGAGTTGTACAGAAAGCAAAAATATACACATCATGAAAATAAATACTAAGTAATGGATTGGCCACATATAAAATCTTTTTCTGCTCAAACATCTGTCCCACATACCAAATACTTCTGATTAGAGTCTGGTGTTACAAGCACTCAATAATATCGTGCCAAAATAAAAGGACTACATAATGACACTGCAAATCTGCAAAAGAGGTAGGATTTTTCATGAAGTTGATGAAAATGATGGTGGATCACTCTCCAGATCTGTGCAAAGCCATCAGAATGACACTTTGTGTGAGACCAGTTGAAGAATGAAGAAAAAAAAGTTTACAAGGAAATCAAGATAGATTCTTCTAGAGGAGATGATTTAAGCACGAGAAACTCTTGGGAAAATTGATGATGTCTGCAAATACTTTTGTGAAAATGATTGTGCTGTAAAAATTGAAGAAGTCTGTATTACACAATCAGAGAGCTTTATCAGAAAAATTATCCTCTTTCCTAAAAGCCTGATTTATTTCTTGTTCATTTTGCAAATTAGTTTATGGTTCAAATTATAATGAAAATGTTGTTAGATGTATAAAAAGCACTAATTTCATTTTCCAGATAAAATTTCAACCTCCTTATTTTCTTGGTACCAATTATCCTCAGATAATGGGGACTGCTTTCCATAATGCTGAGGTGGGGAGAAACCTTTCTAAGCAAGATACAAAATGCCAAAGAAAAGACTGTTAGAATTGAACACTATTGGTCAAAACTTGATACTTTTGCATGACAACTCACTAAGTGAGAATCTGTGTAACACATATGATCACAAAATGTTCATAGCCATGATATGTAGAAAGCAAATACAAATCAATAAGAAAAGAGAAAAGTAACACAGGCAAAAAAAAAAGATGGTTAGTGGATTCACAGAAGAAGAAAGATGGGAACAGGGTGGGAAGTGGGTAACCAAACAGTGAAAAGATCCCACCAAGGCTGGTAATTAGGGATGTGTAGACTGAAACATCCAAACTCCATTTCAACACACAGGTTGCCTAAGATTCAGAGATAACATCCAGTATTGGTGCAGATACAGATAAATTCACACTCTCACACACATTTTCTCTCTTTTGGAGACAGTTTAGTAGGGTCTAGCAAAATTAAAATGTGTGTGCCTTTAATATAGCAATTGCACTGCTAGGAATAGAAATCTATTTCATAGAAATACACAAGTGTACACAAAACTATCTGCAAGTTATTTGCTGAAGTCTTTTAATAAAAACATTGGAAATATTGTTATTATTATGAGTAATAGCTAATAAAGGCCTCCTCTGGGTCTGTACTTTTCTAAGCACTTTACACAAGTGAACTCACTTAATCCTCCATGACAACCTTGTAAGTGACTTTATTATCCCCGTTATACAGATGAAGGACCTGAGACACAAAGTGGTAAGGAAGCAGTTTATTCAAGGTCTCACAGCTGGCAGGAGGCAGAATTGTGATATGATGTTCTCCAGGCAGTCTAGCATGAGTCTGTGCTCTATATCACTTATTATATATCCTACATCCAGGATAAGATTGGTTGAATAATTCATAGAAATTCTTTACAAGAAATACCACGACATATTGTAAAATGAAAAAAATGGGTGGCAATATAATCCCATTTATGCAATATACAAACTGTGTATGCTAGCATTTGTGTGCAGTGTGTGTGTGGTTTGTATGTATACAGAGGATGCCAAAAAATGTATACAAGTTTTGAGAAAGGAAAACTGTATTAAAATTGTAATACTCAATATATACCAATAACAAAAGATGACTGCAAGTCACGTTTGACTTCTGCAATTACAAGAGGTGCTCAAAGTGGTTACCATCATCATCCAGACACTTCTGATTACTGTAAACTACTGCTTGACCAATGTTGACCAAAGGATCCACTTGTATACATTTTTTGGCACCCCCAGTATGTGTATTGTGAGGTGTGTGTGTGGTGTGTATGTGTGTGGTGTGTATGTGTGTGTTGTGTGTGTGTGATATATATATATATATATATATATATATATATATATATATATATATGTAAATGCATGAATGAGGGGAAACAAAGAAAAACAAACTTATTAGTGTTTGCGTCTGCTAAAAGACATGTGACTGGAGGCAGGTGATGGGGAGTTGTAGGTATAGGGAGATTTGTCATTTCTACTCTATAAATCTTTGAATTGTTTACTTTTAGGGGAATATATTTTTTACTTGCATAGTTTTCAAATCTAGAAACCAAGTATTAAAGGGTTGCAGGTACTCCCGATGGTCTATGAATAGCTCAGTTTGAGGATCAATGTTAACAAGTTTTACTAGGGGGTGAATAGCGGTCCCTAGGCAGGAAAGCCTGGGTGGTTGGGGGAAGATGTCCAGTGAGCAGAATTGTGGGCTAGCAGCTCTCTCTCTTAAGCAGTGCCCCTTCACTGGGTCCATCCCAGTCCCAGTCATGGGGATGAGAGGGAAAATAGGAATATTTCTCACCTGTCACATACCCACCATTTATGAAAGGCCTGCTCATAATTGTAGTATTCTAACCAGCCAACTGTGCCACAGCACTTGTTCTCATGAGTAAAGTATGCATCTGTTTAAATAAAGACATACCAGGAACAGGGGAGGAGAAAAATGAGAGGTGTATTAACACTAGTGCATTGAACAAGGCAATGACATGCTTAATATAATTATGTCATAGTGGATTGGCAAACCTAAAGCCATTTACAATCCCTTTTGCCTTCCTCAACTATAGAATACTTTCCCAGATGCCCTTGCAAGTAAAGGGTGAACAGACTGGGTGGCTAGTCCTGGTCCACGAGATGTTCACTGGTATCACTGATTGGACTTCCAAGAAAGCTTCTTAAAGGTACAGACTAGACTGGAATGTCCAATCCGGCTTTTGCTTCTTCCCTTCTTCCTGGTCAGACCACAGATGTGATACCTAGAAATGCAGTTAGCATCCTGTAACTGTGCTAGTGAAAGTCACACATTGTATTAGTTTGTTAGGGCTGCCATAACAGATTACCACAAATTGGGTGGCTTAAAACAACTGAAATTTATTCTTCTAGAGCTCTAGACTAGAATTTCAAAATCAAGGTGTCAACAGGGCCTAGAATTTCAAAATCAAGGTGTCAACAGGGCCATGCTCCCTCTGAAGGTTGTAGGGGAGAATCCTTCCTTGCCTCTTCCTAGCTTATAGTGATGCCTATAATCCTTGGTATTCCTTGGTTTGTAGAGCATCACTCCATCTCTGTCTCTGTTGTTACATGGCATTATCTCTGTGACTGTGTCTCTTCTCATAAGGGAATCAGTCATACTGAATTTAGGGCCTACCCTACCCCGGTGTGACCTCATCTTAACCTGATTGCATTGGCAAAAACTCTATTTCCAAATAAGATCACAGGTATCAGGGTTTAGGAAATAGACATATCTTTTTGTCATAAGACACACCAAGACTGGAGAATGGAAAGATAGAAGCCCCCAAATAGCCTTGTGGAATCTCTACCAACCTTGGACAGCCTACTTATGTCTTCTTGTTGTCTGAGTTAAGTAAATTTATTACTTATTTAAGCCACTGTTGAAGTTTTATTTCGGTTACAGCTGAGCACATTCTTAACTGACAATTCTTAATTGCCATATTATCTATCTATCTATCTATCTATCTATCTATCTATCTATCTATCTATCATCTAGCTATCTAGCTATCCATCCATCTAGTCAACCAATTTTTAGGAGACACCTAAAGTGTTCCAGACAGAGTTAGGTGATGTCTTATTCTTGCCAGAGCCAAGCCTGGCACAGAGAAAGTAATCAATATTTATTTGTTATGTGCATGAGTAGAAGACTAATTCCTTGCTTTCATGGAACTTAAAGTTGAGAAGATACACACAAAGTAGACAATTTAATTATAGAGAGATTTTGTGATGGGGCTTTCCTAACTCTGACTTGAAGTTTAAGGAAGGTTTTGATGGTGGAAGAATGTATAGAAGACAAAGGGAGCAGGATCCTTTTAAGAAATGAGAAAGAATTTACAATGACCCACCTATGGTGGGGGTGGGGACTGAAGAGTGGCAAAAGGAAAGGGAGAGATTGTGTGTTTGTGTGTGTGTGTGTGTGTGTGTGTGTGTAAATATGAAAGGCAATTTGGAAACATGAGACTAGAGACATAAACACAAACACTTGAGATCATTCTTTAATATTTGAACCTGTGTATGCCAAAATGGGAAATGTGGAAGGACTACTTGTATGACTGTTGTATTTTGGGACAAGAGGGTCTATCAGTGGGATGTCTTTTAATTTTTAAGTTATCTTGCGGATATGACAATATGTACAATGTGTACCAGAGAAAAAAGGACCGTAAGATGCAAGCATCACTCTTTTGTGTTGTTAGATCCTGTTCTGGTAAACTCTTGGTTTTTGGGTCAATAGAGTCTGAAACTCAAGTTTTGTATTTTATGTAGCATGTGTTAACACTTAAGGGATGCTTCCAGTAGGTCTTGCTTTTGCACATTATCCTTATGCAGCTGTGTTTTCTGGATGAGCCCTACGAAGAGCTGATTTATGCCAAATGCTCACTCCTGACACTCGGAGTCTCGCCTTACATCTTGCTTGCCAAGGAACAGGCAGAAACAGCTTTCACTTCCATGGACTTCTTTTTCTGCATCTCTAAAATTAACCTTAAAAACTCATAAAAAAACCCCAAAATAAAATAAATGAAAACTTGCACATAGTAAGTGCTAAATATTGATTGAATGAATATATACAAATTAAAATAATCTACAATCCCGTATCTTGGGGAAATCATTGTTTTCATTTTGAGGGGTAATCAGAAGCAGGTTGAGTTTTATGTCCCATGGCCCCTAGTAGCCGGCTGGTCCTGGCCCTGGCCCTGGCCCTGGCCCTAGGTGAACACTTAGGCAGGATCCGTGGATTTTCTGTTCATCTTCACTGGTACTGATCTAGACTTGGTGTGCTCCAGACTTGGCAGATGTTTAAAGCTGAACATTTCTCTAGAGGGTTCTCTTATGGGCTCTTGGGAGAGTCCCTATCAACTTGGATCTCTCATCTTCTTTTTGTTGACATAGGTGAGTACATCTTCATAATAGCTGGTCCCTTGTGACCCCTTCACAGTCCCTAGACATCTGGATGTACCCCTCTGGACTCTTCCTATTAAGGGTTGCCTTGCCCTCTAGGGGAGCTCTTTTAGAGCAGGACCTAAGATGACCCCTCCCTGGCTTTATTTCATGACCCATCCTTTGCCCATCACACATCATTTACCATGACTTATTCAGGTTGCTCAGGCCAAACCCAGTGAAGCAGCCTCTCCTTACCTCAAACCAACCAAACCTACCTCCTTTAGACTTATCAGGCATGAGTCAGACACCAGTCTTCTGGGTACTCCAAACTACAGAAGATAAATATTATACTTTCTAAGTGGTCCAACCAAAGCCCTTTTCCTTTAGGCTTGAGGTGAGGAATAAACACTCCCACCCTAACCCAGTGGGAGAAGGGATGACATACAGCACCCTGAGTACTCTCTCCATACATCCCTCTTTGTCAACATCCTCCCCTCCCTTCTTCTATCCATGTGGTTTAGAAACCCAAGAGTCATGAATCAGTGTTGAAAAATTTGTATTGCTGTCTCTTACCTCTCTTTGGAATAGGGTTTCTGTTGTCTGCTTCATGCCAAACTTGCATTTTAAAATCCTGTTACAATTTCTCTGAACCTGGTCCCTCATCTGTAAACTGAGGTACATACAGATATGTAGCTATATCAGCCATATGGCTGCTGTGAGAACTAAAGGAGATGTCTGAACAAAGTCTTAACTGAGTCTGGCATGGGGTAGATGCTTAGCTGATGCTTCTTCCCTTCCACTTGACCCCATGCTCTTGAAGGTGTTAATTGGGGCTGGTGGTCATAATTTGCCTGGCAAATTTACTTCTTATGTCAGCTCTCAGAGGAGCAATAGGATCATCTGATTACAAAGCCCTGATAGTCTCTGAGGTCAATTTCTCTGCTGGCACCTAGATCAACCCATAGTTCAGTCCACACAGGAAGTGAAGGGAAACTCCTCTAATTATGGGCCTCCCAGTACTCCACCCAGAGGAGCTAGCATTGATGATACTTAGGGCAGACTCTGGGGGGGGGGGGTGTCACAGAATCCCCAGGACCATGTCTGAAAGGTGAATGAGAGTCATTGCTCAACAAATGTCTTCCTTATGGGGTTCCTTTGTGTCCCTGTGCAGCCTGGTCCCTACACTGCATCCCCTGGTATGGAGGAAAAAGGGGAGGGGAGGGATTATTTCCTGAAGGGAAGGGAAGTGATGCTCAGATCTGCCATTAGTGAGTGTGAGAAACTGGCTCTTCCCTTTCCCTGGCTTCATCTTGTAAAACTGAGTCTCAGAAACAGCCAAGATTTCACCAGGTGGAGGGAGGAAAAAATCTTGGAGGAGCTGGAGAATCACCAGTTACCATTTTTAAGTTTTATGGATGTAGTACCAGAGTCCTTTGACTGGGCTAGCATAGAGGATTAGGCAACACTGCCCTCTAGAGGTCCTCTTATGCTCTTAATTGTATTCTCCAACCACAGAATTTGGGGGTATCATCTTAGGCATCACAATACATTGTATTATACTTATAACAGATGGTCAGGTACATCCCTTGATGTGTGGTGATTCAGGTTTTCAAAGGAAATAAGCTTCAGGCATACACTTATCTGTACTTTCTTAATGACCTGGAAGGCCAAGTTCCAATTCAGAATTCTTAGACTTCTTGGGCTTCCCCTTGTGAACATCATAGTGTGGGAGAGCTGGTCCCTGGCTTGTATTCCACCCATCTTCTGTTTGCACATGCAGCTCCATCTGTCACTACAAAAAGATTCAAATGCACATATGTGGACACCCTAGACCACTTCCAAGCAATGTATACAGCATCCCCCCTCCCCGCACCACCCACTGCAACAGTTTCCCTTTGGCCACTTCCCAGGTCTAGGCTGCATGTACTGGAGGTGCAGCTTGCCCTTGGGACAACAGACCCCAGATAAGAGGGTGTGCAGACTCTAGAAATGATCTTAGGGCCATTTGGGTAGGGATTCCAGGATCCTGAGTCCCTGAAACACGGAAGGCCATGGTCTCTGAGTGAGCATGTTCTCCTGGTCCTATGGAATCCTCTCCCTATGTGAATGAACATATCAAAGAAGCCAAAGCAGAGTCCTCTAAAACAGAGTGCTCAGGGCAGGAATCCTCGTACTTGAGTCTAATAGCCATTCTTGACTGGGGAGTCCTTAAAGGAAGCCATATTTCTAGAAGGACATCTTGGGCTCTGAGGAAAAAAAAATCAACAATGGGTAAGCAAGAAGGCTGGAAGAGTTGATATATTGAATAGCACTGTTCAGTTGACCAAGGTGCAATGGTACCAGGTATGGGGTGAGGCTGTGCTTGACCAGCTCTCAATCTAGTGGCTCTACCTCCAGCAGCCCTCATACCAACCTCCTATACATGCTGGGAAGAAGAGGGCATTCATATGAGGAAAGCTACCATATTCAGTTTAGGAGCTCAACAACTCTGGTATGTGAAGTCCCTCTGAGACAGTTGGCCATGAGGATAAGGAAGCATTTCCCACAGGTCTGAGGAGGAGAATCTCCGAGGTTAGAGGTGTGGAAGATTGTGGGCAGTAGGAAATGAGGGGGTTCCAAGATCAATGGTATTTGGAGCAGGGGAGGCAACATGAAGAAGGCAGACAAGTTACAGTGGGAGAATAGAGAGGGCAGTGGAGTTCTGAAACAGAGGGTCTACAGAGCTGTAGGCAGCATCCCTCATTATAGCTAAACTCTTGGAACCTCCAGACAGAAAAGCCTAGAGAACAATCTGGTTACATGTATGATTCCTATGGGGATTTTGGAAACTACTGCAGGAGGGGATGCTGGGAAAAGATAGGTCTTCCTGTGATTCAAGGTAATGAGGATCAAATCAAGTGTGAATCAGAGCATCTAGATATGGCATTAATGGATCATGATTAGTTTGAACACAAAATTCAGTAGGGCCTGGGTTATCTGGTTCCAGATGCTTTTTGGAAAAATTAAAATAAAAGCAATCTAATTAACTTGTTTCATGAAGAGGAGTCTCTGTGTTATATACTTGTAGTATGTTCTTAATTAAAATATATGATATAATTGTGTGCACAAAAGAAAAAGCTTCCTACATCCTAGAGGAACACCCATCTTCAGCACGAGGCAACTGAAATGGACTTTGCCATCTTATCCTCAGTTATAATCTTTTTCCAGTTAATCTCAGAAAGACAGATGTTTCCAATTTAGCCTTGAAAAGTACACAGTAATAAAATAATCTTCAAATTAGCATGTTGGTAGAGCCTAGTGTTTACCATACATTTTGAAAAGAAGGCTCTGCCTTTGCATGTTTGCATTTCCATCAGGAAGATGGGGGGTTGCCAAGCAAGCATTATCATGTTATCTTTTGAACTTTTATGTTCAGATTCTGATTTAGACATAACATTCTTTCTTTGAAGTGCTCTGCAGAAGCTGACCAAGTATTTATGTGTTCCTCAAACATAAAGTTCCTTCTTCTTTTCTTCTTTTTTTGTTTTAGTGGTCAAAAAGTCTGCCTTTCTGATGAGACCTCATTACATCTTATTTTAAGATTTGGGAAGCTTTTGCAAAGACCCTAGAGACCTATTCAACTGTTTAAGTCTATAAGGGACTGAAAGATTCTAGGAGAGACCCATGATGTGTTTAAGTCAGAGCAAATTCAGATAAACAGTGGAGAATGACAGAAGCAGCACAAGGATAAGAACCTGGCTGACCATTTAGAGTGTTCTACTGAGGTCCACAGGAGCAGAATGTGACTTCCAAAACATGGGATATGGCCAAGGCCAACCACTCCAGCATCTCAGGAGAAAGATCTCAGTCCAATTTTCATTCCATTAATGCTAACCTTGATCTAGGATTCACTTGTGTCTCAATCTTTATCCAGATTCCAAGTCTGTGCTTGTTCAGATGGAGGGCATTATGATGCTGCCATTTCTTTGGCATTTCTCCTATTGAGAGATAGAACCTATTTCTCATCTCTTTGATCTGGACTGGCCTATGACTGTTCCAACTACCGACTAAGGCAAAGGAGTACTATGGCAGTTCCAGGTCTAGGCTTTGAGAGGATTGCAGTTTCCACTCGGGTCTCTTAGAGCTGCCAGGTAGAAAGACTAACCACTCTGCTGGAGAGACCACATGGAAAGGCCCTGGACTCCATGGAGAGGGAGAGGAGTCCTGCTGAACCCAGTCTTCCAAATGTTTCTATCAAGACACCAGATATATGAGTGAAGCCTTCTTGGACCCTCTAGACTCAGACCAGCCACCAGCTAAACAACATTTAGCTATCCCAGTCAACAGCATAAGAAACAGAGGAATCACCCAACTGAATCCTGCCTAAATTCCTGACCCACAAAGTAGTCATTTTAAATCATTACATTTTGAATCATTGATTTATGCAGCAATAAATAACTGGAACAGGAATAACTGCCACTCAGAAAACAGGTAGAGAATTTGGATATTGTCATGGTGCACTTCAATGGAGTCTATTTAGAGGGATTGCATTGTAAGAAAATAAACCCAGAAAGAGGGTTTCCTCTAAACATTTCCCCTCTTTCAAGAGGCCCAAATTCAACTAGTATCCAGGTTACATGTCGCCTAAGTCTGTCTTACCCCTGCTGCAAATAGACTTTCAATGGACAGATTCTCTCAGTCCATCAAACTGTAGTTCTGAGTTTCATATTCATTCAGCTTGGATTCAAGCCAGAACTTGCTGTCAAAACAGTATCTCACGGGGCAACTCTAACTCAGTTGGTTAGAGCTCAACCCCAAGGTTGCCGGTTCAATCCCTACATGGGCCACTGAGATGCACCTTCCACAACTAGATTGAAACAACTACTTGACTTGGAGCTGATGGTTCCTGGAAAAACACACTGTTCCCCAATAATAATAAAACAAAAACAAAAAAACCCAGTATCTCACTTGTACCCCAGGTTAGCATCTCTGATCTTTCAAATGCTCCTGGATTAAATGACTCCTTCCCCATTACTATGTTGATAAAAGATTGATGGGTAAGGTTGGTCTCCCACAAAATACATCATGATTGTCTTTAAAAGGGAATTTTCACCATGAGAATTCTCACAAATACAGCTATAATTGGGGGAAAGAAAAGAATACAGTGGAATGCAGCTTTGTAGATAAGAATAAAAAAAATATCTTAAGTTATAAAATTTACTAGCTGCTCAAGCCTCAGTATATATCACATAGACAATAAAATAAACAAAGTCAACATTATTTACTCATAATGAATAACTCCTGGCTCTAGAACCATGGATGTGTAATGGAGTTTAGCTGCTTTTTGCCGAATTGTGTTTGTCAGGTGGTCCTCTGAATGTAATGGCTTATTATGAAACTGCATGAAAGAATCTGAAGGACTGGATTATTTCTGAGGTAATATATCTCACTACAGAAAATGGTGTTAAATTGATTAACATAATGAAGTTTATTTAAGGACTCTAACAACTCTTTTTCCATTGTTAAGAAATATAGTGTGAAGCTGAATTTCCTCTCAATTTTTTTTTAAAGATTTTATTGGGAAATTGGGGGAGGGGAACAGAGTTGGGGAATCAAGGGAAGGGGAACAGACAAGTTGCTGTACTTTTGTTCCTCAGTCTAGTTGTGGAGGACAGCGCTTCACTGGCCCATATTGGCATTATCTTTGCACTCTTCCTGGATGAGGCAGATGGTCACCAGCCACTGGACGGCCAGTCACAGTGGCTCTTGGCAGCTCACGCTGGCTGCTGGCCACTTACGCTGGCTGTCGCCCACTCACAGTAGCTCATGGCAGCCCACTGCAGCAGGGGCTGCAGCCTACGCCATCGCTGGTGACTAATGGCAGTCCAGCTCTAGGTCGAGCTGTTGTTCACCATCTTAGCTATAGAGGGCAGAGTCACTGGCCCTCATGTGGGATCCGAATTGGCGCCCTGCTGCTCAGAGCTGGTGTCCCAAGCCAGTTCTTAACCAACACGCCACTCGGCCGGCCCCTCTTAATTTTTTTAAGTTCATATTTTGAGAGTTTTTCTGTGCTGCATGATGACATTTTGACGTGATGGATTTCTGGATAGAAAGCAAAAAACTCAACTGGTTTAATTTCCCTAGAAAAGGTCTCAAATCACATTTATTATGGTCCTTCATTCAGTAGGAATGTCCTGGATGTGTACTGAATTGACATTTTGGTTTCTGTTAGGGTAGTGTGTGTCTTTTAGGAGACTCATGAATTCTCTATGAGGATTCTATTCTATATATTTGGTTTTAATTTTTATGACATTATAAAAAAATTAACATTAGCCATATTCTGAATCATCTGAGTGACATTATTATAACCAAGTACTGCCACATACTTTCAGTGCCTTTGCTTGTTTGAATTTAATTTATAAACTTATTTCTAATTTATAGTTGCATAAGAACTATACATATCACTTCAGCCCCAGCTTTATTTTTGCATATACTTTATTAAGCTTATTTCTTTGTGCCAGGCACTGATCTAAAAACTATACATGTATTATTGCCTTTTCTCTCCAAACAACTCAGTGAAGAACATAGTATTACCACTATATTGTATATGAGGAGTGAATACAGAGAGCTAAGTTTCAGTAACAGAAAACTCAACTCAAAATTTCTTGAATGATAACAGAGATTTGTCAACTCACAAAATTAAAAGTCCAGAGGTAGAGTGAGCTTCAACCTGGCTATGATTTGGCCAGAGCTCTGTAGTTACTTTGGCTCATCCCCTCCTGCATATCAGCTTTATTTTCTGGTTGGCTTCAATCAGGATCACAAGATGGCTGGTTTCATCTGCCAGGACCACGTTTCTTCATTTACATCTAGGGAGAAAGAATCACTCCCACACCAATACTGGTTTTACTGTGACTGGGTTGCTACAAACCAGTCTCTGTGGCCAGGAATATGTTTTGCACTGATCAGGTTAGGCTTCAGGCAATTACCATGTCAGTGGGGTTGGGATTATGATGCTTGGCTCCATAGACCCACCAAAGTCTGCCCAAGAAGTTGAGGGAGACTTATTCCCACATAAAGGACATGGCTGCTACCAGTAGAGATCTGCTGAAATGGGGCCGAAGGTAGAAGTAGTCACAATTTTCACCTTATTTAGTAAGTTGCTCAAGGTGATGTAGTTAACAAGTAGTAGATAAGATTCTGATCCAGCAGACTGACTCTAGAGTCAGTTGTTTTAACCCATATAATACAAATCTAAATATCTTTATAATAAAAATTTATTTGAGTGAACATCAAGTCTATTCAATTTTAAGGAAGACTATACTCTATGTAAGAGAATTTTTTTTTTTTTTTTTTAGCTGAGCCATCCTGCCACCTGTTGGCAGCTCAACGGCAACTCAGCTCGGGCTGGCCTCGAACAGCTGTTGCTCAGAGCTCAGCTCGCACTCTTGAGCGAGCTCTTAACCAACTGAGCCACTCGGCCGGCCCTGTAAGAGAATATTTTAAAAGGAGAAAGAGAAAAGTAAAGTAATTCTGTATCAGTTATCTATGCTATGTAAGAAATCACCCCAAAACTTAATGGCTTATATTTTGTGGTTTGTATGGATCAGGGATTCAGGAAGGGCTTGGCTGGGTCATTCTGGCTCCTGTCTTTCATGTGGTTGAGGTCAGACAGTGGCTGGAGCTGGAACAGCTGGGGCTTGCCATATATTTCTTGCTTCATTTAGTCTCAGAGACCCTTCATGTGGTCTCTCTGCATAGGCCGCTTAGGGCTTACTGCCAGCATGGTGGCCTCTGAATAGATAGATGGTTGACATAGTAACTCAGACCTCCAGAAGCAAGTGTCCCACGAAAACCAGGGGGAAGCTTTGTCACCTTTTGCCATCTGGTCTCTGAAGTCACACAACATCCCTTTCACCAGTTATGAGCCTATCCAAATTTAAGAGTTAGAAACATAGACTTCCCATCAGTGTGGGAGGGTTGTCAGTCAATTGCAAGTAAATGGTGTGGATTGTGAGGTATTGTCGTCATCTTTGGAAAATACAATCTGCCACAATTTCTATACTTCTGTTTTTGATGGGTTCTTGAGATCTTTAAAACAGAATTAACACATAATGAGTAGCCTATAGAGTTGCTTAGAGACACCCATAGCTGTTGCTTGCTTTCAAATTTCAACTGACTTCTTTAAAACATGGTTTCAGAGGAAAGTGGTAATTTGTTCCTCACCATAGCTGTATTATGCAGGAATTTACTTCTGGGTACCTTTTTTTTTCAATGGCAAGAACTTTGTTTCTCATGTTTGTGAGTTAGAAAAGGATAAAATTGGGAGGTTGGGGATAGAAAAGAGAGATCAAGAAGAGAGGTTTTTCCACTAAAATTTGGGCTAATGGAAGGAAAATGAGGAAAAGCTAATCTGGGACTTGGAACATATTCTCTTGTCTGTGGGAGGGAGGAAGCTGAGACATTAATCAGAGTTGCTGACAGCACCTGTTTTGCCTTGACGTGATACAGGGCAAGTCAGGCTGTGTACCCCAGGTGATGGGAGAGACTATGAAGAAATATCTACTCATTCATATGGTGGAAGAACAGGGCTACACAAAGCTCCCCGAACATCCAAGCTGCTCCATGTCTCTACAATCACACCAACAATGAAAAATTCCATGTCATAACACTAGTTACAAAAAATGAAAAAGAAATTTTATGCTCATTATCTGTAATAAAGAAAAGCAAGCATTTCAGTAAAATCAGAAGAAGGCAGATTGGGAAATTTTACTGACTATTAGAGCATGATAAATAGAACTTAATAATAGAAAACCATTACTGCAGATTTAATATGCATAAAATATCATTGGCAAATTAAAAATAGAATGATTGTATGATCCAGCAATCTCATTTCTGGGTATTTATCCAAAATAATTGAAATAAGGATCTGGAGTACATTATTTTCATTCCCGTGTTCATTGCAGAATTATTCACAATAGCCAAGGTTGTGGACAACCTCACTGTCCATTGAGGCATGAATGGGTAAACAAAATATGGTGTATAAACACAATGGAATATAATTCATCCTTAAAAAGGAAGGAAATTCTGACATATGCTACACCATGGATGAACCTTAAGGACGTGATGCTAAGTGAAATAAGCCAGTCACAAAAGGACAAATATCATATGATTTCACTGATATTAGGTATCTAGAGCAGTCAAATTCATTGGGGCAGAAAGTAGAATGGTGGTTTCCATGGTAAGGGGAGAGGGAATGTGGAGTTGCTGTTCAATGGGTACAGAGTTTCAGATTTGCAAGATGAAAGAGTTCTAGAGATATGCTGTACACCATTATCTCTATAGTTAATAATACTGTATTGTACACTTAAAAATTGTTAAGAGGGTAGGTCTCATGTTATACACTATTTGCTACTATAAAAAATATTTGGTAATTTACTTCATAGATTGCCTTTACGCTTACATTTTATGGATATAAAATGTTACCAAAGAGGACTTCTGGTAAGATGGCGGAATAGACAGACGCTGTGCCAACTGCCTTCCAGAATCACACCAAAATTACAATAATTTATACAACATTCAACCCTGGAGGTCCCCAGAACACTGGATGAACAGAACCTCTAAACAAAGGACCTAAAGAGGAGGCCAACTCGATTCTGGTAGGAGGGGCGGAGATGAGAGAGGATGAACCCCGTGAGTGAAGCCCCAGCTTGTAGGGAGGCTTCTCCGGTTGGGGGAGAGACTCTCCGGCCACAAACCGAGCTCACTAGCCCAACGTTTCTTTGCCAACAGAGGAGTTCCACGATAGCTGGCAGTAGAAATTAGGACTCTCTTTGCTCAGCTTGGTGAGACTGAGAGCGGCTAGGGAACCAGTGGGGCTGGCAAACAGACTAGCTCACTGGTGAGCACTCACCCGGTTCCTGGTGGAGGGAGAAGCTGTGTGAGCAGGGCCCAGGAGCCTACAGGGACAGACCGAATTCAGCGCCTTTGGCACGGGAGCTGGAGGTTTTGGGACTATTGTTCCCCTGGTGTGGAGATTGCACATGAGTAGTCTACAGGAAGGTGCCATTTTGTCAGGTCCTCAGGTCAGGGACCACATAGGTCTGGTGGAATTGGCACAGGAGTGCATGTGTGCGTGCATGCGCGCGTGCACATGCGGCCTTGGATCTCACCCTCTGTCCTGCTTGTGCTGCATTGCCTGGGAAACGCTGGGCAGGTGAGCTCTGCTCATTGAGAATCGGGAGTGCTGAGCCACCTTGGGTCCCTGCTTTCTGCACTGGGAGTGCAGAGTTGTGAGGCTGGTGATTGGTTGTCGGGCTGCTTGGCCTCATCTACGAGTGGCTGATTGGCCCAGGCTGAGGCTGGGAGTTTTCCTGAGAGTGTTGGGCCAGGAGCTGTGCACCTGCATGATCCAGCCAGGGCTTTCCTTGTGATCTATCTAATACATCAAAGCAATCCCAGAGCGACAGCCAGAATGAAGAAACAAAGAAACACGTCAGAAGTAAAAGATCAGAAGAAACCTCTAGAAATGGAACTAAATGAAACAGAGGGATCCAACCTTTCAGAGACAGAGTTTAGAACACTGATGATAAGAATGTTTAACAAACTTAGTGAGGACATAAGGAAGGATAGAGAAATCATAAAAAACAACCAGTTAGAACTAAAGAATGCAATAACTGAAATGAAGAACACACTCAAAGGAATCACCAGTAGATTAGATGAAGCAGAGGATCGGATCAGTGATTTGGAAGACAAAATAGCAGAAATCACCCAGTTGGAACAACAAAAAGACCAAAGAATAAAACAACAATGAAAATAGTTTAAGAGCCCTATGGGACAACATACACACAACAATAAACACATCATAGGAATTCCAGAAGGAGAAGAGAAGAAGCAAGGGGTCGAGAATGTATTTGAAAAAATAATGACTGAAAACTTCCCTACCCTGGTGAAGGAAATCAACATACAAGCCCAGGAAGTGCAGAGAGTTCCAAACAAGCTGAACCCAAACAGGTCCACACCAAGACACATCATAGTTAAAATGGTAAAGGTTGAAGATAGAGACAGAATCCTATTAGCAGCAAGAGAAAGACAGCAGGTTACATAAAAGGAACTCCTAATAGACTAACAGCTGACTTTTCTACAGAAACTCTGCAGGGTGGCAGGAGATATTCAAAGTGACACAAAATAAAGGCCTACAACCAAGATTGCTCTACCCAATATGGCCATCACTTAAAATTGAAGGAGAGATAAAAAGCTTCTCAGAAAAGAATAAGCTTAAGGAGTTCATTACCAACAAGCCAGCATTGCAGGAAATGTTAAAAGGGTTTTTTTAAACAGAAGAAAGAGGTAAACAAGCTAACCTTGGAAGACCAACAGTATAAATAACAAAATGGCAATACATATGCCCCTATCAATAATCATTTTAAATGTGAATGGGCTAAATACTCCAATCAAAAGACAGAGAGTGGCTGAGTGGATAAGAAAATAGAATCCATGTGTATGCTGTTTACAGATGGAATAAGATGTTTCATGCAAATGGAAAGGAGAAAAAAAGCTGGAGTAGCAGTACTTATTTTGGACGAAATAGACTTTAAAATGAAGACTACAATAAAAGACAGAGAAGGGCACTATAACCCTAATAAACATCTATGCACCCAACATAGGAGCTCCTAATTATATAAAACAGATTTTGACAGACATAAAGACAGAGATAAACAGTAACACTATCATAGTAGGGGACTTCAACACCCCATTGTCACCAATGGACAGATCCTCTAGACAGAAAATCAACACGGAAAGAGTGACCTTAAAGGACACTTTAGACCAGCTGGATTTCATCGATATTTTTAGAGCATTTCACCCTGAAACAACAGAATATACATTCTTCTCAAGTGCACATGGAACATTTTCCAAGACAGACCATGTTAGGCCACAAAACAAGTCTCAGTAAATTTAAGAAGATTGAAATCATATCAAGCGCATGTAAAGGAAAAACTAATGGTTGCTGGCTGGGAGGGGGTGGGGATGAGGGAGAGGGGGAAGGTTTTGTACAGCGTAGGTGGGTGACTACAATGTTGCCACAGGGATATGGGAGGCAATTCTGGGAATTTAATTGATAATGTTGTGAATGATTTGTGGGGTGTCAGATGGTCACATGTCTTGTCGGGGAGACCACTTCATGGATGGAGTAGAGGCTTGATCACTGCACTGTATACCTGAAGCTGATGTATAATATTGAATGTTAACTGTGATTGAATGTATACATATAGTCACAGGATGAGGAGTAGAGTGTGGGAGTGGGGTCAGGGGAGTTGTAGTAGATATTATGATATTGGTGGGGAGGAGTGGGGTGGTGGACTAAGGAAGAGGGGTTGGCACTTTGAGGGGTAAAAAGTATAACTATTGCACTGTTGTAAAAAATAAATTAAAAAATAAAAAAATTAAAAAAAAAAAAGTTACCAAAGAGACATGGCGTCTGTAGATTTACTTACAATTTCTCCTTTCCCACCTGATTTTTGCCTTAGAATTTCTCCAAATTAAACCATACCTTGGAGCTCTTAGAAAACTAGGTCTCATGGCTGATGGTGAGCACTACACTGATACCAGCTTCTTAGGGAAACTGTATGTGGTTGTAATTTTTTAAAATAAAAATTTCATTAATAGTGCATCTGAGTCTATAATGTGAGCAATTTTCTAAAACTGCTTTACCGTAGAAAACATGCAATGAAGTAGGAGCTCTTAATTAACTGCTTTCATGGTTGATTACCCCTGTATTGCTTGTATTTTCAACCAATTTTCAGAAATAACTTTTGCACTTCAAAATGAGCACACAAGGTCAGGAGAGTGACTAAAAAAATGTAAGCTTGCAAGAGCAGACTATCTGTGCCATTTTAATTATTTCTGGTCTTAAAACATTTTGGGGGCTGGCCAAGTGGCTCAGTTGGTTTAGAGTGCAAGTTCTGAGCAATAGGGTCACTGGTTTGATTTTCAAGTGGGCCAGTGAGCTGTCCCCAAGCTGAGCTGCGGCTGAGCTGCCAGCAGGTGGCAAGATGGCTCAGCTGGTGAGAGCACATGCTCCTAACAGCAAGGTTGCAGGTTCAGCTCCCACATGGGATGGAAAGCTGCAGGCCTGCCCCCACCCCACACACACACACAACTACGATTGAACACTGCACCTTGAGCTGAGCTGTCATGAGCTGCCGATGGGAGGCTGGATGGCTCAGTGTGCAACAAGTTTGCCTGTTCGACTCTCACATGGGATGGTGGACTATGCACCCCCGCAATTAGATTAAAAGCTGCGACTGGACTTGGAGCAAAGTTTGTGCCCTCCACAGCTAATATTGAAGGACAACAACTTGACTTGGAGCTGACGGGTCCTGGAAAAAAAAATGTTCCCCTTTCCCAATTCCCCAATAATGTTCCCCTCCCCAATTCCCCAATAAAAATCTTTTAAAAAAAATATATATTTTCTACTGAAGTGATTTATTCATTTTTAAGTATTTAATGGTTTTTAAAAATCAATCTTCCACTTCTCCACAATAGAACAAAAACATACTTTGGGAATAGAAGGTATTATTTTCATAGTTTCTGAATAAGCCAGTGACCAGGAGCTTTCCCAATGAGGAGGTTGTGGCTCCAGTTTTAAAGTTTCTCCTTTCTCTTGAAAAGCATCTTATCTATAATGATGTTTCATATTTAAAAATATATAATTGTGCAAACTATTCTCTAGGTTAAGAATTATTAAGAAGAGACCACTGAGTATGGTGAAAATGAATCTCAGGGTTCTGTAAAGATCTTAATAGGTTACCACATTCAGACCCTCAGGGACAATCGAGTCCTAGCTCTTTCCTTTTCCAAATGAAAAAGAGGGGCATGAACTCTGTTGTCTTACCTGACAATGTGACAGAATGCTGTAAATCCAGCCTGGAAACTAGAAAACCTGGGACAGGAGTTTGCAGTATCTATGATCTTGGCCTCTGTGTTAGTCTGCTCAAGCTGCATAACAGTGTCATAGACTGAGTGGTTTAAACAACAGAAACTTGTTTCTCATAATTCTGGAAGCTGGAAGTCCCAATGCCAGCTGATTTGGTTTCTGGGGAGAAATCTCTTCCTGATTTACAGAAGGCTGCCTTCTTGGTATGTCACCACATTGGGGGTTGGGGGTGGGGAGTGAGAGAGAGAGAAAGAGAGAGAGAGAGAGAGAGAGAGAGAGAGAGAGTTCTTCATCACCAGGGCCCCGCCCTCATGACCACATTTAACCCTAATTACCTCCCAAAAGCCCTATCTCCAAATACCATCTCCTTAATATGGGGGTTAGGGCTTCAACATATGAATTTTAGGGAGATGCAATTCAGTCCGTATCAGCCTCTCTTAGTTACCTTCCTTCTGGAATAGATTCCGAGTTCTGATTTTCTGGGACATGTTCAGGAAGAGAATTACTTCTCAGTATCTTGATTTTAATATCTGAAAAGTGATTCTTTCCAGCAACTTCTCAGAAATGTCAGAGTTTATTTAGATAATAATTGCATGTTCTAAAATACTAAATCTGATGCCTTAGATGTAAAATTTAATGATTGTGATCATTTTTTGAGAAATTTTACTATAAACATATTTTTATTAGGATTCAAAATACCTTTTAACTTGTAGGGTCCACTTGGTGTAGTATAATGAGTTTTAGTCTATTGTAGATGTCTCAAAGCTTAGGTTCTAGCTCTGGCTCTGAAATTTGCAAATCTAAACTGTCAATTTTCCCATCTCTAAAACATCCCTTCCCTCCAAAATATTTGGGAAAGAGGGATGAATGTCCCTCCTCTGCTCCTAAGGTTCCTGTGAATTCTCAGAGCTATGTTCCCAACTTTTTTAATTTAAGCTCCATTTACTTCACCTTTGGTCTCATCTGGAATCCGTTGACTTAATTGTGCATGAGTGTTGGTGTGTGTTCTGTGTGTGCATGGGCATACACATTTGGTATAAAGGACACTGATTGAACAGGGTCTTTATTCTTAAGTGATAATTATCCAATACCAACCAGCTTAGAAAAAGATGAATGTGTTGATTCATACAAGCAAACAGTAGAAAGAACAGGCATGACCAGAACTAGAGCTCTGTTTTTCATTTCTTTTTTCTTTTGTATACATACCATCATTCTTTAAAATTATTTTTCTCCATAGTGCTAGAATTATTGCTGCTGGTAGCACTGGCGTACACCTTCCTGACATTTCACTCTGGCAGGAAAGGGCTTCTTCCAGCTTCAGCTGAACAAAATTGGGTGAGGGTTCTGATTGGCCATGCATCCTGGGCCAGCTGGAAGAGCCTAGCTGGGACTAAGAGCTTCCCTTGGACTCATGTGGCATGGAGGTGGCACTAAGCAGCTCACATGTGAACCACATGTTAGAGTAAAATAGTTTCTTCAAAGAAGAAAGAGGAGCAAAGACATGATCACTACGGGAATTGTGAGCTGGGCAGCCACCTCATTTCTCAATCTGTTTTTACTACAGTGAGACAGGCCTCACGTCCCTCTTTGTAGCTCTGTGGAGCTTCTATTTACAGCTTACTACACATAGCATGTGGGTGAATCAGATTTTATTGAAGGACTGGGGAAAACCTAAGGGAATAACAACATATGGTGAAAAGAATTGCAAACCATATGCTGACATTGCCCATGGTCTAAGGAGCAGCATGCAAGGTAGTTAATCTTCCATAGGGGACTCTGTTCTGATAAACCCAGTTTCTGCCCTCAGGCCTCCACCTCTCTGTGCCATATCTCTCTTCCTTCTCTTCCTCTAAGTTCCACCTTGTCTCTCCACCTGCCATTGGGGAAACCCTATCACAGGGATTGGTATGCCCCAGGAGACATCGTTTTCCTCCCAACAGTGCTTTCCCGAAGTCTTAGCAAGTCAGCCTAGAAATATCAGCCCAGGGGCTCTGGGAGGACAGACTGTGGTGGCTTTTGCCACTCTAAGTCCCCCAGAATTGTTCAGGCAGTGGACTTTGGTACCACTGCACTAAAATATCTTGGGTCAGACTCTTCCATGAGACTATCCTGACAGACTTTCCAAGGGTGTTCTTTATGCCCTGCCCACTAGTGTGAGTTTCAGAAATGCAAGATTGTATTCCTGATCTTCTAGCAGAAAGAAAGAGATTAATGCCTTCCTCATAATTCCATAACTGCAAGGCCTACTTACTCACAATGGAGTTCTGTTCACCTTGGATTTCAAATCATTTCCCTTTGGCTCTGTTGGGGATAATAACTGGCCCATTACTCAGCCATACTCAGTGTCTGCTCCTTTGGCTACTAAAAAGAACTTGCCAACACACTGAATTTCCTGCTCAGAGAGGCTTGATTAGCTTCTTCAATAAGGATCATATTTCCTAATCTCTGCCTGGGAAAAAGGTTGTTTTTGTTTTTTATTTCTCACTCCAGTATGCAAGTTATTTTAATTTGGGTATCCATAGCAAGCATGAAAATTTCTTTGAAATTTATGGTTTATCTTAAAATTAATGTAAATTTTGTATTCTATTCCATTACATTTCTGTTTATTATGTAAGTAGTGTTTTAAGGCACTTTCTATTGAGAAAAATATATTTTTTGAAAAGATGTTTCATATACATCCTGTTATCTTGTTATTTTCTAGCTTTGAGTAAATTTTGGCAATGAGTTTGAGAAGGCCAGTAATATGGAATTACAGTACAGCCTTACTGCTCCCCTCTCCTCCAACCTCCAGTCTTCTAGAGCAGCTTTGAGGCAACCCAAGCCTTTGTAAAACTGAATTATAGGACATCTAACTTCACCCAGGTCTTACAAGGTGATGAGTGGAAAAGGACTTTCCAGACAAGCTTAGGACAGTCAGGATGCCCTTTGGAAACACTCATACCTTCTTTCAACAACTTCCTGACCTGGGAATTCACTTTCCTATATTCACTGGCCTCTTAGGAATCACTGATTCAGATATGTAGCACTACCAACTCCTGGTCAACTCCTAAAGTCAGGAGGTGATGATCTTGGGTTGGGTGTGTTGGTGAGTCAGGACATTCACACTCCTCTGGACTGGTGGATGTGCTTTCCTGCCCAGTATCCATTCACTCTACTCTGATAACCACACCCCAATATCCCTCTGGGAACCACCCCATAATCCACTTTCATTCCATCTACTTCCGGTGGTTTTGGCTCCTTCAAGGTGCAAAACATATGACTCAGATAAGGCCAATGATGGTGTCTTTGTTCCCAGGCCCCAGACCCAATATGACTCAATGAAAGAGAACAAAATGCAATCCTATTGGGCTTGAAGCCTGGAAGATATACAATCTAGATCTTCTCTAGACATCTTGTGATCAGGAAGGGAGAGACTGTCTGAAAATAAGGCCAAAACACAGAATAGGCCTTGGCCAGTAGCCCATGTGATGAAAAGAAACTGGGTCCTGGCAACATTGTGTGGCATTTACAAAAAGTTATGCTTGAAGCCAATAAAACCTCCAAACTTTTCAGTTATCTTAGCTAATAAATTATTATTATTATTATTATTATTATTATTATTATTATTTGGCTTAAGCTTATTTGGGTTGGATTTTTGGTGTTTTAGAACTGAATGAATTCTTACTGTATGCTCCATGTAAGCAGGGATCTTGCCTGCTTAATTTACCACTGTATCCATAGAGCTGAGAAAAATGGTTGGCACATAATAAGTACTCAAGAAGTATTTGTTGACTAAATGATTGATAGATAAATTAACACCAGGAGTAAAAATTAGCAAGCAGCAGATTCTGGAATAGGAAATGGTTAAATCAACATTGAGTGGAAGTCACAAGTAATCCTCTGTTCCTGGTTATAAAGTTGGCAATACTTATTAAGTGGTAGTGAAAATGCTGGTCTAATTTTCACCTGCTGTGTGTTGGAGCTCACACAGTAGATTACCAAGGGTAACACTAGGTGACTTGGTAGGAAGAATTCCAGTGTTGGGGTATGCTGGTTAATTTTTGTGGCCTTCAGTGAGGGCTTACAAGAAAAATGCATCTTTAGGCCAAGTACAATTTGTCATTACTTAATTTTGATGACAGCCCCCAGTCCTAAATTCACGTCACAAAGAAGTGAGTTGATAGAGTGTAACCTCTAAGTAAGGCATTACCTCTTAAGACCATCTCAAATGTGACTGTGGAGGATAATGGACAAGAAGATCTTCCAAGAGGGTGAAACCATGAGCCATGGAAGAAAATGGGCAAGGAAGAGCATCCAGATTGGCTAAGTAAGCATTAAAGTTCAATGCCAGGGAGTAAGCCTTGTTGTTTTTATCCAGCAGGACATGATATGTGCTTTGGATTGGTGAGCACTGTGTTATTTCCAATTCTTGCCTTCCCCAAATGGTGGGTTTATGGCACGTATCTTATTCTCTTCCTACCATTGTATATTGGGTGTCAGCAGTTATTAAAGTGATCATTTAGTTATATACTATCATATTATGAGGCATAGCATTTTTCCTTGACTGACATGATTGCTTATCATCCAGAGATCCTAGGCTTGATGCTGGTTTAGATTTGGATTATTTTCTTTTGAAAAAGGGCAAAATACCTCGGAGAAGATATTTTAAGTAGGTGAAGCAACTTGAAAGGTGTGGGAATAAGAATGTGTGTGTGTGTGTGTGTGTGTGTGTGTGTATGTGTGGTGTGTGTGTATGTATGCACACATGTGCACAGCCAAAAAGGATAGACGAATTTTCCAGGGGGATATGAGACATTTCTAAAAATTAAAAGCCTTTAAGCAATGATAACCCAAAATAGGGTGGATTCAGAAGTCAATGAGCATGGAATTTGAATACCCTCTTCTGAAGAAGGTGAGACAAGCCAGGACAGCTAAAGCTCACAGTTGATAAAGCGAGTCCAATTCTTGACATATTTGAATTTCAAATCTAATCTGTGTTAGTTTAGGCTGGAAACCAGGTCACAAAGTGTCATATTAGAATGCGAGGAGAAAACCTGGAGGTCCCAACCTTCCAGTTAATGTGACAATCAAAACTCTCAAAAACTTCACTTGGTTGAGGAACACTAAAGGAATAAGGACTTACTTTCAGGAGAATATCTGGGAGTAACATGGCAAATCTATACTTACCTTCCTGAACAATCCTGAAGAATAAGCAACAGATAAATAATGCCCTCATTCTCTACTAGAAGTAGCTCATTCTGCATAATGTGATTTGGACTCTAGATAGGTCAAACTCTTCATCGAGTCCCAAAATAGCTTCATAAAATTCACCTAAGGGACAACATATGCCCAAAGTTTATTTCAAGGTTTGACTTTGGCTCGAGAGTTTATCCTAAGCTACCCTGCTTCTAGCAGTTGGAAACAGATACCTGGGTTGCAAACTGGTCTTTTCCCATGGCTAGGTCTGATCTGGATAGAGCTTGTGCTAGAGTCTCTGGACCCTCTTGGTTTGGACAAATATCAGGGGGTGGGGCACTATTACCCATAATTTACTATTTGTCCCTCTGTAGGCACCCTAATATGGGGCTGCTGTTGACAAGATGGGCTGTGTTACATGGAGGAAAAAAGATCCTGGCTTTCTTAGTATAAAAAAAATTTCCAAACTAATGAAAACTTAAGGAACTGAATGCTTATTACATGTGATTATCAAAGTAAAGCATTGTTTCAAAATGTTGTTGACACAGGTCTTGGAACTGTGAGTTCATAAACATAGTGCTGTCATGGGTGGAAGAAAATTCCAATCTAGATTATTTTTAGAGAAAATTGTAGTTTTTTGTTTCTCCTAAAATAGAAAGGATCATATTTTCAATGTCTCTGTGGCTGTATCATGTTAATGAGGATAGTAAAAATATGTGGCCCTAACTGTGGTTAGATACACCACTCAGGCGGTATGCACATACATAGCTCTTTTCTAAAAGATTTAACACTTATTTATTGCATATGTATTATGTCTAACATACTGCTAAGTGCTGAAGGAATATAAAGAAGTATGTTACATATGATACATTTATTCCTTCCCCATCAGGAGTGCCACTGAGTTACAAGGGACGGTTAGGGAACAATGTAAGGCAGTTTAGAGTTATGTACCACCATGATGGACGGTCACTGTGGCTTTGTTCAGACCCCCTTCTGTTGGCTTTTGGCCAGATCATGGCAGCTTTATCTCCAAGCAACATTACCATACCTCCCATGTTTATTTTATCTAAATGTGGCTTTCAACTCTGCACCAGTAAGGGTCACTCCAACATATTTTTCTAACTCGAGATTTATGTTTTGGGATAAAATCTTCTGCAATATAGTAATATTTTCCTTCATATAAATGAAAACCTGAGCTATCTGAACACCTTTAGAAATACAGTTTTGAATAGTCAAGTTTTCCAGACACTTATGGCCCAGTCCTTTGAGGAAATGGGGTGGAACACTTTCTCCAATTTGTTATCTTGAAAATGATTAACCATTTTTGATTCAGGGTTCCCAGTAACTTCAATCCTACTTCAAATCAGCAAGCATTTATTCATGGTATTACAGCTAGGGGAGGTACAAGGACTACTTTGTGAGTCTCTACCCTTCCAGAGTCACAGGCTAGACCAGTGATTCTCAGCCCTGGCAATCTATCAGATGCATCTGGAAAATTTAAAAAATATATAGATGCCTAGGCCCCAGTTCTAACCAGCTGAATGTGAACTTCTGGGTCTAGGACCCAGACAGCATTTATTTTATTTTTAAATAAACAGCACTTTAGATGATTCTAATAGACATCTAGGACACTGTTCTAGAAAAACAGACTGAACCAACAACAACTTGATAAATATAATAAATAAAGTATAAAGAAAGGCTGGGAGAGATTAATATCAACTGGGAATATTGAAAAGCTCTTTTTGAAGAATGCAAGTTTGAAGCTGGTACAGATTGCTGAAAGTTTTGCGTTTTTATGTCTGCCTTTCATAATTTCTCCCCCTCCCCCATTTTTCTGTTCTATTAATAGGTGATTAGCTGTCCCTTCCACAGCTGAGGGTATATGTCTGTAGCAGCCCATTTCTAATATAATATATCTATGCATCTGGGGCTAGGAAATTTAATTTCTAAGTTTGTTGGAATTGAATGAAAATTAAGAATAAATAGGTTACACTTCCCACTGATGGAACTAGGACTCCATGGAGAAATGGTTGACTCTAGGTCTGGAGCAGGAAATGTATACAGTGAACCTAGCTCATCTTGTTATACCAGAAAGCAAGGAAGCTATCAAAGACGAATGGAGTCATGTCATAAGCACACACATCCATCTTGAGGAGGCTCCCATAGGCCAAAGAGGAAACAATTTAAGTATCAGGAAGGATAATAGCTGCAATGGATTAAAATATGTTAAATATCCAAGGGTTCATAACGATACTAAAACCCAAAAACAATAAAAGCAGGAAAACCCCCAACCTTAGTGGTGAGCTGGAATTACTAGGGAACTATGAAAATTCAAAATTAAAGGGAAGCATCAAGTATTTGTCCTCCCTATTTTGTATTTACACTTTCAGAGTAAACAAGTAGTTGTTGGGAGAAAGTTCTCCTCTTTTAGCAGATTTCGGGTTAATCAATGAAGAAGAAATTAGAAAAAATCACATTTTGTGACCCTCAGTCCAGGCAATAGTCATCAATGGATCTATCTATCTATCTATCTATCTATCTATCTATCTATCTATCATTTCTATCTCAGCTATTTTTTTAAAAAGATTTTATTGGGGAATTGGGGGAGGGGAACAGCATTGGGGAACCAGGGAAGGGGAATAGACAAGTTGCTGTCTTTTTTTTTTTTTTTTTAGGTTTTTTAAATTGGGGAATTGGGGGAGGGGAACAGTGTTGGGGATGCCGGGAAGGGGAACAGAAAAGTTGCTGTCTTTTTGTTCTTCAGTCTAGTTGTGGAGGACGTTGCTTCACTGGCCCATGTTGGTATCGTCGTTGCACTCTTCCCGGATGAGTCAGATCGGTCGCCGGCCTCTGGCTGGTCTCTCACCGCGGCTATTGGCAGCTCATGCTGGCTGCCAGCCTCTCACACTGGTTGCCGCCACTCACTGTAGCCTGTGGCAGCCCACTGCAGCAGGGGCTGCAGCCTACACCGTCGCTGGGGCTCGCACAGCCAGCTCCAGGTGGAGCTATTGTTAGCTGTAGAGGGCAGTGTCACTGGCGCTCATATGTGGGGTCCGAACCGGGGCCACTGGCATCCCAAAACCAGCTCTTAATGAATGTGCCACTCGGCCGGCCCAGGTTGCTGTCATTTTGTTCTTCAGTTTAGTTGTGGAGGATATCGCTTCACTGGCCCATGTTGGTATTATCATTGCACTCTTCCCAGGTGAGGCAGTCACTCGCCGGCCATTGGACGGCCGCTCACTGCTGCTTACGAAAGCACACACCAGCTGCCAGCCAGCCTCACTGCAGCCTACGTTGTCGCTGGCCACTCACGGCAGCCCAGCTCCAGGTCGAGCTGTTGTTCACCATCTTAGCTACAGAGGGTGCAGTGTCACTGGCCCTCATGTGGGATCCGAACTGGGGCCCTGCTGCTCAGAGCTGGCATCCCAAGCCAGTTCTTAACCAATGCACCATTCGGCTGGTCATATCTCAGCTATCTCTTGATGTATGACAAACCACCATCATGTGAGTCAGCTGGGGTCACTCAGGTGGCTACATTCTATAGGAGCTTGTCCAGGGCTGGAATGTCCAAAATGTCCCAACTCACATCTGGGGCCTTGGTGCTGGCTGTTGCCAGGGAACCTTGATTCTCCTCCAGGTGGCCTCTTATCATTCACAATATGTCCTGAGCTTCCTCACATGGTGGTTGACTTCCACAAAGCTGTCATAAAGACCTGTCAAAGTTGGCAGGTCTTTTAAGGACTAAACTTGCAAAAGACACAGCATCACCTCTGCCACCATCTGTTGGCTAACGCAAATCACAAAGTCAGTTCAGATTCAAAGGGAGAAGAAATAGACTCCAACTTTAATGGGAGGCATGGTCATCCTTGGTAACAATCTACCATGTGTGTCCTCTGGGCACAACAGTTCATATGCTTTCTATATGCAAAATACACTTCACTTTCCCCCTCAATATTTCCAATTTGGCTTAACTTAAAGTCTGGGTATTGTTTTCTAAATCAGGTCCTGAGGTGTGTGGCTTCTATTAATCTGAGACCTATGATCTAAGAAGACAAGTTATCTCCCTGCTACACACCCAACATTCAATGAAGAGACTGTAGTAGGCCCTCCTGGCCAAAATAGGGAAAAATGGAAAGCACATAGCTGTCACTCTTCCACAGCAATTCTGAATCCAGACACACGCCACCAGTTCTCACAATTCTGGAGCCAGAGTGGGAGTAATTGCTGGTGGTGATCTCTGGCAACCATATATCACAGATACTAAAGTGTTAGGTGAAGAGTTTTTTGGGAACATCGTGCTGGAGAGATGAAGCTGCCATTGTGTAAATCTAATGACCAGTTTTGGCAGTACTCAAAGTGGGGCAGCCGGAATTATGAGCCTTGTGACGCAGTATGATAGGAAGCACATAACATCACTTAGCAAATATTCCTGTCCAAAAATTGATCCATCTAGACCTGACAACTAGTGTACTGGAAACATGAGAACTAGAGGAACAAGTTAAATGGCACAAGGAAGCAATGAGCCAGATCCAGAATGCATGACATTCTACAGGATAAATGACCTCATTTCCTCAGCAACTCAATGGCATAAAAAATAAACAGAGAAGGTCTATTAAAAAATCAAACAGAATTAAGAGGCATAGCAATCAAATGTAATGTGTGGATCTTATTTGCATCCTGATTCAAACAAAACTGTAAAATCACACCTTTGAGACAATCAGCAAAATTTAATTTTAGTTGGGGTATTAGGTGATATTAAGGAAATATCTAAGTTAATTTTTTTAGGTGTGATAATAGCATAGTGGTTATATAAAAAAATAAAAAGTTCCTTTCAGTTGGAGATGCATACTAAGCTATTTATGGGTAAAATATCATAATGTCTGTGAATTGCTTTAGAATATTCTTGACAAAATAAATGGGGCAGGGTGGGGGTGCAGAGGAGACAACAAATAAAAAATATGGTAATGTTGGTAATTGTTAGAGATGGGGAATGAGTAAATGGAGGTTCTTTCCACTTCTGAACATGTTTGAACATTTGAATAATCAAAGTTAATAATTTTTAATGAAGAGACGGGATTAGGGACTTTCCTAAACAAATAAATGAAGTGCCAGCCCTTGGGGGCAGCGTCTTTGGTAGTCCCAGCAGTGACTCAACGGCCTGACTTTGGCTCGCTTCCTAATTCTCCTAATTCTCAGCTGGGTGAGGGTAGGAGATGACTGGTTAAGGCAAATGGACAAGCTATGAGTTTATATGATAGCTAGGATCCACTCCTGACTCCTGGAACTTTTAATCAAAGATCAAATAATCCTCTGGCTTATATTAGACAAATCAATCAATCAGTCATTCATGGGCCTCTCTTACTTTTAAAAAGTTAATATTTATTGTTTTAAAGTAACACATGTACATAGTTTTAAGAAGTCAAATAGTTCTATGCAATTTACAACAAAAAAGTTTAAGCAGCTCTTTGCTCTACTCTTTGTGGATTTCCTCTTGCCAGAGCTGCAACTTCCAACACTTTTAGTTCTCTCTCCTGTTATTTATTTCCATATGTCAGAATAATCTGTTTATCCCATTTCTCTCTTTCATTTTCCAATTTTAGATTAACCCTCTGACCTCCTACTGAAGAAAGTGAGGATTTAGCTCTTACATCAGCCTCCTCACAAACAAACTTGCCTCTCTTCCTATTTTTCCAGTAGCTTCATTTTTGTTAAATCAATATTCAGTGTTTACACTATGAGAACCAGGTAAATATTGTTCAAGCCCAGCCAAGTAGTGAACTCAGATTCTATTTTCTGTTTTGTGAAATGTTTTGGTTTCTCAGATGTTAATAATTGTCTCATCTGGTCATTTATTCATTTGCTTAGTTTCCTAGGTACCTATGGCTCCAATCCTCTACTGGAGCTGTGAAAGTTCAGCAGGTTCTAAATATACTCAAGCACATTAGGAGTTTGATTCCATTATTTTTTTCTTTCTTTCCTGGAGACGTTCCTCCTGGATCGCTCTCCTGCTCCTGAATGAACTGTCACTTTGCAGGCCCATTTCACAGATGTCATCTGGAGCTTCCTTTCACCTCTTTCCTTTGCTGGATCCCTTGCTTCATAGACCTGGGGTCTCTTTCCCATATTTTGGTGGAGCATACCTTGCTGTAATTTCTTGAGGGAGAGCATGTAGCAAGGGAATAATAAATATTTTGTTACTGTTCCACGTAAGAGAAAATGAAGAGCCAGGTGTATCTTATCACAGCTTGGGTTCCTTGTGAAGCAGATTTTGAGAAGCAGGTTAGTGTGCAGGAGGCTTATTAGGGACACTCTTAGGATCAGTTCTCCATCAGGGAAGGAATCAGGATTGGGCAGAGGGAGAAACTGAGCTGTGATGCAGCCTCAGTGAGGCCTTAGATTCTACTGCAAGTTGTTCTGGAGTTGAGATGAGCCTTCAGAGTGGTCCCAAGTTGGGGTGAGGATGCCAGACCTTTGTATACCCATAATCAGGGATTGGATTTTGGCCAATATGGGAAGTGGGTCTGGGCACGAGTGAGGCACCTCTCTTCAGCTGAGGTAATCTCTGTGGGGGCTGAGGGGGGATCTGAGCAGCACATCACAACATCCACCACAGTCCACCTCTGTGCCGTTTAAATACACTTCCTGGTATAGGGGCTGGAAGCAGTTCCTTCAGGATTTCAGTGGGTTTCTTTTCCAGGGAAACTGAGAAGAGGGAGGGTAGTAGGATAAACTATAGCTCTTGCTATTGAAGCTAGTCTGATGTTCATCACCATTCTCCTCTACTATCCATTCTACATTCCTTTCACCCTCAGCTGGCACCTTTGCTGGTCTCAGTAGCTTAGTTGGGGTCATGACCCAGACCCTCATCCCTCACTTTCTGAACTTCTGGTCACCATGCCTTCAGGCCATGGGGGCTGCACTTGTCCATTTACTGTCGAATAAGCCAAGGGAGGGCCAAGATACCACAGAAGATCACCCAAATGCCAAATATGTTACCATATTTTGCTGTGTATACTGATCCCTTTTTTTGCCCAAATTTGTGAGGGAAAAAATAAGGATGTGCATTATATGGGTAGTACTAATTCCGTATCTATAATATATAATTTTTTTTGTTTATGTATATGAGTTAAAAGTGTAATAATAAATAAATAAATGCTAAAATTCCTTTATAATACAAAAAACAAGTACCTAAATATAAACAAATAAAATTTGAATTAAAAAATGAAAACGGAAGATTTTTTTCCCCTGAAAGTTTGGGCCAAAAACGTAGATGCACATTATACATAAGAGTGCATGATACACAGCAAAATATGGTACTTTCTGATCCTTCTGTAGAACAGCAGCTGAACCTTCTCTCGACAGTTAGGTTCAATGTCCTCTGCCAAGATGGTGACTCTTCTTTGTGCTTGCTGGGCTTTTGGCAGAAGAAGTCTGAAATGCCCAATTGGCAGTCATACCTTGAAGTTTAATGGGACTCCTGCTGTGTCTCCTGGCAGAAGAGTTCCTTCTTTGGGTTCCTCTAAACTTGCAGAGCCCAGAGGTACAGAAATATGAAGAACTGATTCCCCAAGCGGGTTCCTGGGAGTGATGGTAAGCAGGGCCACTCCTGCTTCTGCCCTCTGATTTCTGTATTCTTCCAAATGAGAGAGAACACAGTGCCATATGAAGCTTGTTTATTTAAAGTGTACACTGCCTCCCAGAGGATGCTTCTCATCCTCACTAGATATTACATCTAAGCTGGCACTTCACTTTTGTTTTCCATCACTCACTCTGACCTGCAGCCTCTGGGCTGGGCAGTTTGTAATGTGGCCAGTGGCTCCATGGCCATGTACTCATGCTCACGTCTCCTTTGCTATACAGTGGCTCTCCTTTTCTGATATGATGTGATGTGGACTCTTGCACGGCACTGTGGGCTCCTGGAGAGTGGTGCTGGCTGAGGGCTTATGAGCAGAAAAGACAATCCCGTATTTGTAATACGTGTCTATTCTTGTCAAAATGAATCACTGTCCCTTCTTGGGTTGAAAGAATCACTACCAAATGGCTGGTTGGTTTTCTCAAAGGACAGTGCCACACCAGGGGCTCAGCATTGGTCTCTGCTGCTGTCAGTCTTGACATTCAGTGGTGGCAGTAGGTAGGTCTCTCTTAATATGTGTGTTGACAAAAAAGGGCCACATACTAAACTTGACAAGCTCAGGGGAGGCCAGCATGGCAGGCCTTACAAATCCAGAGACAAACTAACCACATAGGATAGTCTGAACATAAAAATTCCTAACTAAAAGTGGGTTATGGCCAGTAGTCACATCCTTGGCCTAAAGCTTCCTTGACAAAAGTCAGTCTTTACCTTATGTGAGACTGTGTATTGTTTTTTTGCATCTAAGATAGCATACCCTTGGAATGTCAGAGCAATCTCTTTTTCTGGACCCCCTAGGGCACAACCCCCAGCACTAGAGAACCAGACTACAGGACCTCTCACTGTTATCTTGTTTCCTGAATACCATCTCTATGTGCTGTAAATGCCAATTATTAACTATCCTGTGCCCATCAATGTAAAAGAAGTACTTGTCTCTCCAATTTACTTTTTATCCAATCCCAGAGATTTCCCTGCTTTGCTTTCTCCTACTCCCTTAATCAACCACCAATGGATTTTATGTAACCCTCCTTACATCTCCTCCTTTGATTCTAATGTATAAAATAAACTGCGAAACTGCCATTCTCCGGAGCATTTTCTTTTTCTTTTTTTTTTTAAATTGGGGGAATTGGGGGAGGGGAACAGTGTTGGGGAATTGGGGAAGGGGACCAGCCAAGTTGTTGTTCTTCAGTCTTAGTTGTGGAGGGTGCCAGTCGCCATCTGGCTGCCCACCAGCAGCTCGTGGCCTCTAAGCTCAAGGTGCTGTGTTACAATCTTAGTTGCAGGTGGGCGTAGCCACCATACCATGCAGGAGTCGAACCAGCAGCCTTGTTGTTAAGAGTGCACTCTCTATCCACTGAGCCATCCAGGTAGCAGCTCAGCTCAAAGTACCAAGTTCAGTCTTAGTTGTGGGTGGCTGTAGCCCACCATCCCACGCAGAAGTCACACTGGCAACCTTGTTGTTAGGAGCATGTGCTCTCACCAGGTGAGCCATCCTGCCACCTGTTGGCAGCTCAGCGGCAGCTCAGCTGGGGTACAGCATCACTGGCCCATGTGGGAATCAAACTGGCAGCCCTGTTGCTCAGAGCTCACACTCTTAAGCTAACTCCTAACCAACTGAGCCACTCAGCCGGGCTGTCCAGAGGATTTTCTTAATCTATTGAGATTTTTCTTCCCAGTAATTGTCAACTTGGCTCAGATAAACTCATTACACTTCTCTAGAGGTTTGGATGTTTCTTATGTCGACATGTGGAAGCCTATGCTTTTAGACACATGCTTAGCCTCCATTCCTGCATTTTTTTTTCCTTAAGATTTTATTGGGGAATTGCGGGAGGGGAAGAGTGTTGGGAGTTTGTGGAAGAGGAACAGACAAGTTGCTGTCTTTTTGTTCTTCGGTCTAGTTGTGGAGGACGTCACTTCACTGGCCCATGTTGGTATTATCATTGTGCTCTTCCCAGATGAGGCAGTCGCTTGCTGGCCATTGGACAACCGCTCACGGTGGCTGACATCAGCTCACAAAAGCTCATGCCCACTGCCAGCCAGCCCCACTGCAGCCTACACTGTCACCAGCGACTCATGGCAGCCCAGCTCCAGGTTGGGCTGTTGTTCACCATCTTAGCTGTAGAGGACGCAGCATCACTGGCCCTAATGTGGGATCCGAACTGGGGCCCTGCTACTCAGAGCTGGCGTCCCAAGCCAACTCTTCACCAATGAACCACTGGGCCGGCCCCCATCCCTGCAACTTTTGATTCTTTGTTCACGTGCCTGTTTTTATTAGCACTATTTGGCTGCTGAGGGAGGCTGGCTGATGTCTACTGGCTGGACCATTTCTCTGTGGTTGTTTAGTGCCTCTTCCATGGTAGATGCTCTCTGTGGATGCTAATGCATGATACAAAGATCCTCACTTTTGCTCATTCCTGTATATCTGTCCACATGCCCCTTCCCCAGACCTCCTTGTCTCTGAACTTTCAATCTTTCTCCATCTACTCATGAGTCCATGTCTATTCTAACCTCCAGTCACTTCTCTTTCCACATAAAGTGGATGAGTTGGTGCACCACTGGAAGCTCTGCCATTAGGAGTTTCTCTTTACTATTCTCTTTCAAGGCCATCCTGAGTGGGAATGGAGAGCAGCTGCCACCCACTGTTGGTTAAACCCACAAATGGGGCTGACCTATCCATGATCAAGCTCAGGCATTTTTTACTCCTGTCAATTGGTCCTAAGGAACCCCCTATATAACCATAGATATGAGTGGAGGGAGAGAGGCTGGTGCAGTAGTGATGGGTGACATGGGGAGGGGTGGTCTCAGCTACCTTCTTATGCAGCTTGCTTGTGCCCTTCTGTCCTGCTCTTTCTCAGTTTTAGGTGAGACATTTCCATTTTGTGATGAATTATTGCTGGACCTGCCTGACCTTATAACTTAGTATATGTGACAGTACCCAGCTTATGACAAGCAGTGGTGTCTGTGATCAAGTGTTCTGTTTTATTAGGGCCTTGTAGAATATCAGGAGCTCTTTAAATTTTTTTTTTTCACTTTTGGAAAGGTACTATGGTCTGTTGCAAGTACTATGGCCTTGGTTTAGAGTATGCAAAGTATGGCCTGTGAGAAAAGTCCAGCTCACTGCCTGCTTTTGAGCTAAGAATTGTGTTTATATATTTTTTTGTTTTTACGTTTTTAAATGGGTGAAAAGTGATATTTTGTGACATGTGAAAATTGTATAAAATTCAATTTCAGTATTCATAAATAAAGGTTTATTGAAACATAGTCATGCTTATTCATTTATGTGTTATCTATGACTGTTTTTGTTCTGTAATGGCAGAGCTGAGTAGTACCAGCATAGACTCTATGGCCCATTAATCCTAAAATATTTACTATCTGGCTCTTTATAGAAAATGTTTGCTGATCCATCCGTGCTCTAGATCCCTAAAATATGTGTTATAATTTATGCCATAAACTTTACTTGACATCTTTTTCTATGTCTAATACCTCTGATGTCCTAGGGTCTGCTAGGTTGTATGGCCAAAGGGCAGGGCCTCTTGTTCTGCAGCCTGAATCCTCTGCAGTGTCATTTTCTGCTCTGGAACTCCCTCACAATGAGCAGCTTTTCAGATCACAGCATATAGGCCAGAGCACTATTCCCAGGTGTGGATCATGCTGCCTCTAGAACCTAAAGAGGCCTACAAGACTTTGTAATTCCTCCTTCAGGGTGAGAGGTACAAGGTGCAAGGTACAGGGTGCAAGGTGCAAGGTGCCAAGTGCAATAATTTCTCCTTTATTTTGGAGAAGGTGTCCTGGCATTCTCAAGACCATGGGATATTTAACAGGTTTTGCCAGTGTAAAATACGCTCCTAATCTTTGTAGGTTTATTGCCTCTGGAGTGCATGTATCTTATTAGGGCCTCCAATGTACTAGCCACATCTTGCTTATCTAGTTTAGTTAACATGATGTCATTGATAGAGTGGGCCAGTATGATGTTCTGTAGGATGTACAGCTGGTCCTGGTCTTCTCAGACTGTATTGTGACAGAACATGGGAGAATCACATAGCCTTGAGCCAAGTCCTAAATGTAACATTGTTGTCTCTTTTAAGGGAATGTCTGTTTTTAAGCTTGGTTCTTTGTTTTGTTTTGTTTTGTTTTTTTGGTAGGAATAGAAGAGAGTACATTTGCCAGTCAGTGGCTACAACCCACATACTTGAAGCCACACTAATCTGCATGAGGAAAGACAGCACATCAGGCACAGTGGGTATAATTGGGCTACTCCTCAGTCAGGTCTGCCATCACCCACAGTCATCCTCCAGGGTCTGGATATAAGAGCAGGACTAAAGATATGATGGGGATCACCACCCTTTCACCCTTTCAGTCTTTAAGACCGGCAGTAACCTCAGCCATTCTCCCTGGGATATAATATATGCTTGGCTGAGGAGGGACAGTTGAAGAAGCTTCTACTTTGTCTTTCCTACCCAAAGAGCTCTTACCCCACAGGCCAAGGAATCAATGGAAGAGACTACCAAGTACATCTATTGCGATTATACATTTAGAGACTGGGGAAATGCCCATTGGCTGGGTCTGTGGAGCCAGTGGATCCATGGTGAGCTGAGCCTTGGACAGGACTCCCAGCTCCCATATGTGCCCCACTCTAATAATGGCATAATGCCACTTTGGGTCATTGGGTGTCAATGTCAGCTTGGACAGTGTCACCAAGAGTCTTGAAATGTTTGAGCATTTCCATTTCTCTAGTGTCAAACTACCTAAGTTAATAGCTGTAGATCCTTTCAGGGAAGAATTGGGAGACTCATTACATGTACATTTTCTGAGGAATTTCAGGGTTATTCTTCCTGGGTCCCAGGCTGGGTTCTGAGTCTAAAAACTGCCTTTGGTCTAGAAACAAAGAAAGTGATGATGACTATTTGGGCAACCATCTCAGCCTCTAGCTCACACATCCTTGACTTGTTTTGATTGTACAGGTTAAATTGTGCCCTTGTGGCAGCCCATTTATTTTGCCCTGAAGGGCACTGTGTCCTACTAATACTTTCCCTAACTCCCTATGGGTCAGGCCTCCTGGCTGCCCCTTTGACTCAGACACTCACTGTGATAATTGTCTCCACCTGATTTCTGACTGCGATGTGCCACCACCTGGCCTTTATAGTTTGGGGGGACTTCCCATCCTCTTTTTTGCTGGTGAGCCCAGTTCTGTGGTAGCATCTCCTGCAGAGCCCCACTGAACCGCTGCATGCCGCTGGAGCCCTCTCACCAGCATCTTCCTTAGTGCCTTGGGAAACAAGGCATCCTCTGGGCTTTCCCTACATTATTGTTCACTCCAGCAAGCCTGGTTCTCTGAGCTTTTCATTCCCCTCATCCACCATCTGCCATGGCAGTTCTGGCATTTATATCTCACTTACTGAGAACCATTGTTTTTTCCACACTTCCAGGATGTGTTTGCCAAGGTGTTAAATCCTGTATCCCAGGAAAATGCTCCCAAACCAAACCCTCATCCAACCTTCTCTCAGGTTCCCTTGATAAAGCACCCTCAGAAGCAGTGCTGTGTGTGTTCTCCCAGCTCCTGATAGTCCATGAAGGCCAAGGTCAGGTGCTGCAGCTCCTTTTACCATTCCTCCCTCAACAGGACCAGCACAGCCCAGCAGCCTGATGAAGTGACTTAACCCTGGTTATTGGCCTGGTGGTGAGAAGCTGGGGGCAGGACAGATCTGAGTGGGGAAGGGGAGGAATGTGTCCTGTGGAAGGGGCCTTTGCATTGTTTTCAAGCAAGGAGGAGTGCTAGCCCTTAACGGGGAGGGCAGGTCACTTCTGCAGGCTCAGTGGATTTGGGGAAATCTGGGAATTCAAGACTTCTGAATGCATCAACCTAGATGTCCTCATTTCATCTGTCCTGTTGTTTCTCTAAAAGGGCCCTAACCTTGGTAGAGATGACCTGCCTTGATTGGCTTAAACTTCTTTTGAGCTGAGCTAGTCTTAGGACTTAAATCCTACTTTTAGAATTTAAACTCTTGAGCCTGTCCTCAGCCTCCCCTGCCCTCTCAATGCAGCAGAGGAGGATCCTTGCATGTTACAAGGAGGTCCTCAGGCTTTCACACTTAACTATTTTTAACAGCTTTATTCTGATATGATTCACAAACCATAGAATCCACCTATTTAAAGTGTATAACTTAAATATTTTTTAGTATATTCATAGAGTTGTACAACGATCACTACAATCTAATTTTAAAATATTTTTGTCCCCTATAAAAGAAATCCCATACCTGTTAGCAGTGACTCTCAATTTTCCCTTTTCTCTAGCCCCTGGCAACAACCAAGCTACTTTCTACCCTGGAGATTTGCCTATTCTGGGCATTTTACAGACATCGAATCATACAGTGTGTATGTGGTCCTTTGTAACTGGCTTCTTTAATTTAGTATAATGCTTTCAATGTTCCTCCATGTTGTAGCATGAATCAATACTTCATTTCTTTTTATTGCCCAATAACATCCTATTGTATAGCTATACTAGATTTTTGTTTATCCCTTCATCAGTTGATGGACATTTGTTTCCACTTTTTGGCTATAAGTAAATAATGCTGCTATGAACATTTATGTACAAGTTTTTGTGAGGACATATGTTCATTTCTCTTAGGCAAATACCAAAGAGTGGAATTTCTGGATCATATGGTCATTCCATGTTTAGAATTTTAAAGAACTGCCCTATTTTATATTCCCACCAGCATCTAACCTCTCCACATCTTTGTCAACACTTGTTACTGTCTTGTTAATTATGGCCATCCTCATAAGTGTGAAGTGGTATCCCACTGTGGTTTTGATTTATATTTTCCTACTAACTGTTGATGTTGAATATAGTTTCATGTGCTTATTTGCCATGTATATATCTACTGTGGAGAAATATCTATTTAATCCTTTCCCTACTTTTAAATTTGGGTTATTTGTCTGTTTTTGAGTTGTAAAAATTCTTTATGTATTCTAGATACAAGTCCCTTAACAGATACATGATTTGCATATATTTTTTCCCATTTTGTGGGCTGTCTTTTTATTTTCTTGAGCGTCTCACTTGTATCATAAAAGTTTTTAATTTTAATGTAGAAATTTAACTATTTTTCTCTTGTCACTTGTACTTTTGGTGTCATACCTAAGAAACGACTGCTTAAGTCAAGTTCACAACGATGTATTTTTGTTTCCTTTTACAAATTTTATAGTAACTATTCTCAACTTTTCATTTTTTTCCCTTGGGACTCACTTAAGCTTGGCAATAGCCATCCTATTCCACTGTCCTTCAAGTTTCCATTTCCTCCATCTTGCTTGAACTATATCAATGCAAAGATTCTAAAATATTAGCAAGGATAAGCCAGCAACACATTAAAGAGAATATGGTATAATCAATTAAGGATCATACAGAATTCAATTTTTCCTGTTTTTTGAAAAAAATATGATTGGTATTTTTGTTGAAATATATTTTGTCATCTTTTCAAATCATAGTTTATAAATTTTTTGATTCATAGTTAAAACTATTAATGTAAATCTCTTAGAAGACAACAAAAGAGTAAATCTTTTTGAACTTGGATTAGGAAACAGTTTCTTATATATTTCATGTTGTTGTTATTATTATTATGAATATATATTGGGTTGTCTGAAAAGTCATGACGCATTTTTGCAATGAAAAACAGAAAAAATACATCATGACTTTTCCGACAACCCAATACTTTCATCTTTTACTGGCTGGTTGCTGTTTATATGTATGTATGTAGTCAATTATACTGCATTTTCTTGTTGTGTAATAGTTTTAGTTGATTTGCCTATGTTTTCTAGTGATATATTTATTATGTCATGTGTGACTTATATTACTAGATTTTCCAATGTTGATCTTCTGTCCAATATTCCTAAGCGTGATTGATCTGGACTTTTCTTCTGTTATTACCTTTGACAAGAGTTTGTATGAAGGCATGGAAACTTTATGAAAAAGAATTGGGATGCTTTTTTATTTGTCCATGCTTTAGAAAAGTTTACTTAGATTTGGGAGTTATTTAGTCCTTATAAACTTACTCCTCTGCGAGGCCATCTGAGCTTTCTTGGTGTGTGTGTGTGTGTGTGTGTGTGTGTGTGTGTGTGTGTGCACGTTAGCTCTTTTACAAATGTCTGAATTCCATCTATAGCAATTACACTGTCACCTTTCCTTCCTCTTCTGGGGCTTGTTTTCTAATTTACATTTTCTTTGAAAAATCTATTTAAAGTGTACATACATTGGATTGAGTACATACCTGACATATCATACCAGCCTATGTGTCCCTCATGTGAGTACATGGGCATGTCCCTTTACTGTCTGATGTGATTTCATGGTATTCTTGCCCATTGCTTACTAGCTCCATTCACAAGGGCCTTTTTATTCAATCTCTTGCCCCAGAATCTTGGCATGTGCTGTTTTCTCTATCTAGATGTTTTCAATCTTTTTCTGTCTCACACCTATTCAACCTTCAAGTCTCAGCTCAGATGTTGCCTCTCCAGGGGGACCCACCCTAACTGCCCCAACCTAAATTAGTTCTTTTCTCATGGAATACTGCTCATTGCCTTCATATTTTTACACAATAACACTTTTTCATATTTATTTGAGTGTGCACTTGTTAGTCTCTTCCACTGAGCACTAAACCCCTAAGAACAGGAACCATACCTTTCTTTTTTAAACCATATCTGTTTGTTTCATTCCCAATACTTAACACAATGCCTGGCACAGAGTAGGTGCTCACTACATATTTTTTTAATGAATGAATGTGCCAGCAACAGAAAATAGAGAAAGAAAACACCAGTGCAGCATAGTGAAAGGTGGCACTGTATGAGATGGGCACATTTTTATACTACCCCTATGGCAGCTTTTCTCAGTATGTTTGCACCGTTGTTATTTGGGACCAGATAATCCTTGGTTGTGGGGCTGTCCTAAGCGTTGTAGGATGTTTAGCAGCATTTCTAGCTTTTATCCACTAGATGCCAGAAGCACGTCCCAACTCCCCCCACCCTCCCAGCCCCAGTTGTAACAATCAACAATGTCTCCAGGCATTGCGAAATATCCCTGAGGGCAGAATTGCCCCTAGTTGAACACGACTGTTTTAAGGAGCCTGAGGTATGGGACTAGGGGTGGGTCTTCACTTTTAACAACATATGCTTTTATAGTGTGTAAAATTTTCACAGAAAGTAGGTATTCCTTCTATTTAAAAGGTGAAAGGAAAAAGCTGGGGGTGATAACAATATCAAATGCTATGGAGACAAAGATGGTCATTGGGAAAGCATTTAGAAGTGGCTTCCAGCCACTGTTGGTGACTTGTGGGCATGTTCAGTGGTGTGGCAGGGAGATGAAGCGAGGTGATGGAGGGGTACAAAGGCCCTGGGAGAGAGAAAGTAGAATGGTAGAGGCCCAGCATTTGACAAGAAAAAAAATGAGGAAAATAGAAATAGATTAGGTACTGCAGTGGTAAAAGCTTCTCAAATGCTATCACTTTTCCTAATTTTATAATCCTAACGGAAGGCTTTTCTCAATTTGAGAAATTTTTTTTTTTTTTTGAGGGCAGTGTCACTGGCCCTCATATGTGGGACCTGAACCAGGGCCGCTGGCTTCCCAAGCCAGCGCTCAACCACCGAACCACTCGGCCGGCCCAGAAATTTTTGAAAATACACGAAGCTTGGTGGCAATTCCAGAATAATTTGACATTGCAAATCCTAGTGGAGAGTCCTATTAATTTGCTATGGCTATTGTTCTCTCTGGAACAAAATATTAGACTGGGTGGCATAAACAACAGAAATTTATTGTCTCACAGTTCTGGAATTAGAAGTCCAAGATCAAGGTGTTGGCAGGACTAGTTTTTTTCTGAGGGTTATAAGTATAACCGTAGAACCAGCTCCAAGTGGTCCTACTCTGTTTAACAAGATACTGAGTTGCTTTTCAGAGACAACAGACCAAAACCACAAGTCATGCAGCCAAAGCATGCGCAGAGGAGAGAACTTTGACCTTCAGCTGCACTTGGTGAAGTCTTGTCCCTCCCACCACCACCCCACCCGCTGCCAACAGGGAACCAAAAGAAAAGGAACTTGAACATTGGAATCCTTTCAGAAACGAAGGGTCCATTGTCCAGGAAGATCTGGTGTGGATGCTTCTTATCATGAATGGCTGAGCTCCAAGTTCCACCAGTTAAAATTTGCCCCACCAGCACTTTACACACTTGTTTCCCCAAAATCCATAAAACCTCACCTCAAACCCTGGATCTGGCAGTTGGTGGGTTTTCCAGTGCAAGCTGCCCATTCTCCATTGTGTAGTGCCATACAATAAATGCTGCTTTCTTTCACTGCACCTTGGTTTCAACATAATTGGCTATCTTCAAGTGCTGGGTGAACAAACTCTTTGCTCAGATACGTGAAGGAAAGATCTGTGCCAGGCCTCTCTCTCCTTGGCTGGTAGATGACCATCTTCTCCCTGTGCATATCTGTGCCTTAATCTCTTTTATAAGGACACCTGCCAATTAGAATAGGGTCTACCCTTATGACCTCATTTTAACTCAATTACCTCTTTGAGTTAAATGCAGCCACATCTTGAGGTACTGGGGGTTAGGACTTAAAACATATGATTTTTTTGGAGGGAGAGGGGACAAAATTCAGGCCATAACACTGGTGACCATCTCAGAAGGGTAGTAGAGCCAGGGTTTCCTACAACCAATTTTTTCCATCTTCATTACAAAAGCAGTCAAGGTGGCCACTGCTGACCACTGTCCTCAGCACTGTCCCTCCCTCTTAGCCCTTTACATCATCCCCCTTAGTGACAAACAGCCATTATACTCCTGGATCCTAAATGTGAATTGACCTCTCCTCATTTATTCTGGGTGTACCCAACATATTTGAATCATCTCAGGGCCACTCCTATTTCTTTCCTTGTTCACTGGTCACTTGAACTTAGAAAGGTTAGGAAGACTGAGGGTTCAAAGCCACAGTGTATATAATAGTGTTTGGGGTTTGGGGCATACCCTAAAGTGTCCCAATCTTCACAGTCCTTTGGGTGAACTAAGGCATGCCTAGGAATAGCTGTGCTCCTAGAGAGACATCCTGTTTACTCTGAGACATTTCTGAGAGAGTGTGTCAGCTCATGTTTTGTGGCAATTTGCTAATGACACAGTATCGCTATTAAATATGTATATAGAAAAGTAAAAATAGGTTGAATATTTTCTAAATAGCTCTGGCTCAAAGCAAAATGGTGAAAGACTTGTTGGTTCTTTTTAAGGCAAAATAAAGCTGCTCTTCATCCTTTCCAAACACCCTTATACTTCATCCCAGGACAAACAAGAAATCCCCAACTGAAGAAAATGAAAACGCTGTTCTCTACTGTATCGCTTCAGAAATATGCTTGGATCTGAGAGCTCCAACTTTTCCGGGACTTATTCTTACAGAGTCTAACCCTTGTGGTTTTTTGGTAGGAGGTAATTTCTATGCTGGTTATGATTTGAAGGAGCTGGCCCACAGCTCAACCTTGTTTAAATTGGAACAAGATGTCACCAGTGGTCTTGCTCTCATAGTAGGCACTTGAAAATAGATTCTCGTCAGACAGACTGGCCCAGACCATTCTGTGGGACTCTTGTTCATTTCCATGACTAGAAATGACACCACCATTCTGTCATTGCATTTCAAGTGCCTTGTGCCGTGGAGGAAGTGTGAGTTGTTAGGGTGGTTTTTTTTTTTTAAGCAATGAAGGCAATGGCAAAGAAATTTTCATAAAAACAAGTGACAAATTTCACTCAAGTTACTGACACATAAAAGGAAAAAATTAGTTTGTGCTTTGAAGCTAACCAGAAACAAATGGGACTGGTTCTCCAAAGGAAAAGTTGGAGTTTAGTTATGATACATCCCCTCCCAGACATCTAGGAAATTATACATACTGTACCCTCTGTTTATAAGAATATGAATAACATGATTGTGTGCACAGGGTCAATTGCAGTTCAGATGAGAATTTACTGCTGTTAAGTAGCAACTGCATAGAGGCAGAAAGAGCTGCTGTTAACCCCTTCTTCACGTGATCCAAATGCCTGCCTTTCCAGGCACCCTTAGATTGACAGCTCCTTGAAGCCAGGAACTATATCTTTGGTATCTTTAGATAGCTCCCCACACCCAGTGTGGGACTTGGTGGTTGGCACACAGTAGGTATTCAAGGGAACGAGTGAATCGCATTTGATTAAGGACAGAAGCAGTGTCTGTATTTTACAATGAGAAATGGGAGTGGTTTTATTTTAGCTGCATTATTCTGAGTTCCCTGTGTGCTGAGCAATTGAGCCCTACAAGAACCATGAACTTGCTCTAAGTCCAGCCACTTCCTTCCACGTCTCTCAATCGGTTAGTGCTATTTGTACCCGACATAGTATCTACAACAGCAACTGCTGTAGCCAGGCTCCGTGCCTCCATTTCATTTACTTTCCCAACTACCCAAGAATGGGCACTGTTATCAGTTTGGAGATGAGGTGAGCAAAGTGTGGCCCAGAAAGGTTAAGAACCCTTCTTGAAATCATGTAGTAAATGACATGACTAGGATTCACGCTCAGACTGGTCGGAGTCCACAGGCCACCTCCCATTTTGCCCTGCGTAAGCTTCCCAAAGGGATCATGCTTTGTTTCTGAAGCCAGCCATCTGAAGTACCATATAGTCACAGGGCCTAGGAATAGAAACCAGGCCAGCCTGAGGGGTGTTGGGGATTTCCGGAAAATCCAAGCCTATGATCCACTCCCTCACTTCACTGGTAGCTTCTATTTTAAACATGATTATCTAGGGCAGGCTTCAGCAGTGGAACCACGAAGAAGAACGCCAGCCTTAGGAAACGACGTAGGAGGAAGAAAGAAGCTCAAGGGGAGGAGATGCCCAAGAGGGCTAGAGCAGCCCTAGGGTGTGGAGGATAGGAATGGGGGAGGGAGGGAGATGGGTGTTTTGCACCCCAGCTCTTGCTGCCAGGTCTCCGTGGGAGGAGGGCGGGGTCCCTTAAGGGAAGATTGTTTATAAGCACCTCAGTCCTTTTACAGCACCGGCTGATGGCGCCACTTCCTTCTCTTCCAGGTTAAGACCCAGTCTGAGTCACTGTGCCATTCCAGCCCCCTGCAGCCCCCAAAGTGGGGCTGGGGAGGAGTCAGATGAATCCAGCTGTGATTTGGACCAGCTGTTGGCAGATTACTTAACAGCCCTGTATCCTCTTTGGGGGTAATAATACCCACCTTCTACAACTCCTGTGAAAATAAAAATGAGTCCAGACATGTGAGGTATTTAGAAGAATGGCTGTCACCTAAGCAATGTTCATTGACTGCTAGTTTCTGTTCTAAACTCACCCATCCTTAGCCCCCCAGTTAGGGGACTGTTCCACATTGTGACCCTTTCGAGTCAGCTTGAGGTGGGGTACACTTGTGTTCAGATTTGAGCACTAGAGAGAAGAAGAACTCTTTCTGCCCTTCCTCTCCATTGTTTCGAAGTATCACCCTCATTTGAGGAGGGGTAATGAAAGCATGGATGTCACCCTGTCTGTTCCACATTTACTGAAGACCATCTATGTGCCAGACACCATGCTTGGGGTAGAAAAATGAACAACACATGGCCCCTGACCTCAGGGATCTGCCATTCTGTCTGAAGAGGTAGACCCATTAAATAAGTTAAATATTGTGCGTTAATTGCCATGACAATAGTATGCATAAGGTGCTAAGAAAGCATAGAAAAGGGACAATGTGCATAATCTGAGAGCTGAAGATAGCTTCTTGAGGAAAGTGTTGCCTTAGCTGAGTCTCAAAAAATGAGTACAAGTTAGCCAGTGTGGTGACCTAGCACTTGTCAGTTTTACTAAGTTGGAACTACATTCCCCAGAACTCCCGTACCTATGTGGCTCTGGGCTAGGATTGACCACAAAAGACATTATATGAGGCCTGGAAGGTAGAAGAGAAGCAGCAGCCATTTTGATGTCCAAAATGTCAATACAGGGCCAGTTGTAGTTCACACTTGTGGTTGGAGACCTGGTACCTTACCTTGTTGGGGTAGGACAGCAACTGGCACTGCAGGGACTTGTGTTCCCATTGGACTCCTCCTTCAACTTCTCTGACTCCTGGGCCAGGTATGTGATTAGCTGTGTGATGAAGGATGCCAGCTTCCTCTCCAGTATAATTGAAGTTAGAAGTGTGAGGGACCACCCAGGCTCCTTCATGCTTCTGGGCTCCCAGCTTATCAATGTGGATTCTCATTTGTCCTTGCTCCCCCACTTCACGTCCATCTTTCCTTCCACTGCCTGCCCTATTGACATCAGGCTTAGCAGCAGACGCAGAAACAACAGTCGTGCACAAATGTTAAACCAGCTCCCACTGTTGTGTAGGACCAAACCCCTGTAACAACCCACTTGTTCCATATCACTGCCATAGTTCTACTTCTTTGGTCAGAGCTTGACAGGTAGGCCAGTTAAAGATGGCTGGGGAAAAAATGGTCCAGGCAGGAGAAAAAGAATGAGCAGAGTCATAAAACGGTGGGGTATATGCAGAGAATCACAAGCAGCTTGATATTTCTAAAAATAAAAAGAGATACAGGGAGAAGATGAGACTAGAAAGGGAGGAAATGGCTAGACCATGGAGGGAATGAATGCCATGCTAGAAATTGGGCCAGTACAAGAAATAGCTGACTGAAGGAAGCTTCAAAATGTGTAATAAAGCTGCTGTGAGCAGTTTACATCATCTATTATGTTATTGTTCTATGAATAATGTTATGACATTTGTTCTTTGAATAATGTTCCACGTGACAAATCTTCTTTAGAATGTACTACTTGCTTTAGGAAGTGTTGCCTTCTATTGTCAGATAACAAGAATTAAGTAATGTTTTCTATTGGGATAGGATAGGTTATGATATCTAATAAATAAACCACAGATTTTAGTCGCTTAACACCACCAAAGAATTTTTTTTCCACAAAGGATTTTTCTGATCATGTCGTACTGGTCAGATGGTTTTCCTTGATAGCTCTATATCAAGCAGTGTCTCAGGGCTCCAGGGCCCTTTTATCTTGTGCACTGCACTCTTAAGTGTGTGGTCTGTGGGACTGCCAAGAGAGGGGAAGAGATTCTGGGACCATCCTGCTGGTGGGGGCAGGGTGAGTTGTTGGCTGAGCCTGAGAGTGGCTTATATAACTTCCGACAGCTCTCCTTGTGAGGTACCTGGTCAAGCATCCCTGACTGCTCAGAGGCTGGGAAATGTGGGTCAGGAGAAGGAGTATCAGATGGGATCTGGTAAATGCATAGCACTGTATCTGCCGCCCTTATCAGCCTGGGAGCTTTTCTTTGTGGCTCCATCCCAGGAACAGAGTAAATGTGTTAGCACATGGCTGGGGTTTACAGGCCTCCTTTTCCATTACACAGTTTAGATTTCTCTTTTTTGTTCCATACTTTTATATATTCTAAGACAAAAAAAATTAACACCAACTTTCACATCACAGCTGAATACTGTTATTCTAATATTTGAAATGACTCCTCTATTTCCACCTGGACAGAGTGCCTTGCTTAATAAACAACCTTTATACAGAAATAGGTATAGTAGAAGGACTCTTTCTAGAACACTTTTCCTTTGTTCTTTGGGATGAGCACGTGGGTACCAGGGATTGTCTGAGTTAGAGACTCTCAGCTAATACAAATGTAGAGTGATTGCTTTTTATGATTACGGAAATGCAGAGAGAAAACAAGTTACTGGAGGCCAAGGGCATAATCACTCTTCCTATTTCTGTTCATCTTGAGTCCCCACAGTCATAACTAATTTCTGGGAAAGCAGTATAGGCAGGATACCACTGGTGTTTTGATTGTATTTCCCCACAGACACAGTGATTAGATGTATCTGAAAGAGAACTTCCAGTCCTATGCACTTTTCAGGCATATGATGGATTAAGTAGGTGAAATCAAACCATTTATTACATTGGTTGCTGCAATTACTATATTACAGATTCCAGGCAAAGAACTTAAACATTTGAAAGGAGGTCCATTCTTTCCAATTTTCAAGTGGTTTCAATTGTAAAATTTTCATGTCATAATGTCTTAAAGGTCAAAATAAAGTGCTTTGAAAACTATAAGATACTGCACAGAAGGTAATAATGGTTTTTTTGTTGTTTTTTTCTTGAGGGCAGTGTCACTGGCCCTCATATGTGGGACCCAAACCGGGGCTGCTGGCTTCCGAAGCCAGTGCTTAACCACCGCACCACTCAGCCGGCCCAACGTAATAATGTTTTAATTTCCTTTTCGAGAACCTCAGATTGAGCACATGACAGAATGGTGGCTAATCTTATGTATCACTTTGGCTAGGCAACGGTACCCAGATATTTGGTCACACCAGTCTAGATGTTGCTGTGAAGTTTTTTTTAGATGAGATGAACATTTATATCAGTAGATTTTGAATAAAGCAGAGTACTCTCCTAATGTGGGTGAGTTGCATCCAATCAGTTGAAGGCCTTAAAAGAAAAAGACTGTAATCTACTGAGGAAGAAGAAATTCTGTCCTGAGATTTGAGCTGCAATATCAACTCTTCCCTGGGTTTCCAGCCTGCAGATCTGCCCTACAAATGTCAGAATTGCATAAGTCAATTCCTTAAAATAAATCTGTGCGTGTGTGTGTGTGTGTGTGTGTGTGTGTGTATCCTATTGGTTCTGTTTCTCTAGAGAACCCTAACTAATAGAGACATATTTTCTGAGCAAAGCCATACAGACAGTTTTTACTAATTTTCATCTAAAATATTTAGACTATACACCTACAAAACTTTCTTTGAGGGATAACAACCCTGATTAAGGAATCTGATATTTCTTATTGGTTTAACTTTGGCCATCTTCGGGCGTTTCCTATTTTCTATAAATCCTTTATATGTGTCCCACTTCTGCATTCTTTGCTTGAGATTAGAGCAGCCAAAACACTCTTAGGTAGGAAAGCCCATAATCCAGTAATAAATCCAGGGCTCTTCACTCTTCAATCTCTGGAAAGGATTGTTCCTACTTCCTGCAAACTCTTATTTTGACTATGATAAGGAGTTAAATTCATGTTAAGTACATATTAGATACATTCCCAGAAACAAAGGAAATTGGCACTAACTACTATTAAATAGCATGTAGGACACAAGCCAATGGAAGAAATGAAAATTTAAAATATGACTGAGACTGTCTCTGACCTGCTCCTCTCCGCCCAGGCTTGGCTAGAGTTCTGACACTCTGTGATGTTTCATGTTTGGAAAATGGCTGGATATTTGAACAAGAAGAGTCACAAAAAGAATAAAATGTCAGCTTTATGCAGGTGATTTGTATTGCCAGAGATCTTACCTCCTAAATAATGCAGATAGATGGATCTCAGTCCTGTAAAGAAGTAATAATGCTGTTTATGCAGTAGTCCTTAGGGCATGTCAGAAAGCTTTCATATCTGTTGAAGGAATTCACATGAAACAAAATGAGAAGCTGTGAGGAATTACACACAGCAGAGGTTAATTTACAGATATCTAATCCAGGATACATTTTAGGAAACATCTCATTCTTTTCCTTATTATGTTAGAAGACAGTGAATTTGAAAAGATTCAAAAGGAAGGAGGGGGAAAGGAAAGGCCAATGAAGAGTTAAAATCATTGAAATCATTCTCATGTACTCTCTTTTTCTTTCCTTCTTTGGAAGCTGGGGTGGTGGTATGGATCTCCTAGATTACAATGACCCATCATAAACCTCATAATGTCAGGAATTTGAATCTTATTTATCATTCACATTAAAGACAAAAGCTATAGCATTTGCAGCTGTAGCTAGGGCTGATATTAGAGGAGTTAAAAGTAAAAGCATATTGCAATACAGGTATGGATCTAAAGCTAAGACTTTTATTTCAGAAGGCACAGATGAGAACAACTGGGGGAACAGAAATGAAATTTGCATGCACAGAGGAAACATGGTTAGTTAAAAACACCCAGTGTTACTGAACTACGGAGTAAAGATCTTGTTTCATGCAGCCTTACCATGTGGGATCTTGGTGGAATGACAGTCTGCTTTCTGCTTTTTCTAGTGACAATAATAAAAGTATTTTAATTTACATACTTGTAAGGTGATAGTCTCTACCCCTGAACATTTAGTACAGTGCCTGGGACACAGCAGACTCTACATATATGGCTAAGAAATCAATTTCCTCAAGAGATACTCTAAAATTAACATATCAACACTGTGCCTTAATATTCCATAGGATTGTCCAAATAAAATCCTGGAGAACTTGTTCTCAGTCTTGGGGTTTCGTTTCTGATTGTGTGTCACTGGGGAAGTCAATAATCTTTCCCAGCCTCAATTTCCTCATCTCTAGGGTCAACTAGATGGTTTTTAAACTCTCTCTGGCATTAAAATTCTATGATTCTATGAAACTAGCTTCACATAAACCTTATTTTATAATTCAATCATGTTCAACCATAAATATTCAAACAAATATTTATTAAGTACAGTCATACCTCAGTATCCATATGGGATTGGCTCCAAGACCCCTTGTGGATACCAAAATCTGCACATGCTCAAGTCCCTTATTTAAAATGGTGTAGTATTTGCATATAACCTACACATATCCTCCTGTATACCTAAGTTATCTCTAGATAACTTAAAATACCTAATACAATGTAAGTGAAATGTAAAGAGTTGTATTGTTTAGGGAATAATGGTAAGAAAAAAAAGCCTGTACATGTTCAGTACAGACGCAACCTTCATAAGCCTAACTACATAGTACATGTCAGCAACAACATTACTTTAAAAAATATATATTTTTGATCCACGGTTGGTTGAATCCCTGGATGTGGATATGGGAGGCTGACTGAACTAGTATGAGCAAGACGCTACATTAGTTACATGAGGTATGTGAGAATGAAGGCCTGTTCTTGACATCAAGAAGCAAACCCTCGAAAGGGTGGAAGGTGTGGCATGAAGTAAATACCAGAAAGTTCCAGAACCCCTTGTACCCTTCATATTGGGATGGTAATATTCTTAGAAGTGGGGGAAGAGCTGTGTGCTGAAGGAAGAGAAGTTGAATGGAGGTTCAAAGGGAAGTGACTTCATGTATAGCAAGAGATAGAGGAGAGCTTCCTGGCGGAGGGAAAGTGAGCATGGGTCAGGAAAGCGCAAGTATTCCTCTTGAGCAGGATTACAAGGTGTGTACAGATGAACAGGGAAGGTGAGATGATAAGTTTTACAATTTGCAGAGGGCCTTGAACGCAGAACACAGAGACCGTACTTAATTGACTCTAAATATTTGTGTGCAAGGGCATGAGATGTCATGTGACAGATAAATCAAAAAATGGAGGGGAGAGATGGAGGGACATATCCATTTAATAAGTAAGACCTTGGGGATAGATGGTGATAGGATATCTTCCTTACTTTTGCCCTGGTTCAGCAAGAAGAGCTTGCTGCAAAAATGGCATGTGGTAAAGGAATGTGGTTGTGGAATTAACATTTAGTGCTTCTGAAGGTGCTTGCTAGTTTTGTTAGGTTCTCCCCTGGAAGCAGCTTTCCAAGCCTGTTATTTCCAAGCCCATGATATGGGAATTTAGCTTTCCCCCTGGCTCATCTGTTGCAGTTTTTTTTTTTTTTTGGCTGTTCAGGTGGCTGGGTAAGTGTCTGGATGAGGTGGCTCTGAAGGGCATGGCTGTCGGTGATCCATTTCTTCTCCACAAGGATACACCATATGTAAGGATACGCCACATAGAAGGCCATGCTGAAAATGGCAGAACCAGGAATCCCTCTGCCTTTAATTGTTGACTTAATTGCTTCTTAAGTTTTTGGCTAGCATAGATAGCAAAACAAATGAGGTTAAAATATATATTCTTAGCTATTCATCATAATCATAATAATTAAATGATCACTGCTTTTATACCAGGTAGATCATGTTACAAGGCATTCCATATTGTTTTCTTTACTTCTTTTTTAACCTGCCTATTTTGTTTGTTTAAGCAATTCTCAGCATTTTGTATGCCTTTTTGAACTGGCAGCCTCCCAAATTTCACACAAAAAGAGTATAGGACAACAATCCTGGAGAAAGGGGCTGGGGTACTTGCTTCATGTCTCATGGGATATTTATTTGGGAGTGGCTCTGCTAGGAAGCTGAGGGAGATGATGGGAGGCTGCAGTCATCCAGATTACTCTGGCAGGCTCCCCTCCTCTCAAGTCCATCTGCTCACTGACCCCTCTTGTTTCTAATTTTGTTTCAGTCTATTGAACCACTGAACGACCTTTTCTCATTTTGCTGCTTTCTTCCTCGAGATACTTGTTCTCTTGTCAGTCTTTGGTGAAATCTCTGTGTATGAGTTTGAGTTTTTACTAGGTTTTTATTGGAATTTATTTCATACCTTTTTTTCTCTAATGTATGTTCATTTACATGATCTTGCCTTTTTGCAGATTAAACAATGGATCTTTCGTACTTGAGTTTTAGATGGTTGGATACCTTGACACATGTAAGAACAGATGGTTTCATGCAAGTATGACCGTCAAAGTTAATTCAACTTTGTTTGCAACCACCATTTTACTGAAAATTGGATTTTTTCAGTTCTTACTCTTTCCTGCTTGTGGGATTTTACTTACTTGGAAATATAATATGCACCACAGAGTAGAATTATATGTTGTCCCCTTGTGGCTGATATCTTAGCCTCTGAAGCTGACTTTCTAAGTTTTCAGCATGTTCAAATATGATGCTTCCACAGTGGGCAGGAAAACTCAGTTCATGGTAGTTATATTCTTCCAAACAGTTGCCCTAGAAATGATGTACCTGAAGTTTTCAGTAAGGCTACCATATTGCTTTATCTGATGGACAACTAAAACACAAACATATGCACACACACTGTAACACAAACCTTATGCTCAACAAAGAAAATAGTACAGTGCACAAAGGGAAGGGGAAAAAAACAACAAGTAAAAGGCAGAGGAAAAAACCTTCTCAAAGTAGTGTATTTGTTTAAAGCTGCTAAATTATGCACTTTAGACCTTAAAAATGTTTGTGAAAAGTCTCTGAAATTATTAGACCACAATAATCCTTTTGAGTCCAAAAAATATTTTGAGATTCTATGACATGGAGCAGGACTTTGAGCTGACCAAAGAAGAAAGTGCATTTGGGAGCCCTGATGATAGGCTGGGAGACAAGAGTGTGACAGAGAACTGGTCTGTCCCTGCATGTTTAAAGGGTGGGTATGGTGGAAGCAAGGGGGTGAAAGAGCTAACAGGAAAGGAACTTTGGTCAGAGATGTTGCAATTTCATGCTTCAGAGGAACTCCAAGGTTCTGCGTGTGACTCTGGGTAGTGAAGGTTGCTGGAAGCTGAGGCTATCAAGGACTAACGAGGTGGGCAGGCTATGAGGTGTTGTGCATAGATGCTAACGTCACTCCGCAAACTAGCAGCTCAGGATAGAGAGCAGAACCATGAGCCAGAGAAAGACTGCCTCTTCTCATTGCCCTCTATAACCAAATGTCAATCCATCATCCATTCAACACTCATTCAAAATTCAATGTGCCTAAGTACCAATCATATGCTAGACACTGCTACTGGAGTTACAAAAACACATCAGACATGATTCCAGAGCATGGGGAGTTTTCTGCCTGAATGTAGCAGGTGTTTTAGGCAGAGCTTGCAAACTTCCAGGGTTCTGGGGGCCTGGCTGGCCATGTAAGTGGTGGAGCCAGTAGGTTGAACAAATAGGGAATGTTTGGCAACTGTGATGAACTGCAGGATTCGTAGCTCACCTGATGGAGGCAGCTATGATTCTGTGTTAGCAAATCTTCTGACCTTTTTTTAAGTTAAAAATGTAGACTTATGGGAGTGACATTTCCAAACCCTAAAATTTTAGAAAAAAATTAAAAACATAGTATGGGCCAATGATTTGTGGCCTCTGATTTAAATACTTAGAGCTGCAGCAGTCTTGGGTTCCTATTCTGGTTTTGCTCCTAATTTGCTGGTGATTTTAGACAAATTACCTAACTTCTCTAACCCAGTGAACTCATCTGTTAAGTGGAGCAGTAAGCTGTAGAGAATGAGACCTGGAGTCTTTCCCAGTTCTACGATCCCATGATTTCAATGTCTAAATAGACTTCTAATGAATTGTCATCTGCAAAGAAGGGTGGGAAGCATGGGGACTATGTCTTCTGAAATGTGTAGTGTCAACAAAGGGCTGCTATTCTGGGGGAATTCATTTTGGTGACCAATATTCTTTCACTGAACTCAAAGAAGAAGCCAGATTTAGAAGCTACCATGGTCAACTTTTGTTTCTCTTGTTCTCTTTTTGTGGTCATCAAGAGAGGTAAGATGGTGGAATGGAATTGTTCAGACAGACACATGCTGGAATTTCAGCTCTGTTACTTATCTCCCCCAAGTCCTGATGTCACCAACTGTAGAGCTAAAAAAGAGAATGCCCCCCCCATAAGAACTTGTATGTTCCCTGTGCCGAGGAGTAGTGTATCATCCACTGTATGCATATGTATGCTACTTGTTTTCTGTTTTGCCTTGAGTGCTAGAAAGTTTACCAGAAAGCAAAATACCTAGACTAAATTAACTTAAGTCTCTGAAGAATTGCTTAGATTAATTATAATTTGATGTCGTAACGTTAGCTTTGCAAAAATATGTATTGTCTTCAGAATTGCAGTTAAAATTATTATTCAAAATGGTTGCTCAGTATTTTGTATATGGCAGATAAACTAAAACTTCCTGTGAATAGGCTGGAGGATTTACTGTTGGTTGCCATTTGGCTCGCTACTGACCTTTGCTTTGCTGAATAAGGTATGTATGAAGGGCACCGGGTTGAATTGCTTGGATCGATAAAGAGGGTTTTTAGAGCCTGTGGATGAGGAGTAGGGGAATGGGAGGAGGGGAGGCAAAGAAAAACTAGCTAAAGGGGGACTGCAGAAGAGGCCTTGGGACAGACAAGGACAGAGATAGCTAACACCAAATTAGATAAGGTTCTGTCAAGTGCTGTATGACATGATCCTTCTCTTCATCTCCTCACAACACCTTCAGGAATATCAACACCATTTGCCAAAGATTTTTGCTGTCTTTTTTGATGTCATGAAATGATGAACCAATTTCAAGTTGTGCAGGGTGAGATAGGCCTCCTAAATGGTTCAGGCCCCATGGGTTACCCTGATATAGGGTTCCCCATAATATTTTCTCTCCAAATATTATTATTAGGAAACAGTATGTGTTGCCAAATAAAAGGATATGCTTCCTTCTGCCTAATGAGAACTACATGATTCACTGAATGTTTTATTTATTTGTTTAGCTTTGGCTAAACAAGATTAGAGAGAGATTTTGTGCTTAATTGCATATCACCAGTTCCTAATACATTTCTTACTCTCCATAATTTATGATCTCTCTTTCCTATGTTTATTTTAACTGTTTATCATATATATATATATATATATATATATATATATATATATATATAAAGATTTTTATGGGAAATTGGGGGAGGGGAACAGTGTTGGGGAACTGGGGAAGGGGAACAGACAAGTTGCTGTCCTTTTGTTCTTCAGTCTAGTTGCAGACAACGTTGCTTCACTGGCCCATGTTGGTATTAGCATTGCGCTCTTCCTGGATGAGGCAGATTAGTCGCTAGCCTCTGGATGGTCGCTCACCATGGCTATAGGCAGCTCATGCTGGCTGCTGGCCACTCACGCTGGCTGCTGGCCACTCACTGTAGCTTATGGCAGCCCACTGCAGCAGGGGCTGCAGTCTACACAGTCGCTGGGACTCACGCAGGCCAGCTCCAGGTGGAGCTGTTGTTCACCATCTTAGCTGTAGAGGGCAGTGTCACTGGCCCCCATATGTGGGATCCAAACCGGGGTGGGGGGGGGGCTGCTGGCTTCTCAAGCCAGCTCTTAGCCAACGTGCCACTCAGCCGGCCCTATCGTATATGTTTTAAAGACATTTCAAATTTGTGTGTTTTAAGACACCCCAAATCATGGAAGCTAAGGAGGGACTAAACCAGTGCAGTTCGATAGAGCTTTCTGCAATGGAGAAGTTCTGTAGCTGTGCTGAATGCTAGTGGTAGCCACTAGCCACATGCGACTCTTGAACAATGAAATGTGGCTAGTGCAATTGATAATGAATTTTTATTTTATTTATTTATTTTATTGAGGGCAGTGTTACTGGCCCTCATATGTGGGACTGAACCAGGGCCGCTGGCTTCCTAAGCCAGCACTTAACCACCGTGCCACTCGGCCAGCCCCGAATTTTTATTTTTTAAATTTGTGTATTTATCTCCTTTTTTTTCTTTCTTTCTTTCTTTTTAAAAAAAATTTTTTTTTATTGGGGAACTGTGTATGTTTCCAGGACCCATCAGCTCCAAGTCAAGTAGTTGTTTCAATCTAGTTGTGGAGGGTGCAACTCAGTGGCTCATGTGGGGATCGAACCAGCAACCTTGGTGTTATGAGCACGGCGCTCTAACCAACTGAGCTAACTGGCTGCCTCCATTAATTTTTAATTTTATTTAGTTTTAATTAACTTAAGTTTAAACACCACGTATATCTAGTAGTTGCCATCTTGGACAGTGTGGGCCTTACCATTTATACATAAACAAATGCTTCTGAACATCTAAAAAGGAGTTCTTCTTTTTTACAATATCAATTTACTTAGAAATTGTTTTTTTTTTAAAGATTTTATTGGGGAATTGACGGAGCGTTGGGGAATCGGGGAAGGGGAACAGACAAGTTGCTGTCTTTTTGTTCTTCAGTTTAGTTGCGGAGGATGTTGCTTCACTGTTGCTATCGTCATTGCGCTCTTCCCGGATGAGGCAGATCGGTCGCTGGCCTCTGGATGTCGCTCTCCGCGGCTATTGGCAGCTCACGCTTGGCTGCCAGCCGCTCACGCTGGCTGCGGGCCACTCACTGTAGCCTATGGCAGCCCACTGCAGCAGGGGCTGCAGTCCACACCATCACCCGGGCTCGCACAGCCCAGCTCCAGGTGGAGCTGTTGTTAGCTGTAGAGGGCAGTGTCACTGGCCCTCATGTGGGATCCGAACCGGGTCCACTGGCATCCCAAAACCAGCGCTTAACCAATGCGCCACTCGGCCGGCCCAAAAATTGTTTTGTTTACTACTGAATGACTATTGCATTACATTTGTGTAATATGGAATTATAAGGAAGTTTGAACCCCATTTATTCATTAAAAATAACAAAATTGACCAAATACTTTGCATTTACTGGAGCTTTCGTAGTTCCATCAGGTACATCCAAATTTTTACTAAATGGCTGAAAATGTGATTTCCTAAACATCAGCTGTAGCTGATAATTATTATTTTCAGCCACTCACTGTAGCCTATGGCAGCCCATTGCAGCAGGGGCTGCAGCTATGCCAGCCCCGGGAACCACAGCAGCCCAGCTCCAGGTGGAGCTGTTGTTCACCATCTTAGCTATGGAGGGCAGTGTCACTGGCCCTCATAGGTGGGATCCAAACCCGGGCCGCTGGCGTCCCAAGCCAGCGCTTAACCAATGCGCCACTTGGCTGGCCCTTAGTTCTACTTTTTGACCTGGGTAATTACTTATCCAGGTGTTTCCTTTGTAGCTATTTATTTAAATGTTTTTACATATTTCATGCACTTTCTTGTATCTATGTTAATTTTCACAATAAAACTACAAAAAAAATGAAGGTTAGTCTCTTTCATTTTTAGAAGCTTAATGTGATGAAATAGTGAAAGTGTCCATTTCATAGACTGATTAGGAAAACTCATGGAGAATCTAGAAGAAAACCCAAGAACAAGTAAGGATTTACTATATAATAAATGTGGCATTTCAAATATGAATATGAGATATTTCATATTGAAATATGAATATTTCAAATTCAAATATGAATATGAGAAAATATGAATTCCTTCACACATAATGATGGGATTATTCTTATCTATGTAGGATAACACTATGTATTTGAATATACATTTACTGGGATCAAACTGTTGCCATTTGAATTTACATTTTTCCCAATGAGCTTTTTAAAATAAATGGTGTTGGGTATACTGTTTAGCTATTCAAGATCAAATTATGTCATTACATTTACATTTACATTCCAAATATTTAAGTTAAGAGCAGACCTTGATATCACATTTCCCCCCAAGAAATCTCCATTATGTTCAGTTTTAATTAAAGCTGAAAAAAGTAAAAATTTCAAAAGGTTATAAAGCTTGTGTGTGACATGAAATGGAAGTGATTAAAGAAGCCTAAATTTAAAAAATCATTTTTGGAAAGAATTTTATTAGTTCTAAGACATTTTTCCATCTTTATTAGCAGATTTTAATTTTTCTTGCTAATTTTAATATCAGTAGGTTGCGATTGTTTTCTTAATTGTCATTCAAAATTAATTCTAGATAGATTAGCGTTTAGACAGAAGAAAGTGAAGTAAAACATAATAGGGGGCCGGCCGAGTGGCACGTTGGTTAAGAGCTGGCTTGGGACGCCAGCGGCCCTGGTTCGGATCCCACATATGAGGGTCAGTGACACTGCCCTCTCAAGCTAAGACAGTGAACAACAGCTCCACCTGGAGCTGGGCTGCTGTGAGTTCCTGGGCCAGCATAGCTGCAGCCCCTGCTGCAGTGGGCTGCCATGGGCTACAATGAGTGGCCGGCAGCCAGCGTAAGCGGCTGGCAGCCGTTGTGATCGGCTGTCCAGAAGCTGGCGACCCATCTGCCTCACCTGGGAAGAGCACAATGATGATACCAACATGGGTCAGTGAAGCAATGTCCTCCACAACTAGATTGAAGAACAAAAGGACAGCAACTTGTGCATTCACCTTCCCCCATTCCTCAATGCTGTTCCCCTCCCCCAATTCCCCAATAAAATCTTTAAAAATAATAATAATAATAATAGGAAACATTGGTGAAAATTTTGTTTTATAATCTTTTAAAGGGGAAAGATTATAAATCTTTCATAATACTAAACTCAGGAACTATAAAGAAAAATAATCATAGTACTAAATCATAATACTAATCATAATACTAAACTCAGGAACTATAAAGAAAAATAATCAGAAATTTGACTGTGAACAAGAAAATCTCTTTGTAGCAGCAAACTTTATAAAGAAAGTAAAAGCACAAATAAACTTATTTTGAACATAATGACAATTGACAGTCTGATTTTCATAAAATACAAAGAGCTTTTCCAAATTACTAATAGAAAAATGGGCAGTGTCTAAACAGGCCATTCACATAGAAAAAAATACAAATGGCCAATGAATATAAGATACTCAATATCAATTATTAAAGAGCTTCAGATTGATAAGAAAGGTCATTATTTTTAAGGAAGCAGAATTGGCCTGCAGAATTATATTTATGTATGCTATCTCTTCCTTAATTTTAAACTCACTATCTGTACCTTTTGCAGAATATTTGGCAAATGTTTTCTGTGAAAATGATCTCTTCACCAATTAGGATGGCTTTTTAAAAAAGACAATATTAAATGCTGACGAGGATGCAGAGTAACTGGAATTCTCATTCACTGCTGGTGGGAATGTAAATGGTACAGCCACTTTGGAAAACAAATTAGCAATTTATTATAAAATCGAACATATATGTACCATTTAACCCAGCGATCCCACTCATAGGTATTAAGCCAAGAGAACTGGGAACTTTCCTTTACATAAAACCTTATACATGAATGCCAAAAACTGGAAACAGCTCAAATGCCCTTCAACTGGTTAATGGCTAAACAAATGGTGGCACATCCAAATACTGGAATACTGTTCAGAATTGGATAAAAGGGAACAACTTACTGGTTCTCATAAGAACATGGATGAATCTCAAATGCCTTGTGCTAAGTGAAAAAAGCCAGACTCAAAAGACTACATTTTGTACGATTCCATTTATATGACGTTGTGGAAAATGCAGAATTATGGGACCAGACCAATACTTGCCAGGGGTTGAATGTACAGGGTGGGGTTGACTACAAAGAGACAGCTTGAGGAAAGCTTTAGGGATGAGGGAACTGTTCTGTATTTTCACGATGGTGGTCTGACTGCATGCATTTGTCTGACTCATTCAACGGTACACCAAAAACTGAATTTGACTGTATGTAAATTGAAAAAGTAAATAAAAAGCTAATGTGTTTCTAAATTAAATATTGGATTGAAAACAAAAAATATTATTGTTTTGACTTAAATTTGGTTATTTATCTCTTGTTTTGGAAATAAACTTCTTTTAGATTGATATCTAACATATCCATATAAAAGTGGACAGATTATAAATGTACAGCTTGATTATAAATGTCACAACTTTCATATGCTGAACAAATCACCATCTAGATCAAGAGCTAGAACTTAACCAGAGGCCCCTTCTCTATCCCCTTCCATCTTCCCAGAAGAAACCAATATTCTGACTTTTAACACCATAGATCAGTTTTGCCTATTTTTGAACTTCATATTAATAAAATCGTACAGTATTGAATATTGCACTCCTCTTAAGAGGTATAGTTATATTTTGAACTAGTTTTTTATATAATTATCTATAGATAAGCTAAGTAACAATGAGGACATTGGACTGCTAATCACTGTGATTTCTTCTAGGTCTCAACTTTGGAGTCAGTGAATCAACAAAATTGTAAAATATTTTTTTGTTTGAAATAAATTTTTGACTAACCAAACTAACCAATCTTTTTTTTCGTTTTTTTTTTCCCAAGCTCATCTACAGTCATTTGGGAAATCATACCATATTGTTTCTTTATGATCTCCAGAATTATATTTTTCTCCAGTATTATTTTCCCTGGTATGGGTAGATATCAGTCTTAAAATTGGCCTGATATACTGATCCTGTCATATGATACATCCTTGGTACTTTACCAAATGATGATCTATGAACTTTTCCTGCTTTGTTCTTTTGAGATCGTGCTTGCCTTTTGCTCAGCTATATTTAAAGCTGCGGAGAGAAGCTACTTCTTGAAAAATATGGTTTTGAAGTCTGCTCTAAACTTAAATATTTGGGAAAGTAAATCCATATGGCAGGTCTGGTCCCAGCTTGGTTCCTGCCTGATTGGGTCCAAGATCCTTTATGAATGCATATGAATATGTGTGTGTGTGTATGCACACAATCTTGTATGTGTCCTTTGTTGTGGAAGTCAATTATACTGGTTTTTGTTTTTGTTATTCTTTCCAGTGAGAGAGCCTGGAGTATCAGTTCTGAGTTTCTGGGTTGGGGCAGGTTTTATTTTCTTAGCAATAACCAAGCCACGAGAGGGAAAACCAGAACAATCTCTGACAATTAAAAAAAAAGTCTTGAAAAATAACATCAGTAACAAATACTAACTTTGAAGAATTCAATGTGTTCTCCAACTAACCCAAAGCCTAAATTAAATATTACACCCTTAGATCCTTTTTACAAAGTCTGATGGACCAACTGCTCTACCCATTGTTGGAGTCAACCACAAGCACACAGCTCAAGTGAAGCATGTCCCCCAGTTGGGTGTGACCAGCAGGGCCACCAAATAATGGATACCTTCGCTATTGTAACTCAGAAATGCTGCAGGAACTGGCTTTTGTGAATAGGGTTCAGCCACAAGACTCATCAATGATATCCCCTCCTTTCCTCTCTCCACTTCTCCTTAGAATTCTGACCTTGGGTTTCTTGTCTCATTATCAGAGTTTTAATGCAAATAAAATGTTTTGTTGTTGTTAGTCTCTGACTTTGAGAACATGGCACAATTCACATATGTAATTATAAACAACTTCCATAGGTCTCAATAAAAGTTGATGGTAAGGGTCTACAATGAAAATCATAAAATGTTAGAAGTCTAATTTTTTTAAATTCTGCAAATGAGTTACTTGGCTCAGGAAGGTACATGATTGGCCTAAGTTCCATTGGTAATTAGTGGCAGAGGAAAGCTAGTATTTTGGAAACTTCTGATTTTCCAATCAAGCACTCTTTTCCTGTTTTCCTTTTCTTTTCCTCCCAGAATATAGTAAGGTAGGTTGGAATTATTGCAGTCAAAGCATGTACATTGGAGTAGTGTCTCAGGAATTTAGTTAAGATGTTTAGTTAAAGGGATTTATTAGACCATGTAAATGGATAGTCCGTGAACTTCAGAAATGGTTTGATTTGGCAGCTCAATGATGTCTTCTAAGACAAGACTTCTTTTCCATGTTTGTATTCCATGGTGTCATCTCTTTGTGTTATAACAAGGCTATCAACACCTCCCTGGTCTGCATGCTTGTTTATCAGGATCTAAGAAGTGAATGAGGGATTTACTCTAGAAGCCCCCAGGAGGCCTCATCAAACCTCTCCTCACATGTCACTGACCTCAATGGCTGATGGGTCCTTTTCTGAACCTGCAACTGCAGTTAGGGAGTCAGTTTCTGCTGATTAACTTAGGCCTGAGTCATATATATATATATTGTTATGAAATCACATTCCCCTAAAGTAGGTACTGGCACTGAGGAAAAGTGGATAACACAGTGAAAGTCAAGGTAGTTGTAAAGAAAAGGAAAATACATGTAAGGAGGCAACTCCAATGTCTACTATAGTTACATACATCAGAAATCAACCTGAACTAGCTTAAATAAACAGTGGGAATTAATTACACGGATACAGGCATGTCTCATGGAACCCGAGGACAGGGAAGTAAAGGGACTCAAGAACCAGAGAACCATCAGACACCTATATTGTCACTTCCTCTGCTTTCTTTCCTTTCCTTTCCTCCACCCCACCCCCACCCCTATCTCATCACAGGGCTTTATTGTTTATCTACAGACCATCAGGTCTTGGGCTTCAGTGCAGGTGGGGGAAGATGACTATCTCTCAACTCCTGAATATTCATATTCCCCCACCTTCAGTCACATAAGCACAGACTGACTTTTTCCAAGTCCTCATTCCTAGGGGAATATGCTTTTGGCAAATTAAGCTTAGGCATCTGCCCTGAGATAGGCAGAGTTCAGATAAGGCTTCTGGGACCTACCTGTGTGGTTTGGGATGAGTTGGGGTTTCTGGTGGGGCCAGTGGTTCTTAGGGAAGCCAAGCAAAGGGAGCATCCTGGAAGGCCTTAGAAGAAGGATAATATTTGTCTTCTAAACAGCGGCTGGTCCAGGGGAAGAGTTGATGGGGAAATGCCTATGTGAGGGAGATATCTTTTGCCAGCTAATCCACTTCTACCCCTCCAGAATTCTCAGGTCAAGAGTGCGGAGGAAGGGGTGTTGGAAGGGAAAGAAGCAGATACCATGGGTAAGAAAGGAAAATTCTGGCTTCTAAATAATCTCAGAAATTTGAGAAAATTCTACTTTGCAGCCATAAAAACCAAAAGGAAGTATATTGCAAAATCACAGGTAACCTTTTCCGGTGTTTGAAGCTAAACATTGGCCGTGCCATTGGGAGTTGGTCCACAATGATCTCTTTCAAGCTCGGATCTCCATACTGATGACTCCTACCAGAACTGGGTCCCCAAGATAGTATGTTCCCAAGGTTCTCAGACTTAGGTGTCCTGCTTTCTGTTTACTTTTGGCAGCCCCACCCTTTCCTCTGGGAGGGTGAGTCACCTGTAAGGGTGGCAATGTCTGAGGTCTGAGAGCAAAGTCAGACAGGACTCTTTTGGGGGCTTAAAATTGTCAATTGCAGTGAGGGGTCACTTTGAACTTCCCTTTGAGGAAAAACCCACCTGAGAGCTTTTGTCTGTTTCACTGTTTTACAACTTCCTCCTAAACCTTAGTACAATAGCCTTATACATGGGCAGGAAGGAAAGGGAAATAGAGAGCAGCTGGTGCCTTTTATGTTATCGCATTTAATAGAGATTTGAGAAGTGAGAAATTTCAGGAAGGTTTCACCCCTAGTGACTTCAAACTTCCCACTGGAAAGAGATCATTTTGAAGTACCTCAGGTTAGTACGGGGTACTCAGGGAAAGGGTCTCAGGTTAGCTGAAGTAGAAGGGTTAAGAACATGAATAAGCTCCAAGGTAGTTCTCACTGAGGAAACACTGTTAAAACCCACAGGAGTCTGACAGCAGAGGAGAGAAAAATGGGAGACCCAGAAAGTAGAGGAAGGAGAATGAAATCAGTGACTGCCATTGTTAAACTTAAACTGATTTTTGGGGATTTGGATACTTGTTAACAATAACAAAAACTGAGCAGTACCTTTTTTTTTTAATAGAATCTTGGACTTTATAAAGCTGCTTTTTCACATTCATGACATCATTTCATTCCCCAAAGCCATATTCCAAAGTTGGCATTATACCCATTTTGTGGATGAATAAAGTGAGGCTTGGTGAGGTAAGCACCTTGCTGAACATCTCCTACCTACTAAGTTTTGGAGTTTGGATACAGACTCAAGTCTTCTTTTTTTTTTCTTTTTTTTTCTTCCAGATTTTATTGGGGAATTGGGGGAGGGGAACAGCGTTGGGGAATCTAGGAAGGGAAACAGACGAGTTGCTGTCTTTTTGTTCTTCAGTCTAGTTGCGGAGGACGTTGCTTCACTGGCCCATGTTGGTATCGTCATTGCGCTCTTCCTGGATGAGGTAGATAGGTCGACAGCCTCTGGATGGTCGCTCACTGCGGCTATTGGCAGTTCACGCTGGCTGCCAGCCACTCATGCTGGGTGCTGGCCACTCACTGTAGCCAGTGGCAGCCCACTGCAGCAGGGGCTGCAGCCTACACCATCGCCGGGGCTCGCACAGCCCAGCTCCAGGTGGAGCTGTTGTTAGCTGTAGAGGGCAGTGTCACTGGCCCTCATATGTGGGATCCGAACCCGGGCCGCTGGCATCCCAAAACCAGCTCTTAACCAATGCGCAACTAGACCAGCCCCAGACTCAAGTCTTCTAACACAGTATGTTGTCTTCATAATTTCTCACGATATCACAATTAAGAAAGCACTTCAGCCTTTATTATCTCACTTGATTTTGACAATGATGCAGCAACACAGATCTATTCATTTCTATTATGCAGATTAAGAGATTCAGGTTAAATGACAATAATATTTAACACGTACCAGCTCCTTATATGGGTCAGGCTCTGCATTAAGTCCCCTCACACTATTATCTCCTTTGAGTCTTACCACAGCCCCAGGCTTCTCCATTGTCAAGGTGGAGAAGCCGAGGCTTGGAGAGGCTGGGATGTGTACCCAGAGCTGCACAACTGTGAGATATTGCAGCCTAAGCTCTCCCACAGGCAGTCTAACCTCGGAGCCTGAGTTCTTCGGCAGTTCGCCAAGTGACGTCCACACAGGATCATTGTTGGGCCTCTAATCCAGGCTGACCAGTCTTCCCACCACAGCCAGTGGAGCTCTGCTTATCTTCTCAGCCAAGCCCTAACTCCAGCTCATTAACTTTACTCATTTAACAAACATCTATCCGGTCCCTAGTAAATGCTAGGCACTCTGTTAAGTGATAAGGAAGAAAACTTGCACAAAATGTGTTTGCGCACTCAAGGAGCTCACACACGAATGGGGAAATGAGACAGCAATCTTCACAATAAGTGCTTTGACAGGGAGTGTCCTCTGTGCCTGGGACCAACCACGTGCACACTGAGCACAAGACACATGAAAGTGTTTCTGTGCGGCAACATTGTTAGTGTCAGGGCCTGCCTAGCCAATGGGGACAGTGGGCTCAGAGCTGAGGACCTACGGTACTTTCGGGGATCCATGAAGATGTTTTAATTTCTTATAAAGTCCAAAGGAAGAAATTAACTTTTAGGTCTAAGAATTTGTCTTAATATATAATATTAATATATTTGTCTTATACTAATGCAGTATATATACATGCAATATATATTACATACAATAATTGTATTTTTATATGTAACGGAGGCAGGGTCTAGGAAGGCAAAAATGCCTATGGCCCACAAGACTCATAATTTGTCCCTGATTATGCTAATCTACTGGAAGGCAAAGCCCTTGCCTGGGTCTTCAACCTAGTTCCACTATGTGCTACGTGACATGTGACATGTGCTCCTTCCATCCAACTTCCAGGTCAGGTCACAGCGTTCTATTCATTACCTGTTGAGGGTCTGCTCTGTTTTGTGTGTTCCCATCACTTTCACAGCTGCTTTGGGCTATTCTGCAGGAACCAACTTGTGTGAGATGGCAGGGCAGGGGGACCTTGCCTAGGCATTATCATCCTACCCTCTTTATTCTTGTAAATATGTTTTAAAGTCTTAAAAAACACTTTTCCCCTTGTAAGAACTTTACCCCAGTTCTTGCTCTCAATGCAGGAGGCCTTGCAGCTATGAACCTGGGTAGGCTTTAGCTAGCCAGAGGGAGAGAGGAAGAGAAAGGGAGGCATGGGAAGCAGACTTCTAAGGTGTGGACCTACCTGGGTAATGGAACCCACAAGGGGTTGATCGTGGAAGTTACTGTGGAAGCCCATTGGGAAGATAGGACTTAGAGGGGCATCACAGCAGAACTGCTCTCTAGCTTTAGAAACTCTGAAGGCTCCTTCACACCAAGCAAGCCCAGACACAAAAATGCCCCTGGAAGGATAGCTCCAGCTAATGCTCTAGCATCTGGACAAGCAGTCACTATTCTGGGCTCTTCGATTTGCCTCGTCTTTGCATTTTCCCATAGGTGTTCCATTTGAAGAAGCCCAAGGACTGAGGTCACTTGGGTTCACTGGCCTGTTGGCACCATTGGATCTGCCTTGCCAGAGCACCTCCCCCGTGCTTTGAAAACAGATAAGTTGGGTTTGGCCCAAACTTACATGACTAATGGCAAAGGGTACCAGGGTTTGGGTCCACCTTCCATGACCGTGAATAGAAGAATCATTGTCTGTCCTTGCTAGAAAACTAATAATGTGCTAAGTTTATTCTTCATATATGTTGCTGGGGATATTCCTAACAATAATTAATAATTAAGGCAGTAATTCATTTTGGGGTCTCCAGGAGTCTTGTTTTGTTGTTACTCATTCATCAGCTCATCTGACAAATATAAAACTAAAATCTATTAAGTCATCCGACGCTTACTCACACCCACATCTTACTGACTTCCTGCTCATCTCAAGAGAAAGACTAAAATGTTTGTTAGGGGCAAGTAGTTCCTGTGTGGCCTTAGTCCTACTCAGCTCACCATCCTCACCCTCCTATGTTCATCCTCTCTGGGGCTCTGCCCTCACTTGGGTCCCTTCAGACTGTTCAGGGGTACCACAGGCCCCCATGTGCTGAATGCTTGCATTAGGAAACAGCGGTTTCCCAGATGGATTGCTCTCTGCTTACTCTTCACTCCCAGGGAACTCTGTCTCACCCTTTCAGTCTCTGCTCAACTCTTGTCTACTTAGAGATGCCCTCTTGACTTCCTTGATTAGGTTTAACTCTCTTGATACTATGCTCTGTCAAATGCGATGTTCTTATCACAGTTGTTTTGCCAAGCTTATTTTGTGATTCTTTAATTCATGTCAATCTTTCTTTCTCGATTCTCTTTCATGAGGGCTGCTGCTGCTGACTACTGTATCTTGATTCCTAGAGTATAGTAGGTATTTATAATAATAAGTATGTGTTGAATAAATGATAAAAATGGAAAAAAGGAAGATCAGGCAAAACAAACTCTTGCTGAGAGATTAGAAAATAAAACATTACTTAAATAGACAAGTCATTTCTTTAAAGTAAATTTGACTTATCAGTATGATACCTAAATTATTCACGTAGCACACAGTTGAGTTATTTTTTAGAGTCCCATAACTAAGCCTCACATACAAAATGATAGATGGCTATTATGTATTTTTTCCTTCTCTGTATTTTTCTTAATGGAAGCAAATGGAACTTTCCAAATATCACTGTATGATTGGAAAAAGTGAAGCAGTCCATAGTGCCATTTTGGGGAGAGAAGGGGGAAGAAGGGGAAAAGATTCTGAAAAGGGTTTATGTTTTCTAATCAAAGTCAGATGTAGAGCTGATTTTATGTTAGTTAAGTACTGTGTTCCATTTTCTCCATCAGTGGTCTTGTTCATCGTAGGATGTTCAGAGAAAGTCCCTTGAAGATAAGTGTGTCCTTTTCATTCTGAATATTTTATACCTTAGCAGTCTGCTCACTCTAGCTTTCAGCATAGCAGCAACAACACTTTGGGGCAGACCTAAGGCAACGTTGAATAAGAACCTGCTTGAGAAAGATTTCCCTTACAAGCTAAATGTTACATTTCCACTCCACAGAAAGGTACTGCTGTGTGGCCATAAAAAGCTGGCCCAAACCCTGTAACCTTTGCAGCTAGCTGTGTTATTTTTGGTTCATGCCAACATGGATCACAGCTGTGACTCAACAGAGCCACTGAAACAAGAATTCAAAGAGTTTAAAGAACAGCAAACTCAGAAATGACTTTTTTTTTTCTTAGGGTGTCATTACGCAACATTTCTTGCAGTTTACCTTTTCAAATTTACCAACTCCATACAGATGAGCTCAGTTGTTGTTTGGCAAATGAAATCTTGAGTTGCGTCAGCACACTTCCCCAAATCCCACTGCAGGCTAAGGATGATGAAGCTTTCCTTTCTGGGGTGTTTGTTTTACGTAAGTAGTGACTTACTTTTTAGAAGTAAAAAAAGTCTCTGTTGATATATTTCTCCTTCAAATAAACCAAAAATAGGATTGGGGTTTGATTTAAGCGTTTATAATTCCTTATTTGAAGATGACAGAAAGCCCATATCAGTTGGTTCTGTTTTTATTTTTGCTTTTTACTTAATCTATATGAATTAAATGAAGCTGTGAGCTTAGAGGCCACCAACTAGAAAACAGGCATAAATTCCAGTAGATAACATATGAGTATATTTAGCAACATCCTTTAAATTTTGCGTTTCATTTTATAAGTTATTACTTGAACTTGAAAAACATTCCAATTGCCTCATTTGAAGCTGCATAGGAAAGGGGGACATAGAAGAAATGATGAAACTTATCCCTTAAGTATTGTTCTTTAAGCTTTGTGGGTGACTAAAGGGTTAAGATGTTATTTTTTGTAATTATTTGCTAAGTTAGATCATTAATGAAATGTTTTATAGAACCAAGGGAAAAGGCAACACATCCAGTTGATTTTCTCTTTGAGAAAATAGATCCAGATTTTGTTGTATAGTTGGGTTTATTGCTTAGGCTTGCCGCTTAGAAAATGCTGTTCATAGAAAACGCTTCCACTGAGGCAAGATATAAGTTGAAAATGTGGAAACACAATTTTAGAGATTTCCTTCCAATAGCAAGGGTGTTAGCCTAACAGATATTATACTACCATGCTGCCCTTTGGTTGTGGTAGGGAGCCACCTCCATAAGCAAGTGTATAATCCCCTCAGGTGCTGTCTTCAATCATTTACTGAGCAGGGAAAGCAGGTGAGCGTCTCATCTGGGACTGGTCCAGGACTGGTTCAGTACATGGTAGCAGCGACTCCTCTTTAATTTAAACTGATGGAGCTTCTGCTTTCTTTGGCCTGGTTCTCTTGTTTTTAACAAGTTCTTACATATACTTGAAAGCTAGGTACATTAAAGTTAGAAAATAGTTCTTATTTTTAACAGAGATTAATAAAACTTTTTGAACTAGGAGATTTAACAAAGATTAATAGTTTTTTGAATGAGGAGAGACTGCAAAAATCATGTAGGCTTCCCATCTTATTTATAGATTTGAAAGTAGCACAGAGAGGTTAGGGGGCTAAAGTTACACAGCTAATACGTGGCAAAGCTGTGATTCGTCGCCAGGTCCACTGTGACCTTGAACCACACCACCTGCTTTAGAGAACAAACTTGTCCGAAGAACTGACTGCTCCCAAGAATTTGGATTCATAAATCTTAAAACAAATTATTTAGATTACAAATGTCATGAGAGGAAACATTGAGGATATTAATATAAATGGAAGTTGTGACATTTTAAAGAAAAATAAAGTGTAGCCTGGACCCTTGTGCGTATAACGATTTTTAGATTATTTTTTAAGTTGTTGAAATTCAGTTTGACAAAGCAATTAGCTTTGAAAAACAAGTTAGTAAACTAAAGTTTTATTTACTGAATTTCTGTAAAAAAATGAACACTGAAATGTTATCTATGGAAAGGAAGATTCATTTGTTCCTGGCACACATTAGGAGCTCAACAAATATTTGTTGAATGATTGAAGAAGAATTGCAGTGCAGTGGAGGTTAGCGTTCAACTATAGACATATTAGTAAGGTGTATAAAGCAGTGTTGAGCAAAACAAGGCAGACACAAATCAGCATACTGCATGATTTCATTTACATGAAGTCAAAAACAGGCAAAACTACTTCAGTTGTTAGAAGTCAAGATTGTGGTTATCCTTGGGACCTGGTAGTTGGTGGGAGGGGGTGTGAAGGGCTGATCATGTTACTTCTTGATCTGGGTGCTGGTTATAACACGCTCAATTTGTAAAAACTCATCAAATTGTGTATTGCAACATATGCACTTTTCTGAATATATATTAATTATACTTGAATAAAAAATTTAAAAAAGGGGCCGGCCGGGTGGCGCGTTGGTTGGGCGCTGGCTTGGGATGCTGGCGGCCCCGGTTCGGATCCCACATATGAGGGCCAGTGACACTGCCCTCAAAAAAAAAAAAAAAAAATTTAAAAAATATGTATGGCATTTCATCTTATGAACAGAACAAGTTAATAAGTGCTAAGCACTTAGAAGAAATCCCAATAGCATGAGTTAAAAAAACAACAACAAAAAAACAGAAGTTGGAGTGAGGGTTTTACTTTTCATAATGCTGTAAAATTAGCTCTTACACTGTCACAGGATAAATAGAACATTGACTTTGGTTTTGAAATTTATGTAGCTGCCTCCATAGACTTTTGACAGTTTTATCACATATTTGGCAGTTACAAAAGCAGGTTTTAGACATCAGGATGATACATGCAGATGTTGGTAGGGTTTATATGTCCGTGGTCTTGTGAAGCTGAAAAAATTTTCAGCAAAAATAAGCCATTATGCTGGTCTATTGAATTACTTTGTCAGCTTTATAAAAGCACTTTTAGCACAATTGAAGAAATACATAGTGTTGAGGGATAGTATTTTTTTATTAGTTTTGAAAAGTCACATCTAAATAAATTTTAAAAAGAATATGTTAGACATATTAATTCCAAGTGGGGTCTTTGGTTGAAGCAAAACTATCTTGTGAAGCACTTAAGGGAAAAGACACAGGGGTCATGGGTAAAAAGATGTGGATGACTTCTTCACATGTAACTGTCTTCGGGTTGTTAGTAGCTGAACTAAAAAGTTCACTTACTTAGGGTTTTTACTGGTTTGATGTATAAGCTCTTCTCCAAATGAGGATGATGTGTATTTATGTAGCCGTTTTTTAAAAAGTTAAGAAGCATACGATTTCAAGGCTCCCACAAGGGCACAGGCCCTACTTCTTTCCCTAAATGCCATGTACTTTGAAGTTAGGTATCCTTTTATTTCTCTATAAGAAAGGCATTTTTTTTGTTTAAGATCTTTGTTCATTCAGCTTTGCAAGGTCCTGTTTCTTGCTTTTACCAACTAAGTTAAATTGTAGGTGAATGAATGCACATCCCAACATGTTGGTTTCAATAAACTACTCCAACTATTTCAATTAATACATTAGTGTTTTGTTTTGTTTTGTTTTGTTTTTGTAAATAGAGACTTTCCATGATTTCTCCTCAATAGAATGTGTGGTTTGTAGTTCTAGGTGAATTGAAAAAAATAGATGTAACTAGAACCATGTGACAGCTACATAGTTTTACAATACTTAAACAATTAATTGCTATTTTTTTTTTTTGGTAAGGACAACTTAATAAGGAAATAAGCCTTCTCTGAAGAACAAAACCTCGCAGCAGCATCATATTAATGTTTATTTGGTACTTTACAATTTACAAAACACTTTTCCTATTGTTTCCCTTATTCAATCCTCACAACAATTCTAATACTAGTTAGGAATGATTCTTACACCTATTTTACAAATGAAAAAACTGTGACTCAGAAGGCAGAGCCAGGGCTGTGTCCTTGTGTCCTTAGCTGGGTTATATCTTTTCCATGATGCCATTCCATCTTGTGACCAGAAAGGGAGGGATTATTTTTTTAAAAAACTTTTTTTGCAGATGAGATGATGTCATATCATTGATATACTGAGGATATTATTATTTTCAAATTGGAAAAAGCTATTTCAAAATAATAATTCATTTTATTCAACAGATATTTGTTGAGCATCTGCTGGAGCCACAACAGTGCTGGGTTCTGGGAGGAAAATACACATGGGTCTTGTTCTATTGGAGATGATCGAGTTGTGTCAACAAGACACACATGAAACATTCATACATGAATAGATAAGTAGTTTACAAATATGATAAATATTACAAAGAAAACATAGAGAGTGCTGTGAGAGATTACTAGAGGGGAACTAATTCTAGACTGGGAAGTCCTCTTTGAAGAAGTGACATTTAAGCACTAAAGAAGGCTTGAGCTAGGTAAAGAGTTGGGTTTGGGGAGAGAAGAGATAGAGAGAACAAAATGTGCCAAGGCCCTGAGGATTTGGAAATAGGAGTCCAGGTGTGATAGGAGGACAGTAAGCACTGAAGAGAGGGGCATGATTCTGAGGCTGGAGGGGTTGGCAGGACTTCTGAAGGCCATTGGAAGATTTGAGCAGGGATTCAGTTTACATTTAAGATCATCAAGGCTGCTGCAAGGAGAATGGATTGGAGGTAGGTAGGACAGAGCCAGGGGAGGAGGGTTTTATAAAAGCCAAGAGATTAAAGTATTTTAAGAACAGTGTAGAGATGGAGTTGATTACTACTCAAGAAGTTTCTAAAATAGCTCTTGGACTTGACAACATGGAAGCCAATAGTGACCCCTCATGGTGGGGTGGAAGCCAGATTGGGGTGGGTTGAAGTGGAGACTGCACTTCAGAGGAACTAACTTTCAAGGGAAGAGAAACAATGAGGAGAGGGCTGAAGCGGGTGTGTGTTGGGCGAAGACTGAAGGGAAAGTCTTGAAAGTGAAACAATAAGGAAAGTCATCTATCATGAGGGGGAGATTGATGGTGATGATGGTGTGTGTGTGAGAGATAATGTCAGAGAGACACACACTGTTGGCTAATCAAAGGAAGAAAGCCCCTGGGAAGTTACATGGCCATGTGACCAGAGTGCACGTGCAGCATATTGTACTATTTTACACTGTTCCTGGGAGAGAAGGATGTACTTCCTTTGTGTGATAAGAGGGGAAGGAGGAGATCAGTTTAAAGATTTGGTGTGGGAAGATGAAGACATTTCATTCCTACAGGTTTCCCCATCCCCTTTATGAGGTATGAAACAAGGTCATAGTAAGGGCAAAGGGGAGTTAGAGTTGGAGTAGATTGAGGAGGTATGAACTTGGCATTGCATGGAAATGGACAGAAAGCTACCTAGACAGTGTCCTTGGGAAATTGGTATGATTTATTATTATTATTATTATTATTATTATTATTAGTTACAGATATACAAAGCAATGCAATAGTTATCTTTTTCACCGCTTACAAAGTGACTACCCCTCCCCCTTCTTTGCTCCCCCACCCCCGATATCATACATATCTATTACAATTCCATTGACTCCATCCCCACACTATATTCCACATCCCATGACTATATATGTGTTAAATTATAGTCAACATCTAATATTATTCAGCAGCAGCTTCAGATGTACAGTGCAGTGGTCAGGTCTTGATACCAGTCTCCATACCAGGTATTTTTTTTTCCAGCAGTGTTTGGGGTTCATAGGTTTGGGAGAATAGTGAAAGAGTTATTAGTTTATTCAGATTATTAACAATTTATAGTTAGGTATACTTTCAAAGATGCTTATAGTTTCTATCAAAATACTAGATATGAGGGCCGGCCAAGTGGCGCGGTGGTTAAGTGCTGGCTTGGGAAGCCAGCGGCCCCGGTTCGGGTCCCACATATGAGGGCCAATGACACTGCCCTCAAAAAAAAAAAATACTAGATGTGAATATAATGTAAGAGCAACTGAATGAATTCACAGGTCTTCAGTGGCACTAATAATAGCATTCCTGGCTTCTATATATCTCTTTTGTTGGGCGTATAAGCAGAAATGTAGGCAAAGAGTTGAAATTTAGGAGTTGGAAATTTAGTTTGTGGTTCTTAAATTCCACTGGAGTATTAACATACTTCATGAGGCTGGTAAATAAAGTTTAATAAATCCCATCATGAGTTTGCATCTCTAGAAGTATGCTTCTTTAGAATTCTAGGTTATCTCAGCATGCAGAACCACTAGCAAGCCCTGTTGCACTCACACAGCATCCTTTCTTGACCCTGCATCCTTCTCCAGCTTTCATTTTTCTCTGTTCTTTCCTTCGTGGTAGACCTTCTTCTCTTTCTGCTCTTTCCACTTCTTCACCTTCCATGAACTCTTCAGCTGCCGATATACCAGCTTCCAGCCCTCTGCTATTCACTTCCCAAGATCTCAAATAACAGGCTGGTGGTTACATTCAGTGGAAACTCTTTGAATATCATCTTCCTTGACCTCTCCTGTAGCATTTTCACTGTAGAATCTCTTCCTTAGTGAATTCTATGGCACTATTATCTCCTTGTTTGCCTGAGTCCTCTTATTACTTGTACTTAATCCATTCACCCTTGTGGCTCCAACTTCCAAATCGAAGTCTCCAGCCAAGTTGGTACTGAGGGATATTCCTGTACATCCAACTAGGTAGCTCCATGTGGATGGCCTGTAAAACCCTCACACATGGTATGTCCAAAGCGGAACTCATCATCTTCTGTGGAACTCTCTATCTTTGCAAATATCATTGCTATCTGTTAAGCTCCTTAAGTCATAAACCAAAGGACGTAATGTCTCCTTCTCCCTCTGTCTATACACCTGATTAATCACAAAGACCTGTCTGGTCTATATCTAAATGCCTTTCACCTCTGTGTACATCATGTATCACAGCTGCCATCGCTCTAGTTCAAGCCCTTTTCCCCTCTTGTCTGACATGGCAGCACCCTTCTTCCCTTTCCTCCTGTTTCTAGATGTATCTGCATAATCTACCTGCCACAATGCCAGCAGAACCATCTTTCTAATATGCAAATTGAGCCTTGTCACTCTTTTGCAAAAACTTTTTCAATGACTGTGTATTACCTATAATATATAATTTCACTCTTTAGAAGTGCACATTGGTCTCCTCAAAATTGGGTCTCTTTTTGTTTCTCTTTTTCATTCTTTTTTTTTTTCAAATTAAATTTATTTTTTACAACAGTGCAATAGTTATACTTTTTACCCCTCAAAGTGACAACCCCTTCCCCCACTCTCCCCATATCATAATACCTATTATAACTCCCCTGATCACACACCCACACTGTACTCCTCATCCCATGACTATAAGTATACATTCAATCACAGTTAACATTCAATATTATACAACATCAGCTGCAGGTGTACAGCGCAGTGATCAAGCCTCTACCCCACCCCAAAGCGGTCTCCCCAAAAAGACATACGACCATGTGACACCCCACAAAGCATTCACAACATTATCAATTACATTCCCACATCTTCCCCCCATATCCCTGTGGCAACATTGTAGTCACCCACCTATGCTGTACAAAACCTTCCCCCTCTCCCTCATCCCCACTCCTTCCCAGCCAGCAACTATTAGTATTTCCTTTACATCTGCTTGATATGATTTCATCTTCTTAAATGTACTGAGACTTTGTTTGTGGCCTAACACGTGGTCTATCTTGGGAAATGTCTCATGTGCACTTGAGACGGATGTATATTCTGTTACTTCGGGGTGAAATACTCTAAAAATATCGAGGAAGTCTAGTTGGTCTAAAGTGTCATTTAAGGCTACTCCTTCCGTGTTGATTTTCTGTCTAAAGGATCCATCCATTGGTGACAACGGGGTGTTGAAGTCCCCAACTACAATAGTGTTACTGTTGATCTCTGTCTTTATGGCTGTCAAAATCTGTTTTATATAATTAGAAGCTCCTATTTTGGGTGCATAGATGTTTGTTAGGATTATGTCCTCTTGTTGAATTGATCCTTTTATTATTATGTAGTGCCCTTCTTTGTCTTTTATTGTAGTTTTCATTTTAAAGTCTATTTTGTCCAAAATAAGTACCACTATTCCAGTTTTTTTTCTCATTTCCATTTGCATTAAATATCTTACTCCATCCCTTTACTTTTAGTCTGTGTGTGTCTTTTGCGCTGAGATGAGTCTCTTGTAAACAGCATATACATGGGTACTGTTTTCTTATCCACTCAGCCACTCTCTGTTTTTTGATTGGAGCATTTAGCCCATTCACGTTTAAAGTGATTATTGATAGGTGCATATGTATTGCCATTTTGTTATTTGTATTCCTGGTCTTCCTAGGTTAGCTCATTTACCCCTTTCTTCTGTTTAAAAAGCTCTTTTAACATTTCCTGCAATGCTGGTTTGGTGGTAATGAATTCCTTAAGCTTATTCTTTTCTGAGAAGCTCTTTATTTCTCCTTCAATTTTAAGTGATAGCTGTGCTGGGTAGAGCAATCTTGGTTGTAGGCCTTTATTTTGTGTCACTTTGAATATCTCCTGCCACTCCCTTCTGGCCTGCAGAGTTTCTGTAGACAAATCAGCTGTTAGTCTACTAGGAGTTCCTTTTATGTAACCTGCTGTCTTTCTCTTGCTGCTAAGAGGATTTTGTCTCTGTCTTTAACCTTTACCACTTTAACTATGATGTGTCTTGGTGTGGACCTGTTTGGGTTCAGCTTGTTTGGAACTCTCTGCACTTCCTGGGCTTGTATGTCGATTTCCTTCACCAGGGTAGGGAAGTTTTCAGTCATTATTGTTTCAAATACATTCTCGACCCCTTGCTTCTTCTCTTCTCCTTCTGGTATTCCTATGATGCAAATGCTGTTGTGCTTCATGTTGTCCCACAGGTCTCTTCAACTGTTTCCATTGCTTTTTATTCTTTGGTCTTTTTGTTGTTCCAACTGGGTGATTTCTGCTATTTTGTCTTCCAAATCGCTGATCTGATCCTCTGCTTCATCTAATCTACTGGTGATTCCTTCAAGTGTGTTCTTCATTTCAGTTATTGTATTCTTTAGTTCTCACTGGTTGTTTTTTATGATTTCTCTATCCTTCCTTATGCCCTCACTAAGTTTGTTAAACATTCTTATCATCAGTGTTCTAAACTCTGTCTCTGAAAGGTTGGATCTCTCTGTTTCATTTAGTTCCATTTCTGGAGGTTTCTTCTGATCTTTTACTTCTGACATGTTTCTTTGTTTCCTCATTCTGGCTGTCGCTCTGGGATTGCTTTGATGTATTAGATAGATCACCAGGAAAGCCCCCGCTGGATCACACAGGTGCACAGCTCATGGCCCAACACTCTCAGGAAAACTCCCAGTCTCAGCCTGTCCCAATCAGCCGCTAGTAGATCAGGCCGAGCAGCCAGACAACCAATCACCAGCCTGGCAACTCTGCACAAGCAGTGCGGAGAGTGGGGACCCAAGTTGGCTCCCGCACTCCTGCTTCTCAATGAACAGCCTAATGGAGCCAGAGTGCACCAGCCAGGTGTTTCTCTGGCAGTGCAGCACAAGCAGGGTGGAGGATGGGAATCCAAGGTTGCATGCACACGCACACGCACTTCTGCACCAATTCCACCAGACCAATGCGGTCCCGGACCTGACCCTCTGTGGGAGGGCCCATCCCTGACAAAATGGCCCCCTCCTATACACTACGCGTGCGCAAGCTGCACACCAGGGGAACAGTGGTCCCCAAACCTCCATCTTCTGCACCAAAGGCTCTCAGTTCAGTCCATCCCCGCAGGATCCTGAGCCCAGCTCACACAGCCACTCCCTCCACCAGGAACCGGGTGAGTGCTCACCGATGAGCAAGCCCGTGTGCAGGCCCCACTGATTCTCTAGCTGCCCTCAGTCTCACCGAGCTGGGCAAAGAGAGTCCTCACTAATTTCTACTGCCAGCTATCATGGAACTTCTCTTCCAGCAAAGTAACTCTGAGCTGGTGAGCTCGGTGTCGGGCTGGAGGGTCTCTCCCCCAACTGGGGAAGCCTCGCCATGGCTGAGGTGTCCCACACGGGGTTCGCCCTCTCTCGTCTCCACCCCTCCTGCCAGACTCCACGTGGCCTCCTCTTTAAGTTCTTCATTTAGAGGTTCTGTTCATCTAGTGTTCTGGGGACTTCCAGGGTTGAATGTTGTATAAATTATTTGTAATTTTGGTGTGATCATGGGTGGCAGTTGTCACAGCGTCTGTCTATTCTGCCATCTTACCGGAAGTCTTAAGCCATCTCTTAAGCCAGACCTAGAGACATTTTTATTTGTGATAAGGAAGGGCAGGAAGAAGGGAAATTCATCAGTGATAATAAGAGGAAAGAAGGAGAAAATGGCTGGAGATGAAGATGGTGAGACTTGGTTGCAAGAAGATAAAAGACAGGGCCGGCCGAGTGGCACATTGGTTAAGCGCTGGTTTTGGGATGCCAGCGGCCCCGGTTCGGATCCCACATGGGGACCAGTGACACTGCCCTCTACAGCTAACAACAGCTCCACCTGGAGCTGGGCTGTGCGAGCCCCGGTGATGGTGTGGGCTGCAGCCCCTGCTGCAGTGGGCTGCCATAGGCTACAGTGAGTGGCCCGCAGCCAGCGTGAGCGGCTGGCCGCCAAGCGTGAGCTGCCAATAGCCGCGGTGAGCGACATCCAGAGGCCAGAGACCGATCTGCCTCATCTGGGAGGAGCGCAATGACGATAGCAACAGTGAAGCAACATCCTCCGCAACTAAACTGAAGAACAAAAAGACAGCAACTTGTCTGTTCCCCTTCCCCGATTCCCCAACGCTGTTCCCCTCCGCCAATTCCCCAATAAAATCTTTAAAAAAAAAAAAAAGAAGATAAAAGACAACTTGTCATCTACTTTCTTAAAGAGTAGAGGGTCAGGTCATCAAATGCAAATGGGAGTTATACAGGGCAGATTGTAGAGAGTAGGGTGGGGTTGAGGAAGATGATTTGGTAGGAAGCCACTACAATGGCACCAATTGCACAATGGCACAATGGATCCTCACCTCCTGCTGTTTATGAACTCATCTAATCTCCTCTCCTTGAGTGTGACTGGACTTATCTAACTTGTAATGATTAGAAAATAGCATAAGTGATCGGATGTACCTTCTGAGATTAGTTATGACAAAAATGTTGCTTGCCTCTCGGACACTCTCACTCACTCACTTGTTATTAAGGGAACCAGCTGCCATGTTGTGAGCTGTCCTGTGGAGAAGCCCACCTGATAAGGAACAGAGCAAGGCCTCTGGCCGACAGCTAGAACGGAGCTGAGGCTCTCAGTCCAACAGCCCAGGAGGATCTGAATCCTGCCAGCAACTACGTGAGTGAGCTTGGAAGAGGTCCTCCTTTAGCTGAGCCTTCAGGTAAAACTACAGTTGACAGTTTACTACAAACTTATGAAAGACCTTAAGTCTGAGATTCTCAGGTAATCTACCCCCAAATTCCTGACCCATAGAAACTGTGAGATAATAAATATTTGTTGTTTAAAGCTGATAAATTTGGGGTGACTTGTTATACAGCAATAGAAATCTAATACAGAGAAGAAAGCAAGAAACAGAAATCTTGAGTGGTAAGAAATAAAGTTAACTAGAGAACTATGGTTAGAATGGATGGTGTTAAATAACCACTTTAAGAAATCTCTCACTTCAGTGGGGTCAAAATGTAAAACACTTTATATTTTTCTCTAATCTAACACATTCTAATTGTACTCTCTCAAATTCCCATTTCCCATTTTTTTTTTTTTTTTTTTTAGCTGAGCCATCCTGCCACCTGTTGTCAGCTCAACGGCAACTCAGCTCGGGCTGGCCTGGAACTGCTGTTGTTCAGAGCTCAGCTCGCACTCTTGAGCGAGCTCTTAACCAACTGAGCCATTCGGCCGGCCCCCCATTTCCCATTCTTTAACACAGCTGGGGAAGATTTCATAATTAAAAGACCATACAATTTAACACTCTAATGATTTTATTAAAATGTCTAGGATTTTAAAGCAACACCCCTAATCCATTGTTTGATCCACAGCTTGAATAACCAGTGCTCTAAACCTTATCATAACAAAGGTATCCCACAGAACACTATAGCTCCTTAGTATATTCTTCAGCATTATGCCAAAATAAAATAAGCATACTTGTTATGCTCTCTTAATTTTCTCTAGAATTCATTTAAAATATAACTATAAAAAAACTATGTAACTGCATTATAAAGCTGTGTTTCTTCATTCTTGACAATCTGCTTTTAAAAAATGGTGTGCCCATGCCGGCTGAGTGGCACGTTCGTTAGGAGCTGGTTTGGGACGCCAGCTGCCCCGGTTTGGATCTCACATGTGAGGGCCAGTGACACTGCCCTCTGCGACTGACAACAGTTCCACCTGGGCCTGGGCTGTGCGAGCCCTGGCGACGGTGAGGGCTGCAGCCCCTGCTGCAGTGGGTTGCCATGGGCTACAGTGAGTGGCCGGCAGCCAGTGTGAGCTGCCGGTGGCTGTGGTGAGCGACCATTCAGAGGCTGGAGACCGATCTGCCTCATCCAGGAAGAGCGCAATGATGATGCCAACATGGGCCAGTGAAGTGGCATCCCCCACAACTAGACTGAAGAACAACAACAAAAAGAAGACAGCAACTTGTCTGTTCCCCTTCCCTGATTCCCCAACGCTATTCCTCTCCCCCAATTCTCCAATGAAATACTAAAATAAAAATAAAAATGGTGTGCCCAAGTAGAGAATGCTGGGAATTGTTGGGTGTTTCATGCATTGGCTTCAATTTGCTTACTAATGGATATGAACGTTTCTTAATTTGTTATTGCCTTGATGTCCATCATGATTTGATGATCATTGATTTATAGTAGCTATCTTCTTTAAAATTTCAAATTCTTTGATATTTTGGTCTTTTTCCTTTAATATCTCTAATGTTTAAATGGATATGAATATATATTTGAAATGGTTTTCTTAGAGGAATTAGTTCATCATAAGTGAGACAATACATTAGTCCAAGTTTGCAAAATATCTTGTGTGCCCCTGCTAGTATTGTCAATTTTATAATTTAAATGTGTTCAGTGTTTAAGAAAACCTAGGATAATCTGATCTACAGAAACTCTCAAGCACTGGAATTACTGGAATTACTGTTTTTATTTCCAAATATATTTTCTGCCTCTTAAAACTGTGTGTGTGTGCACTCGCGCTCACTCGTGCACGTGTGCACAATTTAAAGCTATTCTTCTCCCTCCTATGTCAGCACCTTGAATTGGATAGAAGGGTATGGCCTGGTTCGGAGACACCTCTTCCCACTCTGTCTCCTCAGGCTACCTTCTCCAGGGATGAGGACTTGGAGAAACAAACAAGAAAGCAAAGGTTATCCTAAGCAACTGATGTCCTACTGATGATGGTGATGGGAGCATCTTTGATCCATTCTGGATCATTTGAGGCTGATGCTCTCTGCTAATATGGTGGCTTCTATATACCCAAGATGTGTGGTTTTGGGAGTTGGTGTTCAGGTCCACCCCTGCCTTCTCCATACTGAGAGTCCCTTCAGAAAGGAGAACCACAAGTGTCTTTGGCACCAACAGTGGTCTGTGCCCTCAATCATCTCCCCAGGTTGGGCCTACATGCTGGCCTAGCTGCCTCTAGAGAGTCCTGCTTTCTGCCTCTCAACTAACTTCTGTGCTCCTTTATACTGAGCCATATAAAGCACTAAAGTCCTTCCCATGTTCCTTGAAGGCCAAAGAGAACTGCAAAGCCAACAGGTTGCAGGATGGCTCAGCTGGTGCAACAACAAGATTGCTTGTTCGTTCGATGATGGGCTATGCCCACCTGCAACTAAGACTGAACTTGGCACCTTGAGCTGAACTGCCCCCTGGATGGCTCAGTGGATAGAACGTGTGCTCTAAACAACAGGGCTGCCGGGTTTGACTCCTGCATCGGATGGTGGCTATGCCACCCACAACGAAGATTGAACTCAGCACTTTGAGCTGAGCTGCCGCCTGGATGGCTCAGTGGATAGGGCATGTGCTGTTAACAACAAGGCTGTTGGTTCAACTCCTGCATGGGATGGTGGCTACACCCACCTGCAACTAAGACTGAACACAGCACCTTGAGCTTAGAGGCCACGAACTGCTGACGGGAAGCCAGATTGCAACTGGCGCCCTGCACAACTAACAACAACTTGACTGGTCCCCTCCCCCAATTCCCCAACACTGTTCCCCTCCCCCAATTCCCCAACAAAATCTTAAAAATAAAATAAAATAAAAAAGAAAACTCCTAACAACAACAAAAAATGTCTCTAGGCTCCTTGTCCTTCTAAAGCTATCATCTCTTTACTCTGTTTCCCTTTACAAAAGACTTTTGAACAAGTTGCATTTAATAGTTTCTCCACACCTCAGTTCCAATTAATGAATCATACTTCTGCCCCTGTCACTTCACTGAAATTATTCTTGTCAAAGTTACCAGTGATTTCTGTGTAGAGATGCTCCCTACATCCAGGGAGCATTTCTCTCTCCTGGACTACATTCAGCACAGTTGACCATTCCCTTCTTCTTTCTTGATTTCCATGACACCACATTTTAATAGTGAGGTATGTTTTCCAATCAGTGTGGTCACAATTTTTCAGTCTCCTTTGTTGACTTCTCTTCTATCCACACTTTAAATGTTGGTGTTTCCCAGAGTTCAGGTCTGTGTCTTCCTTCTCTCCCTCTTTCTATAAGTGACCTCATCCGTTTCCGGTGTTTTAAATATCACTTACGTGTAGATGAACCTGAAATTAATTTATTCAGCTAATGCTTCCTCTGAACTATAAGAATGGCTTCTTTGCTTACTCAGGAATCTCAGAGGGACCTCAAACTTAACATTTATAATTGAACTTCTATTTTCCAGCTGTCTTCTCCCTAGTTTATTTCTCTCCAGAGTTCCCCATCTTAATAAATGAAGCCACCGGCCACTTCATACAAGTATAAATCCTTGATTCCTCTTCTTCCTCAGTGCCCCATTTCAATCTATCACCAAGTCCTATAATCTTGCTACCTCTAAATATATGTCCAATCCATCCACTTCTCCACTGTCTCTGCCCTGCTCTGAACCATCGTCTTCTGTCACCTGGCTTACTATGCTAGTCCCCTATGGGCCTTCCTGCTGTTATGCTCTGCAAAGCAACCAATTAAATAGTTTAAAATACTGTATCAGACTGTTTCTCTTGGTTAAAACCCTTTGGTACTTTCCCTTTATCCATGGAACGATTTAAATTTCTCAGGATCCTGTATGATGTATCCCTTGCTTATCTTTTCAACCTCAGATCATTGAATTCACCCTGTACTTACTATGGGTCAACTGCAATGGCTTTCATCATTTCCTAAGCACACTGAGTTCTTTTTTTCCAGGCCTTTATGTATGCTGTTCCTTCAGCCTAACATGCTTTTCCACCATTGTTGGCTCATGTATTTATCAAAACTAGTAATTATAGATTTATTCACTTATTTGTTGCCTACCTCATTACACTATAAGATCCATAAGGACAAGGCCCATGTCTGTTAGTTCACTTGTATACCCAACACCAAGCACTTTGTAAGTATTCAGTAAATATTTGAGCAAATGAGCAATCTCACAGTCATGCTCCAAATCTCCCCTCCTCAAAAACTGCCTCCTTAAAAACTTTCCCAGCCCCTGGAGACTTTCCAGATTTGTTCAGGCTGACCCTGGGATTCCTTCTCCTATATATATATTACTCATAAATTTTACCTACCATCACTGTAGCACTTGCCATGGTGTGTTGAAAGTTCTTTGCACATCCATCTCCACATAGACCGAAAGGTCCTTGAGGGAAAGAACCTTGTCTTTTCATCACTAAAACCCAGTGCCCTCTCTACAATGCCTGCTCTATACCCAGCAGGTGCTTGACACGTGTTTGTCAAATGATGTGCTGAGGGTCCTTGACAACAACCTATTCTTGCTGATGGGTGAAAAGAAAGGAGCTGTTTTCCGGGCTCAGGGACAAAAGCCAGGCCCTTGGCTGCTCTGCCAGTTGCCTTCCAGAACCTGCAGTATTGCCAGTCTGAGCTTCTCCAGGGAGTGCCCCTCTGAGGCCCTGAGATTTTGCTGAGTGAAACATACTTAGAGTAGGAAAGGAAAGAACATAGCAATGTTTTTTAAAAACATCATCTTTATTGTAGTGTAATTGATATGCAAAAAGCTGTACATACTTAATGTATACAATTCAATGAGTTTAGACATGCATTCACCCATGGAACCAGCACCACAATCAAAGGAATAGACGTATCCATCACCTCCAAAAGTTTCCTTATGTTCCCCCTCCTTTTTTTGGTAAGAACTTAACAGGAGCTCTCCCCTTTCAACACATTTGAACTGCACACTGTAGTATTGTTGACGATAGGTACTATGTTGTACAGCAGATCTCCAGAACTTACCTTGTATAACTAGAACATGGTGATCTTGAAACGAATGTTTCTTGAGTTCCTCCACTAAAAGGTAAGAGAAAATGGCATAGAGCAAAGGTAATTATGGTAAAATGCATAACATGAAACACACTCTTTCCTAAACTTGTAAGTGACCATGGCATCATTTTATTAATTTAATACAAGTAGCATTTCTATTTTTCTTCAACTCATTTCTAATGACAGGGACAGATCCCTTTCGATCCTTAGTAAAGTGCATGGTTGACGGGAGCCCTGTCTTACTGATGTCTGGAAGAGCTTTCTTTTACTGATTCTGGGGAGTCTGAATTTGAAACAGGTGTATGTGTGCATTTGAAAGAATCTGTTCCAGATGCCAGAAGATTCAGTTCTGGTGAAAGACGTGAAGGAAAATCATGAGAACAAGTGTCCTATTCACATGCTAGGAAAATAAATGTTTTACTAATCCTTGAATAACATTTTACTCTGAGGTGTATTGGCAAATTTTAGTTTTATTTCTTTATGAGGGTCTCATTTTTAGGAATGTGATTTATATACATTTAAGTAGTTGAGGTGACTGTTAAATTAGTTTCTGTTATCCCATGTTAATATGTATGTAGGAAGAGAATAGTATAATTTTAAAGCCCTGACATTTTGGGTATATTTAGTGAATAATTTAATATTTATTATCATTGGCTATGATCTAGTTTAACTATTATAAATGCACATAATTTTCTATGCTTTGTGGTCTTTTCATGGTAGAGAAAGTATGTGATCAGAAAGGTGTTCTATATGTTCTCTGTTCCCATCCAAGTCCTTAAGCAATAAAATTCTATCATTAAACAAATGTTTATTTAGCACCTTACTATGTGCCAGGCAATGTGCTATATGCTGGGGTGCAGCAGGGCTTACAAGTCTAGGTTTCTGGCTAGGAATGAGGGATAGTAGATTCTCACCTGCACACATCAGACTTGATATCTGGAGAGTGACTTACAAGTTAGCTACTCGCTGCCTGTTCTGCCCACTTTCCCAGTTCACTTGTTCATAGAGTAAATTCACTAGTCTCAGTATGGAATTTGGGGAATAATGCCATATAAAAACCCAAATAGCAGTTTCTACTGTTTTTGAAATATACCATTAGAATTTTATTGGATTAGATTTGGCTTATCCAGGTAAAAGGAAAGATCAACATGTCTTTGATCTTAGCCAAAAAGCTGAGAAGCGATCACATGTACTCATCAGCAGGGAGGAGTGACCACGCTCATTTTGCAGTCAGTAGAGAAAGTGATGTAACAATTTACATTAGATCATCAACATGTGGGTGTTCAAAGTGGGCTCCGAGAAAGCCTTCTCATCCCTGAAGGTCTCTGCTGGCCCACCAAGGGACATCTGGTGGCCCGGACTGGGGAAAATCCTTATGTCCTGTCAGATAGCACCAGCAGGGATGAAGGGCACCCTAATGACACCAAATAAACCAAAATAACACCACAAAGCCTCCAAAAATTAAGTTGCCATTAGAACCATGGTCCACAAAAGTAGGCCAGGACCGGCATGCTAAACCTAAGCAGAGCGACCACCTGAGAAATAAAAGATTTAAATAGGACCCAGAGACTCCTAATATAATAGACAAAACATCCAGGATACAAGACAGAAGAAAAAAATCACCTGTTACACCAAACTTGAATGAGAAAAGACAATCAACTGAGATACAATACCAAGATTAGTCATTGACTTTTCCCACATTATTCAAATCATCAAGGATCTCAAAAGCAGCTGTCATAAATATGCTTCAACAGTCAATTACAAATTTTCTGGAAACAAATGAAGAAGTAGAAAATCTCAGAAAATAAACACAAGTTATAAAAAAGTAAAAGAATCAAATAGAAGGTTTAGCACGGAAAGAATACAATTACAGAAATAAAAATTTCCCTGGATGGGCTCTCATAGAGTAAATGTGACAAAGGATAGAATCCGTGAACTTCAGGATACCTCAGTAGAATTCATCCAATCTGAAAAACAGAGAAACAGACTGAAAAAAAGTAATCAGAACCAGTAGCTATTATAAATCTAATTGGAATAAAAATATTACTTCCTACAGTAGAGGAGGTAGTCAAGCTTTAATTATTATATCCCAAGATTAAAGCTATTGGAATATATATTTTTTAACTTTATTGGGGAACAATGTATTTTTTCAGGGAACAAGTGTGTTTTTTCCAGGACCCATCAGCTCCAAGTCAAGTTGTTGTCTTTCAGTTTTAGTTGTGGCGGGTGCAGCTCAGTTCCAAGTCCAGTCGCCATTTTCAAACTGGTTGTGGGTGACACAGCCCACCATCCCATATGGGAGTCAAACTGGCAACCTTGTTGTTAAGAGCATGCACTCTAACCAGCTGAGCCGTTTGGCCACCCACTGGCAGCTTAGCGGCAGCTCAGCTCAAGTCCGTTGTCTTCAATCTAGTTGTGGAAGGTGCAGCTCACTGGCCCATGTGGGAATTGAACTGGCAACCCTGTTGCTCAGAGCACGTGCTCTAACCAACCTAGCACCTGGCCGCCCCAGGAATATTTTTAAATCTTTTATTTTAGCATAATTTAAAATCTACAGAAAAGTTGTAAAGATAGTACAGAAAGTTCCTATATATCCTATACCCAGTGTCTCCAATTGTTAACATCATACATTATTATGGTACATTTGTCACAACTAATGAACCAATATTGATACATTAACTAAACTCCATACTTTATTCAGATTCCATTAGCTTTTGCCTAATGTCCTTTTTTCTGCTCCAATATTCTATCCACGATACCATATTTAAAGGAGTCCTTAAAAATTAATTCTTAATGGCCAAACTTCATATCTTGGAACAGATTTTATGTTCAGAGGTGGAGCTATTGTATTATTACATAGTGAATCATGTTGGAAGGCTATCTGGGGACTTGTCTTGAAGCTGTTCTTGGGTAGCAAGTACTCTGTTGATTTTGAGCAGCTTTTATAGTATGGGTACTGGTGGAGGTTATGGGTTGGCTAATGCTCCTCAGGCTACCTTCTCAGTGTATTAATCCATAATCACTAGGGCATGTTTTCCTCAATCCATAGCAAATTCACATTACTACCCCAGGCCTTGTGCAATGAGGAAACCATGTTTTGTTGGCCCTGTACAGGGGGAAAAATTGTTGGCATGACTTGTTTTTATGTGCTATTAGTACATTCTCTTGGTATTGGGGTCTGCCTTGAAAATGTGTCCAGAATCCAACCACTTTTCTCTCTCTACTGCTGCCTTCTGAGGCCCCCTATAAGTCATCATCTTCTATCTGAACATTAACAAGAGTTTCTTAACTTGTCTCCCTGATTCTGCCCTGGCAGCTCTATAGTTTGTTCTCAACACAGTGGCCTGAAAGATTCTTTTAAAATTTAAGTCAGCTCACATCACTCTGCTCAAAACCATCCAGTGATCCTCCCATCTCATGCTTTTTGTTGTTGGTAATGGCGCCCCTTTACTTTTTTTAATCAAATTTTTATTGCAATATAACATACATGCACAAAAGTGTACGAATCATGTGTGTATTGCTCACTGACCACTCCAGTGTAACACGCACCCCCCCCCCAGGCAATAAAATAGATCAACTCTTGGGAAACACCCTTGGTTACATCCAATCCTGAGTCCTACTCTTCTCTACAAAAGCAACCACTAACCCGACTTCTAGATTCATCTGGTTTTGCATTTTATATAAATGGAGTTACAGTTTGTGCTCTTTTGGTCTGCTGCCTTTTCCACATTATTTTTGTGAGTTTTATCCATGCTGTTGTGCCATGTTATGCTTTTTTAAAGCTAAAATCCTTACAAGGATGCCCAGGGCCCTATGCCACCTTGGTCCCCAATTCCCACCATCTGTGGCATCTGATATAGTTTCCTGCTCTTAGCCTCTCCCGTGTCCTCTGTTGTGGTCTCACTGGTCTGCTTGCTCTTCCTCTAACTCACCCAGTATGGCCCATCCTCAGAGTCTTTGCACTAACTGTTTTCCACTGCCTAGACAGCTCTTTCCCCAGATATCCTCGGATATCCTCCTGAGTCTGTCAGGTCTCCACTCAAGTGTTTCCTTCTCTATGAAGCCTTACTGGACCATCCACACATTCCCTACCCCCTTTTTCTTGTTTGATTTTTCTCCACAGCATTTATCACCACTATGTACGTATTAGTTTCCTGTTGTTGCAAAACAAAATACCACACTTTCAGTGGCTTAAACAACACAAACATTATCTCACAGTTATTTGGGTTGGAAATCCAGTAGGCTTGGCTGCTTTCTCTGCTCTGGGTTCCCCCAGGCTGAAATCAAGCTATTAGCTGTCCGGGAGTCTCTTATCTGGAGTCTTCTGAATGTGAATCCACTTTCAAGCTCATTCAGGTTGTTGACAGAATTCAGAATTAAGACTGAGGTCACTGTTTTCTTTCTGGCTGTTGCCTGAGGTTTGATCTCAGCTTGTAGAGACCACCTGCATTGCCTGGCTTGTGGCCCCTTCACCTTCAAAGCCAGCAAGGGCAGGTTAAGTCCTTCACAGGCTGCCACATGTCATCTGCTTTCCTCTTCTGCTTTTAAGGACTTGTGTGATTACACTGGGCCCACTCAGATAATCCAGGACAATCATCCTATTTTAAGGTCACCTGTTGGGCAAACAATTCCATCAGCAAAAGTCCCTTTTGCAATATAATGTAACATATTCACAGGTGTAACACAAGGCTGAGGACAAATATCATGGGGGACAATATTCTGTCTACCACAATATAATTTCTTAATTATTTTGTTTATTGTCAATCTTCTTCTAGGATCTATGAGGGCAGGGATCTGTGACTTTTTGATATCCCAAAGCCTAGAACACTTACTGGCACATAGTAGGCATTCAAATATTTGTTGAATGAATGAATGAATGAATGCATATTAGGTAATTAGTATGAACACCTGCCTTCCCTTTGATAAACATCTCAGACTTTCTCTTCCTTTTTAAAAGATGGCCATGACTTTTATTTTATTTTTTTAATTTTTTAGCTGAGCCATCTTGCTACCTGTTGGCAGCTCAGAGGCTGCTCAGCTTGGGCTATGCATCGAACTGCTGTTGCTCAGAGCTCAGCCCACACTCTTGAGCAAGCTCTTAACCAACTGAGCCACTTGGCCGGCCCTGACCTTGACTTTCATTTTAACCTGATTTTACCCAGTCAGTGTGGTTTCCTGCAGCTCCGCTGGTTACAGCTCTACTAGTTAAGGGATTAACTACACAATAATGTAATATTTTCATGGAACCTCTCAGCTGGTACACAAGAGACGCATCCAGGACATGGGGTACAGAGGAGGCCCCAGAATGGATTGACACTCAGAGGCTAGCACAGGCTATGAAGCTTCAGGCACTACCCAGTGGAGCTAAGTGTCCAATGATTTCTTGGAATAAAACTTTTCAGGGATAGTAGAGCTAGTCATGGAAATGTGTTAAGCATTGTTTTACTCTGAAAGAAAAAAAAAAAGATTTAGTCTGCACATGTCAATTATCCAATGACAATTTTAGAAACTAATCATCTGGATGTTTCTAAAGACTCTGTTGCTTACTATTAATAGTATGTAGACAGCCTCAATCCTAGGATGATAAAGATCTGAGTTTGTGCAAAAAGTTTGAAGCACACCCAAGTAACAGATTTGCCATTTGGGTTACAGTGTGGAAAAAATCTCTGGAAACAGATTTATGTACTAGTTTTTCACTTTGCCACCAGATGTCCTTCATGAGTAGGAAAATATGATGGCTCAAATGATATTTTGAAGTGTGAATGCCCAGCATTTTTGAATAGTTGACAGCGAAAGGAAAGTGTGAGTGAATGTAAATGTTACCACAGGCTTTTGGATGAGACACGTATTTTGAAGGCTGCCTTACAGGTATAGCTTTCAGAAGCAATATTTATTTAACTCTCAAATTTTCATTTCTCATACTCCACAAACATTTACTTAACATATATCCTTTTCACTCAACTCCAAATTGATATTTTAAAAATTTGAGCAAATTATATTTAGAAATTAATATTAAGAAATACTCGACCCCTTACATTAATATTAAAGATAAAAATGCAGTAATTTTAAGTGGAGTTTCTCAAGGACTCAAGGCGACCAGACCTTAGGCTTTTCAACACGAGAACAGCATAGCTTATTAACAGTTGTATGTTAAATTAATTCTAAAAGCAGCTACTTATATCTTCAGGAAAGTCAATTGAAAGGGGCCAAGGTACGTTTTTAGTATAAAATCAAAGACTGCAATTGCAGTTTATTGCTAATAATATAATTCAAAGGAGAGTAGAGAATATTTAACATACCAATTAATAAACAGCATCTTTAAAAAATAGAAATTATTTGGTCATGTGCATTATAAATGTATAATAGAAACCCTCATGATATAAAAGGATCAAGGATAACTGCTGCTTCAAAGAATTAGTTGTGTGAATTACCCTGTGCACGAACAAACGTTTGGGTACGGGATTCTCACCCCACCCCCAATACCACCAAAGGTATAGGACAAACCTGTGCTTTATGATGAGGTTTTCTCACTCCTTCATTCAGGAGGCAGGAGTGGGACAGGCAACCTATTTCCAGAAAACTGAAGGCCATCTGCGTGAAATGTCAGCCAAGCAACCAGATGTTTGATATGGATTGGCTCCCACATCCGGCTTCTTGACCGAATTCCTCCTCTTTCTACCCAGATGTTTTGGAGACACATACAGAGAACTTTAGGAAGCTCTTCCAGCGACCAGAGGGAGGGGCGGCAATATTTTGGTGTCCTGCAGGGGGCGAGGTTGCCTCTGATTTTTCTCCAGTGGTTCACACGTTCTAGCAAACTCCCAAGCCAGACCTGCTCCTGTCCCTTCCCGCCATTCCTCCTGAATCACAACTGGACTTTGCCCAGCTCCCTGTTCTAAGGCTTCTGGAGAATGTGTGACGGGGAGGGGTCAGAGAAGAGGGGAGTGGGTGAGGTGGTGGTTAGGGGTTCCTCATCCACTTGGAGTTCCTGTTGGCTTGGAAAAACAGTGGTTCCAATTTTCAGGTTATTAACATTTTAGAACCACATCTCTATCCACTTTGCCCCTATTGGAATCAAGGGTTTTTCGGAGTGTTTTCTGACAATCATGTGCACATGCTAGGACTGGTGGGGCATGAGAAGAACACCCTATCTTTTGTGGCCCTCAGTTGAATGTCACTGCTCTTATGATCATTGTCATAATTAACTCACTTCACATATTCCACTCCCCCCACCCCGCGCCGGCTTTTGAGAGAGTTGTGTGCCCTTGTTTTCATCATCTGAAGGTAACTTCAGTACCTCCCTTTTCTAGCACTACACAATAGGAACTAAGAAGCCATCTTGGTGGAAATGGGGAGCCCATGGCAGACCTGAATCAGGCTTGCTGCTCAGATGTTTAACTGATAATTAATCACTAAGTGTCATTTTGTACCCATTCATACAGGTCCATCTAGCTCTTACCAAGTATCTAAGAAAAGGGAAAGATGGCGTGTGTGTGTGTGTGTGTGTGTGTGTGTGTGTGTGTGTGTGTCTCCACTGGATTATATATGCATTTATAAGAGTTACATATACAATAGATTGATCCCAAGCTGCTTTTGTGTTTTAAATGGCATAGCTCTATCTAGGTTCCCTTGTCTAAGCTCAGGGTTTTTACAGTTTTCTAGTGCTTTTCCCACTGCTCTTAAGGGTTGCAACTGCTTTTACTCCGCTTGTGTCTTGTTAGAAGTCTTAAGAAGAAGGTGTGATTGGTTTGAGAAAGCAGGACCTTAGCAGGAAGCCTATATGTACTTGCTGAGAGTTCAGGTCTGATCAGAGCCCTTGGCTGCTGTGATTTTATGCACTGCAAAACTTTATGTTTGTAACAAGTCCCATACAAAGAAAGATGTGATGGAGGCTCTTGAATTCTAAGACCATCCTAGACCAAGTAGTGAAGTCTTTTCTTTTCAGGTGAAAAGAATTCCTACAGAGGGTGAAAGACTGGCCTCCAGTGTTGCTGAAATTGTCTTGCCTGAGATCAGTGGCTTTGGGACATTTGTAGAATCAAAAACTGTTTTTTTTTGTTGTTTTTTTGCGCTCTTCCCGGATGAGGCAGATCAGTCTCTGGCCTCTGGATGTCGCTCACCGCGGCTATTGGCAGCTCACACTTGGCTGCCAGCCACTCACGCTGGCTGCGGGCCACTCACTGTAGCCTATGGCAGCCCACTGCAGCAGGGGCTGCAGCCTACACCATCACCGGGGCTCGCACAGCCCAGCTCCAGGTGGAGCTGTTGTTAGCTGTAGAGGGCAGTGTCACTGACCCTCATGTGGGATCCGAACCGGGGCCGCTGGCATCCCAAAACCAGCGCTTAACCAATGCGCCACTCGGCCGGCTCAAAAACTGTTTTAATTGACCACTCTGTCTGGGCCAAGAAGGAGCAAGAAAGAGCAATTCAGTGGATGATCGGATGCTGAGAGGTAAATACCCTTACCCAATCAAAACAGATTCTTTGAAATAAGATAAAAATGCTTATAAGCTTTGGATTAGCAGAAACCCCATGATCTTATAAGCCCATGAATGCCATACTCTGGCTCTCAAATGGCCTGGACTATGTGAACCAAGGCTGCCAGGTTTAGCAAACTACATTTTTGTTTTCTAATCCACACACTTTCCACAGGTAAAAGATCCTAATGTTTTAAGTGAATTTGCCCAGGATCCATAGATTACTGGTCATTCTTGGATGGTGTAAGCCAAATATATTCACATCCAGAAAGGCAGATGGTGGTGGTGGTGTTTGGTAGAGAGGGCAGTGTCTTGGAGAAGGGTTCATGCCATGAAAATGGAACATATGTTTTACATGCTTGATCTTGTCTAATGCTCACAGCAATCTGAGTTTCAGGGCCCTGTGTGCTATCCTGAATGGGGACATGCCAAGCCTCTACCCTAACTGGAATTAACTTTATCGCCTTGTTTCAAGCTTCATTTATCTTGCATCATGTATCTTGTATCTATTGTGTTTCAATACATTAAAATGCAATGTTAACAAACAAACTGGAGAAGCATTGAAACATTTCCAGGAAGGTACGGGGTGGCTTTTCTATTATATTATCTGATTACATTTTCTTTCTTTAGGATACAAACTTAAGAAGCCAAACCAAAGCCCAAATGAAGAGATAAGTCAAAATATTTGGCCCCAACCCTCAGGACGAGGGGTCTGGCTTACATTTGGTCCTCTCTGAGGCCAGTTTGTAGGCAGCTTCTGGGAGGGTGTGTCCCAACTTGCAGCAGCTGCCTTTGAAAGCCACGTGTCCGCTAAATGCCTATATTACACCAATAAGAAGAACTAAGGAAGGGATGGGAAAATGATCACTTTTCTGTTCTTCAATCCAGGCAGCCTTGCTTTAACTGGATTTTGCTTTTCTCTAGTTAAAGCATCAATCGAGGAGTTTCGTGTGATCGGTTGAAATTGGGTTGCTGATGAGATCATTCTTACTGGTCATGACTTACTTCTTTGCATTTGCTATCTCAGGGCTCCTTGGGTGCCTCCAAGAATTCTGTGTACTTGAAATCTACGCGCCGCCCAGGCGACGCCTCCGGGGAGAGGGAGGGTGAAAGAAGGGGGCGGGCCTATTTAAATACAGGAGAGAAGGGCCTCTCCATTGGCTGCCCGCCTGTCCGTTACCCGGGAGGGCGGGGAGTCCCAGGGGCTGAAGTGCGGTACCTGAGCGAGAAGCGCACCAGAAAGCCCACGTTGGCTGCTGCGGGGAGCGCGGCACTGGGAGGCGGGAGACTGCGAATTCCGGCGCAGACGCTGCTGCCACTGCTCCGCGCACCAGTCCCTTTCATTCTCATCCCTTCTGCCAGCGGGGTTTGCAGGGCAGCTGAGAGAGCACTGAACGGAAAGGAAGATCCTTGCCGCCTCCGCTTGGGGAGTCAAGCAGCGCGCGGAGATTTTGAGGGCGAGCGACAGTGCTCGAGGGCGGAGGGGCGCGGAGTTTGTGAGCGAGAAGGGAGTTAAGTCTAGCGGAGAAGATTGGCATCTCGGAACTTCTTGTCGCCAGGGCCTGAACCCTACCGCCGGGTAAACTTCACAGCGGCTGTGCGAGCCTGGGAGAGGCGTGCGTGGGGATGCTGCCCGGCATCCCCCCCAGCTGGTGAGCGGCCCGGCTCCCCAGCCCCCGCGGGTCCCACTCAGCCGCCTGGGAGGGCACGGGACAGCGCACGTGCGCGGGCAGCGAGGCCAAAGAACTACAGTGCGGTGACCTGACCAGGGGCGAGTGCACTGGTTGCAGCGCAGCCCAGATACCGGCGCACCTGGCCTGGACCTTGTGCTTCTGGAGACCTGTGCGGGAGTGTGGGGACTCTTCGCCCTCCCCTCCAAGTGGTTCTGCGGCTGATTGGCCGTTTCTCCTCCCCTGCAGCCTGGGCAATTGGGGGCGCCCCAGTGGACCATGAGAGATAAGGACTGAGGGCCAGGAAGGGGAAGCGAGAGGTGGCGGGGGCTGTCCACGCCAAGGGCCACAGCGGCCGCGCTTCGGCCTCGCTCCGCTGCTCCACGCCTCGCGGAGCCCACGGGGCCAGGCCGGCCAGGCGGGGATGCCGGGGCTGGGGCGGAGGGCGCAGTGGCTGTGCTGGTGGTGGGGGCTGCTGTGCAGCTGCTGCGGGCCCCCGCCGCTGCGTCCGCCCCTGCCAGCCGCCGCCGCCGCCGGGGGGGCGCTGCTGGGGGACGGCGGGAGCCCGGGCCACGCGGAGCAGCCGCCGCCGTCCTCCTCCTCCGGCTTCCTCTATCGCCGGCTCAAGACTCACGAGAAGAGGGAGATGCAGAAGGAGATCCTCTCAGTGCTGGGGCTCCCGCACCGGCCCCGGCCCTTGCACGGCCTCCAACAGCCGCAGCCCCCTGCTCTACCGCACCAGCAGCCTCGCGGGGAGCCCCCTCCGGGGCGGCTAAAGTCCGCACCCCTCTTCATGCTGGATCTGTACAACGCCCTGTCCAACGACGACGATGTGGACCCGGCGTGGGGCGAGGAGAACAGGCAGCCCGGGCCCCGCGGAGGGGCCAGCGCGTCCCAGCTGCGGCAGCCGCCCCCCGGAGCTGAGAACCCCCTCAACCGCAAGAGCCTCCTTGCCCCCGGACCTGGCGGCGGCGGAGCGTCCCCACTGACTAGCGCTCAGGACAGCGCCTTCCTCAACGACGCGGACATGGTCATGAGCTTTGTGAACCTGGGTAAGGATTTGGGGTAAAGACCAGCACATTCCCCCCTTTCCAATTTCCCGGGCCTGGTACGGTGCAGGGTGAGAGGGTGGAGGCGCCCTTGGAGCGCGAGTCCCGGCTGGCGAAGCGGGGACGCACAGATAGGCGGGCTGCGCTCCCGCCACCTGCGCGGCCGTGGGCAGCACGTGCGGTACCCGGTGCCGCTGGCCGGGCTGCGGGTTGCGCGCCGCGGCCGCGGAGGCGGCGGACCGGCGGAGGCGTCAGTCCCCGAAGTGCGGCGCCCCGCAGGCGCGTCTTTGCGGGCGTCCGGCGCACGTTCCGCGCTCTCCCCAAGAGTACCCCGCTCCAGCCGAGTTAACTCGAGTGTGGCAGAAAAGTTCGGCCTGAGTGTAGCCAGCTGGAAAGGAGAAGGCTTTACTACACTTTTTCTCCTAATTGTTTTCTTTTGCACCCTTAACGCGCTGAATGCCAGTTTTCCCACCGGGACTTTTAGGGAACTCTACAGTAGCTGAGAAATTTGGAAACTTGACTTGACTGTGTTAAGTGGTATCTATTGAACTGGGGGAGGAGGATTGCAGAAGGTGCCTAAAGGACCGCGGAAGGCGCGCTAGTCCCGACCTTGCGGGCCTGGCGCGGGTTTGGAACTGGAACCCGAACCCAACTGGAACAACCAATCCAGCACCCTCGCTCACATTACATGCCTTTTGCTAGTGACCCCAAAGACTGAACTTCTGATCAATGCTGCCCAAGCTTTATGGGCAGAGAAAGGGTGCGGGTTACCGGCCGGGGTTGGGCTCTGAGCTGGTCTGAACCGGTTGCCAGGCAACAGAATGGAAATTCAAGGGCGGCTAAATCGGGCTCCGCCACAAATGTTCTGTGGCAAACCCATACGCAGTCACTTAGCCTTCCCCCTCCCCTCCGAGTTTTCTCATCTGTAAATGAGAACGGTGTAAGGAAGGCCTTTTTTGTTGTTGTGTCGTCAATGCCTCCGATTAGTTCTACTCTTCATTCATAAACGGACTCAGCTTAGCGTACACAAAGGGATGTTGTGGAGAGTTCTTGGTGGGGAGAAATGGGGGTGAAGTAGCCACGCCCGGAGGGGGTGCAGCGGCATTGTGAGGTGCATCTCGGCGGACTAACTTACTCGTGGGACGCGTGGCTCTGCCCAGGCCCTAAAGTGGGTTAGCAGACACTTGCCAAAGTAGCACGCACTTCGCCAAGCCACGTCAAAGACCTCCGTCCGTCATTTCAGGACACTATTTACTTGAATGACTCCCATATAAAATATTTTGGCGAGTTCTTCACAAGTATATCTATGGGATGCTTCTTAACGCCGCTGAGTTTTGGGGGAAGAAAGGAGGAGTGGGGGCGATGGGGGGCGGATGTGGAGTAGAACGATTGGCATCCAAGGGGCGCAGAAATCCTCCTGGGAAATTCATGAAACCGAATCTCACAGGGAGTGTAGGCTTAAGGCCTGCCAATCTTGCTACTTGCAGTGCCAGGGGTTCTGATTGGACAAGCATTTTCACAATTTATTGGACCCAAATCCAAGGTTGAGCTACTTCCAGGAAGCATTCTAAGGAACTTCTCCTGCCAGTCAATAAAGTTGGGGGAGGAGGGTGCAGAGGACCAGCGCTATTCCTTATTCTGCCATCTCTGCTGCTTCTGGCTTAGTAAATTCCACCTCTTGCCCTATCCCTTACCACCCCCACCTAGGCTTCCTGACAGCCGTGGGGGAAATGTTTTATTGCCTCTTGGGGGTAGTTTCACCCGGACAAAGTGGAGGAAAAATGGCACTTCTGGCTCCTTCACAGAATCATGTTCAAGTATCCGGGAAAACAGTTCCTGTGCTTGGACCAAGATTCTCCACCTTGGCTGCCCATTAGCATCACTTGAGGACACTTAAAGAACTAAGAGATGCTGGGGCTGTTCCCCAGGGCAGTTTAGCAAGAATCTTGGAGGGTGGTCTCTGGTATCTTTCTTTCTTTTTTTAAATGCCTTAGGTTTTTCTAATGTACCAGCAAGGTTAAGCAGCACTGGCACAGGACATCTTGATATCTGAAGGAAATCAATAAATCACCCTGGTAAGAGATTAAGAGCAATGTTTCCTTGTTAGTGGCTCCCAAACATTGTGCACATTAGAATCACCTGGAGGCTTTGTAAAAAAAAAAAATTCCAGATGCCCAGGTGGTACCCATATCAATTAAATCTGAATGTGGGATAGAAGCCAGGTATCAGTATTTTTAAAGATAACCAGGTGATTCCAGTGTTTGAGAACCACTGCCTTAGATGGCATTTGAAATTGTTAAGAGTTGGTTTGAGGCAAGTTTGAAAAGCACTGTGACATTTACTGTGTTTAATGATCTTCAAATTGTCATTCCTTGCTTTTCTGACCTTTTCTGGTCTACAGGTATACACTGCTTCTGAGTCACACTGCTTGAAGCGGTTGTCAACTAATCCTGCTAAAGTGATGGTCTAACATAGTATCTCCCTAGGGATATTTTCACTTTTCATAAAGGATTGTTAAAGATCAACAAACAAGGGCCGGCCGAGTGGCATGGTGGTTACGTGGTGGATTGGGAAGTCAGCGGCCCCGGTTGGGTCCCACATATGAGGGCCAGTGACACTGCCCTCAAAACAAACAAACAAACAAAAAGATCAACAAACAAACAAACACACTCACACCACTGAACCGTTTTAAAAGAATTCAACAATACTAGTGTTAATTTCAGGCCTGGGACAGCCTGATAAAGAACTGAAAGAGATTCCTGATTAGGAAACTGCCTCAAGTGCCTCCTGTCAAACCACTGGACTTTCTGACTACAGGTTATAGCTATTAATCTGTAGGTCCAGTCCTGGATTCCACATGGGTACTTTAGAGGAGAAAACCTTTTCCAGACAAGTAGAATTCAAGTCACAAAGCCATGCCACCTGCCAGTAGAATTCAAGTCACAAAGCCATGCCACCTGCCAGTCAAGCAGTTCTATTTAATCTTAATCCATTTAGCAGTAGGCAAGGGGGATTTCATAATAAGAGGCTAAAATGGCTCTGAGCGGATTGTTCATTCGAAGAAAGTAATTGTTTAGCAATGTGGATTCTCTAAATAAGGATGCTGAGAGAATTCCACAGATTTCCTAATCCATGTCAATGGCATGTTAGCTGCTGCATTACATGAGTCAACTATTAAAGAACCTATAGAAAGATACATGTTGTAGTACTGTGTTATAAAGTACTCTTACGTCCACTGAGTTAGATAAGTTATAAGCGAAGTATAAAGGAAAGCGTTACATAGTTGAAAATATCATTTTTCCTTGGGACTGGGGAATAACTTACTTATGAGATACATTTAAAAACCCTGAGCTTTGTCAGCCAGAGTGGCTATCAGGAAGTATGGATCAACAGGATAAATTTCTCTCACATATCCCAAATGCTGGTCATTGGACCAGCTCAATGTTGTTTATGCTGACTGTTTTAAACTCCCTCTGGGTGAATAGGCTGGGGGTGTGTTACCTTCTAAGTGCTAACTGGCTGGTGTGCAGATGCCCTTGGGAAACTGCTGTACTCATGAACCTGCATTCAATCAGGGCCACAGATGCCATTTTCTCCTTGTTTTCTAATGTTAAAAGTGTCTTGGCAGCCTAATAAGCAAGCCTGCCAACTTGGTGACCTTGGAGAAGTATCCCGAAATATCCTTCAGGTATTAGCTTAAAATTCACCTTCTTAGAGAGGCCTTCTCTAACCACTCTGCTGCCCCACCCCCACTCGCTTCTTAACCATCACACCACCCTGTTTATTTCCTTAGTTGTGCTTATCACAAGGAGTATATTTTTTTCTTTTTCAATTTGCTTACTCATTTATTTGTCACTCCTCTAGGATATGGACCTTAAAAGGCAACCAGGCTTATCTACTATTGTAACCTGAGTCCCCCTAACATAATTCTGAACACATAGAAAGTGCTTAATAAAAATTGAATTAATGAAAATATAGACATATTCCTCATTTAAAATTTATATTTCACTAATCTGGTGATCATTTAGAAATGGTATAACTGTAAGTAAGTGAAGACATCTAGGACATTGAGGTACATGGAATTTGATGAGTATCATAATGCTTTATTAATAAACCTCTTTTGTATTAGTTATCCCTACATATATTAATTTGTAATTAATTTGCATCACATTTAAGACTATCGCAGAGCTTTCTTTAAATCTCTGCATTTCAGACTTCATTTATTTACTTTGAATTAATAATGCATTGACCTCCAGGTGCTAAGGGTAAAATGGAATAAACTCAAATTATGTTCAGAAAAGGGAATCAGTATGTATTAGTACAAGAAATAAGAAAGTTGTACTAAAAATACTGGCAATCTTCTGAGAAAATTACTCTTGGGAATCATCAATTAGAAGAAAAATGGAATTATTTTCTACTTGTATTTGTAACCAGATACACTGTACTGTCTTTTTCTCATAAATACAGGATCAGTGATACTATTTTTCATTTAAGCTGACTGTACTTATGAAGATTTTTGTTAGCAGAAAATAAATCCATGCCTGCAAGCTATTCACAGCAAAAGTTGTTTGGAGGATGTGGTTCAAAGAAGCCATAGATTTTTCTCCTAAAGAGATTTAAAATAGTAAATGTGAAATTCAGTGATATTTCAACAAAAAGTTGTACAAAGTGTTCTTAAACTCAGATCAAAGGGCAAGCAGATATCATTGTTTAGACCTCAGATGGTGTTTCCTCTGGTTGTCCTTCTAAGAATGGGTATAAATCCTTTTTTAAATATGCTGAATCATGCTTAGTTCCTCTACTTAAGAGCTTACCTCTGATTAGCATGGAGGAAGGATTCCCAGTGATATAACTGGGTAAGTGAAATAAAACCTCAATGTTCAGCACTTTTTTCAGCATGTAATAATTATGTTTCATCACTGTGTCTTCACAGTTTAGCTACTTTAAATATTGGATTTCAAATTAATATTTTACTTGCATATGGGGGGAGTGGGTAGGTGGATGAATAATGGATATCAAAAGTAGTACAGCAAATTTAAAGATAACAGCTCTGTTATCTTTGCCTCCTCTTCATCTGTTTAAGAGCTGAGTTAGAAAAGGAAATTGAAGAGGGTAAAATTTCTTGGATAATTAACTAGCTTTCTGTAACTTTTTCACAAGTCAGTTCTCCACTCTGTTTCCCATCCTGTATTTAAAAGTGAATTATTTCATGGAATGTGTTTTTTTTCTTAATATAAAGCCATTATAGTTTTCTTTTAATTTTTCAATTTTGAGTCTTATTCTGCTCCCTCCACCCCATCCTCTTGTCTGAATTTTAGTCACCTTACCGCTGCCGCTTCCAGCAGTGGGAAGGAAAGTAGTCAATGTTTTAAATTAGATAATTATGTTTCTGACTAGAAGCTTCCATGTGTCAGAGTAAAAGGAATAGAAATCAGTGTAAAAACTCCCTAAGATATAAACAGTTTGCCAAGTCCCCATGCATATAAACAGCTATTACACATTAACTCTTTTATCTCACCCTCCCCTGAGACCATTGTTCAACCCAGTCACAAGCAGGGCAACATGGGGGACAGCTGGCTTCATTTCATCTTTTGTGTTCCCACAAAGATCTAGTGCTTTCTGTTATTCTTCTTTCTCTGTTTTCATCATGACAGAGGAGTTGCTTTTATTCAGACATATTTCTCCTCTCATAATCCTCTCACCTTTTCTTCAACACCCTGGCTCCCATCTTTCTTTCTACTTTTGCCCTCTGGAAACTTGTGAGCCAGAAAATGGCCCCAATCTCAATATATGGAAGTGATGACAGTTGTATCAAGGAGTAGAAAAACCATCGCTGTTTTAATGAAAGTTAGAGTTACAAAAGAACCAGGGCCGTCAACCTCTAAAATTTTTGATAGTGCCAGAAATTCCTCGAACCTGAGAGTTATACCTGCTGATACTTCTACCACAAGTATTAGACAAATGACATTGTAGTTCACTGAAATTGATTGGATTTTTTTGTTCAGTTACTAATGTATTGAAAATACTGTTCTCTACATTTTTTTCCCCACTGTAAATATATAGTATTTCAGCTCCTGTATGGATAGAGTAGACTCTGGAGCTGGCTGCGGTCACAGCTACCTTCCATAACATTGTTTTTCTGGGGAAACATGCCCAGCAACAGACAACCCATTTTTATGTAGTGTGTTCTCTATAATCAATAGGAAGTTTGGGGCTATTGGTAAAATTTGTGTTATCCATAGGTCATAGAATTTAGAGCTTTAAAGACTCTTGCATATCATCTAGTCTTTTATGTTTGCAGTTAAATGTTTTTTATTTATTCAGGATCATTTCCTCTTTGCTGCTGTTACATCTTAAGGCTGAGGGACCACCAACAGAACCACAGAGATCCTAATGCACAGGGGAATTAAGGCCATAGGGTTGTTAGTCAGGCCTGAGTGGATAATTTAGGAGAAATTACAAAAGCATGCTAGAGCACAGCCTCAGGCAAGAGGTGGGTTTGCCCAAATCTAGAAGTTTGTGAGTTTTCTTAGTGGACAGCATTCTCTCCTAGAACTCTGCTTTTAGAAAAGAAAAAGCTATGCACATCTATAAATATCCCGTTGTTTGGTATGTGGAAGGACTGTTGACCCCAAAGAATTGTTTTCTGCTCTGAAAGTGAGTTGAAAACCATGTTGCTCTGAGCCACATTGTTCCTCTGATGCCTGCAGGCACTGAGCCTCTTCCTGCCCTTCCCAAGTCTATTATTAAAGAGATTGGGTCCATAATAGAGATGATATCTAAATTACATCAGGTCATTCCTTGATAGGTCCCTATGGTCCTGTTATCTCTAACCCAGTCCCAGATGACTGGGCTGAAGACTCCCCTTAAAACGTTTTTGCAGAATGAGGTTCTGGTTTTGAGTGGGAGAGCCTTCCTGACTTCCAGGTTCATGGGCATACGCCCTTGATTACTAATCCTGCTAGATAGGTTGGGATTGTCCTAGGCCTGAAACATCCTTGCTCCATGGTGCTGACTTTCTGTTCGGATTGTTTTCTCATCATCAGAGGGCCCTGTGGGGGGAGGAGTGGTGTGGCGACTTCACCGCAGGCAGACACAGCGCCCCCGCTGGAGAGCCCAGCGGGGTCTGGCCACTCTGAACTTGGATATCCGCCTGGCTCCTTACTATGACTCTCCTGCCACTTACCCTTTTCACCTCGTCCAGAATGTGACTTCCAGCCTTAAACATCTGCGTTTGTTGATTGTTGTTCCTGTGTTTACAGTCTTGTTGGTTTCCTGTACATGAACACGGCTGGCAAAAAGTTCTGATTCGTGTATCTGCAGAGCGTGAACTAACCAAATCGTTGGTGTGAGCTACTTTATGTGCTGATTAGGCCGGCAGGTTTTTCTAATTGGCCTGGCTTTATCTCTGAGACCAGTTATTTTCTCTCTCCTCTTTTAAATCTATTAGTTATATTTAAATATTCTAAAGACAGCATTGTAAACTACAAAATTAAGCGCTAAAAGTTTCACTTGACTTTGTTCTTTTCCCAGGTTTTATTTGAACACCCAAATCAGAATACGTTGACAACAGAGAAGCTGTACATTTTTAAAATAGGCTTTATTGGGGCTGGGCTGGGGGGGGGGGGCGGGGGGGTGATTTTCGGTCTACAGCAAAATTGAGTGGAATATACAGAGATTTCCCAGATATTCCCCATCCCACACATGCATGGCCTCCCCCACTATCAACATCCTTGAGCTGAGTGGTACATTTGTTACTATTGATGAACCTACATTAATACATCGTTATCACCCAAATCCATAGTTTTTGTTACAGTTTGCTCTTAGTATGAGACATTCTATAGGTTTGGACAAATGTATAATGACATGTACCTACCATTCATTATAGTATACAGAGTAGTTTCAGTGTCCTAAAAATCCTTTGTGGAGAAGCTGTATATTTAACCAGAAATCCAAATCAATAAAAATCTTAAAAACCAAAATATGCAATTTGGGAGAATAGAAATAAAATGCTTTTGTTGAAAATTATTTTGTTTCTGGTGTTTTACCATGTTGGTGCATAAATAAATAATTTTGATTGACTCTGTGGGCTTTAGTTTGTACTTCTGTGTGTTGACACCAAGTTCATTAGAAATTCTCTCTCTCTCTCTCTCTCTCTCTCTCTCTCTCTCTCTCTCTCTCTCTCTCTCCCCTCCTTTCCTCCCCCCTTCTCCCTCCCTCTCTCTCTCTTTCCCTCCCTCTCTCTCCCTCCCCTCTTCTTCCCCACTTCTCCCCCCCCTCCCCACTTCCTCTCTCCCTCTCTCTCTCCCCTTCCTTCCTCTTCTCCTCTCTCTCTCTCTTTCTCTCTCTCTCGCCCCCCTTCCTCCCTCCGTCTCTCCCTCCCTCTCCCTCTCTCCCCCATCCCTTCATCCCTCCTTCTCCCCTCCTCTCTTTCTCCCTCCCCCTCTCTCTCTCCCTCCTTCTCTCCCTCCCTCTCTCTCTCTCCCCCCTTTCCTCTCTCTCTCTCTCTCTCTCTCTCTCTCTCTCTCTCTCCCCCCCTCCCCTCTCCCTTCCTTGCCCCTTCTCCCCCTCTCTCCCTCTCGTCCAGAAGTTTAAAAATCCTTTCTCTCCCACATACTTTCACTGAGGTGTCTGTCACCATAGTGCCTAGACAACCCCTCAGGGCAGAGAGATGAGTGATTACATTTCTTCCTGCCTTGTGCCCTGTTTGATCCATGCTCAGCAGGATTTGGGGAAGTAAGGAAAAGAAGCCTGAAGAATGGACAAGAATTATAGGAATAATTCTTGTAAATAATGCTTGTAAATAATGCTTGTAAATATTGAAATTTGGGGGGTTGTTAGGTGAGAGGTTAAATAGTTTTCCTTACTTTATGAAAATGTATATTAAAATTTAGTGTGACTTTTGGATTGAGAAACTCACAAAAATGTCTTTTACTGGCCCTAGAGGCAGGATCAGGGGACTTTTGAAGGTTTCCTCAGGAGAGACTGTTTAGAGCAGATTAAAACCAAATTAATAGAGACTCCATAAATCCAGTGGTCTTTGTAAGTGATATGTAGATTAAGCTCATTTGCTTTGAACTGGTTTCTATGAGAAAAGGCTACACAGATTAATGGTAAATAAATGAGAAAATACTATAATATAAATAACATACGCAGTCTGACAATTAAGTTTGAGAACTTGTTGCAACGAAGTTGCTAATCTTTTTTGATAGCAGAGGGATTATTCATTATGAATTTGTATCAGCTGGACAGTTAACCAAGTTTACTATTTGGAAGTGCTGAAAAGGCTGTGTGAAAAAGTTAGACGACCGGAACTTTTCACCAACAATTCATGGCTCTTGCATCCCGACTATGCACCAACTCATACGGCTCTGCCTGTGAGGGAGTTTTTAGACAGTAAGCAACTAACTGTATTGAAACACCTTCCTTACTCACCTGATCTGGCCCCCAATGACTTCTTTCTTTCCCCGAAGATAAAGGAAATATTGCAGACATTTTGGTGACATTCAGGACATCAAGGGTAATACAACCACAGCTCTGATGGTCATTCCAGAAAAAGAGTTACAAAATTGCTTTGAAGGGTGGACTAGGCACTGGCATTGGTGCATAGCTTCCCAGGGGAGTACTTCAAAGGTGACTGTAGTGATATTCAGCAATGAGGTATGTAGCACTTTTTCTAGGATGAGCTCGTGAACTTAATTGCCAGTCCTCGTAACTCTAAAGAGTGCTATTGAACAAATAGTAATTCATTTGAGATATTTTGGGAACTTGTGAGCATTTCTTTACAAAAAATATACAGGTAAGACATTTCATGAATTCTCCCCATGTCTCCTCGTGTTGACTATCCATTTTCTCACTGAATTCTATTAAATTACCCACCTCTTATCCTCGCACTCCCCACCTCTGCCCCCAGAGATGAAACCACTCCAAAAGAGGAAAGAGCTTGGTGCCATGGCAGTATCAGTGGGCTTGAGAAATTCAGCTTTGTTCCATAACATCTGACTTAGTATGTGCTGTGGTTTAACTGCCTCTCTGGTAAGACAGACGTTTGTTTACCCGAGCAAGAAGTGAAATGATGGGGAAGGGTAGTGCTAAGACATATGGAAGATAATACTGAGGAGGCCATAGGTGCCTTTATCTGAAGATATTTGGAGCATTGCGTTTCTCCCAGGGGGCTGTGACACAGGCCTTTGCATTTTTATAGGGGTCTATTTAGGGCAGAATCCTTTAACACCAGCTTTGGGAACTAGTCCCACACCTGGGTTTATTTCATCTCCTTAATGGAGGTTGTTTGACCCTATTGTTATACACACACACACGTGTAGTAATTATAAGATGTGGACACCAACACAGCTGCAGGGATGTAGGTAGTCTCCAGTGGAGGTTTAGTTTTCCTCTTTCCCTCTTGCTTTTCCCGCTCTTCTCTTTTTTGCCTCCCATTAATAAATTTGGCAAAGCCATTGCATTTCTGTCAATTATATCTGTTCTTTCCCCATAGTGTTGGTGACTTCAGTTACTCTTAACCGAGCAGAGCAGATTGTACTCATCTCTGTGGACCCCAGTAGTTTCTTCCACCAAAATGACTCACTGCCCACTCACTACAGTGGTTACACCGCTGGTGCTAGGAAATGCGTAAAGCCTGCTCCACATAGAGTTGAGGAAAGAGCGCTTGATTAAGACTCAGGAAGCTTGAATCTAGCCTCTAGTCTTATTATTATCCCTTTTTGTAATACCTTGCTCAAGCCACTTAACCAAATTTTTTTCCTTTTTTATAAAATGTTGAGTATTGGGCTAGATGAGCATTTTCCAAATAGTGTTTCATGGAACTATGCTTTTCCAACATGTTCTGTAAAAGAACACAGAGGTACTTTATATCATATTCTTCTGTTTGAGATTTACAAGTCTATTAGCATATGAAAGCCCCGACAAGCCCAGTGGTAAAGAAGTCTGCTAACTTATTTTAATAGTTTTTTGAACTTACTTTACTTAGTAACCCCTTTTTTCTGAAACACCCTTGTGTCAGACCAGGGCCTCTCTGTTCCCAGATCCACTCCTGACCCTTTAGTAGGTTGGGGACAGAGCCCCAGAAGCCTACATTTCCAGCTGCTACTGGTCTTCTGTGGCCCCAGCTCTCTCTGGAAGGGCTGCCTCTTTCCATCTTCTGACCCCAGGCTCTCTCCTCCTTCCTTTGGGTGGAAGAGGCTTCCTGCTGTTGCTAGGCCATAGGTTGCCCCACTATGACCTGCTTGGCTGCTTAGTTCTCCCTCTGCTATGCAACCAGCTAGCTCCCTGCATTAAATTTCCTGTTGTGAACACTTGCAGGGGTTCTCTTTCTCTGGTGGGTCCCTGATTGTTATGGCCTCTTAATTCCCTGGAACACTGTAGGGAAACACCAGACTGGATGGTACTCAGAAATCAATTCTAGGAGTGTTCCCTGTTGTGTATCTCTGAGTGATTATTTTTTATTTATTTATTTATTTTTATTTTTTTTAAAGATTTTATTGGGGAATTGGTGGAGGGGAACAGCGTTGGGGAATCGGGGAAGGGGAACAGACAAGTTGCTGTCTTTTTGTTCTTCAGTTTAGTTGCGGAGGATGTTGCTTCACTGCCCTTGTTGGTATCGTCATTGCGCTCTTCCCGGATGAGGCAGATCGGTCTCCGGCCTCTGGATGTCGCTCACCGCGGCTATTGGCAGCTCACGCTTGGCTGCCAGCCGCTCACGCTGGCTGCTGGCCACTCACTATAGCCTATGGCAGCCCACTGCAGCAGGGGCTGCAGCCCACACCATCACCGGGGCTCGCACAGCCCAGCTCCAGGTGGAGCTGTTGTTAGCTGTAGAGGGCAGTGTCACTGACCCTCATGTGGGATCCGAACCAGGGCCGCTGGCATCCCAAAACCAGCGCTTAACCAATGCGCTACTCGGCCGGCCCAAGAGTGATTATTTTTTAAACAGCTTTTTTTTTTTTGAGGTATAATTGATACACAATAAGCTGCTTACTTAAAGTGTACAATATGATAACCATTGATCGATATGTATACCTGTGAAACCACCACCGAAGTCAAGTTAGTGAACATATTCAGAGCTATTCTTTTGAACAGTTGCCTAAGCCAGGGAATGAAACAATCAATCCTAACACACAGGAAGCGCAGTGAAAGTTCCCATCTTTCACTGATGCCATTGCTCTTTATGCTTTTGTCTTACATGCTTTGCACATCCTTAAGAACAGAAATTGCTGAAGATGTTGGTGAGTGGTTTTCTTGTATCAGAGAACTGTGGGTTCTTAGCCTGTGTCATATTTGTTTTAGGAAATAATAAAAATAGGCAGATATTTTTTCTAATTTTGAGATCAAGCATCTAGGGCATTTTGGGGTTGTTAGCGATCCTATTGGCATCTTATTTCTAAATACTCCAGTTTAAAAGCTTTGATCCTTCTGGAAAAATCACAGAGATGCTTTCCTGTGTTTTTGTTTTAAATGCTGGCAATTTAGGTGGGACACAAATTCAAGAAATTTATGAAAGTAGAGTTCAGTTTACCCTCAACTTTACCCCTGTGCTCATCCTTCTCCAAATGTTCTATAAGCTTAAATAGAAACTGCATTTTTTTTTTGCAAGAAAACATAAGTATTGCATATCTGTAAGGCCTTTTGCCTGAAAGAATGACTGATGTCACTTATTCTATGTTAGCAAGGCAAAAACTGAGACTTTTTTTTTTTTTAAACTGAGCCATCCTGCCACCTGTTGGCCCCTCAGTGGCAGCTCAGCTCGAGCTGAGCATGGAACTGCTGTTGCTCAGAGCTCAGCTTGCTCTCTTGAGCGAGCTCTTAACCAACTGAGCCACTCGGCCCACCCAAAACTGAGACTTTTATTGTGGCAAATTTACGTTAACCATTAGTAGACAGTAAGACTGGAGAATTTGGAGATTTGGAGAGAAAATTATTATTTTAAGTAGTAACGTTAAGATTCTGAATAACATCCAATCATGTAATAGAACAATTTTTTGAAGTTCTTTAAACCCCAGCTCAAGTGCCATCTTATCAAGGAAGACTTTCTGAAGTTTGCTTACCACGTGCCATGACTCTTTGGAAGAACACTGGGGGCCTAGTGACTTTCCCTAGTGCTGCACACCACAAAGTGGCATTCTAATTTCAGACATATGCTAGCAGATGAGCTTGGTGTGGCTTAGAGGAAAGAGTTGGGAGCCTCGAATTCTACTCTTGGCTCTGCCACCCAGCAGCTGTGTAGATTTGGGCAAATCACCTTCAACACCAACTTGTCTGATTCTCTGATGCTTTATTTATCTTGATACTTCCTCTCCCACCAAGTACATAGCATGATGCCTTTCTTAAGTTGATAGTTTCTGTAAAATAAGGTAAAATAAAATAAAACTGGTCTGTGCTCTTTCTTTTTCTCATCACTAATAACATCAAACATTTCAATGAGAGAATTATAAGCTGTGAAACAGTTTGCAGATATGAGGAATGCTTAACTTCCATTCGCAGCAGTGGTTATAAAAAGAGATGTTGCCTTCTTCTTTCAGGGTTCATGTTCTGTGACTCTCTAGATGGTTTAGGAAAAAAAAGTCCTCAGGAAGAAGAAATATTATTTTCCCTCTACCTGATGTCATGAGTTTAATAAGTATTACTAGGAGTCAGAAAGAAGCGCCATTGAGTCTAAATTTAAATGCCCTGGTTGTGCCTAGCAAGCTTGCATGCGAGGAGGCACGATTCCTCCTGCAGGTGCCGACACAAAATACTTATCTTGTCAGCTTCTACTTTAGGCCGGCTGGCTTGGCTTACATGGTGAAGGTGTTAGACACTCTGTTTACATAAGGGCTGAGGGGGTGACATAATGTCTATTGAAGCAAAGTCACTTAGTTCCCCACTAGGCAACAGGGAGCATTTAAAAACCTAAAACAGATCAAAGCCATGGGCACAGTTGAGATACCCCTACCCAGGAGCAGAGCGGTCTGGCCAGGGAGGGGGTGGTCTCTTGGTTGGTTGCCCGGAACAGACGTGCATTATTGCCTCACCATATTTCTAGACCATTGGTGAAATGAATCAGGCAGAATTAAACTCTGAGCAGCCAATCCAGAGAGACTGCTTAAGTAGGCAGAAGTGTGTCCAAATAGGTTGGAAAAAATGTCAACTGAGAGTAAGCACATACAAGATGTGATGTTTCTCTTTTTATAGACTGTTATAAAAGTTGTTTAAAATTAAACAACTCTTCAGTACTTAAATTATGTATAATGAGACAGGTAGGTCCTGGAACAGAGAGCTTTTTTCCCTCCCTTATCCCACTTAAATTTTGCTCCCCTTACTAGAGTATGCGAGACATAAACACTTTCACTTCCAGGATATATATTAGCCTTAGCATGTAGGGTAGGGAGAGAGATGGAGTTGATACAGGCCACAGAAGTAGCAAATCTAGTTCTCTTTCACATTTTATTTGATGGACTTCAAGGCTGTAGCCAAGGGAAATATGAAAATAATTTGAGACTCATATTTGTAAGTCCCATCAAGTGATAATCTTTTCTATTTTATACTTTTTAAATATATGTAGATATAGAAGAAGGTATACTATATAGCATATACTCCCTTTATGATGCCAACCCCAAATAAGTAGTTTATTGTTATTTCTTTCAGTTTTATTCAGGTGTATAATAATTGACAAATAGACATTGTATATATTTAAGGTGTACATCATTACAATTTGATGTATTGTGAAATATCCACATTGAAGCTAATTAACATATCCATCACCTCACATGGTTACCATTTTCTTTCTTTCTCTCTCTCTTTTTTTTTTTTTTTTTTGTGCTGAGGACACTTAAGATCTACCCTGCTAGCAAATTTCAGATATACAATACAGTATTGCTAATTATATTTACATTGGTGTACATTTGATCTCCAGAACTCATTCATCTTGTAGAACTGAATTTGACTATTTTAGATTCTACATATATGTGAGATCATACAGTATTTGTCTTTCTGTGACTGGCTTATCTCATTTAGCATAACATCCTTCAGGGTTCATCGATGTTGTTGTAAATGGCAGGATTTCCTTCTTTGTTAAGGATGAATAATAATAATATTCCATTGTATGTGTGAATGTATGTTTGAGTGTCTGTGTGTGTGTGTGTGTGTGTATACATACACATACATACGTCATGACACATTTTCTTTATCCATTCATCTGTCAATGGAAGATACTTAGGTCGTTTCCATATCTTGGGTAATTTCCTGTTTTATTTTTATTTTTTTGGCCATATTTAGGAACAAGTAATAGTTTGTACTGTTGCATTATTCAGGACTCATAAGGTTAAGATGTCTTGGCTATTGTAATATCTATCCCTTCCTTAGTATTATTTTGTTTCTGTTTGGCTAGATCTTGTTAGAACCACAATTTATCTTGTGTCTGTAGGATGGCATCTAACCACAGCCCTTTTACTTCCCCCTCAGTGTTGGATGACACTCTTCTGAAGCAAATGGGTCATCCTTTGTTTTCAGGGCAGTAGAAATGTTTGCTCATTCTCATGCCCTTGATCTCTCTCTGTCTCTGTCATTGGGCGTTACATTTTCGTGGTCCTTCTGGTGCTTGGGGCCTGGCTCATAGGAAGCTGAGCTCAGAATTGAAACATCTGAAGTGCCACCTTGCATCACTAAAACCACAGAGACAACTGGGATAGCCCTATTAACACTACAAAAATAAAATATGTCACCAGAACATTTCACTAGAATGATGAATTTATTTCCATGAGTCCCTAAGGTCAACTACAGTACATGCTTTTTCCTACTGGGCAGCAAACATGTTTTACCAAACTCTTACCTAAGTGCTTTTTGTTTACAATTCCACAATGAATTCTTGGCTGCCTCCATGTTGATTCCTGCAAATATTGTGATTGACTTCCACACCTTTTTGAGGAAGCAAATTTCAAGTTGCAATTCGTGTTTTAGTTTTTGCCAACGTTTATTGTGAAAATTTTCAAACATACAGAACGGTGAAAAGATTTTGCTATGAATATCTGTATACCCTCCACAGCATACAAAAGAGATCTGTTTATAAAAGGATTACCTTCATATGTAGCATATGAAGATAAAAGTGTATAAGTTCTATTGTCACATCATTTTATGTTCTGGAAGATATGATGACAGTGTGCCTTTAACCAAAAGGAATCCCAGACAGTGCATAACACACCCTGAATAAAAGGTTCCTTAAACTCAGGAGTGTCTTCAATATTAGAAATGACAGATTTAATGTGGTTGTCCAGTGTTTATGGAGCCTTTTTTAAGGCACCAGGCTAAGTGCTGACTACAGTAGGAGGGGAGAGATGTAGTTGCTGACTCCAGAGAAGGCAGATGCATAGATACCTAACCCTGACCCGAACAGAGTATGGTGTTGTCTATGATGGAGGTCAAAACAGGATATTATGGGAGCACCAAGGAGGATGTGATTAATTTATGAGGGCCATGGCATTCAGGCTGAATGTAGACAAAAGAGCTGGATTTCTGCTGTTGGATGTGGAAGGCACGGGCATTCCTGACTGAGAAATGCAGAAGGTAAACTGTGATGGTCCTTTGGGGCTGGGGAGAGGCCTGGGGTCCTAGGTCCAAGGGTGAGTGGGTCCTGGGGATGGTATGGGACTCAGATAGGGAGGAGGTTGGGAAGATAGGCTAAGATCAGGTTGTGAGGGATAGTGAAGATAAGGAATTTGTACTTTATTTTATAGGCCATGAGAAACTATTTACAACTTTTCATTAAGACTATGGAATGACCGACATGTGTTTTAGGAAGACATTTTTGGTAGTGGTGCAGAGGAGACCAGGAACAGAGGCTGGACATGGGGAGAACAGCTAGGACATTTCTGCAGCATTTGAGGGTCTCTTTGAAATTTTAAAAGTATTTTGCATTTTTCCTTTCCTCCAATTAAGTTTAGAATGTTTAATAAAGAGGGGAAATTAGGTGACAAATTCATGAATAGCACCTAAGAGATTTTAACTTGTGGAAAAAGTGCTACTTCCAGTAACCAAAATCTGAAAGGTTGTGATTTAAATAGACATTTAAATAGACTTAACCTGGTCTTCCTGGAACTCTCTCCCTCATTTCTCCTTACGATTAAAAACAGCCATTTTTGAGCTTAGACTTGTGGTCAAGGTGCAGAGAACATTTTCGTCTCTGAAACTAATTGGCTCAGGATGAGCCTGCGGGAGTGACCTAAGCCTCTTTCACAGGCGACTCAGCCCAACTGAACTGACCAGATTCAGCTTCATTTCCCACTTACTTTGTCTGCACTCTGTTGGCAAACCCACACCTGTGACAGGTAGCGTGAGATAGGTGTCACCTCCTGGAGCTGGAACTAGCCAGTTCCAATTCAAGCCGTTGACACACTCTTCTTCTTTCTACCTCCCCAATTAATCACATAAGGACCCACTCTTAAGAAAATTTTATTTACAGTGTGCGGCTCAAAAAACGTCATGACATAAACCAGGACAACCATGTGTATGAGAGAGATGGTTTAGACGTGTAGACATTCAGTGTTGGAATTTGCAGAAGGCGGGATTCTGGCCCCCCACAGTATTTGCCCCCCGCTACTCTATGAGTATGTTATCTTACATGGCAAAAGGGAATTAAGGTTGCTAGAAGGCTGACCTTAAAATAGGGAGATTATCCTGGATGCTCATTCACATGGGCCTTTAGAAACAGAAGAGAAAGGCAAAAGAGCCGAAGAGATGCGATGGAAGAAGAAGCAGAGAGTCGAAGGGTGGCAGGGACTTAACCAGCTGTTGCTGTCTTTGAAAATGAAGGAAGGAGCCTTAAGCCAACGACCACAGTGGCCTCTAGAAACTGGGAACAGCCCTCAGCCGACAGCCAGCAAGGAAACAGGGACACCGGTTCTACAACCGCAAGGAACTAAATTCTGCCCACAATGCCAATGAGCAAAGAAACAGATTGTCCGGAGAGCCTCCAGAAAGGAAAGCAGTTCTTCTCACACTTTGATTTGAGCCCAATGAAACCCATGTTGGACTTCTGACCCACAGAACTGTGAGATAACAAATTTGTGCCGTTCTAAGCCACTAAATGAGTGGTAACTTATGAAGGCAGCAAAAAAAAAAAAAAAAAATACGATGTTGTTTATACAGAGCTTTGGCTTTGATACTCCTCTTGGTCCCTTGGACTCCTCTGAATTAGAGCGATCAGAATGGTGGCATTCTGAGGGGTTAGACCCGCAGGTGCTGGAGGTGGACTGCCTGTGTTTGAAGAGGGGGTTTACCCTTTACTTGTGTGGCTTTAGGCCTCAGGTCCTCTCTGTGCCCCAGTCCTATCGCCTGTAAAACTAGGAAATAAGAATTGCATTTAGTTCTTAAGGTGGTTGTGAGAGTTGAGGTACTACACGTAACGAGCTTAGCACGGTGCCTGGTACATCTTAAGTGCTCAGTAGTTACAAATTATTGTTGTATTTGTTTGCAGTAAGGAGCCATTTTTAAAACCCGTTGCCTGTCGTGCTATTTAATATGTCATCTTATGCTGAGGGTAGGAAACCATCAAAAAAGAAAACTGGAAAACTTCACACAGTGCCTATTTATTAAGTTCTTCTGGATTACATACTCTTTGGAACTTGAGGAGATAATGTTTATGAGAGACATTTATAAAGCTAAAGCACTATGTCAACTTAAGGTAAAATAAAGCAGGATATTTGGGGACTACACCAGTTGTGGGAACCACAAATAATACCCTGTGAATAAAGTCATTGCCTGAAGCCAGTTTTGACTGGGTGGAGACGTTTGTCATTATTAAGACTTCCCAAACTGAATGATCCAAGGCTCATCGTCAATGTCCAAATAATCATCATACTGAGAAGCATTCCAATTCCATAGACTTGTAATTTTGGAATTCCATAGTCCCCATAATTTCCATAGTCCTATAATTTTCTTGCATCTTGTGATGGCCTTAGTTTCTAGGGTTGCAAGTGTGCTGCTGTTTTTGATGTTCTATTCCTGGAATCAATAGGGGATAAACCTGTCAAATTCCTACATTGTTAAGCTAAGTCAGGTATCCTAGTAAAATGGGAAAAAATTTTAGTACTGCCATTTTGAACTCTCACATCAGTGCCACTGTTTTTCTATGCTTCAGGATATGTGCTTAGAACTTTCCTGTAGATATTCATTGTCTATTGTGTGTTTCCTCTACAAAGGCAACCACTGATAAACCACTGCACCTCCATTGGGGAGGGATGGGCATAGGTGTCCCATGTTATTGATAATGCTTGTCAGGACGTGAAATTGCTTAGCTCAAGTTTCCAGTATCAGAGAAATTCAGGATGTTTTTCTAACCAACGTTTGTTTTATGTTATGAATATTGAAAATATTGTAAATAATCATGTTTCCATTTTCATTTGTCACTAGGAAACTCAGAATTTTATTTATTGTATGGTATTTATTTTTCTATATTAACCTTGTTACTGTCTTTCTTTTTTAAAAAATATTTTATTGGGGCATTAGGGAAGGGGAGCAGTGTTGGGGAATTGGGAAAGGAAAACAGTCAAGTTGTTGTCCTTCAATCTTAGTTGTGGAGGGCACAGTTAGCTCAGCTCCAAGTCCAGTCGCCATTGGCTGGCCGCCTGTCAGCAGCTCGTGGCCGCTCAGCTCAAGGTGTTGTGTTTAATCTTATTTGCTGGTGGGCGTAGCCCACCATCCCATGAGGGAGTTGAACTGGCAACCTTGTTGTTAGGAGCACATGCTCTCACCAGCTGAGCCATCCTGCCACCTGTTGGCAGCTCAGCGGCAGCTCAGCTCTGGCGCAGCTCACTGGCCCATGTGTGAATAGAATCCGTGACCCTCTTGCTCAGAGCTGAGGTTCTTAACCAACTGAGCCACTTGGCCTGTCCCATCTTGTTATTTTCTTGCCCTATTTTTCTTTCATTCCTAATTCCACATCTGCTTAATGTTTATTCTGTAGCACTGTATTTCTTTAAATTGTCTCAGATCTATTTCAGAATGGGGCAGGGAAAATACAAATTCCCACTCAAGATCAGTAATAAATTGTCAAGGAAACCATTGCTTGTTGTCATGAGAGCCAGTAGATCCCACCCCCTCCTGGATGGCCATGCCTTTGGGACTCTTCTCTAAAGAAAGGGCCTATACCCTGTGTTATGTCACCATGTGTGTAGGGCTGGAATCTTTTGCCAAGTAGTTATGTGTCATACACAGTTCCCAGTGCAGATGGGATGATGTGACATTGCCTGGTTGATTAACTCTTAAGGCAGGTTTGACTTGACATTAAACTTTCTTAGAGTATGGTCTGTGGATAATAGGCATCAGAATCATTTGAGGAGCTTGTTTAAAATTCACAATCCTTGGCTTCCTTCCCAGAGGTTTTCATTCAATATATCTGCTATAGGACCAAAGAATCTACATTTTAAGAAGCATCCTAATGATTTTTAACCAAGTGGTTCATGGACCAGACTTTGTGAAGCCCTGCCTTAGAGGTGGCTAGGATTCAAAGAGGCAAGGGGTAGTGCACTCTAGATGATAGAACTAGCAGAAGCAAAGGCACAAATTATGATAATGGGCAAGAACAGGTGACAGATAGGGAGGCTAAAGGGTGGATACCATGTATATTGGGGGCACTTTTCCTCCTATCAATGCCATTTGTATATCCATCCACTTAAACATTGGAGTGCCTACTATGTGCCAGCTGCCAAGGATACCAAAATATATAGATTACATTCTTCTAGCAGCAGGTTTTTAGGAAGGAGAGGCTGGAGTATAGACACACAGGACTTCGGGAGTGTCGCAGGCACTCTGATAAAAATATAGTTGGGGTATATCAACTAGGGAATGATGAGAGCTGGACAAGGAAGCGGAGGGGTTGTGAAACTGAAAGTTGACCAGATGTTTTCTTCTTTTGAGTTCCTGAAATAGCCTGAGATTATTCACAGTGACTTTTACAATAACTCATTATTTTTATTGCTTGTGTTCTACCTGTCTTTTTGATGCTTAATTAAATGAACTACTTAAATATAGGGACCTCCACTAGGTGTAGCTTGAGATTTTTCCAGCTGGTTCTGGAATTTGAAATTAAAAAAAAAAATCGAAACCTGTTTGAGTTTTAAATTCTCTATTCTTTAAAAACAAAGTGAACATTCTCTATTTGAAAGACAGACTTAATAAATGCTAAGATTTTTAATAACTTGGCTATTATTTATTTCTTTTTAAGCCTGGTTTCCATGGTTTCAAACACTTTGAGGTTAAATGTCAGGTAACCTCCTCACTCAGCTACACTTCTGCACCAGTTCTGTGGTGTTCGAGCTCTAATTCTTGTCACCTTGAGTGTCGACTTGAACTTTGTGAGCTAAGGTGGATGGATCAATCTCAGGATGCTGCTTAAGTCACTCTTAATCTAGAGCCAGAGTGAAAATTCTTAACCTACTTGTCCTTGGCTAGAACCCAAAGCTTTGAATGTTGTTGGATTCCTCTGGACTCAGCCACATTAAGCTCAGTGCCTTTGATGTAGCTTGACGGCAGACTGGACCAAGTGGCATTGCCTCCCGCTGATATTTAGGTGAAAGCCAACACCATAAAAATGAACGTTTTACTGAGAGTGCTCGCTCTCCTACCTGCGAGCCCAGTCAGTCACACTGCCAAATTGGTCAAAGAAAGAACTGGCTCGAGAATTGCAAAGTGTGTTCTTCTCACAGAGGAATGGAGTCCAGATCAATCTCCTGAGGCTCCCTAACTAAAATGTAGAAGACATGTCAAACACTTTAATTGGAAACTTCAAAAAAAAAAACCAAAATCCTCTATTTGCTATATTATTAAAGCAATTTGGCTAAGAAATGGAAAAACAATGATGAATCTTTGACTTTTTAAGCCTTACCTTATTTCTCCATTAGCCCACCCTCCTTAGTTTCTAGAAAACAATACTTCCTGTTGTTGTACAAGAGCCCAATGGTGCAGCAGATATTTTAGAGTGTATAATTGAGTCGACACCTACATTCTCTGCCTAAGAGTAAGATTGCAGAAAGATCTGGCAATCTGGGTAGACATCATTAAATTAAACATACAGATCTCTGCGGAACAATCACAGCATGTTAAGAGCTATAATGGTCACAGAATTAGACATGGCTTCTGTCCAACAGAGTCACTTCTGTGGGCCAATTACAGACACAATGACTAGGGCTCTCCTTTTGAAGGTGCATGTTATTTTTAGATTATCTTACCTTTAAGGTAAGATATTTTTTCTTTGTGAATCAAATGAGACTATTTTTCAAGAAATCTAATATGGACCTCTGTGCAATTGATAGTATAAAATAATGCGAAATCTCAGAAGTGATTTAAGAAACCCACTTTTTGAATGGTACATACATCCCCTATCCCACAGCTGTAAGGTGGTGATCATCCAAAAGCTGCTTGGGCCCTTCCAGTTACAGGAAACTCATTGCTTCACAAAGGAACTTCATTTAAATTTTATACTGTGATGGTTGATACCTTGCTGCTCAGTAAAATAATTTTCCACCTCCTGAAAACTTCCTGGTCTTGCCTATTCTTCTAGAGCATGGGTTGGAAACTTTTTCTTAAAGGGCCGGAGAGTAAATATTTTTGGCTTTGCAGGCATGGTCTTTGTCACAACTCCTCAACTCTGCTGCAGTTGTGCAGGAGCAGTCCTTCAACAAATGGTAGTTGCTGTATTTAAATTAAACATTATTTACAAAACTAAGGGGCTGGCTCCTTGGCTGTAGTTTTCTGGCTTCTGTTCTAGAGCTATTGGGTTGTTAGAAGTGTCATGATGTATTTTTTTTTCTGTTTATCATTGCAAAAATGCGTCATGCCTTTTCCGACAACCCAATATATAATCTAGGCCCTGAATATGAATTACTCAAACTTTTAATTCCAGGCTGGTTGCCCAGCATATATAGGGGCCTTTACTCTCTACCTCGCTTGCTTGATGAATTAATTAGGGAAGTCTATCTAAGTCATTCCATAAATCTGATGAAAGTCTTTAAATCTTAATAGAAATGAATTTGTAACTGGAATTATCTGCTGTTCTGAATGTGAATAATTTTGTTATGAAATCCAAGATAGTTTTCCCTCTGTTTTTAAAGGGTGAAATTTTAATACTATATAATTTTTCATGCCAGGAAGCAATAACTTCAAGAAAGTTCTCTTAGTGCTCTGCCATTCAGCTTTCTTGGCTGGAAGCTGCCTTTGGAGATGATGACGATACAGGTGAACAAAAACCTTTGCCTCCAAAGTGCAGAATCTTTTTATGATTCTGAATACAACCACCCTTTCAGAGTTATGGGTTGTGATTTAGATGGATGCACAGAAGAATGACATGGAGCATTGCTATCATGGTTTTCCCCCTTCCCTCTTGCCCTTTGCATTTTTCTTTTTACAGATTAGCCTCTTTTGTAGGGCATAATAAACACCTAGACCTACTTAAAGGATCCAGAATGGGGTCAGCCAGGAGTTGTAGTATTTCATACTGCAGAAGCAGGTACTATTAAGCACAGAACCAGTCTCATTTTTAAGATTTCACATTATTATGGTAAGAGCACTGTTGTTGTTAAAAAAAAGAAAAAGAAAAAGAAAAAAAAATACTGGTCTGAGTCCAAAGTACTTTTAGGCACTAAAAAAAGTTTCAGAACATTTTAAGTAATGGTTATTAAAGCCAGTCCTGATCTCAATCAAGCACCTGCTACTTAATTGATCAAATGGTCTCTGGTAAGCCCTGTCTTTTCCATATTAAGTAACTTCGCTTCAATCACCCATCCACCTTTTCCCAGCATTTTCTCCAAAGAGGGGGCGAGGACACAAGGGGAAGTGAAAAATCAGATTTGGTGGGAAAATAATTTCTGGTTAAAATGAGTCTATGTATTGTTTGGGGGAGAGGATTTTCATTTCCTGCTACTGAAAGTGTGGTCTGCCACACCAGGGAGCTGGTTAGAAATGCGTCTTCTCAGTCCTAACCTTGTATCTTTTGATTCAGAATCTCATTTTTACAAGACCCCTACATGACTTATAGGCACATTAAAGTCTGAGAGACACTGATCTAGTTCGCGGCCTTCCTTCCTCACATAAGTAACATAGCTGGGCTATCTTTATTTCAGATATGCCCATATTTACAAAGAGCTTGAGTTTCTTTTTGGGAGATCAGGTTGGGGAGAGAAGTCATGCTTCCAATGGTATTGAGACTTTGCCAGAAAGTCTACAAAATAAAATTATTCTGAGTGCCAAAATTATAAGTACTCTCATCACTCTGGTATATGGACCTTTCTTCTTTTCTAAATAAGCATTAAATGGTATAGATTTTCCAACCTTTTACTTTTTTAAAAAAAATTATTTATTTTTAATTAGTTTCAGGTGTACAACACAGTGCAATAGTTATACATTTTACCCCTCAAAGTGACAACCCCCCACCCCCAATTCGCCACCCCACTCCTCCCCCCATATCATATATATCTATTACTCTTCCTCTGACTCTCTTCCACAGTATAATCCACATCCCGTGACTATCTATATATATATATTCAATTACAGTAGGTATACAATCTCCGCTTTAGTTATACAGTGCAGTGATCAAACCTCTACTCCATCCATGAAGTGGTCTCCCTAACAAGACCTATGACTATCTGACATTCCACAGAATATTTACAACATTATTAATTATATTCCCCAAACTGTTTTTCATATCCCAATGGCAATATTGTAGTTGCCTATTTTTGCTGTCTAATCCCTTCCCCTTCTCCCTCATCCCCATCCCCCTCCCAATTGGCAACCCTGATTTTTTCCTCTATATCTATGAGACAGTTTCTGTTTACTTTGCTCATTCATACAGTTTTTCAGATTCCACATATGAGTGAGATCATATGGTATTTGTCTTTCTCTGACTGACTTATTTCACTTAACATAATAGTCTCTAGGTCCATCCATATCATTGCAAATGGTACGATTTCATTCTTTATAGTGGAGTAATACTCTAATGTATAAATATACCACAGTTTCTTAATCCAGTCATCTACTGATGGGCATTTTGGTTGTTTCTAAGTCTTAGCTATTGTAAATTGTGCTGCTATGAACATAGGGGTGCCTAACTTTTTTTGAATCAGTGTCTTGGTTTTTTCAGGATAAATACCTAGGAGTGGAATTGCTGGGTCAAAAGGTAGTCCCATTTCCAGTTCTTTGAGATACCTCCATACTGACTTCCATAGTGGCTGCACCAATCTGCAATCCTACCAACAGTGCAGCAGGGTCCCCTTTTCCCCACAGCCCCGCCAGCACTTGTTGTTTGTTGATTTATTGATGATAGCCATTCTGACTGGAGTGAGGTGGTATCTCTTGGTGGTTTTTATTTGCATTTCCCTAATGACCAGTGAGGTTGAACTTTTTTTCATATGCCTGTTGGCCATCTGTATGTCCTCTTTAGAGAAATGTCTCTTCATATCTTCTGCCCATTTTTTAATTGGGTTGTTTGTTTTTTTGGTGTTGAGTTTCATGAGTGTTTTATAAATTTTGGATATTAACCCCTTATCAGATATATCATTGGCAAATATATTCTCCCATTCAATAGGCTTCCTTTTTGTTTTATTAATGCCAACCTTTTACTTTTAACACATCTGTGTCTATATATAAAGTGGATTTCTTAGAAATAACATATGTTTAGATCTTGTTTATTTTTCAAAATGATCGGGTAATCTATTCCAATCAATTGGAGTGTTTAGATCATTTACTTTTAGTATGATTGTTGACATTGTTAAGTTTAAATCAACTGTATTTCTACTTGTATTCTGTTTGTCCCATCTGTTCTTTGTTCCTTTTTTCTTTGCCTTCTTTTGGATTGTGCATTTTTTATGATTTTGTTTTATTTTATCTCCATTACGGGTTTATACCTTTACATGTTATTTTTTTTAGTACTTGCTCTAGGTTTTACATTATATATATTGAATTAATCACAGTCTACTTTAAATAATGTTTTACCACTTTATATGTAGTGTAAGAACTTTACAAAGTACACTTCAATTTTCCCTTTCGGTCCTTTATACTGTTGTCATACATTTTACTTCTTTGTAAACTCCTTAATGCCCTGTTGTTATTTTTGTTTGTTTTGAGCAATTGTGTTTTAAAGAAATTGAAAAATGAGAAAAGTCTTTTATATTTATCTACATATTTACCATTTCTTGTGTTGTTTATTCCTTTGGGTTGACCTAAATTTCCATTTAGAATCATTTTTATTCTGCTTGAAGAACTTTTTATTTTTATTTTATTTTTTTTGAGGGCAGTGTCACTGGCCCTCATGTGTGGAATCCGAACCGGGGCCGCTGGCTTCCCAAGCCAGCGGTTAACCACCGTGCCACTCCGCCGGCCCGAAGAACTTTTTTTTTTTTAACTTTTCCTATAATACAGGTTTATTGATGATAAATTCTCTGGGCTTTTATTTGTCTGAAAAAGTCTCTGCCTCCATTTTTGAAAGATTTTCACTTTCAATTTTTAATTCTTTCAAATTATAATTATAGGTTGACAGCATATTTTTTTTTTCTGCACTTTAAAGATTGTGTTCTATTGACAACTACCTTGAATGGCCTGATGAAAAGTCTGCTATTTTAATTTTTGTTCCTCTGTACATAATGTGTCTTCTTTTATCTGGCTGATTTTTAAGATTTTTACTTTATCGCTGTTTCTCAGCACTTTTATTATCATATGCCATGGTGTTATTTTATGTTCTTTTATTTGGAGTTCTTGGAGTTTCTTGGAGTTTATAGTTTTCTTCAAATTCGGAAAAATTTGGCTATTACATTTTCAAATCACTTTTAAGTCTTCCTCTTTTCTTCCCCTCCTTCTGGGACTCATTTACAAAAATGCCAGACTGCTTTATATTCTCCCACAGTTCACCAAACCCTGTTCATTTATTTTCAGTCTTTTTTTCCCTCTCTGTGCTATAATAGCGTTTAGCATAGTTTCTATTGCTATGCCTTTAACTTCACAATATTTTCTTGTTTAGTATGTAAGCTGCTGTTAATCTCATCTAGTGTATTTTTTATCTGATTTCTAGAAGTTTTATTTGCATATTTTATAGTTTTCATATATTTTCTCCTCATGATGATTTTTTTTTTGATCCTTGAGCATATTTTTTAGGATTATAATAGCTATTTAGGGTCCTTGCCTACTAACTTTATTATGTCTTTCATTTCTGAGTCTGTTTCCATTGATTGATTTTTCTTTTGGTTGTGAGTTGTATTTTCCTGTGCCTTTGCATGCCCACTACTTTTTGATTTGGTGCTGTGTGCTGGATTTTGTTATATTCCTTTAAGGAAGGTTAGATTTTACTCTGATGTGCACTTAAGTAGCTTGCAGACCTGTTTGAGGATCTTTTCAGCTCTGTTATGGTGTCTCCAGATCTGCCTTGAATTTAGGAATAATTTATCCCTCTACTGAGGCACATTTTTTTGAGAAATTTATCCAATACTCCATATATTATGAATTCTCCACACTTTGGTTCTTGGGCACACAATCCTTTCCAGCCTTGTGTGAGTTCTGGTCAGTGTGTGTGTGTGTGTGTGTGTGTGTGTGTGTGTGTGTGTGTGATCTCAGTAAAGGCTCTAGGAGTAGGTCTGTTCGATGTTCTTCTCTTAGCAGTGGTCTGGGGCAATTTTAGGGCTCACATTATTTGTTTCATAACTTTTATCCAGTTTTCTATTTGTTTTATGGTGGAAGGGTAATTCTGTAGCAGTTAATCCTTCATAGACAGAAGGGCAAGTCCCACTGTGTGGTATAATGTAGTAAAATTAAAGACTATGCTAGTTATATTATTTCATTTGCAAAATGCATAGTATGGTGTATTGATATCCTAGGGCTTCCATAACAAAATAGCACAAATTGGGAGGCTTTAAACAGCAGAAATGTATTCTCTCACAGTTCAGGAGGGTAAAAGTCTGAGATCAAGGTATCAGCAGGGTTGTACTCTCTGAAGTTTCTAGGAGAGAGTCTGTTCCATGCTCTTCTCTTAGCTTCTGGTGTTACTGGCAGTCCTTGACTTGTAGAAGCATCACTCCAATCTCTGCCTCTGTCATCACGTAGCATCCTCTCTATGTCTGTTTTTGTCTCTCTTTACATCTTCTTATAAGGATGTTAATCATATTGGATTAAGGGCCCACCCTACTCCAGTATGACCTCATCTTAGCTAGTTATATCAGCAAGGACTCTATTTTCAAATAAAGTCATATTCTGAGGTCTGGGAAGGATATGAATTTGGGGGGGATACTATCCAACCCAATATATATGGCAACTATGAATCCCCAAATTTCACTTGGTCTCTTGAAGCTCTGAAATGTTTCTGATTTCTTCATTCTCCCTCAGAGAAAAAGGAACTTACATCAGTTCTTACTCTTGATAAGGAATTCTTTATGCTGAAATAAGAGTAGTTTCAGAGATGCTGCCTGCTTCATACCCAGACCTTTCCCCTTATGTCTCTCACCCCACCCAGCAATTCATTGGTGTTCTTTTATAGTTACACAAAGTACCTAAAGCTTCATCTTCAAAGATATTCTTGCACCCTCTCCCTTTGAAAGCTCACTGCACTGCAGAACAGAGAGAAAATCCCTTTTAGCATTTGTCTTCATTCATTCCATAGCCCTCAATCATAACTGCTGGTTATTACTCTGTACCCTGCTAAAATGGCCACCCTATTAAAACGGATACTCTCTAAAAATTCATGTATTTTAGAATCCTGTCTCAAATTATCTTCATAAGTTCCCTTTGTGACACATTTTCCCTAGAAGTGGCTCCTTTTCTAGATCAAAGCTCTGCAGATGAGAAACAGAATCATTGCAAACTATTCTTTCTGGTCAGAGAAGAACACTCATGCCTGGGGAAAACACAAACTAAATATATACCATTTTCCACAAACACTTCACATATTGCCTTACAGAGTACTAGCTCAGCTTCTTTCTGGAAAGATGATAATCTGTGGAGGTGCCAGAATCTTTCTGAATTCATAATGAGTTTGTGAATGCAGGTTACATAGCCACCACACTTAGATAAGTGATATGCCCACTATCCAGACAGGAAGCTGAATAAAGAAACAAAGATTGCCACTCAAGGCTAGAAATTACTGGCAGAATCAGCAACAGACTTATTGAATTTGGGCTAAATATTCACCACCAGACATTTTAAAGACTAAGACATTTGTCTAGGTTTCTACTAGGTCTTTGCAGGGTCTTACTAGGTTTGTGTTTTGGAAAATGGCCATACCTACAACTATGGTTTGCAACCAAGCCTATTTAAAACAAGATGAACAAAAGCTCTGTCCTTTCTACAGTGCCTTGAGATGGTTGTGTGTTGATTTTGACTATTTTGCATAGCTGTGGTGGTAGTAGCAAACAGGTGAAGCATTAGGATGCTTTAGAGGGATTGGTTCCAGGAGGCCAGTTGCCAAACCTGACACATTAGAAAAATGCAGCCTTTGGGTCAGGCTGGGCCTAGCAATGTTGGTATTTAGTCTTTTCTTTGACCTAACCACAAACTCCCTCACCCTCTCTCCACCTAGGTTCTGCGTGCTCATGTGCACAACAGGAGGTGGAGCCAATGTTCCCTTCTCTGCTTGCTCATCTTGTACACAGGTGCATCTGTGGTTTGAAGAGAGGCTGTGTGGCCATGGTGGAGAAGTGTCTCATGTCAGACCAATGAGTGGTCTCTCTACTTATCGTGCTTCCCCTAGACCAGAGCTCTAAGTGCAGGGCTTGTCTTATTCCTGTATATCTTCAAGCGGAGCCTGGCACATGCTAGCTAGTGAATTATCTTCTGAATGATTAAATGGTACAAGGAAGGCTTCGCTTTTTCAGAATATCATCACTGTGGATTTTGGGACTCAGGAGCTGTTCCTTAAAGTTACATGTTCTTTAAGTCCTTCATGACCATGTAAGTGTTCTCAACTCTAGTAATATCGTCAGTCTTACCAGGACACTTAACAGCTCCCCTAGGAAGGTCATATATCGCCACAGAATAATTCCATCAGATGTGAGGTTTGCCAGATGTTTCCTTGGGCAGCTTGAGGTAGAGGGGACATGTCAGAGCATGGGTGAAAAAAAATGCAAGCAATGTATAGTTAGAACTCGCTTTTTTTCTGAGGCCCTCAGCCACCACTGAGCATGCTGAAATTCAAAACACTTTGTTTCTAGTCTTGGTTCTGCCACTAACTAGCTAGTGACTTTGGAGTCACTAACCTTTCTAGATCTCAGTTGTCTTGTCAGTAACATACATCCTCTTTCAGGCCTTTCTAACACTAAACTCTTGCTTTGAATCTGCTTGGATTTTTAAACAAAGGACTTGTTATATGGGATCAAATCAGATCTCACAAGTTTGATTGAAGTAAAAGAACAAAGAAGTAAATTTTATTTTATTTTATTTTATTTTTTTAATGATTTTATTGGGGGATTGGGGGAGGGGAACAGCATTTGGGGAATTGGAGGAGAACAGACAAGTTGCTGTCCTTTTGTTCTTCAGTCTAGCTGTGGAGGATGTTGCTTCACTGGCCCATGTTGGTATTATCATTGCGCTCTTCTCAGGTGAGGCAGATCGGTCGCCAGCCTCTGGACGGCCACTCACGGCAGCTCTTGGCAGCTCACTACAGCTGCCCGCCACTCACGCTGCCTGCCGGCCACTCATTGTAACCTATGGCATCCCACTGCACTGTCGCCGGGACTCAACGGCAGCCCAGCTCCAGGTCAAGCTCCAGGTCGAGCTGTTGTTCACCATCTTAGCTGTAAAGGGCAGTGTCACTGGCCCTCATATGTGGGATCCGAACTGGGGTCCTGCTGCTCAGAGCTGGTGTTCCAAGCCAGCTCTTAACCAATGCGCCACTCGGCCGCCCCAAAGAAGTAAATTTTAAACACCTGCTGATTCCATTCTTATTTTTAAGAAACGAGTATTCCGGAATTTTTTGAGCTGGTGTGATAAACTGAGACGAGTGAAGTAGAAATAGAAAATGCAGAATTATAATTTATTTGGCCCTTTTCCTGAGTATCTTTGTCAGTGCATGTGGATTAAAGGCAGTGAATTAGAGTCTAATGAGGAGCACCATTTTCCCACCCTGACTTGGCCACTGGGTGGCTTTGGGCGAGTCACTTAACTCTCCTGGACCATAGTGTTTTAACATATAAAAACAGAGGCCAGGTGAATGAAATGTAAAAATCAAAGTAAACGTCTTGAATGGATCAAAAAGTTCTCTATGAAATCAGCATTATCTTACGGGGCCTCTCAAGGGAATTTTCTTGCCTAGTGCTGTAATGAGTGGGTGGAAAGTCTTCAGTTAATTTTGTAAAATAACATAAGCCTATACATATATTCTTTCTCCCTAGATCAGCAATGCCAGCAGATCTGAACGCAAATGGTACGTTTTGTTTGCTGTGGATTTGGCCCTTGCCTTATAGTGAATATTAAAGTTACAATGCAAAACGGTATTCTTTTCAAGGTTCAAACTTTTTCCTCTCATTTTATGCTTTTCTCTGTAACATTTCTGAAGGACCATCTTTGGATTACTTATACACACAGCTGTTTTATGAGACTACGTTGGAGCTTATGAGTCAGATTACTGTTACCAAAATGTTTGTGAAATCACTTCTTAAGTCATATATTTGCATCATGTACAACCTGTTTGACAATCAAAACAGTATGCCCTTCAGCACTTGGCTGGTCATTATAGTAAGTTTTCCAGTAGAGTGTTCCAACATAATATAATTGGGCAGTAGACAGAAGGAGCACAGTATATTATTTTAACATAGAATTCCAAGTGCATTTCTCTTTTTGTAAGATTGAGAAGGACATCTGATATTCGGTAATAGACTCAGTGTGATCAGTTAGTAGCATAGAAAATTCCAGTACAGCTGAGGGATAACCAGGCCTAGCCATGGTTGCTGTTTTGTGGAGGCAGCAGGGGTGGTAGCATGGACGGGGCTGAATCACGAGACTCAGCCACAGCTGCTGAAGTGATGAGCCAGGAGCATGCCTGTTTGTCTCTCTCTCAGCTCTCACCGACTTGGGTGCCCACTGGTGCAGCTCTCTTAGCCAACCATCAAAGCCCATCTCACACTGTAGCTCCTTCATTAACTTCTTCACAGGCCTCTTGTAAGTAGACTCAACTGCCTTTCCTTGAAGTCTTCACAGCATTTTATTTGCACTTCCTGATGGCTCAGTTGTTATTTGTTAACTCTACTGCCCCTGTCTATAATCTTCTTAAAGACAATGACGTGTCTCACTCACCTTTAATTTGTTATAGGAAAGAGTTTGTGTCTTCATTAAGATGTGAGTAGCCATGTGTTAATGAAATATTATGTGCTATTTTTCAAAGGACATGTCCAGGCTTGGCCAGTGACTTCCTGGGTTGACATTTCATTCAGACTTTAAAGATTGCTTTAATAATGAGTTATTCTTCTCAGTGTTACTGGATACCAACTCTTGCTAAGGCACTGTGTGGGGCACTCAAACCCTTATGCAGTAGTTCTTTACACTTTTGGAGTTCACAGTGTATCAGGGGAGATAAGATAAATACGTAACAAAAAGGTATAATATATGTGTGTTCTACATCCTAATTGAGTAGAACAGTCAATTAATACTGTAGAAATATAAGCTTAATCTTAATCCATGGTTTGCTAAATATTCTTTCTAGCTGTAAACATTATAGCATCTATAACAAAACTTATATTCTGACTTGACAGAAGAATACAACTTGGTGTGCATGTCTGAGTGTGTGTCCACACATTGTAAATGTTTTTCCAGTGGACCTATCAAAACACTTGATGGTGCATTCATATTCTCACATTTCTCCTTTAGGGGGTAAGTAGTCAGATGGCAGAGGGAATCCTGATCATTGGCTTTGTGTTTAAGCTGTCTGGCGACACAAATGTGCCACCAGCTGAAGTATGTTTTGCAATTATGGTATCCTGGGAGTCTGGAAGAGAGGCCTTTTAACAACTGTGAGATGTAGCCATAGCCCATAAAATGTGGCTGTGGTTTCCACCTGACCTCTAAACTCCTGTGTGTGTTTGCATCTCACACTCTGCTTTGCCAATACTCCTGTGGATAACACAAGTCTAGAATAAAATAGGTTAGCCTTTAGAAACCTGTATTTTGAAGTACAAAGCATATATCTCATCTCAGAAGCGAATGTAGAACTTGGAAAAAGTTCGCCAGTGTTTTCAGCCTCCACTCTCCGCTGCCAACCCCAGGGGAGGAATAATATAAAAGAGACCTCAAAGAAATGAAAGCACAAGACACCCCTTTTCTTTGAAACAAGAGGGCTGTTAAGTATTCATTTCAAAAAAAGAACAATGTTAAGTTCTGTAGTTTTACAGAAAATAATGATCTCTTCTAGATGATTTTATTTTAAAAAGTTGAGGGAACACTCTTATGGAAATAAAAAAACACCAAAAACAAAAAGTATTTTTCTGAACAGAAAAAGTTTCAAGAAAACATCTGCATTTTCTTTTATGTCCCAGACTTTACCCTCATCCCTTTAAAACTCTACTTAAAAAAGAGGCTAGTGGGTTTCATCCAAAAAGCTATTTGCTACAGGGGACAATTTGCCAGATATGAGAGTGTGGTTTGTGGTTTTTGACAGCCAAGTTGGCTCTATCGTGCTTGGGCAGGACCTCTGATGGATGCACAGGGCTACTTACTGGGCTATCCATCCTCTTGTGTCTGAAAAGAGGGGGACCCCCGTCCCTCTGTTATAAGGAAATGGCAGGTTCAATGGACATGCAGGTGCGGCCTCTTGGCTTTGCTTAAAGGAAAAATCTATGTCTGTCTGTCTATAGAATGTGGAGCCGATAATACAAGGTTCCTCTGCTTGGCAACTCTTTCTCTACCCACCCTTTTGGCTCTCACCGATGGCAAATTATAATTGGACGACAAGGTTGAATATATTGTGTAGTCTGGAGGGGAAGATGCCAAAAGAAAAACTCTGCTGGATCAAGCGTGTGTATCCTGCGTTCATTTCTAGTCCTGTAAACAAACACAGCTGTTGAGTGAAGGATCTGTCCTCAGAAATGGTGAAAAAAAAAACAGTGGTGCCCTGCCAGAGAGACCACAGCAGGGGAGAGAACTTATGTGACAGGGCTTTGGAGGAGCAGGCAGCCCTCGGCAGGGCTGGGACCTGGGATCTGCTGTGTATTCCAGGACAAACTGGGTGTGAGGGGAGGAGATTCTGTGTTTTCAGCTGAGGCAGTTCAAGTATTTACAATGACTGGTGTGGGAAGGCTTTGCAGGGAAAGGAGTCTGAAATTTCATCTGCTTTCTTCAAATTAAACCTCTGTTTAATATACAAACCCTTAGCTGTGTTCTTTTCTACAAGTGAGGGGAAGGGAACTTTTATCTCTCTTCACTTATTCTTGTTTTAAAATAATCTACAACTTTGAGACAAAGACATTAGAAAGTCATGTATTTATAGCTCTTGCCACTAGCAATAAGTCTTGGACCACAGTCCTGTTTCTTTCTCTTTACTGCAAAACATAGATTTATAGTATACATGCAGTGTACGGAAAACCTGCTCTTACGATGGGACAGACCTTTGCAAGTCAGTTGTCTGTTCTAAGACGTTATGTGGAGGTCAGATTTTTGCTTCCTGGTGAATTTTGGGTCTGGTTGCCCCACATTCTCTTTGCCGGAACTGCAGTATCCACAGTAGTAGGGAGGCCCAGGGGAGAGCAGGAGAGTGAAACCAATAAGGGGTTTATTTTGTGCATGGACATCTTGCCACCTTGGCAATTGACAGCTTGAGGGGTTCTAGTCATGCCTTCATTGATTTAATAGACATTTATTAAATACTTACTCTGTGAGGGAAATTAGTTGACTTCAAGACCAAGTCTTCTCTCAGTAGTGGGAGACTTGTGAGAAGTTTGAATTTTGTCTCCTTCCCAACCGTCTTCCTCTCCTCTCCCTACTTGCAATATCTGCTCTTGGTTTTCAAGAGGTTGAACTTTTTTTTTTTTTTAATTTTATTGGGGAATTGGGGGAGGGGAACAGCATTGGGGAATTGGGGAAGGGGAACAGACAAATTGCTGTCCTTTTGTTTAGTCTAGTTGTAGAGGTCATCACTTCACTGGCCATGTGCTCTTCCCCAGTCAGGCAGTCGCTCGACAGTCATTGGATGGCTGCTCATGGCAGCTCACAAAAGCTCATGCCAGCTGCCAGCCAGCCCCACTGCAGCCTACGCCATTGCTGGCAACTCATGGCAGCCCAGTGCCAGATCGAGCTGTTTGAACTTTTTTTTTTTAATTGAAGTTTATTCAGGTGACCACAATGAGATATCACCTCACACCAGTTGGAATGGCTATCATCAACAAGACTGAATGATTAGAATGTTTTACTTAAATACCTTGAGTCCCCTCCAGAATGCAAATCCAGTCTTATTCCTTAACAGTTCCCTAGAATTGTTAAGACTCATCACTTGGGTGTTTCATGACTGGTTTTGCGGAGACTGACACTGAAGGCACACTGCAGTGGCCAGCTGGACCACTCAACAGGGAAATGCTGTGAGCTCCGAGGACTGGGAGTGGCTCTTTCACCTGGTGCTCCATCTTCAAGATGAAGGTTTGGTCAGATAGACTCTCACACAATGCTGTATTTTATACAGTGGGATGTAGCTCATTCCATTTCATTATAAAACTGTGTTCGTCCAACAAAGGGTGGCATATAAAATGTTCCTGGAATGGACATGTCTTGAGACTTTAGAACCTTGAAATTCCCGGTGATTGGTTTATACATCTCCCTCCTACTTTGTTAAGTTAGTTGGCTGGTACAGGGATGTCTGGAGTTGTGGGTTTATTTTTCAAAAATGCCAACCGGATTTCCCAGAGTGGGGAAACCCCAATTCATTCAATCATGCTTATTGTTTTACCTGCTTCTCAAAATTGTAGGAAAGACAGAAGAAAATTGTGTTAACTCTCAACATTAGAGGTTCAGAGAAAAAGAATCTCCTTCCCCTCCCAAAAAAACAAACTGTTTGGCTGGTCAATCTTTGCTTGGTTCAGCTAGGGTAACTCTGTCCTGTGATTCCACCTAACCTTAACAAGGAAGTACATCAAAGCACACGGTAAACTCACCTTGCCTGCACCAGTACCTCCCAAGGTAGCCACCCAGATCTGTGTTCTCCCATTGACTCCCTGACCTGATACCCTTTCAGGGCAGGCTGGTAGATGCCAAGTGTGTTTCCTGTTGCTGCTGTAACAAAATTACCACCAAGATTGGTGGCTTAGAACAACATAAATTTATTTTCTTAGAGTTCTGTAGATCAGAGGTCTGACGTGCGTCTCACTGGATTAACTTCAGGGTGTTAGCCAGGCTGCATTTCTTCAGGAGACTCCAGGGGAAAATATATTTCCTTGCCTTTGCCAGCTTCTAGAAGCTGACTGCATTCCTTGGCTCATGGTCCCTTTCTCCATGTTCACATCCAGCAGTGTATCATCTTTCAGTTTCTCTCTACCTCTCACCCATCTTTATCACATCTCCCTCTCTGCCTCTCCAGCCTCTCTTATAAGAGTCCTTGTGGTTACATTGGGCCCAGCTGGATAAGTCACTGATCTCAAAATCTTTAACTTAATCATACCTGCAAAATCCCTTTGGCCATATAAGGAAACATATTCCCTGGTTACAGGGAGTAGGACATGGGCACCATTGGGAGAGATATTCTGCCCTCCACAGTAAGTTTGATATCTTGACCGCAACTTTACAATTTTTAAGTGGGAGATTCTTTCTGCATTTAGTGTGCACTTCCAATCGGTCTTTTAGCAGGAGGAAGGAAGATCCTGTGCAGAGTTTTTTTTTTCATTTTTTTTTTTTCATTAGTTTCAGGTGTACAACACAATGCAATAGTTATACTCTTTACCCCCCAAAGTGACAACCCCCCTCCCCCAGTTCGCCACCCCACTCCCCCCCCATGTCATACATATCTATCACAACTCCCCTGATTCCCCTACACAGTATACTCCACATCCCGTGACCATCCACATATTCAGTTACAGTTGACATACAATACTATACAACATCAGCTTCAGGTGTACAGTGCAGTGATCAAGCCTCTACTCCATCCATGAAGTGGTTTCCCTAACAAGACATGTGACTATCTGACACGCCACAAAATTTTTACAACATTATTATATTCCCCGAACTGTGTTTCATATCCCTGTGGCAATATTGTAGTTGTCTATTTATGCTGTCTAATCCCTTCCCCTTCCCCCCCATCCCCACCCCGCTCCCAACTAGCAACCCGCAGTTTTTCCTCTACATCTACGAGTCTATTTACTTTGATCGTTCACTCAGCTCTTCAGACTCCACACACAAGTGAGATCACATGGTACCTGTCCTTCTCCGACTGACTTATTTCACTGAACATAATAGTCTCTTCACAACATTATCAATTACATTCCCAGAACTGCCCCTATATCCCTGCAGCAACATTTTAGTCCCACATACACTGTCCAAAACCTTCCCCCTCTCCCTCTTCCCCACTCCCTCCCAGCCAGCAACCATCAGTTTTTCCTTTATATCTGCTTGATATGACTTCAATCTTCTTAAATTTACTGAGACTTGTTTTGTGGCCTAACATGGTCTATCCTGGAAAATGTCGCATGTGTACTTGAGAAGAATGTATATTCTGTGTTTTCAGGGTGAAATGCTCTAAAAATATCAATGAAGTCCAGCTGGTCTAAAGTGTCATTTAAGGCCCCTTTTTCTGTGTTGATTTTCTGTCTAAAGGGTCCATCCATTGGTGAAAATGGTGCTGAAGTCCCCTACTATGATAGTGTTACTGTTGATCTCTGTCTTTATGTCTGTCAAAATCTGTTATATGTAATTAGGAGTTCCTATATTGGGTGCATAGATGTTTATTAGGGTTATAGTGCCCTTTTTTGTCTTTTATTGTAGTCATTTTAAAGTCTATTTTGTCCAAAATAAGTATTGGTACTCCAGCTTTTTTTTTTCTCATTTCCATTTGCATGAAATATCTTATTCCATCTGTAAACAGCATATACATGTGTCCTATTTTCTTATCCACTCAGCCACTCTCTGTCTTTTGATTGCAGCATTTAGCCCATTCACATTTAAAATGATAATTGATAGGTGCATATGTATTGCCATTTTGTTATTTGTATTCCTGGTCTCCCTGGGTTAGCTTGTTTACCCCTTTCTTTTGTTTAAAAAAGCCCTTTTAACATTTCTTGCAATGCTGGCTTGGTGGTAATGAATTTCTTAAGCTTGTTCTTTTCTCAGAAGCTCTTTATTTCTCCTTCAATTTTATTTGATAGCCATGCTGGGTAGAGCAATCTTGGTTGTAGGCCTTTATTTTGTGTCACTTTGAGTATCTCCTGCCACTCCCTTCTGGCCTGCAGAGTTTCTGTAGACAAGTCAGCTGTTAGTCTAACAGAAGTTCCTTTGTATGTAACCTGCTGTCTTTCTCTTGCAGCCTCTAGGATTCTGTCTCTGTCTTTAACCTTTGCCATTTTAACTATGATGTGTCTTGGTGTGGACCTGTTTGGGTTCAGCTTGTTTGGAACCCTCTGCACTTCCTGGGCATGTATGTTGATTGCCTTCACCAGGGTAAGGAAGTTTTCAGTCATTATTTTTTCAAATACATTCTCGACCCCTTGCTTCTTCTGTTCTCCTTCTGGTACTCCTATGAGTCGAAGGTGGTTGTGCTGCATCTTGTCCCATAGGGCTCTTAAACTATTTTCATTGTTTTTTATTCTTTGGTCTTTTTGTTGTGCCAACTGGGTGAGTTCTGCTATTTTATCTTCCAAATCGCTGATCCGCTTCTCTGCTTCATCTACTCTACTGGTGATTCCTTCGAGTGTGTTCTTCATTTCAGTTATTGTATTCTTTAGTTCTAACACATTGTTTTTTATGGTTTCCCTATCCTTCTTTATGTCCTCGCTAAGTTCCTTAAACATTCTTATCATCAGTGTTCTAAACTCTGTCTCTGAAAGGTTGGCTCCCTCTGTTTCATTTAGTTCCATTTCTAGAGGTTTCTTCTGATCTTTTACTTGTGACATGTTTCTTTGTTTCTCCATTGTGGCTGTTGCTCTGGGATTGTTTGATGTATTAGATAGATCACCAGGAGAGCCCTGGCTGGATCACGCAGGCACACAGCTCACGGCCCAACACTCCCAGGAAAACTCCCAGTCTCAGCCTGTCCCAATCAGCTGCTTGCAGATCAGGCCGAGCAGCCCGATAACCAGTCACCAGCCTGGCAACTCTGCAAGTGCAGTGCGGAGAGCAGGGATCCGAGGCGGCTCGCGCACTCCCGGCTTTCAGTGAGCAGCCTGTTGGAGCCGGATCACTCCCACTAGGCATTTCTCTGGCAACGCAGCACAAGCCGTGCAGAGGGTGGGGATCCCAGGTGGCTCACACACTGCCGGGTCTCAGTGAGCAGCCTGTTGGAGCCGGAGGGCACCCGCCCTGTGTTTCCCTGGCGCAGGGCGGAGGGTGGGGATCCAAGGCCACATACATGAGCACGCACGTACACACACACACTTCTGTGCCAATTCCACCAGACCAATGAGGTCTCAGACCTGATCCTCCGTGGGCGGGCCCAAGCCCGACAAAATGGCACCCTCCCTACACCACTTGCGTGCAGGTTCCACACCATGGGAACAACAGTCCAAAAACCTCCAGCCTTTGCACCAAAGGTGCTCAGTTTAGTCCGTCCCCGCAGGCTCCCAGCTCACACAGCCACTCCCTCCACCAGGAACCAGGTAAGTGCTCACTGGCGAGCAAGCCCGGGCGCCGGCCCCACGGATTCTCCAGCTGCTCTCAGCCTCACCGAACTGAGCAAAGAGAGTCCTCACTAATGTACTGCCGGCTATCTTAGAACTCTTCTTCCCGGCAAAAGAACTCTGGGCTGGTGAGCTTGGTGTGCGGCCGGAGTGTCTCTCCCCCAACTGGAGAAGCCTCCCCACAGCTGGGGCTTCCCTCATGGGGCTCGCCCTCTCTCGTCTCCGCCCGTCCTACCGGACCCCACACGGCCTCCTCTTGAAGTTCTTTGTTTAGTGGTTTTGTTCATCTAGTGTTCCGGGGACCTCCAGGGTTGAATGCTGTATAATTTGCTTGTAATTTTGGTGTGATCCTGGGAGGCAGTTAGCACAGTGTCTGTCTATTGTGCCATTTTACTGGAAGTCTCCTGTGCAGAGTTTTGAAGATCATATCTCATCTGCAGATTTTCGGAGTGGATTTGCAATTTACCTCTACTGATGAGCTAAATAAAATGGATTATTAGAAACTATTAATTAGGAGGTATGGAATGGTAGACTACTTCCTGGTGCTAAAACTCAATATATATTTTGAAGGCATGTCCTCTACGCAGGAGACTTTGCAGGATGATATGTATTTTCTTTTTCTTTTTTTAAATGGATAAATGTTTTCAGATTTATTGGGTAGATATCAAAGAGAGGGATTGCTGGGTCATATGGTAATTCTATTTTTAATTTTTTTTATTAGTTTCAGGTGTACAAAACAATGCAATAGTTATACTTTTCACCCCTCACAAAGTGACAACCCCCTTCCCCCAATCCACTGCCCCCCATTCCTAATATCATACATATCTATTACAATTCCATTGATTCCACTCCCCACACTGTAGTCCACATCCGGTGACTATATATATATATATATATATATATATGTATATATATATATATATTAAATTATAGTTGACATACAATATTATTCAACATCAGCTTCAGGTGTACAGTGCAGTGGTCAAGGCTCTATACCATCCATGAAGTGGTCTCCCTAACAAGACGTGTCCATCTGACACCCTACAAAATATTTACATTATTAATTATATTCCCCAAACTGTGTTTCATATCCCTGTGGCAATATTGAAGTTACCAATTTATGTTGTCTCGTCCCTTCCCCTTCTCTCTCATCCCCACCTCCCTCCCATCTAGCAACCCTCAGTTTCCCCCCTATGTCTGAGACTATTTCTGTTTACTTGGCTCATTATTCAGTTCTTTAGAGTCGGCATATAAGTGAGATCATGTGATATTTGTCTTTCTCCACCTGACTTATTCCACTTAGCATAATGTTCTCTAGGTCCATCCATGTCGTTTCAAATGGTAAGATTTCAGTCTTCTTTATAACTGAGTAATACTCCATTGTATAAATGTACCACAGTTTCTTAATCCAGTTGTCTACCGATGGGCATTTCGAATTAGTGTCTTGGGTTTCTCTGGATAAATACCTTAAGAGTGGAATTGCTGGGTCATAAGGTAGTTCCATTTTCAGTTTTTTGAGATACCTCCATACTGATTTCGATAATGGCTGCACCAATCTGCAGTCCCACCAACAGTGCACCAGAGTTCCCTTTTCTCCACAACCTCGCCAGCACTTGTTGTTTGTTGATTTATTGAAGCGAGCCACGGGATAACATGATTTTTGATACGATCCCTAGCCGACTGGTGAGCTTACAGTTCCACTTTGAAGACTACTTTTTTAAAAGTCAAACAAGAGAAAAACAAAATTAAATACCTTCAGGCAATTAGAAATGCCCCAGTAAAGAACAAACCAAAACGGTGTGTAAATAGCATAACATTTTGAAGATGTTTTTATGCTTATTGTGCTTATTATAGAAGACAGTAAACTTCCAAGTAGGTCATTCATTTCCATTTGGGGAGTTATAAAGTGTGCCTCTGGGTTGGTTTCTTTTTGGCACAGAACAGTTATTTCCAAACTGCCTGATCACCAAGGTGTTATGGTCCCTTTGTAAAGTGTAGAGTTCTGAGTTCTGCCTTGAAGATATGATTCAGTAGCTTGGGGTGGCAGTGCTCAGGAGACTCAGTTCTCAGCTGTTTTCCTCCCAGATACAAAGCTGCAGGTTTTATTTGTTATCTTAGGGGAAATTTTAATACTGGCAGTATATTCAAGCCAGAGATAATTCTTATTCAGGTACCAGCTGGCAAATCTTTTGCACCTGACAATGGTAGTTATTATAATTTCCTGATCTCATAATTCCAACATGACGGCCATATCTGAGTCTGATTCTGATGGGTGCTCTGTCTCTGCAAACTGTGTCTTGTTTTTGTCTTTTGTCTTTTAGTATGCCTTGTAATTTTTTTGTTGAGAGACAGACATGGTGCACTGGGGGAAATAAACTTTAGTAAATGAGCCCTTAGTGATGTGGTGGTGAGGGGTGAGGGAGGGGAGCATTCTAGATGCTATGATTAGGTCTTAGTCTTCAGTAAGCCTGTGCCCCTGGACTAAGAACTTCACCAGTGCTTCTCAGTTTTCCCCCACTTAGGTGGGACTGGATGGCTAGAGGAGGCTGGAGTTGGGTCTTTCCTTTCCCCTGGGTTGGTTAGGCTCTAGTGAAATAATTTCTCATGAGTGCAGGCCTTACTAAAGAGAACAGAGTGCTCTGGTATATTTCAAAATGGCTACTTTCCCCCTCCTCCTGTTGATTCACAAGGGAATTTTTCACTGTGAGAACCTGGTCGAGTACCTGAAGATAAAACTCACAAAAGTATGGGGTCTCGCTGGAGTTTTTAATTCTCAGATTTGTCCACACTGAGCCTCCAGCAATTTGTCACTTATAGTTCAGACTTTCCTTCCCTGGTACTGGTTCCCAGAGAGTTTTCTTCTCTATCAAATTATAATTTCCTGTATTTGCCCATCTGCCCGTCCAATTTGTGGGGTGGTGGTTTGCCCTGTGACCTCACTTCTCTGATGGATCTAAGAAGAGTTGTTGATTTTCAATTTGTTTTGGTTTTTACTTGTTGTTAGGATGGACTGGTGACTTCCAAGATCCTTACATGCCAAACTGGAAACCAGAAGTGAAAATTTCTTGTTTTACTTGCATTTGGTAACCTGCCTTAGTCAGAGCTGGGTCCCCTGAGCTTTTCCAGACATCCTGACCTCGGCTCTTTTTACATCTGCTTCTCCAAGCTGTCTTCTGGTATTGACTACCAGCTTCTGAACCTGCGTCTCCAGCCCCTGTGAGACCTCACCTTGTGTCTTGCCACATGTGTTCACCAGTTCCATTTTGTTCTCCTGTTCTTGGTAGTTGTTGTGGCTCCTCTGAGAAGTAGTCACCCACATTCTGGCATCACCTTATCACACCTCTGCATCCTGCTCAGGAACCTATGAGTTTTATCCTTCATATTTCAGCAACCCTCTAGGATTGGCTACTTTTTCCTATCTCATCATTTTTGTGGGGTAAAGAATATTTCTCTCTCCCTTTGAATTCCCATAACTTTTTTTTATTTTTAAAAATTTTTAAATTGGGGAATTGGGGGAGGGGAACATCCAAGTTGTTGTCCTTCAATACTAGTTGTGGAGGGCACAGCTAGTTCAGCTCCAAGTCCAGTCACCATCTGGCTGCCCATTGGCTCGCGGCAGCTCAGCTCAAGGTGCTGTGTTCAGTCTTAGTTGCAGGGGAGCTCAGCTCACCATCCTATGTGGGAGTTGAACCGGCAACCTTATTAGGAGCACGTACTGTCATGAGCTGAGCCATCCTGCCACCTGTTGGCAGCTCAGCTGCAGCTCAGCTCTGGCACAGCTCACAGGCCCATGTGGGAATCGAACTGGCAACCTGTTGCTCAGAGCTCGTGCCCTTAACCAACTGAGCCATTCGGCCAGCCCCCCATAATGTGTTCTTTGTGCCTTTCTTGTCCTCATTACAGCTTATATGATCTGTCATGTGTTATGGTGATTTGTGCTCTTTTTCTACCACATTCTAGACCCTGAATACCAGGGGGCCTATTCATTGCTGTTACCCCACAACACCGGCACAGTAGGAGGTCACTAAATATGATGGAAGCATTATTATACTGGCTAGATAAAGCAGTTCTAAAGGGGTATGCACTTTCCCCAAAAAACCAAAGTGGTTTCATAAGTACATAATGTGTTAGTACAGTGATGCAGATAGGAAAAACAAAACCAAGCAAACAAGGTGCTCAAATGTCACAGGTAATTTCTGAATTAGAAAAGAGACTGGTTACAGGTAAAAGGAACTGAGCTAGCTATTGGAAAGAACAAAGCAAACTCTGCAGACCAGCTCTCTGCAGCCCAGACTCACCCAAATGATGAGCAACCTGAGAACAACTGAAGCAAGCAGTTCCCAAACTTTGTTCTGCATTCGAATCACCTAGGGAGCTTGTAAAAACTTGATGCCCAGGTTGTACCCAGTCCCATTTCAGTCATGGTGTCTGGGAGTGGGAGCTGGGCATTAGACTCTTAAAGATACCCCCAGGTGATTCAGTGTGCAGAAGAGTTTGAGAGCCACAGGCTTATGCATCAGCTGTGCTGAGCTGGGGTCAAGTTCAGTGCAGGTGTATGTGATCTTCACATCCCAATTAACATGACTTCTCTAGGGGTTTTGTTTTTCTGCATTTTTCTGGACTTTGAATTTAAAACCTGAAAGACTCATCTGGTAGGATCACAAAGAAATCAAGCATGGGAAAATACTTAAGGTAGTTGCCGTAGAGTTTGGGAATGTCAGGGAACACATATTTGGAAAAGTATTCTTATAATTTGTAAATTGTAATTTATAATTACAGTTATGTTTTTAAAAAGTTACTGATATGTGGGATATAAAACTGAAAGCAACAAAGGAACAAGACAAACAAAGAAACAAAAACTCATAGACACAGACAATAGTTTAGTGGTTATCAGAGGGTAAGGGGGTAGTTCGAAGAAGGTAAATGGGGTGAAATATATGGTGATGGAAGGAGAACTAACTCTGGTTGGTGAACACAACGTGATATATAGATGATGTATTATAGAAATGTACACTGGAAACCTATGTAATTTTACTAACCATTGTCACCCAAACAAAAAAAAAGTCAAACAAGAAAAATATAATGTAAAGAGGTTGATTTTCTTGGTTTTTGAGGTAGATCCTCATAGCATCTGCAAATAAAGAAAAATTTATATATTTCTTCCAATATTCCTGTCTTTTTTCTCATCTTTGATTATCTAGGACCTCTGTGAGGTCCTAAAAAATTTTTTTATTATTATAAAGTGTATAATAATAGCAACAATGGGTATCCTTCGAAGTAGTGACTTATGTGAACAGATTTTCTAATGTTGAATCATTCTTGCATCCTGGAGTAAACCCTTTTTATATATAATTATTTTAATAGACTACTATTTTCAGATCTTCGAACACAGTCAAATGAGATTGCTATGCATTTTCATTTTTTTCTATCCTTGTCCACTTATAAGTGGGTATATAGTCACTTATATTGTGAACTTAAAGAATGAACTTGAAAATCTTCTACCTTATTTTAAAAAATACGTGGAACAGTTTAAATAATACAGTATAAAGCATTTAAAGTAAAAAAAATAAGCCACATCCTGTTTTTAAGCAGTTGAACATATTTCCAAGTGAATTGATACCTAAGTGCTTATTTAGTGATGGGTATATAGCTTACATCATTGTTAAATTGGTTCAAATAATAGTGAAGAAAAAATGATCCCTTAAGGAAGGACAGGAATGACATGTTACAACTGGTTCTCCTGTTTCTGACCCTCTGGCCTGCCGAGTAAGGTTTGAGGGTCTGTAGAGAGAGGAGTTTTTTTCACGTTTTGTCTGTTGGCTAAATCCTGGACACAGATTGGGATTGGAAACCAAACCCCATGGGGCGGGATTCTGGATTCATGGATATAAATATGTATACTTAGAGTCGTTATTCTTAACTCAACCTTCCCTGTTGATTTTATGATATCGCCCACACCCTTTCCAAAATTGCACCCAGTTTTCTGAACCTCCCTGACTGTATATACCACCTTGTGCTTGTAAGGGGTGCTTGTAAGCATGCAGGCTCCTGAGCCCCATCCCAGATTTACTAACTCAGAAATCCTAGGGAAGGGATCTAGGGAATCTATAAAATTAATAGTTATCTCCTGTTATCTCTATTATTAGGAAAGTTTGGAGGACAACCTATGTGGAAATAGATTAAAATTCATTATAGCAGTGGATCTCAAACTTGACTACACATTAGAATCAACTGGGGAGCTTTAAAAATTCTTATGACCAGGCTTCATTCATCAAGGGATCCCATCTCTGGGGATGGGGCCTGGGCATCTGTATTTTTTAAATATTCAACACTAGCACTGAGAGTCCTTGACCTTCAGTATTCTGGAGAACTGAGTGGAGTTCTTTGAGATCATTGTAGATTCCTTATCTTGTTGGAAAATCAAGACTGGGTATAACTAAGTAGATTCTGTATATTTGCATAACAGTAATAAGACTGAGACCCTCTTTCTGCTCTGATTTTCTTTACGTCCTCCTATCTCATTGATTTATAATTATTTTTAATATCAACCAAGTTAAATCTCTGCAGAAAAACAGATGAGTACCTGATGTTCAACGAATGTTCATTACTATTAGTAGACTCTAGATGTCATCTGGGCTCATCCACCTCCCGAAGCTCTCGATCTGATTGCACTGAATCTGTACTCTATGTCCTCCTCAAGCATCCTGCTGCCTTGGCGTTTGTGTGGTTCTATTGACCACAGCCTCTGAGTGTCTGCTTCTGTGCCTAGAGGTTTTGTTCTGCACTGAGTTGAGCCAGCTGTGAAATCAACCCTCCCTAATGATAGTGTCATACACACATAGTTATTATAGTTGCTGTCATTACCCCACTTTCCAGATGAGGAAGCTGAGGCATTATATAGCAGAGAGATTATATAATTTTTTCTGGAATCATGCAATAAGCAAGTGGTAGAGCCAGACATGGAGCCCAGGCATCCTAGCTCCAGAGTCTGTTTTGATGCTTTTTATAGTCATACAACCTTTCCTCTCAGTGGTAGGCTTTACTGAAAACTTTGGATGGGGGACTGAGAGGTGTCACAGGGAATGATGGCTTAGCAGACTGCACAGTGGAAACTGGAAACTGTACATCAGTCATTCCTTTTGTTAAAAGTCCCTTGGGCTGCATCTCTGGCAATGCCATTAGTTACCTCCCAACCTCCCCTTTCAGGATCACCCCTGGGAACTCCACATTCTTCTTCCTCTACTTTACAGAGCACTTCCACTCTTACCTTGCATAACCATACTCATCCAGGTCCTAAGCCCACAGAGAGGCCTCTGGTAAATGGAGACACCCTCCATTTTATTGTCATTATTCATTGGAAAGGTATGTTCCTGTGTGTCATTTTCCTCACTCTTTCGTGTGCAGAATCACATCTACTGGGGATTCTTTTCCCTGGTAAATTTAAATCCTGTCCCATAGTTGTAAGGGCCCACAACCCATTCTGTCAGTAATGAATTTATTGATTTATGATGAGATTATAAGTACTGAGGGGACTAGACAAATATATCAAAGAGCAAAACATTCTTGCTCTGTAGGCTGGGGCTGTAACAAGCCTGATTCCAAACGTGATGACAGTTCATTGATTTACAGTGAGAATGGGAACTGCCAATGGGACCAAGTACTTGCGTCCTCTTGCCAGTATGTTCTCTCCTGGAGGGCTAATGCCACAGAGTCAAATTATAACCAGGACCTAGTTAGGCAAAACCAGAACCAGAATTCAGTGAATTAGACTTGTAAAATCAGGATTCTACTCCAACTCCCTGAGGTTAAGGCTCCCCTACCTCTGAACAGCACTTGGGTACAACCTGTCTGTCTTAATTTTTGGACCTCTCTTTTCTAAGGTCTAGTGACAGCACCTCTTCCCATGCTTACCTCTGATTAGCAGCACATTCTTACATTTTTTTTTCTCTAGATATTTTATAGAACATTTGTTCTGATTACTTTCATTCCTTGCAAGCTTGGGAGTCAATCTTTCTCTTTGTGGTGGCTTAAATGGATTCATTATGGGGTGATTCTAAAATTTCATTTTCCAAGGACAATTTTCTCTTGTTTCCAGATTCCTGGAGGGGGTTCCTCACTATAGCCCTTATATGCTGTTCACAATCAGGAAAATGACAGAAGAAAGACACTTAGAAGAGCTGAGATTCGCTATTTTCATAAAATGTTGCGCACCTGATGTGTGATACTGCTTCTGTAGTTTCCATTTACACATGTTCTCAGGTGGTGCACAGAAAACCCAGCGCAACCTCCCTCTGCCCTTCAGCTCCTTTTATGCACATGTATGCAGCCTGATAGATCTAGTTTTACTGTTGTTTATGGCATTTTTGGCAAAGCCAGATGAGTTCCCATATTCCAAAGGGAATTAGGGAAGGAATGGGAGAACAGAGAACATCTGCTATTAATTGTGTTCATTCATCACAGTGCATTTTCCTAGTGAATGTGGTTGGGCAGAATGTGGTTACTTTAGGGAGTAACAGAAAGCAGAGGTCACTGTGGAGAGTATCCTATAGACAAGAGCAGGAATGCAGAAAGGATAGGTAAGCCACAGTCCTGCACTATGTGTAAACATAAGCTCCTAATGAATATGTAACTTATTCAAATGAATTTAGAATGTGTACCCTCATTCTATTTCCATTAATATGTATGTGCGTTTGTAGACTTCCAAAGAGCATCACCCTAAAGCCAAAGTTTTTAAAAGAATAGGGATAAAGAGACTCTGAACAATGGGCAGAGTTAAGCATAGGACCTACAATTTTAAATATTAGGTAATTCTCAGGTGAGTCTTCCAGTTCCATTAATCCATGTGCAGGTGATGTTTTCTGAGGCTGCTGAGTAGATCATTTGGAATTTTCATGTATTTGCTTTCCTACTTTTGGTCTTCATACTTGGGCTAGAGTTAATGGCACAGTTTCTCTCCCTCCCATTTCTCCTTCTCCTGGGAGAGACCCTTTCTTGAGCCTACTTGGAATTTTTGGGTAATGGCATATTAACCAGTTTGCAGTGATTTCTTGGGAGCAGATGGAAGGGCCAGCAGCCCTGAATGTCTTTGACCATTACCTCTGTTATTTCCAGAGGGGCCTACGTCATTCCAGCCTTGCTGGCTCAGGGAGGACTAGTTGTGGGCCAAGTTTGAGGAGTAGATGACAATTAGTGGTGGAACCTGGATTTTGCCAAAGAGTCTTACAGGCTAGAATAAGGCTCCCTGAAGAAATTGTATTTTAATGAAGCGATACACATGGTGCACAGGGCACCTCAGGATTTGGGTGGCTCCTTGAGGTCTGCCCTAGAGAGAATTCTCAGCTCGCTAGCTTCCATTCTGACCCTTTCCTTTCCACCCAAGAGAGCATATCAAAATGCAAGGAGGTGAGTAAGATTAGGGACAGCCCTGAATTCATCTCATTTATAAAAAATGTGAATCTTTTGCAGATTCTAGTATTTTATTATATCTGGTTCAATGTGGTTGAAAACCACCAGGCTCTAAAGTGGCATCTGGATGGAGCTGCAGACTGGGATGTTGTCAGCAGGCAGTCAGAGAGGTGAGCAGTTGATTTCAGGTGTGCATTGGTCATCCCCAAGCACATGGGTGCATAAAAAGGTGGGGAAACGCAATAGGCAACGAAAAAAATCTCATCAAAGAATGAAGGACAATATGAGCACTTGCCATGGACCTTGCCGACCAGGCACTTTAGGATTAAGACTTGTCTCATTTCATGTTTGTATGTGTATGAATATAAAATATCACATTTTCTACAGCCATTTGTCCCTTGACGGATATTTAGGTTGTTTCCACATCTAGGCTATTGTAAATAATGCTGCAATGAACACGGAGTACAGATATCTTTTCAAGATAGTGTTTTTGGGGCTGGCAGAGTGGTTAGAGTGCAAGCTCTGAGCTACATGGGCCAGTGAGCTGTGCTCAAGCTGAGCCGCCACTGTGCTGCCAATGGGCAGCCGGATGGCTCAGCTGGTAAGAGTGTGTGCTCTTAACAACAAGGTTGCCAGTTCGACTCCCGCATGGGATGGTGGACTGCGTTCCCCCCCCCCCAACTAGATTGAAAGTGGCGACTGGACTTGGAGCTGACCTTGTGACTTCCACAACTAAGATTGAAGGACGACAACTTGACTTGGAGCTGATGTGTCCTGGAAAAACACAATGTTCCCCTTCCCCAATTCCTCAACACTGTTCCTTTCCCCAATAGCCCAATAAAAATATTTTAAAAAAAAATAGTGTTTTTGTTTCCTTCAAATATATACCCAGAAGTAGAATTACTGGGTCATATGGTAGTTCTTTTTGTGTTTGTCTGTTTTTACACAGAACAAGAAATTTTATTATCTCAAATGTTGGTGCATAACCAATAACAAGCTTAGTTAGAGGAGACAGAGGGAAACTTGAGAAACTTCAGGTGGATTTCTGGACAGGTATAAAACTTTTAAAGGTTGATGGCATAAATGTTCATAAAGCCTTTTTTGGATGTAGGGCTTTCCTTTTGCTTGACAATTGTCACTAAACTTCTTACGTTATGAAGTTCAACCAGTCTTGCCTGTAAAGTTAAATGAAAATCAGAGAATAGTAAAACAGAAAATTTCTCTAGTCTATAAGGGTGTTAGAAAGTTTTTCTTTGTACTTTCACATACATTTTAATGTCTAGATTTGAAAATTTAGTAAGGAATTTTTCATTTTTGTCTTTTAAAAATGGTCAAGACAATGAATTGTCTTAAATTACAGATCACAGTAGCTTCATAAATGATAAAGATGCATGTACAAACAAAATTTCAGATGCTCTTGGAAACATTTTAAGATACAGCACACATGACACATTTTTGGGCGGGGGTTTGCGTATGCTTCTGGGATACTGAGAATACTCAATTTATCGGACATTAAAAATTTAGCCTTTGAAGGGCCGGCCGAGTCGCTCAGTTGGTTAAGAGCTCGCTCAAGAGTGCGAGCTGAGTTCTGAGCAACAGCAGTTCGATGCCCAGCTCAAGCTGAGCAGTTGCTGAGATGCCAACAGGTAGCAGGATGGCTCAGCTTAAAAAAAAAAAAAAAAGAAAAATTTAGCCTTTGATAGATCACAAAGTAGAATCCTCAGTTTTCTTAACAGGTGTTTAATCCAAATAACTCAAAATCATCTCATTTCCTACGTTGGATATGTTACTTTTCCTCATGTAATTAGTATCAGTGAGCTCTTGTACTGGCAGTTTGTCTTGGTCATGATTTATTCTTGCAAAACCATCTGGCACAGTGAAATAGGAAAGTAATTTCCCCCAGTGCAAAGAAAATAATCCAGATCAATAACAAAGTAAAAACCATACATGTTTCAGGACATTCTTGAAAACAGGTTTGTACAGTCCTAAGATCCTTTTTCTTTTTTCTTTTTCACAACTGTACAGTCACTGTCCTACTCTATTCTGAAAAACAAAAAAAATAAAAACAAACAAAAAATATTTGTTTGAACATCAAGCTTTTCATTGGCACAGAACTATTTGGAATAATCCCAAGAGACAGTGAAATGTTGGGTCTCTCCTCAAGTAGTCCTCTTCTATTAACTGCATTTAACTATCTTCTATCAATAATCTCATCACAGCCGAGTTCTTTGGTCAGATGGTTGACAACCATAAGTGAAAAAATGTCTTCGATTAAAGCCAACTGATCAAATGGGGTCTTCTCATAACACATCTGAAAACCACATCCAGGTTGCTTCTCTTGCTCTGGATGTTCTCAGAAACATCTTGTTGGCTTCTGCAAGGGTTGTGGATACTCTGTGACCTGCACCATTTAGTTGCTCCTCTTCTGGATAGGATAGTCGTAGTTGTCCTGCCAGTCATCAAATTCCTCACCCTTGCCCTCATCCTTGCTCTGGAAGTGGGCCTGCGTGCTGGCCTGGCTGCTCCCCAGAGCTGGGCTGATTAGCAAGGCCTGGTTCCCCCTCTGGTTCTACCATTGGTAGGGCCGCCTCCTCTTCCATTGGGCCTTCCTTCTGGAGCTGTGGTGGGCTGGTTGCAGGAAGGGGTTTGGGGACGGCTCCCGGCTCCCTGCCTACCTCCATCTGCGGAAGGTCACTCTTGCCAGGCACCGCATCCATCTGAAGGTTGTTGCTCTTCATATGGCTCAGACATCTTGTTCATTTCCAACATTGTACAAGTGGCTCAACCTCTTGCAAGGCGTTTTTCTGGCAGTTCTGTTTTTAATTTTGAGGAATCTCCATAGTGGTTTCCATAGCAGCTGCACCAATTTGCAATCCCACCAGCAAGGCACAGCTTTGCCAATACTTGTTATTTCTTGTCTTTTAAAAAATAATACTCTAAAAGGTGTGAGCTGATACCTCATTGGGGTTTTGACTTGCCTTTCCCTGCTGATCAAAAGAGGGATGATTCAGAGTGAGGAGGAAACTCCAGCTCCCCGCCTGCTGACGTATTTGCTCCGCAGAAGGAGAGTTCCTCTGGCTGGCAGGTCGATGTAGGATGTACAGTTTGTGGGCTGGGCTGATGTCTGCTGCACCCTCCTGATGTGCCTTGCTGTACTGCAGAAGCTGGGATGCTAAACGTACCATTTCCCAGACCCAGTACCAGCCAGTATAAGTTCAAGATGTTACTTACATTCCCCGTCACCATGGAGGACTGAAGTGGAACCGATTGAGAGGGTGTGAGGCCGGTGTCTGAGGGCCCTGTTTTCTGGTTGGTGCAGGATCTCTCAGACCCAGTGTGCTTCCAGGACCAGCAGGTCCCACAGCGACATCCGTTTCTCTGATGGAGGGTGACATGGTGAGTGGTCCTGGGGCCAGCATGGGCAGTGGCTTCTGGACTGACCACTGACAACACTTCTGGGAGGCTAGTTCTGGAGTGTTCTAAGCCTCAGTTTTGGAGGCCCAGCCCAGAGCCTGTGCATCCAGCTCTTATACCAAATTGCCTGAGTTAAGGTCCTTTCGGCTTCAAGTGGCTCAGTTGGTTTTTGTTATCTGCAGCTGTACCCTGACTAATTGGGTGAGACACTACATGGTGGCACCCAAGTACTCACCCTGCACAGATGGCAAAGCAAGCCAAGCCTTGTGGTCATGGGACTATTTCCACCTTACCTCCTTTTCTCCCCTTTTCTTCCTTCCTTCTTCCATCGTTTTTTTAAAAAATATTATTTTTTTAAACTTTTTACTTTGAAATAAGTTTAGACTTGTAGAAAAGCTGTGACGTTATGTCTGTTAAGTAGTTTGAATGAATTGGAGGAAAGAATTTATAACAACATACACGTTCGCAACCACAAAACCTGAAACATATGCAGTGTGATCAAAAAATATGGTGAATGTGGGCCGGCCGAGTGGCGCGGTGGTTAAGTGCTGGCTTGGGAAGTCAGCAGCCCCGGTTCGGGTCCCACACGTGAGGGACAGTGACACTGCCCTCAAAACAAACAAAAAAAAAATAGTGAATGTTTAAATAAAAAAATTTATTACAGTACAAGACACCTTTCCATTAATCCCTTTCAAAATACTCCATCTCACTTTGAACACACTTATCCCATCATTCTTGCCACTTTCTGAAGCAGTTCTGGAAGTCCTCTTTTGTGACTGTCTTTAGTTATGTTGTCGTGGCTGCCTTGATGTCCTGAATTGATTCAAAACGTTTTCTTTTCGTGGTCATTTTGACTTTGGAAGAGCCAGAAGTAGCACGGTGCTAGATCCAATGAATAAGGTCACCATAATGGGTTTTTTTTTACAGAAATTGCCATACCAGAAACAATGTGTGACACAGAGCGTTGTCATGATGGAAGATGAATTAAGGCACTCATGAAAGAGAACTTTCAGAGCTGCTCCAGAAAGTGGCAAGAAGTATGGGATAAGTGTTTCAAAGCAAGGAGGAGTATTCTGAGGGGGATTAATGGCAATGTGTCTTTTTCTGTAATAAATTTTCTTTTTAATTTAAACATTCACCATACTTTTCGATCACACCTCATCTATCTTCCTTTCCATCTTCTCCCACCAAAAGAAAAGCATTTCTGAAGTACTGGGGCAAGAAATAAAATCCACTTAAGGAACCCTGGGCTGGTGTCTTGCTTAGTGTATGTATGTGTTGCCTGACGAGCATATAGTAGGAGGAGCAGGGATGTGCCCTTGGTTTACGTTTTTGACACCTCGCCTCCCCCCCCCCCCAATCCCGTGAGTGAAACTTTTTAGTAACAATGTATCTTTGTAATAATTGTATATGCAGACAGGGATGAGGTGGGTGCTGATGTTATCATTTAGCAATATTGGATCTGATATCCTGATAGGGATGAGTAATTGCAACAGGACGTGAAGAATCAGTAACTTTGTGCGTGTGGTCGGGTGAATTGCACATGGGTTCTGCTGTTGTTCTGTTCTGGATCCTCTGACAACTTGAAAGAATGTAAGCAGATGTTTCCAAGAATTTCTGAAAACAATTTCAAAACATTTGTGTTAAAAGCTTCAATGACAAGTCTAAGGCTTGAGCGAGGCCCCAGAAGAGTGGTGTCATAGGAAACATACTGGACTTGAAACCAGAAGGTCTGGGTTTAAATCCTAGCTCTGAAATCTTGAACTTTGGTTGAGTTGTTTAGCAGCTCTTGGTCTTGTTTCCTTATTTGTAGAATGATAGGGGTTGAATGGACCGTTCTGCAGTTCTTTCTGGCTTTAAATGTCTCAATCTATAATGTACTCATATTACTGGCCCCCATGTTGCCCCTGTAATGGTTTTGGTAGCCTGATTTATTCTTGGGCAGTTGAAGGGCAGATCCATTGCACACTATAGGTGGGATGTCCCCCTGTGCCTCCTGAGTTCAGATTTAGAGCCTGATGATGCCTCCATCCCCACTCTGATGACAAGAAGAGTCCTCGCTTGTTTCAGTTCAGGATGTAGCTTACAAATGTTTAAATTTGGCCCCAATCCATTGTTGCCCTCACAGTATACTGTACAGTGTATGCTTCATGCATTCCCCAGAGCCTAGGGGGCTATTAATTCCTTGTTTTTGTCATGAACCAAGAGTTTGGGATCCATGGAGAGAAAAGCTCTGTAATGGGTTCTCACCATAATTGCCAGAAGCCTCTCAGATTTAAGTTCATACTATGGGAAGTTCCAATATTTCAAGTGCTGCTTTTCACTTTAATTCATTCATTTACCTATTCTACAGGTAATTATTGGGTGTTTTTTATGTGCTACTCACTATGCCAGGTAATACCAGATGGACAAAGCTTTTGGTCCATAAGCCAGAGGACGAGATAAAGAATAAGTATCAGCCCTGACCAGTAGGCATATCCTAGTGGGATGTGGGTCAAGGATAAATTATCCTGAATCCAATAGGTGAATTTAGAATCAACTGAAAACCAAGGGCAACTGGAAGGTATTGAAGTGAGGAGTAGTTCCACCCCTGTTACTGTCTTGGTAACAGAGGAGAGGGACCAGGGATAATTATAAGATGGAACGTTCATAACACTTTTCTCAGTAAGAGTTGAGCCACCTACTTCCCTCTGTATGGCCACCTGAATGAATCATGAGTTAGTTACCCAGTGTCTGCATTACTAGGGTGGCAAGTGTGGAGAGAGCCACCAATATAAGGGACCAATTTCTAAGTTGCCATTTTCTAAAATGTGTGCTGAACTATTATGGTAGTATTAAAGGACACTAAATTTTCTTTAAAAAAAAAGGATTCCAAGAAGCTCAAAAGACTTATTTACTGCAAGATTTAAAGTCTTTTTACATTAAGCTACATTGTGAAATTCTAAGAAATGTTGCATTTTTTCTAATCATGGAGTTTCCCCCTACCCCATTAATACTAACTCTAGGGCTATACAAACCAGAAGAGCCAGGAGCAAAGTATGTCACATAAGTAAATGCCAGTTACTTTTAGAACTTGAGTGGGGGAGAGGGGCAGTAAAAAGCATTGAATGTGTTTTGATTTCAATTATAATACTTTGGAGATGGTGGAGATTTAGAGCTTGGTTCTCCAGAGAAATAAAACCAATAGGGTTTGTGTGTGTATAAATTTCTAAAATGAATTGACTCGTAATTATGGAGGCTAGCAAGTCCAAAATCTGCAGAAACAATATCCGAATTCACGTATAAAGGCTAGAAACTGCTGTAGAACCAGGAACAACCAATGTCCCCATTTATCAGACAGGAAGAGCTGATGTTTCTGTTTGAAGACATCAGGCAGAAGATTTCTCCCTTACTTGGGGGGCGAGTCAGACTTTGGTTCTATTCAGGCCTTCTACTGTTTGGATGAGGCCCACCCACATTAGGGAGTGCAATCTGCTTGCCTAAGTCTGCCGATCCAAATGTTAATCTCATCCAAATACACTCTCACAGAAACACCCAGAATAATGTTTGACTGAATATCTGGGCACCCCATGGTCCAGTCAAGTTGACATGTCAAATCAACCACCACAGAGCTTATCTGGTTCAAAAAGATAGTGACTGGCCTAGGGTCCCACAGCTACCTCGTATGAGAATCTGGCATAGAGCCCAAGTCTTCCAACTTCTTATCTAGGGTTCTTTCTACCTGCTGCTTTACAGGAGAATATGTCCTTGGAGGGTTCCTAAGGTATAAGGGATTAACATAGCATGTCTTCCTGGACCCTCAGTTTTCCTCGGTGATAAAGACCTTGAGACAGTATTTCTTTATAAAAACAAACATGGATATATTGTGGAACATTGGCAATTCACATGGATGTTTAAAATAAGGCATGAACTGTTAGAGAAATGGTGGGCCTTTAGCTAAGCTGGAGGTATCTAGGTCATAAAACTTCTCTCTCCTCTGCTCCAAGGATGACCTTGGTAGGAAATTTTGAGCATCACAGGGCTGCTGAAGCAGTCTCAGTGGCTGTGGAGACCCAGCCAGGATTGTGGAAAGGTCTGGAGCACCCACAGCTACCACTTAGAGTCTATAAAGTATTTTCACATTTTTTACATTCTCTCAAAGTATCTCTGTCCATAAAACACCTTGTTTATTTTTAATGTAAAATAATGTTTTAAATTATCTCTTAACAAGTAAAATGGACTCCGGGAAGAAGATGTATCCTTAGCCTATGAAACTGACTACCGTTGGTAGAGTCAAGGGACCTGGGGCTTATGTCCCCCAGTTGGAGGAATGTGGCAAGGTCAGCTCTCTGATTCTGTCACCCTCCCACTACCTTGCTTCAGAAATCAAAGATGACTTTCTTTGCTTGACACTTCAGGTCAGATTAGGTTTTCTTCATTATTGGAGATGAATTTGCTAATGTTCTTCATCAATTCCATTAATTTAGCTCAGAGTTTATAACCTGTCCTCCATGATTCTAAAACTAAACATTTGGGGTAGTAAAGGAGGCATCATTCTACATCACCTCTTGAGAAGAAATTATTTGTTTTTAGTAACTTATTTTCAACCCATTCTCCTCACATTAGGATGAAATAGCACTTACATATAAGACTTCCTATATTTTCTTTAATTAAAAAGTATTAATTAAAACATTAGATAATGCCCCTAATTATGTAATGCTTGGAACTGAAATGTTTTACTTTTTTTTTAGCTGAGTCATCCTGCCACCTGTTGGCAGCTCAGCGGCTGCTCAGCTCAGGCCAGGAATACAACCTGCAACTCTGTTACTCAGAGCTCACACTCTTGAGCGAGCTCTTAACCAACTGAGCCACTCTGCCAGCCCTGAAATGTTTTACTTTTGAGGGGTGGTTACCCAAGTTGATTAAGCAAAATTCAGAACTGAAATAAGGAATTTAGTTATTGAAATGGTTGCCTGAATTATACATGAAAGCACTGACAGAACCTCTCACACTGCCCTCCACTGGGTCACTTTGGCCCAAGTGCTTTAACTAGCTGCAACTGGACTGGAACATTTAAAAATGACTATTATAGAGACTTTGATATAATACAAGATATATTAAAAAGTGACAGGAAGTTAGGTTCTCTGCCATATATAGATATATACCAGGGATGCCAACAAAACATATACAAGTGAACACTTTGGTCAATGTTGCTCAAGCAGTAGTTCGCTATCATCAGAAGTGTCTGGATGCTGATGGTAACCACTTTTAACACCTCTTGTAATTGCAGAAGTCAAACGTGACTTGTATTAATCTTTTGTTATTGGTATATATTGAGTATTACAATTTTAATACAGTTTTCTTAAAATGTGTACACATTATTTTTTTTGGCATTGCTCTGCATATCTTGGTTTCTTGGGTCCCTAGGAAACAGGATGGTGCTCAAGGAACCTCTCCTTTTTATCAAACTCGTGAGTCCCCTGCCCATTTCCAGACTTTCAGGAGGAAGAAGCTCACAGTCAGTGTCAGTCAAGCATTTATTCACTAGGGTTGTTTCTTCAGAGTGGTCTGCTCCCCAAAATTTGTTCTTGTGTTTTGTTCCCCAACTTTAGTATTGATTGTTGACAAGTTTAAAGCCTATTAAGTACAGTATACTTAGAAAATGTATTTTACATTAAGATTTTTATTGATATGGGAAGCTACTTAGTTTACCTTATGGTAATAGGAGTGAAGAAGAGGTGAAAAGATACTAAGAAAAAAGACATAGGGCCAGCTGAGTGGCATGTTGGTTGAGAGCTGGCTTAGGATGCCAGCTCTGGGCAGCAGAGCCCTGGTTCGGATCCCACATTAGGGCCAGTGACGCTGTGCCCTCTACAGCTAAGATGCTGAACAACAGCTTGACCTGGAGCTGGGCTGCCGTGAGTTGCATGGGACAGTGTAGGCTGCAGTGGGGCTGCAGTGGGCTGCCATGAGCTACCATGAGTGGCCGGCAGCCGGTGTGAGCTGCCAAGAGCTGCTGTGAGCGGCCATCCAGTGGCCAACCGATCTGCCTCATCTGGGAAGAGAGCAATGATAGTGCCAACATGGGCCAGTGAAGCGATGTCTTCCACAACTAGACTGAAGAACAAAAGAACAGCAAATTGTCTGTTCCCCTGTCCCTATTCCCCAACGCTGTTCCCCTCTCCCAATTCACCAATAAAAATCTTTACAAAAAAAAAAAAAAAAAAGGAAAGAAAGAAAGAAAAAAGACATAGTGGGGTGAGACTCAAGTTCTTAGGGATATAATCTGGTCATAACTTGAATATCTAGTTCCAAACTTTTTCTTAGAAGGTCAAGCACCCACATTACCACAATATGAGGAGGTCATAATCAGAAACTGCTGTAAAGCGAGGAATGGCTCCAAGTTTTCTGACAGCCTCACCTGAGGTTTCCAGCAGGGAAGTGCAGCATTTCCTATGTCCCTGATAAAGAAAGGATATCTTCCACCTGAGAAGGTTGTCCTCTAAACTGGCCTGCATCTTCCGGATCAGGGTACATGATGAGGTGAGGAGGACAGAGACTTTGGCTAAATTGGCCAGATCAGCCCCAGGTGGCAGGTGGACCCTGAGTGCACTTCAGCCATCATACCATTAGCACCTATCCTGTGTGTGCCCTACACAAGTGTGTGCATGTACATTCACATACACACACACTCACATATGCTTCAAACAGGCAGCTATTGAGAGAGTGAACTAGATACATTTTTACACATTGTGCTTTTAAAAAATTCTACAAGTAATACATGAATACTTGCTTTATAAGAGCATGTTCTTTAAAACAGGAAAGCTCCCTCAGAGTGACTGTTAAATGAAATACCCCCTTTCTCACTCTAGTACATGTACTGGAAAATGGGAGATACACAGAGTGAACTGAGCTCCCTTGAGGCCAGTTGCATGATTAGGAAGTGCCTTGTTTCTTAGAAGACTTCTGGCCTTCACAGGTTTGGGGAGGGAGGTGGGAGAGAGAAGCTGGGAAGAGAGGGAGGAACTTGGGCCACTAATAAAATAAAACAAAACAAACACAGACACCTAATGAAGACCTGTATCTTTCTGGTATCATTTCTTTTTCAATAAACAGCTGAAAGTAAAGCATAAAACCCTAGTAAACACATCAGGACTACCAAATTAGTACTCTATGCAAACACACCTTTATATTTAGAGCTGTAACCACTACGGGAGTGACCTTTTTCAGAGGTGGCTTGCTTGGGCCCCCGTCTGAAACACAGCTGTATACGTTTGTGTTTTCTTTGGCTCACAGAACATTAAATAGTGATGGCGTTGCCCTTCTGTTTTTCCTTCTTTTCCAAAATGAGTGCTAATAAGTTTTATATAAGGAACATTACCTGTCAGTTCAGGAGTCTGGTGACATGCTTCTGTTCAGAGGTCCATCTCCTTAGAGTGGGCAAGTGTGCCATTTGGAAATTATTTTAAATAACTGTTTACTGATTGTTGGCGGGCCTTTAGCACAATATGAAACTTTGTGGGGAGAGGTGTGTTATAGAAGATGCGACGTGTCTTTTAGGCATCCTCATTTGAAAGCAGTGGAATACACAGATGGTAAACACATATTACAGGGAAATAAACTGTGTGTGTGTGTGTGTGTGTGTGTGTGTGTGTAACCTCAAAACACAAATAGTAATAGCTAATATATATTGAGCACGGGCTAAACAGCAAACAGTGTACTCTGTTCTTTAAATGTGCTACCTGATTTAATTTCCACAACAACCCCCTGGTAATTGATGTTGTCCCCATCAAGGGCGACACTAAGGTTTTCAAGAAGCTCAGTGTCTTGCTCAAGGTCACACAGGCAGCCACTGCAGAGTCCCTGTGTGTCTGACTCCAGATCCCCATCCCTTGATCCCTAGAAGGTTCTGTCTGTCTATAAATGCACCAACATGGCTCTTTTCCTAGACTTGTTCCTGTGGCTTTACATTTACAAGTTTCTTAAAGTGAAGGACAGGAAAAACTTGAAAGAAGTAGGGAAATCAGAACCGATGTTCCCGTCTTAGTAGCATCAGACCTAGAAAAGTTCGAGATGATCTTATCTTTTTATTTTATTTTATTTTATTATTAGTTACAGATGTACAAAACAATGCAATAGTTATTTTTTTCACCCCTTACAAAGTGGCTCCCCCCTCCCCTGCCCCCCCACACCCGGTATCATACATATCTATCACAATTCCATTGACTCCATCCCCATACTATATTCCACATCCCATGACTATATATGTGTTAAATTATAGTTGACATATAATATTGTTCAGCAGCAGCTTCAGATGTACAGTGCAGTGGTGAGGCCACTACACCGTCCATGAAGTGGTCTCCCTAAAAGGACATGCATCCATCTGTTCTCCTAAAAAAAAATATTTACAACCTTATTGACGAGATGATTTTATCTTAACCCATTACAGTTTTACCGGAGTCCGGTTCTATGAAGTGACTTCCCGGATTCACTGAATGAGACAGTGGCAGGGCTTGTCTTGAGTCTGGGATGTCAGACTGTCCCCTTTATGCCATTTGGCCTTGATCCCGTCCACTCAAGGAAGGCTTTATTATTGTTTTATTACCTCTGTCTTCCGTCTGGTATTTAGTCATCATGCCTCGCTGATTATCCTTTTCTCTATTCGTGTCTTATTTCTCCAATAAGATTATAAACACTGAGGGCTGGTACTGTCCCACTTCTTTATTTTTCCCAGAGTCCAGTGCTTCAAGCCTGTAGATATTCAAATATTTGTGATTTTAATGTAACATTAGGCACACCATACAACTGTGCTTCTTGGGGAGTAGGATTCCCTGACTCTGGTGCCAGCTTTGGATCCCTGTGAGTCTCCCTGGGAGCTAAGCAAGAGGACATGATGCTGTGTCACAAGCCAGCTTACAGCCCAGCAGGTGTTTGTGGTGGGCACCCAGGTAATCAGCCACTGCATTCAGTGTAATGCCTTAAATGCCCACTGACCAGAGTGCCCTCTGGGGGATACCCAGGTCATTATCTCCGCTCCTCCCCTGGGTGGATTTACTCTATGATGAGCTTTTAGTTTGCAAATAATGTACTTATTAAGAATGATAATAAAGATGTTATTACTCCTGCATAGAGCTGTGTCTTCTCCAGTGTTCTCAGGTGCACTGTTTCACTTCATCTGCAAGGTGTTTTCAGGTTATTATCCCTATTTTAGAGATGGGGGCACCAAAGTGGGGAGGATACTTAAATAGCAAAGAGGTGCCATCAGGGGTCAAGGGGGGATGGATGAGAAACAGCCTTTTACTGGTACCTCCTTGGTGCTCGCTGGGTCTTTTTGTGGTGTCTGGTGAGAGTGTTTGGGTGTGTAAGGTCTTTCCTCCCTGAAACCACATCCTGCCTCTGGGAACCCAATTTGCAGCTCTGGTTCACCTCATCCTACCTTCCTCTATAGGATGTACATGGTTGCATTAAGTAGAATGTAGATAGTGCACACACCCAGTCATTTATTTCTGTGCTTCTTCTACTTAACTGGAGTGCCAGTGTGTCATGACTAATTCTGGAAAAGCAAGATGCCCTCACCCTTGTGTTGTGTTTCTGTGACCAGTTGAATTCTTCATCTCCTGGTGTGCGCTGCTGGTACCAGACTGTCTATCCACCACAATAGCATTTCTAATTCTTTTAAAACAATAAGGAAGGCCCTTTAAACTCGCTTAGTTTTCTTTAATCCTTGAATTAATCCAAATCCATCTTCTATATATTCCAAACAGCTTCTGCTTAGTAAGGGATCAATATATATATTATATAATGTGAGTGACACAATTATATTTTTAACCTGTACCTCTTAGTAACTTCCTAACCCAAACATGATAATGCATCTTTTATTTGCCCTGACACTATCACTACAGATACTTCCACTGCTTCTTCTAGCCCTTCTAATTGAAGCCTTAGTATTCAATAGCCAAGAGACGATTTGCATTCTATATAATCTTCACCAAATTTCTATAAAGTAAGTAATATGGTTACTCTTATTACTACTTTAAAGATGAGGAAACTGAGGCACAGAAAGATTAAGTACTGTGCTGAAGTTTGTGCACTGGCCAGTAAGTGGCAAGACCCATGCCCCTTCATACACCATCTCTGGCAGCTTCCAGGCATGCTCCTCTGTGATGCAGACCAAGACTTTGGGAGCCATTTTGCTGTTATTCTGTACAGATTCAGGTTCAACAAGCATACAGTGAACACTTGCTGTGAAAGGCAGTATGGTGCAGCAGTAAGAACATGACCTGTTTGATAGGCCTGGCTCTGAATTCTGGTTCTGTCACCCACTGCCTTAGCACACCTGTTGAGTGCCTGTCAAGTGCTAGGAACTGTGCATGGAATGCAATTAAATGAAAAAAAAAAAAAGACATGAGTATAAATCAAGTAATTATAGTGCTGATATAATGACAAACTGAGGCAAGCGCTCTGAAGGAGCAAAAGCTATTAACCATGCCTGGGAAGGTCTGGGAAGATATCTTGGAATAAATCGTGTTTGGTCAAAGACCGTGTCACAGCAGGGAGTATGGAACTTTTGAAGAACTGAAAGATGGGGTGGTAAGTACAAGGTCTTGTAGGGTATATTTGGGATTTTAGTCTTTAACCAAGAGCAATGGGATAAAAGCATTAAAAGGTTTTTAGTGACTGGTGATGGGGAACTAACTTGATCAAATATGCATTTGAAAAAAAAAATCACTGTGGTTGGTATAGAGAAGGAGAGGGTGGAGTGGCTGGGGAGCCGATTTAGGAAGCTATCTTGGTAGATAGGTTAAGAAATTGTGACCTGAATGGCGGGAGAGATGGAGAGAAATGGATGAATTTGAGAGAGATTTAAGAGGCAAATAGGCAGGACCTGATGATGAATGGAATATGAAGGAGTGAGTGACAGGTGTAGAGGATGATGTACAAGTTTCTGGCCTGCAGATCTGGGTAGAGAGAGTGTCACTCATTGGCATAGGGAACTCTGGAAGCTGGGTTGGGGGGAGTAGATTTGAATTTTGGTCATGATCATGTTGAGTTTGAGGTGTCTTTGAGCAATCAGGGGTACTTGTTGAGTAGACATTGGTAGAGTTCTGGAGTCTGAAGAAGAGATGTGGGAATAGATAGAACTTGGTTGTTGTCAGTGTTTGCAAGGTAACTGGAACAATGGTTGTAGATGAACTTGGCCAGGAAAAGGGGACAGAGTGAGAAAAAGGCCCAGGATGGAACCTGTAAAAGAAACTGAGAAGGAGCAACACAGGGAGGTAGGAGAAAGACCAGGAGCATTGAGGAGAGGGTAAGACAAGAAGGAGAGAGTGATTAAGTTTCAAATACTGCTTAGAGATCAGTAATATGAGTAGTACAAGAACAGAAAATTGTTCATTAATTTTTGCTACATGGAAGTCATTGATTATTGAAATTCATTTGATGCAGAAATCCAGGCAAAAAGTCAAATTGGTATGGGTGAGTGTAAGAATAAGAGGTGGAAATGCAGGTGTAGAATCTAGACAACTTTCATGAAAGCTTACTGCAAAGGGAAGGAGAGAGAAAAGATATGCACCGGAGATGATAGAAGGGCAAAGGGGAATTTGTTTGGTTACAGCAGGGAGAGATTTGAGCATGGTTAAATTATCCTGGGAATGATTTGGTTGAAGGGAATGGTTAACTCTACAAGAGAATATGGTGATTGAGAATATAAAATGCAAATAGCATTACCAGAAGATTATTATGAAAATTAAATAACACATGAAATTCCCCAAACTGTTGATGCTTCCTTCCTCTATGTTGTATATTTTTATTGGGTTCTTTCTAACATTCTGTTTTTCTGGTCTGAAAAGTCTTAATTATTTTTAGTCCTTGTTACCACTTATTTTACATAGAAAAATGATTTATTTCAATTCTTTCTCTCTCATCTTTTTTCTTAAGTTCAACATTTTTTATTTTCTGATAAGTTGATATAAACATTCTTTAGCAATTTGGGGACATCATTTTATATGTTATATAAAAGTTTAAGATGCCTTTATTTCTAACCTTCATATTGTGTAATACACATAGAAACCTAAAATGTTTCCTTCTTCCCAGTTTCCTTTTGTGATTGTTAACTTTTTTAGCATGTCATCATTAAATTTATGACTCATGTTCTTGCACCTCCCCGTGGTTATCTGAATTTATTTGATTTTTTAAAAAGAAATATGAAAGTTAGTAATCTTTAGTGCCAGTCTCTTTTTTTTTTTTTTTTTTTTTTTTTTTGAGGGCAGTGTCACTGGCCCTCACATGTGGGACCTGAACCGGGGCCGCTGGCTTCCGAGGCCAGCGCTTAATCACCGCACCACTCGGCGGGCCCTAGTGCCAGTCTCTTTTAAAATGAACTGGCCACCTTCAAGGTGGCCATATTGATGGTCTGTGTGTATTTAGGTGTATATTTAAATCATGTAATAGTGAAGTGTTCAGAGTGTTATCACTAGTGTTATTGCAAAATAAAGCTTTTCTCTGCTAGGATAAATTTTTTTGAAATTTATATCTCAACTCAAATATTTTTTTCCAGAGTTCCTTTACTTTTTTAAATTAACACATTTGGCGAAATTCAATTTTTCTTACAAAATCCTTTGAACCTTAGAGGATAGTATTTGATACGACCACGGGGGAAGATCAAACACAAAAGAGAAGGAAGTGTAGTAAATTGATCTTGGAAGAAGAAGTGTTAAGACCTCATCTTACTCTCAGTAGGATGCTCACCCTGAGCTTATAGGAGCAGCTGAGAGAAGGAGGGACCAGTTGTCCCCAGAGTGATCAGCTGCCTCCTACCTTGGATTGCCAGTCACTAAGCCACTTTCTCCTTCCTGGGGCTCCAGAGTTTGCTGAGGCAGTGAAGAAGGGTTTTGTGTTTATTACAGTCTGACGTGGACTTTTCAGTCTAGGAAGAAGAAGTCCCTACTTGGCAAGGAATAACTAATATTTCACTGACCAACCAAGAAGAGTAGTCAAGGAGATGAGAAGGTTAAGATGAATCCTAGAGAAAACAGAATTCCCCACCAGACACCAGTTCCAGGCAGCCAGAGGAAGGCTATCAACAGTTAAGTGTGGGATGGTATACCAGATAGCTTTTTGTGATGATCCACTTTCAGTATTTATAAAAGTAATGTTTGTCTCCTACCCATCAATGCTACCGAGGGAAAAAAGATAACAGGTTTACTGAGTTTGGCACTCTTCAAATAAATGATGTTAAAAAATGCATGGAATTAATGTGTTAGTTAATACATATAAAGTTGAAAGGGTGATGGTTAATTTGCTGGTTTCTCTTCATATGTTGTCATGTGTCATGACTTTGCTTGTTATTAGCTTTCCCAGGAAGTGAGAAAAGGGTCTTTTGGTGTTTGAAATTCAGAATTGTCAGAAACTTAGTAAAACTGGTGTGTTTATTATGATTTTCCATCAAGATTGTCTTTTTGAGTGGTGCGATAAGCTGGAAAAAGGCCTTTTGAGCTGACACAATATGGAGCACCTTTGTTTCAGTTTATCTTAAGCTATTTCATCTTAAGCAATTAGAAGAATAAATGGAGGCATGCAACATGATGATGTTCTTGAATTCATACTATGTCTGCTGCTGGTAGAAGCACGAGGGGGTAGCCTAGTATTTTGTTGTGTCTTACAGACCTCTTTTGCCTCAATAAAGTCTGTTTATGGAAAGGAAGGACGTGGCTGAAAAAACACTTGTACATAAAACAGCTGTTAAGCGAATCTCCACACACTGAGATCAAGAGAACGTGAAGAAATATGTCCTTCCATGGACCTTTTTGCCAACTTGGAGCCTCCTCCAGAAAATAAATACAGCCACGCTACAAGTTTCTGGTAACTTAGTTACTGAAAAATAAATTGAGCTACTTAGACCCTTGAACCTTGATTTTAAAAAAAGATCTCTGAATTCTATTGCAGTGATGCAAATGAAGCCAAAGAAACTATGCAGAAAGTTCTTTGCCCTTTTATTAACTAATATACTGCAAACAATCCTGAAAGTGCACGAAGCAGAAGCCCAGGCTTCCCAGTAGAGGTAGAGTAGGTCCATGTGTGTTTGGTTCTTTAAACTTCATAAGTTAAGTTTTCTTAACTACCTTAAATTTCTGAAGTCTCCTCTGAACTTTCCCTTCTTCGTGGCTTGGTGTGGTAGAGGCCAATTGTGCTCAGAGGCTGCCAGGAAAACTGGACTTTCCCCCAAGATAGCACATCTAGGCACACCTTGTCTTTCCTACTAGGAACACGTCAAAGCATCACTTACCTTTGGAGTCTGCCATGTTGTTGGAGTGTTGTTTCTGAAAAATGAGGTCCCTTTAAAATTTCATGCTCATACTTAGACAATTCTGGTCGTGTGCTACAGATGTTTTACAGTTTATTTCCAAACAGCTGCTTTCCCCTTCTTTGGTCTGTTTTTCCTTTTTTTTTTTTTTTTTTTAATAAAATCCTTTTGGAAACTTTTCAGCTCACATCCTTGGCAAAGCTTCCTTAGAGAAAGCCCTCACATTCCATGCCATGCCATGCTCCCAACCAGCACCTGTTACAATAAGCAGGCCATCAATTTAGCAGGTTGCTGTTCTGTGAGTTAAAAGTAATTTTGTGTATGTGTATCAAAACTCTATATATTTGATCAGCCTAGAAAAGACAGCCCCCAGGGACAAGCTAGCCCTACCTACCCTTTTATGAGACAACCCAGAAAGTAGAAAGAAAAGCAGTGGTTTATCATTTATAATGCTCACTTAGAGCATCAGGTAGAAAAGCCCCATGCAGGTGACCAAGTTCAAGGCTCAAAGGGAAGGATTTCCTTGAGGGTCTACCAATTTGACAGGTGCCCCACTTCATCAGTAGCCAGGTGTTCGTTTTGCTTGTTCTTTCAAGGTAGGAAGAATAGGAGTTATTAAGATTCACATGGGCCGGCTGAGTGGCGCGGTGGTTGGGCGCTGGCTTGGGAAGCCAGTGGCCCTGGTTCGGGTCCCACATATGAGGGCCAGTGACACTGCCCTTAAAAAAAAAAAGAAATTTCACAGACTATCCCCAAATCCCGGTCATGGTTTTCACATCTTTATCCCATGATCCTTTTCCCTAGAGCAGCCGTATGGAACTACATTGACTAGTTTGAGTTCAGTCTGCTTCGTTTCCTTTCCACTAATTCTCTGATAAAGATATTGGGTAGAAGGAAAAATCCAACGGACATGGGCAGCGTCGGGGAGGAAAGAGAAGGAGTTTGGGAAATCAGTCCTTGAATAGCTAAGTAGGATCAGCTCTTAGAAAAAGGAAAAAGTGTTTATTTGTCCTTTTGCCAGTTGTACATATGCAGATACACCATCTGTGCCGAAAAAATGTGCATGATTTCTCTGCAAGAGCCTAAGTGAGTCATGGTCTGAAATGAAGTTCTACCTCTAAAACAGTTATCAAGTGTTTAGGGATGAGGTGCTGCAGAGCCAAGAGAGTGAAAACAATCCATAAAGGCATGTTTGGCCAGCTCTCAAAAATCTTAGACACTTGCAACACAGTCCTTGGCTCGAATGTTGGATTTTTCCCATTCATGCACTTTTTTGACAGATGAATTGTTGCAGGCTGCGAAAGAGCTCTAGGAGAAATCTGTTAGACTCCTCACTCAGAGCAGAGATCTATTTGCTTACAACCATGTTAGCAAACCAAGGGGCCATTCGCTTTGTGCAGTGTGCCACTGGCAATGTTTACTTAGCCAGGGCTGCTTTGTCTGAAAGGGTCAAGGCGACATGGGCCTCTGGCATATTTGTGTGTTAGTTTGGAATGAAAACTCTCAATTTAGTAAATATTAGACACTGTTAGAACTTTTCTGGAATTTGTATTTCTCAACTCCTATGGAATGTTTATTACTTTCATTATAGTATTCACAAGATTTCTTACACAGAATCCTATAAATCACTTGCTCTCGGCATTTCTCTTCTAGTGTTCTTCTTTTTCTCTGATTGGCAGGCTCACATTTATATTTGGCATGGTTTGTCTACCTTTTGGATTGCTGACTGTGGTCTACTGATTTTTTTAAAATCAAAAGTCATTTTGATAAAATTATATCAGGCTGCGATGCGTGTTTCAAGCATAGCTTCACACCACATGTGATAAATATGACTTGTTAGAAATAATAGGAACTGATGACTAATGTTTAGTTACAAGAATGGTTTAGCCCCTCGTTTTAGGGCAGTCCTTGGGCAAGTCTGGAATATATTTCTTGAATCAGTGGAATAAGATAAGAGTCCGTGGCAGCATTTTGACAGAGCTCAATCAATTGAATTTAGACCTCTAAGTATTCTTGGGCAGAGGCTGGGTAACGATTAGTTGAAGGCACTAGAGAAAGAAGAGGCATCATTTACATGAAGTATGGAAAGAATTGAGGTGCATACATCAATCTTTCTAGCTAGACGCCATTTATACTCTAAATAACTTGAACTTAAGAGGAGAAACATAAGTGTATACTGGTACAAAATGGATAAATGATTAGTCAAGTGCCCCAAATACTGTCTTCCAGGTATATGCTAAATAACTACTGACCCCTTCATGCATTTTTAAGCCAACAATTAAGATTTTTTATCAATTTGAATAATTTTAAAGGTACAATCTTTTTGTAATGCTGTATATGTGCTTAAAATATATTTTCATCAAATTGTTGAAGTTATGGATTTTCATGTTTGGAAAATGTCCACCATTACATATAAAACAAATGGTGGCAAAGCCAGTCCTTATTATAATACAAATGAGGAAAATCAGAAGTGGTCACTGTGTTTTCTCATTTGACATAAACATGTTAACCTGCATCTCTAAACAACCATCTGACTTCTAAATTCAGACTCTAAAATATATAGATCAGAAAGGCAAGGGACTAGCAGTGAATTTGTCACCTGGTAGAAATAAAGCCCCTCCCCCCCCATTATATCATATCTCTATTTGTTTTTTTTTTAATTAAAGTTTATTGGGGTGACAATCTCTATTTGTTTTAAAGAGAAGTTTTTTTGTGCTTTGCTCTGCAGGGCTCTCCCTCAGGAATGCATTCTTGAATTACTCCTTGTATTTGGCACCCTGAGGGTTTTACACCCCTGACAATGTGCTTTGAGATTCAGGAGGGTAGAGAAGCAAGGGGAGGCACGAAAGCAGAGCCAGCATAATCTCAGGCTAATCAGTTTTAGGAAAGAATTCATATGGAAACTGAGGTTCTGGAGATGTAATCTGCTAATATTTTTAAAAACCATCCACGCACATGTCCCCTCCAGAAAATATTTGTCACTCCCCATGGACTTGTGGACCTCAGTTGGGACTGATTTTGAGGGTGTAACTCTTAGCAGGCATATTGTAGAGGCAAAAATCAAAAAGAGCTTCTTGAAAGAAACTGTGAAAAATTAAATTAAATTAACTGAAGAGTTGATGGAAGCTTAAAAATAGGTAGAAAAATGTAAGGAAGAATGTGACCCATGAGACTGCAGTTCACATGGATCCTTGAATTGAAAACGTGTAGGTAATGTTAGACGGGAGACAGACAGACAGGCAGGCTGGCAAATGCTCCATGAGTCTCATGGCGACCCGGTAACTTGCTCCAAAGAGGCCAGTTCCAAAGTGTCCTGACAGCTTCCCTTCTGGAAGTGTTCTGGGCTGGTAATCATTTCCCTGCTCGCAGGATTTCTTTGGAGACTCTCCCTAGCTGGCCTTTTCAAAATGACACTTCTGACTTTTCAAGATTAAGAAGGTTCTCTGTGGTCTCTTGTGACCCTGGCCCATCTACAGTGGGCCTCACTGGACCTGGACGCCCTGCTTTCCACACCCTCTGACTGCCTCAGGAGTGGGGCTGCTGGGCTGACCCTCGTCCTGCATCCCGAAACACTGGCCTTAATCCCTCGCCAGTGCTGGTCAGTATTATTGCTCAGTGTTTGTCCAGTTTTCGCTTGGGGCCATTCCCTCTGTCAGCTCTCCTAAGAGATACCCTGTGTTTCAGAAGCCTCTTGTATTTTACCAGTTGCCACAGCTAGCTTTCTGAACCCATGCCACTTATTTTGATGTTGGCTCAGGGACGTGCACACACACAGCTGTTTTTACTGGGGTGTGTGTGCATGTGTGTGTTTATTCAAGTTTGTTTTCAAGTATTTTCTTCACGTGGTCCCCTTCCTCCTGCCCCATCAACTTTGTGAGAATTTTTCTAGCATCTGGCAGAGAGTGGAAGTCAGTGCTGGCAGAGTTTGTCATTGTTCATCATGGTCCTTGAGGCCTTTGTAGGAAAAACAAGACAGAATAAAACAGAAACTACGAAGTTTCTCTCTCGACATGTGTAAGTGTGACCACATTTCCAAATACTTCTTCCTGTAGGTTTTCTAACGACCATACTTTAAAGCTTCTCTAAAAAAGCAGCTTTTCCTCCTTTCTTCTAGTCTCACAGAAGAGCACTACCTCGCGTCATGCCAGTTCCAGCTCTTCCTGCCTCCTCAAACCCACTATCTTCCTTCCTCTTCACAGGTTCAAATTCACCCTTTCTGCAGGCTCCTCCCACAGCACTCAAACAGGCTTGTATCAGTCTGTCTTTCACAGGAAACCTCCTTTGACCTCCTCCTGTGAAGCACATACTCTGTCTCCCTCCTCCCTTGCCCAGACAAAATTCCTGAAAGTGTTGTCAACACACTTCCCTCCATACCTCCCCTTCCCTGGCCTACCCTGGCTGCCTGGCTTCCCCCACCCAAGGGTGGAGGAGGAGTGGTTATTTGCATGAGAGGGTGGCAACGTTTTATTTTTCTCTATTAAAATTTTGTAAGTTATACAATATCCCAGCACAAATAGAAACACATCTTGTTCCACAGATTTTCTTAACTGATTTTACCTATTTTGGACCATTCTGAAGTAGACCCATTATCTCCCCCTGTGGGTTTATATTCACTGCCACCACTTCAATGAGAATCCTCAATGATGTCCTTTTTGCTACATCTTTCCTCTGGGAAGCATCATCTTCCCCTGGCTTCTGTGCTGCCCCACTCTTAGTTTCCCTCTGTAATTTCTGGCTCCCTGCCCCTCTCTGTCATATTTACAGAGTGCTTAAATGGTGTTCTCTGCCTTTGGCTCTCTGTGCCTCTCCTCAACCCTGTGGCAACCTCACTTCCTCCCAGGGCTTCAATTTGTCTGTTGAGGCTGTATTTTTAACCCAGAATGAACTAACTAACTAACTAACTAACTAACTAACTAACTAACTAACTAACTAACTAGCTAGCTAGCTAGCTAGCTAACTAACTAACTCACTCACTCACTCACTCACTCTTCCTGCCCCCTCTCTTTCTTTCTTTTCAGACTTTCCTGTCTAACTCTCTCTGAAAATCACTACTTGAAAGTTCCAGGAGCCCCTGAAATTCAATATTTAGAAAACGTACTTCATCATGTCCCCCAGCTTGCCATTTCTTTTGTGTTCCCTGTCCAGTGAATGGCATTACCATATACTCAGCTTCCTAAGCCAACAAAAAGGGCACTATCTCAGATTTTTTCTTTTCTCTTGTCCCTCACCTACCCATTTCAATGGCCAAATCATATCAATTCTACCTCCTTAATATATTTCGCATCTGTACCTGTCTATTTATTTTTATCTTTTATCTTTTACTTAGATGTCAATAGCCTGGGAGACTTCCTGGATCTCACAAGAACAAGTTAGGTTCTTATATCAGTCAGAGAGGGAGAACCAATGGGATGGAGAGATGGATGGATATATGGATAGATAGATGAATAGAAATTTAAAGAATTGCATCATGCAATTGTAAGGGCTGATAATTCCAAATCTGTAGAGCAGGTCCATAGGCTGCAAACTCAGACAAAAGTTGAGGCTACAGTTTTGAGGCAGAATTTTTTCTTTCCTGAGAAAACCTGTTTTTGCTCCTAAGGCCTTCAGCTGATTGGAAAAGCCCCATACATATTATCAAGTGTAATCTCCTTTACTCAAAGTCAGCTAAGAGTAGATGTTGACCTCATCTGTAAAATACCTTCGCAGCAACACCTATATTAGTGTTTGATTGAAAAGCTGGATCCTGAATAGCTTAGCTGAGTTGATACATAAAACTAACCATCACAGTTCTGCTTCTGGGTGGTTGTTCCCATAGCAAACATCTCCTAGCATATATCCCATGATATTAAAACGGTCTGTGTAATCCTCTGCTGGACTGTAGGCAGGCATTGTATGGACAACATAAATTTGCATAAAATAAGGATATGTAGACACACGCTCATACACATACTCATAGACACACACATTCATCCATAAGTATGTAGAGGTAAATGAAGAAATGAATGTTTGTTTTCTCAGTCTTTTTGTTTTCATGGATGGTCTATGGGAAACAACATCCCAACAAGGCAGTACCAGTAACAAATGACATTTGATGACGGTGGATAAATGCCAGGAAATGAACAGCATTTCAATATGCTGTACTATCAACATTTGAAGATGTACCAGAGCCTAGGTCTAGATCCTACGGTAGTCAATGAAACTGCAAAAGAGCAACATAAAGAAAAGATTGGTCACTTTGCAGCTAAATATTTTCATACTCAAGAGACTTATATTAATAACTACTAATGTTTATCTACCATGTATCATGGGCTCAAAAATGGTCACATGATTTTTCATTATGCGGCAAATATACATTTCAGGTCACATACTTTGGGGTTTCAAAAAGTATAAAATCTTTTTTCTATAAATTAGTTTGTCTTCCATTCCCCACTTATGCCCAATGGCAGAAGCTTCATAGAATTAATGCCAGGAAAACTCAATCAATTCAAAGTTTTCTCAGTTAAATCTTAGTGGTCTTTCTCTGTGGGGTTGCATCTCATTTGTCGGGTGTTCTCAGAGGTGAAGGGAGGACATTTGTTCTGAGTCGCCATCTTTCAGGAATATCCCCTGGGAGGTAGGTTTTCTCATCTTGCCTTCAACACTGTCCTTACTCCACCTTGATGTCTGCTGATAGGTTTGTGGTTTCACTTGAACCCCAGCCATTTAGCCCAGGCCAGCATCTGCTGCTCTCACATTGTAAGGCCTTTTCAGAGCTGCCAGCTACATCTCAGCTAATTCCATTCTCAAGCACATGGGGGGATATATTACCATTCTCTTACTCCCTCTGGGATCTCCAGGAAATTCTATGACTCTCCCAGTCACCCATGCAGCTACATGTGGTCTGCTGCCTCTGCCTCTGGTGCTTTGGGAAGTCCATAGGGGTTGTAGCCCAGGGCTCCAGATGGAAACAAAGGTCTGGATCTCCAGACCCATGGGAAAGTTCTAGCATTCTCATCCCTGAGCTTTGCCTAAGGGTGAGGTGTCCTCAGTGGCCCATGTCAGTGTCTCTCCTTTTGCTCTTCTTTCTTGCACTTTACTGTCCCATGACTTGGAGATTTCCTTTCAGGTATCAGGGAAAGAGCAGAGGAGCTACACCTAGTTCAGCATGTGTGGCTGTCAAAACTATTGTTAATGGAAGGATCTTGACTTTTGATACTGAAGAGCCAAATGTTGGGCTGTTTGTTCTCTTGTTCTGCTGTAATGATATCTCAATCTCAGTGAAATCGTGGATTGGCTTCTGTCAACCAAAGTCTAGTATCCCAAATGCGAAAGGTGGAAGAAGGGGAAGGGGCATGGGAAAATAATTTATTAGTTGAACTCTCACCACAAATTCTGCCATATTTACATCCATCCAGGATCTAGTTTTCTCACTCCAGGTTACAGAAGAGGAAATGAGATACGGAGTTGCGGAGCTTGCTCAAGATCATATGTGGTAGGGTAAGGGTTTGGACACAGCATGGTCTCACTTCACTATGCCTGCTGTTCCATAATTTTCTAAGGGACACCTGACACAGTGTGAAAGGAACTATTTGTTGTAGACTCTTGCTACTCAGAGAGAAAAGTTTCTAGATCTCAGAATGCCGGTACTGTCCAAGGTAACACAGAGTCCTTTTCAGAAAGCACTTATGTTTTCTCAGTGTTTATTAAATTGAAAAATAGCATAACAGCTTCACAGTTAAAGAAAAAGAAACATATTGAACATCTCTTTTCTAGCACTGGAGGTAAAGCACCTACTGTGTGCTGGGGTTTGTGGATACAAGGGGAATGAGAACCTTTCCATAGGGAAAAACATAGAGGCAAGAAATTTTCATTTATACAGTCTGGGATTTTGAAAGAGGCTTGCACAAGGGGCAGCAGAAGCCCCAAGGAAGGGCTTGGCCCTGTCTGAAGTGGCTGGTACAGGTTTCTCAAGAATGGAGTCAAGCCTTAAGGATGAAGGAGCTGGTCCAGGAAGATACCTGGAAGATGTGATAGGGGTGATGGTGGTGGTGGTGGTGGTAGTGGTGTTTTCAGGCTGAGAAGACCCAGGAACAAGGTTATGGGGTTGTGAAACAGCCCTGTTAGTTCAGAGATCTCCAACACAGAGCCAATGTGGCTGGACAGGGCGGCAGGGTCCCAGCCACAAAAAGACAATTTGTCATGAAGCCTCTTAGATTCAACCTATAGGTAATAACATGCCACTGAAGGAATTAAATCAGGAGTGGTGTGACCAGACTTGTATTGTTAGGTGCACTGCTGGTGGCAGTGAGAGGGTGGATGGGGGAGAACTTGGAGATGGGACGTTACCATATTGTCCAGCAGAGAGATGAGGGCCTGGGCTGAGGTAGTAACAGTGCGGATGGAGAGCAGGAGACAAATTCAAAGGACACTAGGGTAGTGAGATTGGTGGGACTTAGCACTAACTGGAAAGGGAAAGGGATGGAAGGGAGTGAGGTATTGAAGGTATTGAAGATGACTCCAGACACCAGTGTTGGGTGTGTGGGTGGAGGGTGATGTCTCTAAATGAGAAAATAAGGAATGTATTAATCAGGGTTCTCCAAAGAAACTGAATATCTATCTGCATTGGTTCAATTCACATTCTCTCTCTCTATATACACACACACACACACACACACACACACACACAATACACGCATACACATACACAGACCCACACACCCTAGAGATTATATATTTATATGTTTTCACAAATTCATATATTATATATTTGTATATCAAAATTATATATAATAAATTTATATATAAATAAAAGGAGATTTATTATGAGGAATTGGCTCATGCAATTATAGAGGCTGAGAGGCCCATGATCTACAAGCTGGAGACCCAGGAGAGCTGGTGGTGTGATTCATTCCAAGTTCTCCTGAGAACCAGGAGAGCCAATGATGTAAATCCCAGCTCAAGGTCAGGAGATGAGATGTCCCAGCTGAAGCAATGAGACTAGAAAAAGGGGGTGATATTCCCCTTCCTCTGCCTTTTGCTCTATTTGGGACCTCAGCAGATGGGATGATGGCCACCCACATTGGGAAGGGCAATCTGCTTTGTTGAGTCCATCATTCAGATGCTAATCTCATCCAGAAGCCCCCTCACAGACACACCCAGAAGCAATGTTTTTACTCTGAGCACACAATAGTTAATCAAATAAACACATAAAATTAACCATCAGGATGAGGAACAGTAGGTTTGGGGGAGTTCAATTTGAAATATGTTGAGTTTGAAATACCCTTAGGAAATATCAAATAGGCAGTTGGAATCAAGTCTTTAATTTCTAAGAAAGATCAAGACCAGAGGTGTTGGATTTGGAGTAATACAGCATGGAGTAATACTTACCATCATAGAATGGATGTGATTGACCAGGGAGAGTATCTAGGGTGAAGATAAAGCAGTTCCTAAAATAGACTAGATGCAAGTAGAAGAATCCTGGATCCTGGGCAGGACACTAAACAGAATCAGAAATGCATGGAATCTCAAAAGTAAAAGGAGGCAAGCATTCAAAAAGGTGGACAGTGAGATCCATAAGGTCTCATTCTGCAGAGGTCTTTAAAGAAAAAGACACAAGGGTGCCATCTGTATTACCAACGGGGAGCTCCCTGGTAACGGGAGGGAGGAAAGTTTGCACAGAATTATTGAGGATTAAGCCAAACTGCAGGCATCAGGGCTGTGAAGGCTTTGGTTCTGTTGCAGGAAAGTTCCTTCTGTGCCTAGTGGAAAAATAATGTTATTTTCACCTGGTTCTCCACATTGTTTCATTAAGGCATATTAAACAACATTTCTCCCTTCCTCATATGTAGGAATATTAGTTCTGGGCTTTGTCTTGCTGCCAGAATAGCTTAGCTAATTTTTCCTAAATTCTTGGTAATATCATGGACAGTCTGTTTGGAGAAAAAAAAAAATCTGTGTGTATCAAATGTCTTAACTTTTATGGGTCCTAGAAATGATGAAGAAGTTTCTATTTTGCCAGAAAAATGACTGCTTACAAAATAATATTGTTTTTTCTTTACTGCTTTACTCTTAGTATAATCAACACATAATGGAATTTTAGTTTCATTTCATACAATATTTACTCCACAAACAAATTAATAGCAGACTTTTTTTAATATAAAAAGGCTGCTGGATTCACAATTGAATCAAATTTTTAGATTTTATAAATTAGTGAAATAACTCATTGAAATACTTTTCTTATTCTCAATTTATAGCTATCCAAATCTTTCTGGATAATTGCTTCTGTTTTCCAGATAACAGCACAGTCTTAAATCATAAACAGAACTCCAAGTAATTTTTTTGTCGTGTGAGTTGGGCTTATTTTTTATTATTTATCAATTTAAATTATAAAATTCTGGACCTATGTGTCTTCCTCAAATAATACTTTATTAAATACTACCAATTCATAATATACTTCAATGTAGACTAACGAATTCAATAATGAGGACAATTTGGTAAAGCAATAGGAAACTTTGCAGTAACTACAACAAATATACATCATCATACTCTTTGTGGAGATGACACACTGGAAATTGCAGGTGGTGCTTATTTTTAAATGTATGCTCTATTTAATGTGTCCCTAAGTTCTCAGTCTCCAAAATAAATCTAGCACAGGCAGCACCCCCTCTTTCATCCATCGTACAAAACATGGGCTGTTACAAATCCCAAGCAATGAAGTGTATAGTTGCTTCAACTTTCTCTTGGCATTTAAAGCTAAGGAACTAATATTCTAAGAGGTGATGTATTTTAATCCTAATAAGCACCTAAGAATTCATTGAGTGAAAAGTTAAGGTTAGCAATCGACCTTGGCAAATTGATGCTTATAAATTATTTCAATGTGAAATTGTGTTTTAGGTGAGAAACAAGAGTGGGTGTTGAGAGGGAGTAATAAACCATCAAACTTCAAATGGTGACATGTCATCACACCACTGTTCTCATTGGACATTATTCACTAGTGTACCTTTGATTTATTTTTCTCACTGGGTCTGTAAATCTCTTTTTTGGAGTACAAACTGCATGAGTAGTAAGTTCCATGTGCCAGGAGATTGTTTGGATCATCTCTTAGACTTCAATTTTATTAATAACAGCAACAAAAAAGTGGATTGACGCAAGCTTTAGAGAACCCCAAAGAGAAAAAAACTTGTTTTAGTCTCCACTTTTTTGTTCTATGTGTATTTTTTTAAATTATTTATTTAATATTGGAAATATGGCCCCCTCATATTTGCTTGGGATAGACGCACAATATATATATTTTTTAATTAGTTTCAGGTGTACAACACAATGCAATAGTTATACTCTTTACCCCCCAAAGTGAAAACTCCCCTCCCCCAGTTCGCCACCCCACTCCCCCCCCATATCATACATATCCATCACAACTCCCCTGACTCCCCTCCACAGTATACTCCACATCCTGTGACCATCCACATATTCAGTTGCAGTTGGCATACAATACTATACAACATCAGCTTCAGGTGTACAGTGCAGTGATCAAGCCTCTACTCCATCCATGAAGTGGTCTCCCTAACAAGACATGTGACTATCTGACACGCCACAAAATTTTTACAACATTATTATATTCCCCGAACTGTGTTTCATATCCCTGTGGCAATATTGTAGTTGTCTATTTATGCTGTCTAATCCCTTCCCCTTCCCCCATCCCCACCCCCCTCCCAACTAGCAACACTCAGTTTTTCCTCTACATCTACGAGTCTGTTTACTTTGATCGTTCACTCAGCTCTTCAGACTCCACACACAAGTGAGATCACATGGTACCTGTCCTTCTCCAGCTGACTTATTTCACTGAACATAATAGTCTCTTCACAACATTATCAATTACATTCCCAGAACTGCCCCTATATCCCTGCAGCAACATTTTAGTCCCACATACACTGTCCAAAACCTTCCCCCTCTCCCTCTTCCCCACTCCCTCCCAGCCAGCAACCATCAGTTTTTCCTTTATATCTGCTTGATATGACTTCAATCTTCTTAAATTGTCTCTCTGGGTTAGCTTGTTTACCCCTTTCTTTTGTTTAAAAAAGCCCTTTTAACATTTCTTGCAATGCTGGCTTGGTGGTAATGAATTCCTTAAGCTTCTTCTTTTCTGAGAAGCTCTTTATTTCTCCTTCAATTTTAAGTGATACGTGTTGGGTAGAGGAATCTTGGTTGTAGGCCTTTATTTTGAGTCACTTTGAATATCTCCTGCCACTCCCTTCTGGCCTGCAGAGTTTCTGTCGACAAATCAGCTGTTAGTCTACTAGGAGTTCCTTTTATGTAACCTGCTGTCTTTCTCTTGCTGCTAATAGGATTCTGTCTCTGTCTTTAACCTTTGCCATTTTAACTATGATGTGTCTTGGTGTGGACCTGTTTGGGTTCAGCTTGTTTGGAACCCTCTGCACTTCCTGGGCATGTATGTTGATTTCCTTCACCAAGGTGGGGAAGTTTTCAGTCATTATTTTTTCAAATACATTTTCGACCCCTAGCTTCTTCTCTTCTCCTTCTGGTATCCCTATGATTTGAAGGTGGTTGCACTTCACCTTGTCCCATAGGGCTCTTAAACTATTTTCATTGTTTTTTATTCTTTGGTCTTTTTGCTGTGCCAACTGGGTGATTTCTGCTATTTTATCGTCCAAATCGCTGATCCGCTCCTCTGCTTCATCTACTCTACTGGTGATTCCTTTGAGTGTGTTCTTCATTTCAGTTATTGCATTCTTTAGTTCTCACTGGTTGTTTTTTATGATTTCTCTATCCTTCCTTATGTCCTCACTAAGTTTGTTAAACATTCTTATCATCAGTGTTCTAAACTCTCTCTCTGAAAGGTTGGATCCCTCTGTTTCATTTAGTTCCATTTCTAGAGGTTTCTTCTGATCTTTTACTTCTGACATGTTTCTTTGTTTCTTCATTCTGGCTGTCGCTCTGGGATTGCTTTGATGTATTAGATAGATCACAAGGAAAGCCCTGGCTGGATAACGCAGGCACACAGCTCACGGCCCAACACTCCCAGGAAATCTCCCAGTCTCAGCCTGTCCCAATCAGCCGCTCGCAGATCAGGCCGAGCAGCCCGACAACCAATCACCAGCCTGGCAACTCTGCAAGTGGAGTGCGGAGAGCAGGGACTCGAGGCGGCTTGCACACTCCCGCATCTCAGTGAGCAGCCTGTTGGAACCGGATCACTCCCACTAGGCGTTTCCCTGGCAACACAGCACAAGCCGTGCAGAGGGTGGGGATCTAAGGCGGCTTGCGCACTCCTGGGTCTCAGTGAGCAGCCTGTTGGAGCTGGAGGGCACCCGCCCTGCGTTTCCCTGGCAACGCAGTATAAGCCGGGCGGAGGGTGGGGATCCAAGGCCGCATGCGCGCGCGCGCACACACACGCACTTCTGCGCCAATTCCACCAGACCAATTAGGTCTTGGACCTGATCCTTTGTGGGAGGGCCCAAGCCCGACAAAATGGCGCCCTCCCTACACCACTGGCGCGCAGGCTCCGCACCACAGGAACAACAGTTTAAAAACCTCCAGCCTTTGCACCAAAGGGGCTCAGTTCAGTCCGTCCCCGCAGGCTCCCAGCTCACACAGCCACTCCCTCCACCAGGAACCAGGTAAGTGCTCACCGGCGAGCAAGCCTGGGCGCCAGCCCCACTGATTCTCCAGCCGCTCTTAGCCTCACCGAGCTGAGCAAAGAGAGTCCTCAGTAATTTACTGCCGGCTATATTAGAACTTCTCTTCCCGGCAAAGGAACTCTAGGCTGGTGAGCTTGGTGTGTGGCCGGAGGGTCTCTCCCCCAACCAGAGAAGCCTCCCCACAGCTGGGACCTCCCTCATGGGGTTTGCCCTCTCTCATCTCCGCCCGTTCTACCAGACCCATCACGGCTTCCTCTTTAAGTTCTTCGTTTAGTGGTTCTGTTCCTCCAGTGTTCTGGGGACCTCCAGGGTTGAATGCTATATAATTTGGTGGTAATTTTGGTGTGATCCTGGGAGGCAGTTAGCACAGTGTCTGTCTATTGCGCCATTTTACCAGAAGTCCTATGTGTATTTTTTTGACTAAATGAACTTCTCTGTGATAATTTGTTTCATCATGATGCTTTGGGGAATGTGAACACTAGTAATTCAAAAGATCAGACATGTCAGTTGATCCATTTTCTCCTGGGACAGGGTGATTTCTGTTTGCCATTATATTGTGGAACTTGTACTTCTCTGTCATTCTTTCCTTTAAGCTAAATATGCACCTAGAAACTCTCTAGTAGTCTAATCTTGGTCTTTTAATTAGTCGACTCTTTGGTTGAGTGAAGTACTAAGGAGACCAAGTCTTGGATTTAATAATGACAGAAATCACCCTATGTGTACATAAATGTACAGGGTACATTTATCTCTGTGGTGTCAATTAGCTTTCTTATATTTAAGGCCACAAGATATACCTTTAGGCAAGTCAGCCACATCCTTGCCATGAGTCATGAGGTAAACTGGTTATAAGACCAGGTGGCTAAAGACTCTGGGCTCAGCGGGGACTACAGAGGTTGTCTTGGTCTGTTTGGACTGTTATAACAGAATACCATAGGTTTAGTGGCTTATGAACAACAGAAATCTATTTTTTGCACTTGTGGAAGTCCAAGATCAAGTCACCGGCATATTTGATGTCTGGTGAGAGTCTGCTTCCTGGCTCATAGATAGCCATCATAGCAGGAGGGGTAAGGGATTTCTCTAAGGTCTCTTTTTATAAGGACACTGATCCTATTCAAGAGGGCCCCTTCCTCCCAAAGGCCCACTTTCTCATACTATCACATTGGGGTTTAGGACTTCAAAATATGAATCTGGGGGGACACAAACATTCAGTCTACAGCAGAGATGATCTAGGTCAATTTCTTCACCTTACAGATGAAGACCTGAGGCCCAAGGAAATCAAGTCCCTGTTCACAGCCACACAGCCTCTTAGAGCTGGTCCTAGATGACCACCTTCCAGTCCAGTTCTCTCCTAGTATTGTGTGCATAGATATCTTAGCACATATCCCATGTCATTGTTGGAAGCAAGCAAAAACACCCCATTTTAGTGTTGGTGTTCCACACGTTCCATGTTCTTATGTTCTTAACAGTGTATGTTTTCCGAGTCTCAAAGACAATGACATTTTGTCAGTCCCATTCATCTCGAGAATGAGGACTCAGATATTCCTCCACACCCATGCAGTGAGTGCTGCTGCGTGCCACACACTGGGCTAGAAGTGGGAGTGCTAGGACAAATCATACACCTGCTACTAGAAAACATGTCTAAATTGTCTTTGGCCCCCACACCACATGTATCCTAAGGAAGATGACATATAAAGTAGTTTTCTTAGATTCAAACATTATAATAACTAGCCTCAGCTCAGGAACCAGAGAAACCCCTGCTAGGATTAGAGGTAGCTTTATTTCACAGATTTCATGGCTAGATGCCAGATTGATATAGGGAAACCAGGAAAGTGGTTACCAATGGGCTTTCTGGCAGGCCTAGAGAGATTGGATCATCTCATTACATCATTTTAAATTATTACCTCTTGACCTCACTCACTCACTTTCTCTTACCACATCATGTACTGATTTTAATTGGTCAGTAGCCTAAGAGTAACAAGCTTACTCGAACTTTCCAATATAGAGCACTAAAACTTCGGCTACTGTGAATTCCAGGGTTTTGGATGGTGAAATCTGGCAAGGACTCCAAAGGAGGCAGAGAGGAGAGAACAGCTTATTCAACAGAATAACCTCATTTTAAAGCCTGAGTGCCAAGCTAATTTGTTAAAATTACTACACTCAGTTCTCAATTATCCATTTCAAGGATTATTTACCTTGTGGATTTTCAATGGTCACCAAGTCTCAGCCAATCAAAGCAGGGCGTCAGGGTCAGATGCTAAATCAGTAATAATATATAAAGAGAATTCAGAAAACTGTCAGCAACATGGATTAATTCAGGGCAAGGCCTGTTGAAATTATTGAAGAGATTAAAGTTATGATTGTTTTCCGTAACGAAAGTCTATTTGATTCTAGCTGAATGTCATTGTGCAAGTTATTTAATTTTTCTGGGCCTCAGATTTTCCTAAATAAGGATAGACCAAGATGAATGTTAAGGTCTCTTCCAGTGCCAACATCCCATAAGCACAGGACCATTACTTTAAAATAACGATAGTATCTGGTCATCATTCTGAGCAATCAGCTTACTTTAGTTGTGATTTATAGTTGACAATGACAACAGTCAAAACCTACCTTTCCTGGCTTATATTATAGTGTTTGTAAAAAACAAAATGAAAAAAACATAATGTCTACAGGGCTCAAAGCATATAATCTTAGAATCTTTAAAACTTGAAAGAAGTTTTGATTTTTATTCCAACGCTCATTAACAGTTGAGCTTGTTTTCTTACATAGGTGTCATTTCCATTTGCTTAAGGAACTCACCACTTATTCATAAATACAAATGGTGAAAGGTCAGGTGACAACAAATAAGTAGACATTCCAAATTAATGAAGTCTTGAATTGATGAGGTTCTAGTGCATGATGGTTTTTGAGTTTTTCTGTTGTTTATAATATCTTCATCAGTATCTCTTATCCTACTCCAAACAGATGAGGGTTAATACAATGAAGGAAAGTGTGTGTGTGTGTGTGTGTGTGTGTGTGTGTGTGTGTGTGTTACCATATGATTTCCTTCCTTCTCACATGACCACCTCCAAACATGTCACATTGCCTGCTATTCTTTATCTCAGATAAAGGCTATAAAATGGGATAATCCTTAACTTTCTTACCTCACAGTAAGTAGTACAGACAAATGAAACAATAAATATGAACATTCTTTGAACTCGGAGAGAGATTTTAAATACAGACTTAAAAAAGTTAGAGTCGAATAATTCCAGTGGAAAACTTTGTAGATAATAATGCCCATAAAACATTACATTTGATCTCACATATTGGTCTTTGCCTCCATAGCCCAAATGTCCTAAAAAATCTTTAATATTTATATCTTGAAAATGTTCTGCCTCTGCCCTTCTCCCTTGCCTCACCCCACCTCTCCCACCCCCTATTTCTGGAAAGCCAGATCTAACCATATTTGGATGGTGGGATCTCTTAGTTCTTACTAAGTTCTAGGGGACTGATGATGGCTCACTCTACTAACTGAACAAGTTTTCTTTTACCTTAGAGCTTGGGGGTAAATTTATATATTTATTTATTCTGTGATTTCTTTATTATTCCATTTTATTTCCATGTTTATCAGTGTAATGGAAGTATTTATTCAAATGACTTTATTTTTTTTTATTTTATTTTTTATTTTTTTAAAGATTTTATTGGGGAATTGGCGGAGGGGAACAGAGTTGGGGAATCGGGGAAGGGGAACAGACAAGTTGCTGTCTTTTCGTTCTTCAGTTTAGTTGCGGAGGATGTCGCCCCACTGTTGGTATCGTCATTGCGCTCCTCCCGGATGAGGCAGATCGGTCGCCGGCCCCCGGACTTTATTTTACCAAACTGATTTGGTATCAAATTGATTTGATGAAACTTCATTAATTCAAAAAATTATATTCAATCCACATTTTCTAGTGCTAGTAATTCTTTACCTGAACTGATCAGGTTAGGCGTTCAGGATTTGGCCATAAAACAAAACAAATCAAAGGTGGCCCACCAATCTTTAAACTTGGCCTTGATGCCGATCATTTGGACTGGTCAATCCCAACCATGTCTATTTGAGTTTCAGGGAAAAGGGTCATCTTGTCGCAAGTTGGAGGGAGCTGTATGTACATAAGCTCTTCAGAATTGAGATTGTTTTCATTTGGTCACTAAATTTGAAAGAGGAAATGTGTCTCTGTTCTGGACTGTAGTAATGAAGACAAAGATGATGAAGCAAAATATTTCTAAATTTTGATGATCCCTCCCATGCAAATAGATAGTATTCCTTCATTCTGGTGGCTTAGCATTAACTTTTTAGTGCAGAACATATTAACTTAAAACCGTATCCTCTGAAAAACTTTCTTGCAAAAGTTTCAAACTGCTTTGTTTACTGTTGTCTTGAAGACCAGTCCTCTTATTTTTGGCATTACCTGATACCATTGGACTTAAACCCGGCTCTTCATCACTGAGCAGTGACGCACTGAGAAACTCAATAGAGAAGCACCTGTGGTGACTGACTCTCAGGCTAGACTCTGCCAGGTTGAGTCTGAATACATCCTTAAGAGTAAACCCAGGTGAACAGGAAATCATTTCCTTCTGGTCAATATTTCCTTACTGAGCTCTGAGATCTACAGTAATCAAATGCTGGGGCCCAGGACAATTGGATGCTGCCAAGTCATGCTTCGTCCACAGGCTTGGCATCACCCATGATCTCAGGTGGTTTCATGAAATAGCTCAGGGACTGAAGAGGCCTGTCCAGATAATAGAGTAGTGTCAGAGGAAATGTTTTCCCTCCACTTTTCCCTCCCAGTTGGGAGATGTGTGCCAAAATGGGTAGATGGGGAGCTCCAGTGGCTTGCAGAACGCAACATGAATACAGATGCCATCTGTATCTCTATGAGGTTTGTGAAGAACTTAGGCACGGAGTCCCTTTCATGAGTTAGTGGGCTTTAGAGCCACAGCAGACATAGCAGATGTGGTCCTGGTTGGCAGAAGCAGCAACCTGACTGATATCAAGTTGTGAAACAGATGGTTCTATAGTAGAATTGATGAAAAGCTCAGCTTAATCTAGGTCAGGAAGACAGAGGGACTGCCCAGAAATCTGGAGAGGGTCTTTTCTGTCAGGAAGCTATGAAGTGCCCTTAACCAGACAGACATCCAGTGGGTAAATTCCCAGTCAGCTTCCTGAAAACAGAGAACCTTCCAACAGGCCACTTAGAAGGCATTTGGTGGAATGCCCAAGAGAACTTCAGCTTGAGTGAGAACCTTATGTGAGCCAGTTAATTTACTACCTAACTTAGCTTATCTCTTATTATCATCAGTATTAAAGAAAAAGCTCTGTTGTTTACAGATACTTTGGATTTAAAAGAAAATTGTGATTGATTAAGCCAAATGGGAAGAGTGTCTTATTGGAAGTCTTCATTCACTCAATCAATAAATATTAACTGAGTACCTCCATGTTCTTGGCATTGGCTGTATACAGTGGTGAATAAAACAGATATGTCCCTGTCCTCCTGCAGTCTATTGATTCATATGATGAAGTGGCTAAGGATAGCCCTGATAGTTAATCTTTTTTGAACCCTTGTTTCCAGGGGTGGTAATAGTTCACAAGCAAGGGGATTTTCATGTAATACTCAGAATGAATGGAATAGGCACAATGTTAAGTGTGACCCTGGATTTGGGCATGGCTAAGTTAGACGAACACTGGTTGATGAGCTTGAGTTAGACTTCCTCCTATCAGGGAAGGGGGACAGGGAAGTCACTTGAGCAGCAGAGGAGGTATAGCCATCGATAACATATGCTTCTTCTGAGCAGATTGCTGAAAGGAGAGGGAGGTGGCAATAGCCTTGAATGGACTGAGACTTCTCTTTTGGATTGTCATCTGACCATGAAGCATCACTGTGGTTTCTTCATCCCAGAGAGATATTCTTAGGCAATGCCCTCTTTCCAGATGTTGAAACTGAGTAGACCTGGGTCCCATCTGTCATTTTGGCTTAGAGTGCATATGCTATAAGGGAGGAGTGGGCTAGGCATTCCCATATTCACTCAACAGATACCCATTGAGTACCTGCTTCATGCTAGACACTATTAGGTGCTGGGGTGCAACAGAAGATGGGAGAGACATAGCCCCTACACTGATGAACCTTTCATTCTAAGGAGGAAGACAAATTAAAATCAAGTCAACAGAATAGAAATAAAATCACCTCAAGCTATGATGGGTGCTAGGGAAGAGGCATAGAAAGGGTTGAATAGGAAAATAACAGACTTTGGATGGGGTTGGCCATGGCAAGTCCCTCCATCTGTATAGAGAATTACAGGATGGGAATTTGCCTTGTGAGGAGCCAAGAAAGAGCATTATAGGCAGAGGGAACAGTAGGTACAAATACCTCAAGGTGGGCGAGCTTGGCTGGTTCAAGTGTGGTGGGATTAGAGGTTGAGGGTAGAGGTAGATTAGGCTGTAGGGAGAGGCAGTGGCAAGATCATTCAGGGCTTTGGATTTCTTGAAAAAGCGCTTGGACTTTTTCTAACTAGAATCCACTGAAGCATTTGAATACAGTTGTGAGGTAATCCTGGATACCACTATAAGATTAATGGCCTCTGTGGGTTACTGCTCTACATAAAAGCCCTCAAGAACTCCCCACTGCCTTCCAACTGGCATTCAGTGTCTTTCATTTCTTCCCTTCATGCAAATTAAGCTCCACCCTACCATCAAGCTCTACTCTTGTCACTCTTTTACCTCAAGCCTTTGTCCATGCCATTATCTCCATCTCCTGAAAACTCACTACCCTTGAAGGCTCAGTTCACATGGGGTCTCCTTAACGATGCCTTTCTTTCATAGTTTTCCCAGCCCAGATGTGATCTCCCTTCTCCACTAGCCCTTTGTAACTTATGAATACCACTATGTTTCATGAATTTTAAGATGCACATTTTTTTCCACATTTACCTTCTGAAGTTAGGTTGTGCCTAACAGTTGATAGGGTATCATAGTTTAGTTGGCAGTGCTTTTAACTTTCTTAACAGTTGTATAATGAATACTGCATCTTACTATCTTAAATGGCATCTTAGATGGGATGAAATATCGTAATCAGTCTACCAAGTACTATTGTAATCAATAAATTGCATTTCCGCTTCTGAAATGGGGGCTCTGAGCTGAGGGACCACATGGTACCCCTTTTTGTATCCCAAAGTAAGCACAATTTGTAACCTGTAAAGTTAATGCTCCACAATCAATCTAAAATGATAAATGAGGGGCCGGCTGAGTGGTTCAGTTGGTTAAGAGTTGGCTTAGAGCGCAAGCTCTGAGCAACAAGGCTACTGGTTCGATTCCCACATGGGCCAGTGAACGCTGTGCCTGAGCTGAGCTGTTGCTGAGCTGCCAACAGGTGGCAGGATGGCTCTGCTGGTGTAACCACAAGATTGCCTGTTCGATGGTGGGCTACGCCCACCCGTAACTAAGACTGAACTCAGCACTTTGAACTGAGCTGCCTCCCAGATGGCTCAGTGGATAGAGCGTGTGCTCTTAACAACAAGGCTGCTGGTTTGACTCCTGCATGGGATGGTGGCTACGCCCACCCGCAACTAAGATTGAACACAGCACCTTGAGCTTAGAGGCTGCGAGCTATCAACGGGAAGCCAGGTGGTGACTGGCACCCTCCACGACAAAGACTGAAGACCAACAACTTCGCTGGTCTCCCTCCCCAATTCTCCAACACTGTTCCCCTCCCCCAATTCCCCAATAAAAATCTTTTTTTAAATAAATAAATAGAATGATAAATGAAAGAAAAATGTGCAGGGAACAATCAGGAATTTACTCTAACTAGATCTGAGGGAGTAAATGAGAGATGGAAAAGCCTAAAATGGAGTGGGTACTCAGTTTAGTAGAAAGTCCAAATGGCAAGCTAAAGTATTGGCATCTCTTTAGGGTCATCTCAGGCTACAAGTTAGATGCAAAGTCATTGTTATGGATCGACTGCTTGTGTCCTCACAAAATTCATGTGTTGAAACCTTACACCCTAATGTGATGGTATTAGGGGGTGGGATCTTTGGGAGGTAATTAGGATTAGATGAGGTCATATTGGTGGAGCCTTCATGAATGGGATTAGTGCCCTTAAAAAAGTTGCTTAAGAACTTGCTTCCTTATTCCACTATTTGAGGACACAGCGAAAAGATGGTCTTATATGAACCAGGAAGCAGGCTCTCACCAGATACCAAATCTGTTGGTGTTCTGACCTTGAATTTCTCTCCAGAACTGTGAGAAATAAATTTCTGTTGTCCATAAGCCACCCAATCTATGGTATTTTTGTTATAGCAGCCCAAACTAAAATAGCTACTGAGGTACAAAATTAAAGCCAAGGTTTAAATAAGAAGTATAAATCTAAAGGAAGTAGGTTATTATTAACTGTCTTTTGGTTTTTAATGCTCACTTCAGATCATTTTTTCATGATTCTCCCATTTAAAGCATTGCAGATTTTTTTGTTTTGTTTTTAAGATTTTATTGGGGAATTGGGGGAGGGGAACAGCATTGGGGAACCGGGGAAGAGGAACAGACAAGTTGCTGTCCTTTTGTTCTTCAGTCTAGTGGTGGAGGATGTTGCTTCACTGGCCCATGTCGGTATCATCATTGTGCTCTTCTTGGGTGAGGCAGATCGGTCGCTGGCCTCTGGACGGCCGTTCACAGCGGCTCTTGGCAGCTCATGCTGGCTGTCAGCCACTCATGCTGGCTGCCGGCCACTCACTGTAGCCTATGGCAGCCCACTGCAGCAGGGGCTGCAGCTATGCCATCCCTGGGGACTCACAGTAGCCCAGCTTCAGGTGGAGCTGTTGTTCACCATCTTAGCTGTGGAGGGCAGTGTCACTGGCCCTCATACATGGGATCTGAACCAGGGCCGCTGACGTCCCAAGTCAGCGCTTAACCAATGCACCACTTGGCCAGCCCCAGCATTGCAGATTTTTTAAAACCTACCTCCTTTTCCTACTTGTCATCTTGCTATGTAAACTGGTTTTCAACACTCCTTTCCTTTTTTTCTTTGTTATTCAGTAGAAATCCTAGTTTTATACGTAATGAATGTCAGGACAGAATTTTTAGATAGCTTTATAACTACCGTAACCAGTTACCCTAGTCCTTTATTAAAATTATTAATTTCACATTGAATATGAACTTCAGTGGGGATAAATATTTTAGAATTCAGATATATGGACGATACTGGAAGTCTCCTTCTCTTTCTGCATTATTGGAAAATTCATTCATTCATTCATCAAATATCTAGTGTTTTCTACATGCCAGTTACTATGCTGGGTTCAGAAAATACACAAATAAATATGTGCTCCTTCCTTCAAACAGCTTCTATTCTAAACCCATGGAGAGTTGGTGAGTAGGTTATTTATACAGTGTCAGAGAGAGAAAGATCATACTTAGGACTATTACTTTTTTTTTTTTAAGTTTATTGGGGAACAATGTGTTTTTTTCCAAGATCCATCAGCTCCAAGTCAAGCTGTGGTCCTTCATCCTTACTTGTGGAGGGCTCAAAATCAGCTCCAAGTCCAGTTGCCGCTTTCAAGCTAGTTGTGGGGAGGAGAGGGGGTTGCAGCTCACCATCCCATGCAGGATATTAAGAGCATGTGCTCTCACCAGTTGAGCCATCCCATTGGCAGCTTAGCAGCAGCTCAGCTCGGGCGCAGCTCACTGGCCCATGTGGGAATCCAACCGGCAAACCTGTTGCTCAGAGCTCATGCGCTAACCAATTGAGCCACTGGGCCAGCCCTATTACTTTTTTTTAAAGCAATGGTACCGTAATTGGTATCTTTTATTTTCCATCGGTAGTTGATCACTCTATGAGTATTTATGAGACTTTTTTGAAAGTGATTTTTTTTTTAACCATTACAGTGCAGGAACATAAATTGTAGATGCTCTCAAACTGATGAAAGTGTTGATTAATTAAATCAGATATCTTAAATATGAAATTATGTTAAAACAAAATTTACATGCTTGCAAAGGCACATTTGACCTTTGCATTATCTACTTATAATGATTTTTAAATATGTCCCACATGCAAATCTTTATGATCTAGGAACACCTCAGGGTTTAGCTCAAAATATCCAGATTGTGGTACAATCCATTTAATTACTAGATTATTATTTGACATGTATGGACAACCACCTGTTCTGCATTGGTTTAAATTAGATGATTTCATGATGGAACTAGGTGATTTAAAAAATATTTTCCATCTTTTTCTATAAAAAAACAGCCTTTATCCAGAAACACTGTCCCCCATCTCCACCATCCTACTGCTTGTAAACTCACTTCCATGTCACACCAAAATGATAAAATCTTTCTCAGAAAGCAAATTATTATTAATTTTAAAGCTCTTTTATTGTTCAAAATATGATATTTACATAATACTGTCATCAATCTCCTATAAATATTCTTTGCCCATTTCAATTATTTGGTCCTTAGCCGAGAGTCAGTTAGATCTAATAGACAAAGAGCAGCGCAGCAACTCAGGAATCCCACCTAAGCCTTTCCCATGTAAAAGAGCTTTGTTGGTCATCTCATCTGTCATCCTTCCCGTGGGGCCAGAAAACTCCCTGAGCTCACTGTCAATATCTTACACAATTTGAAGTTCATAAATGTTATCTTTTGGATTACAAAGCTACACACTGACACACAGGTATGTGAAGTGATCTGTATCTATTCAACACATACAACATTATTATCTTGGTTGCAGTCATCTTAGAAAGTAGAATGAAATTTGTGTCTTTTTAATTCGAGACCCTGAGATGCTACTATTCTTCCTGGTTCTCTTTCGAGTTCATTTAAAGAATCAAGTCTGTCCTGCTGTCTTATTTTAATGGTTTAGGATGGATGGAATTTTAATTGTACAGTTGCATCAGATACTCTGGAAGGAAACCAGATCTGTCCCCGTTAGAGTTTTGTAGAGGTTTCAAGTAACAGGAATGAATGTGCATCAATGAGCACATATTTCATTATGACTGGGGAAAACAAACAGTGTCAATATTTGGTTCAAGAGCTTCTCAGTTTTAGAAGAGCACTTGCAGGCCCATGTAAGGCAAAATAAAACCCCTCAAAGAATATTTTGAGGGTCAGCAGAGATCATAAAATATTCTAGCACAGAAGTCACAAGGCCATTAAAATCTCACTGTACGATGTGAAAAATGTCCCAATGAGGCTTCCCACACTAAGCGAGGTCATCATGGAAGGCACATTTGAGTCTGTTTATCTCCAGTTGGAATGACACATGACTATAGTCACATTTAGTTTCCTTACTGTTGAAGTGTGAAGTATCTGCTTGGAGAGAATGCAGCCTTCCACACAGAGGATTGCTGCATTCTGATATGTGGGGTCAGCAGTGTGGTTGAATGCTTTTTAGAAGATTAACATCAAACACATTTTCTACAAAGCCTGCGTAACGCAGTACCTTAACCACTTGCTGCCAGCCTCCCAGAGGCAAGTGCTGCTCTCAGATTTCCAGCACCTTGAGGACTTTCCCATCTCCCTCTCACATGGAGGAGCAGGATCTTCCAACAAGGGGACACATACATTGTCATTCAACCCAGCCTGATGAAATTCATTTCTTTATAGTGATCCCTGCCTGCCTTAGCATGGGTAGGCAGCCTATAAGTTACATTTCCTATGTCCCATTTCTAGAATTGCTAACCAGGTGCTTTCCTTGTGTTCAAACATCTTTATAATCCTTTGCATTCTCATTGTGAACATTTATGTAGCTTTTCTCATGTGAAAATTGTAACTTCTTTCCTTCCTCTACCCAGATTTTTAAGTTGCAGAAAAATGTATGGCTTAAGTCGTTCTACAAATGCATTCCGTTGGCTCTTGATATTTTTCTCTGATTCTAAGGAACACATATTTCTACTGGTGCTGACAAGTAAAAGTGATTTTAATAAAGGGAGTATACTGAAGTAGTCCACAGAAAATTTGCAGTATGGCATTTCCTTAGTTATCTTTTTCTAACTTTGGGTTGGACAACTCTGAATATTTTTTACATCCTAATGAAATTAATATTTTCCACTTAATACTCCATCTTATGAACTGCGATTTGATTACTTTAAAAAGAAAATTGTAGCTTAGAATTAAAGTTTCATGCTTTATCAAGGGACTGACTAATCTAGTGTGGCTAGCCAGGTAGGAAAGGATAACCCTCACCTATCACAGGATGGGAATGGATTGGGTCAGCATTCTCCTCTGTGGTTTAAATCATACCATTGAATTAAAAGTTGCCCCTAGACTTAATAACTTCTTGACAAGAGGGTTTTCCTGTCTCTCTGCCATCCCATTTCAATATTTAACAACCCTCTAAGCATCTGATCTTAACATCTCTTGCTTCAGTTGGCTAATTCTCCACTTACTCTTACAATAGAAAACAGCAGTCATCTTATATAATGCTCTTTATGATTCTACTTGGGGGAGAGAGTAATGCCCCACAGGACCTTACATCTCCTGTTCCATCTTCATCCTTTTTATACACATCTAGCTGTGGTTCTCAAAGTGTGGGCTTTGAGAACAAATCAGCAGATCAGCATCTCCTAGGAATTTTTGTTAGACGTGCACATTTTGGATCCCACTCCAGACCTACTAAATCAGAAACCTGGGGGGGAGGGCAGCAGTTTGTCTTTTAACTTACCCTCCAGGTGATTTTGCTGTGTGCTAAGACTGAGAACCCTTGCTACGTAGGAAGCTGGGGAGAGGCAGTCACACAAGAGAGAGGACCACTCGAACCACCCTAAGAAGAGCTGACTGCCTTCTTCTTCTATCACCTTCCAAGTGCATCTTGAAGACAGCTATGGAATTTAGCCTTGCTCTGCCTGCATACCTGTGAATGATCCCAGCTCTTTTTTGTGTTGCTTACCTAAAGCCTTTCTGTGTTAAATAGTGGAAAAGAAGTATTTAAAGGATTGATTGCACTTTAAGTCAGTTTTGCTTTTGGTTGGTAGAACAAAAACATCTGTAAAATCTGAACATTTACTGATGGATGGGGAAGCATTTCTGAAACAGACCTATTAACATGCACACATTTCATTGACCAGAAATTGCTCAGGGCCTCTTGACGGGTGGGGGGCAAGTGGCAGGCATTGCAAACCAATTGCTTTATGAAAACCAATTGTCTGGAATTTCTGTGCTGCAGTTAACTTCCCAAGACTGCAAGTTTTGAATTGTCCATTTTAAACTTTGTATTCATTCTTGGGACATGGGAGGTCTAAAGAAGATTCAGATGGCCCCTGAAAACGCTTCCCTCTTCCTTTCCAACAGGTGCCAAACTTGTCAGATTGTAAACTTGTTACCTTGAAAGAGAAAACCAGAGAGATGTTCAATTACTGTGATCAGAAGCTTACCATTGGCGCTTCTGAGCCTTGAGATGCCTGAGAATTTGTGATCATAAGGAAAATTTAGAGCTAATTTTTTCCAATATGGGGCTTTGGAAAGGGCCCTCCTTGTTTCTTCTAATGGATGCATAGTACAGAAATATATTCCTTTTAATGTTTATGTTGATATTTTAAAATGATGGCTTAAACATCCTTTAAAAATGTTTCACTTCAGTATATTTAGGTGGAACTCTGATAGCTTTTTGCAACCTGTAATAAACTCATTGGAATGAGTCGGAAATAGATATCATATGTTTCCAGAACCTTCTTTGGGCCCATGGCCAGCAAAGAGCTATTGTTCAAGGGGTTAATGGTGTCCAAACCTTATTTATGTGTGTGATTAGGGGTGTGCAAGATGTGCCTCTTGCACTCACTCCAGGTTTGTGAAAGATTAGCTGTCCTAAACAGAAATGGAAGAATAACCCAGAAGAATTGGAAAAAGAATGCATAGCATGAGCAACAGGATTTTTTTTTCCCCTGTGTGTGGCTATGCAGAGGTGGAAAGAGATGAAATGCAGTTTAAAAATTAAATGCAGACTAACTGCTCCCCTCTTCTGAGAAATGCCAGAAAACATTTAATCCAGGAGATACTCCCGACCATTAACCACATTCCACCCACCACCATTGAGCAGAAATCTTCAGACTGTAAAATAGACTGACATGGTTATTACTGCAAATGCTATTTGTTGTTTTTCAGGGTTTACAGCCCAATGCGTGAACAGTGTGTGATTGTGTTTGGATTTATACTGCACTCAGGAAGTCTTCTGGGGAATAAAACATTATCAAAGATAGGAAAACTGAATCTGATCATGAAAACTGATTGTATTACTTCTCTAAAATCTCTTACACTGTGAGATCACTTATTCATGTATCTGTTCACTGAGCACATATGTGTTGGTTACTTATTATGTGTAAAGCTAGAAAGTTCAGCCCAAAGTTTTCAAGTCATTTAAAAAAATACAGAGGGTACAAAAAAAAATGTATACACATTTTAGGAAAGGAAAAAAACTATTAAAATTGTTACTCAATATATACCGGTAACAAAAGATGAATACAAGTCACATTTGACTTCTACAATTATAAGAGGTGCTCAAAGTGGTTACCATCAGAGTAATTTTAATAAAGTTTTTTTCCTTTCTTAAAATGTGTATACATTTTTTGGCACCCTCTGTAAATACATAAGTACATTTACATATCCATCTTTTCAAATTCCCAAAGTTTGATCTAACTCGATTCATTATATATATCGATAGAAAAATATATATGTTCATCTAGCTCATCTTATCCATAAATAGCAAAATGGTACCACTCAAGTTGTGTTACCCCCAGAGTTTAAAAAAACAGCTACATAGTGTTATAGGATTCTTAAAGCTCCAAAGGGTATTTGAGAAAATCCAGTTCAATATGGTAAATTTGCAGATGAGCACACTGAGGCCTGGTAAGCTTATCGCAAGTGGCTGTCCCAGGGCTGCAGAGGCAGCTGAATAGCCAATCACAGGCACCATGTTGCTTCCAATCTCTACATGCACCAAACACTTCTTGAGGCACTGCCTTGGTGCCAGTCACCAGAAGTAGATTCAATGGCTAAAACAATAAGTAAAAGAAATTGAAAGTCCCTGTCCTTGAGTAGCTCTTTCTTAGATCATTCTTCCTTGAATGCTATAGACTAGAAGCTTATGAAGTGTGAAATTAACCAGTGGATCTGTTAGGAAGATTATTTTCTGAAGGATTCGTTAAACGTATTAGTTTCACTCATATTTGAGTAAAAGTGTTTATAAAATGTTAAAATACATTTATGCTTGAGAGAAGTGAAATTTCAAAGTACATGAGAGATGCAGCTCTCACCTTGCCTCTCTGCTACCTGGGTCAACACTGATTCTTGGGGACAGGGTTTGAGATGAAACGTCCTTCCTATGTGACCCTCTTGGGGACAGCAAGCAGTATATGGAGTCCGCTGGGACTGGAATTCTAACCCGGCCTTAGCTATACTTTGAAACCCTGGGTCTGAAATGTGTCCCCCCACTTTGATGTATCTGTCCCCCTGAATGGAATGTATCATGTCAAGAGCCTGAGAAGTGCACCATTACCTCAGTGCAGCTCACACTTGGTGACTAAAGAGACACATTTAGAAACTTATGGGGCCGGCCGAGTGGCGCAGTGATTAAGCGCTGGCTTGGGAAGCTAGCGGCCCCGGTTTGGTCCCACATATGAGTGCCAGTGTCACTGCCCTCAAAAAAAAAAAAAATACAAAACGTATGAGTCTCCTGCTAAATGGGGTCAAAGGTCGGTATGTAAACATGACTGCTATCTCCTTGAGAAGGCACCACCTGTCATTGTATCACAGGCTCTTGTCTCCTTCCCAGGCCACCATGCTCAGTTATTGTATAGCAATGATTCCTGAGTCAACAGATCTGCGTCCACACCCACCCCACTCGCGCCTATCCCCAGAAATCCAAAACATCTTCTCCTAGGTGCTCATCATTCCCAGCTCCTCTAGGGGCATGAACTGGGGGGCCTAAGGTTTGGTTGGTCTCCAGGAGCAAGAGTCAGTGGGCTATGGAGACCCACAGGGGCCAAGATTCTTGATATCTGGCTGGTCATGGAGTGGAAAACGCTTGCTGAGGGATAAAATGACAAGAGGAAGAAATCAATGGTGGAAGAGGAAATGGGAAAAGAATATTTGGAGGGAGGTATGGTTTGTAGGCATAACTGTTGCCTGGTAACTAGTTGCCATGGGGATGGGACCCCTGTTAAGGCAAATGTGTGTCCCCTAGGGAGAAGCTTTTTCAGCTGGCAGTTTTTGACCCCCTCTCTAACTGAAACAACTTGGTGAAGGAGACTTTGTTTATAAAGCACTCTGTGTTCTGAAACAGGGTCTAAGTTCAGAGTAGTATTCTTTTCTGCTGTTCCATTTGACTGTAACAGGAGGAGTTTTGCACATGTAACACAGGGTATAATTTGATCTAATTGATTCCAGGCCTCATCATTGTCTCTCTAACATCTTTCCACCCTTTATTAAATTCACATGGGTTCTTTTCTCTTGGTTAAGCTTTGCCAGTTAAATTCTTGCAGAGCTGAGAACTCCTTCTACAGATAACTTCTGTAATGGCAGCACCTAATTTTCTCTTTGGGCAGTAAAAGCCCCTGGTGATGAAAATATTTATGTTTTTGTTTTTAAACTGGGGTTCTTTACTAAGTGGAAAATGTATGTATGAAAATTACTGCTCTGCAAATGGTTATAAGAGCCTCTGCTCTGAGCTTTGTGTCAACATGGGCAGGTGTTCAAATGGAGAAAACAGGGTGGGGGGAGCAAATCCAGGTCTGCGATTCCAAATTCAACATTGATTTAGTTGTTTTGGGTGAGGGTTGAGTTAGATCAAGGCTTGGTACACTTTATATACTTTGATAGAGCTGTGTTATAATTGGATTGAGAAAATGGAGGGATTTTAGGGGAAGGAAATAATAAGTGAATCTGTTTGCTTGTTCTCAGGACTGATAATGAATTCATTCCAGATAACAAGGATCCATTTTAAACTTTCAATCTTAGAAAACGTTTCCTTTTATTTGCTTAGAGAACACTATCCATTCCAGATTTTTGAACAATGGCCTGAACCTCAGATGCATTTTAAAATTCAGTGTTTAGGCAACAGAGAAATTTACAAAATTAAGCCATTACAAATTGAAAGGAAATAAAGGTTATTATTCTAGATGGAGAGATGCATACTAGCTATAAAGTAGTAAGAGACTGTATGACATATGTGTACATGTTATATATATTATATATATACACACATATATATTAAACATAAAAATTTTAAACTCACTTATGTCAAAATATAAATCAAAATTAAACAAAATGTAAGCAAAAGGTAAACAAATACATTCACAATATTAACCCTGTGGTATAATTGCTGCAAAGATGATAGACCACAAATATTACAAAAAGTTATTCTTATTGTGTAACAAACCCATACACACCATGAAGAAAAAACACTAAAATTGAATTTAAACTATGTAAAAGTAAAAAACAAAAGGTAAAAAAATATGCAAAAGATGGGGAAAACATCGAGAAAGAAATATAAATGTCTGCATTGTATTTTCAACAATTTCTCTTTCACAATATGATGTGTCATCCCATTTGTGAGGACCTACATGGGAATTTTCTCTCAGATCTAGGCTTTTCCTGAGCGACTTTTTTCTGTGAATGGTGTAACTAGCCATGTATCCTTGTTTTTGTGAATCCTGGAAAGGTGGGAAATCATCCTTGGCATGGCCAAGAGATCTTAATACCATGCAGTTTGTAGATCTTTTGTAGATCCCTGGTTTATTTTCTTTTCTCTAATCCAGTTTTCCCACTTAATTTTATCTTGCTCTATGATTTTACTTTGTAAACTACCTCATATACATTTTGGAATGACATGGGTTTTAAGTAAGCTATTATATAAAACAATACATTTTGAAATGCCTACAGATATTCCATAGCATCTTTGTGATTTATCTTTGGAATTCCCTTGATTCCGAACACCTGTGTTGTAACAGTGGCATGAATAAGTAGCCAGCTAGACAAATGACCCTTCATTCCTGCTGTCCCTCTGCTGCTACCTTTTCTCTGCTCTACCCAGGGATTCAGAATGAAAACCGAGCTGTTCTTGTTTGGTGGCACCACCTGCTGGCCAGTTTGGGGGAATCCAGCTATTCTGATTCTTCCTCACAAGTAACAGGTAACCTCTAGGTGCCAGGACCAGCACAATTCAGTCTTCCCATTGACTTTCCGAGCTGTGTATTATTATCTCCATTTATAGATGGGGGAACAAAAACATTTAGTAACTTGCCCAAGATCACAAACTGATGACAGGACAAAGCTAAGATTTGAATCCAGGTCAGCCAGTGTATTAATTTTTTACTGCTACATACCAAATTATCACAAACTTAGGGCTTAAAACAACATCCATTTGTTAGTTCACTGTTCTGTGGATGGGAAGTTGGGGGTGAAACAGGGGAGCTGCTTGCCTGGGTGGTTTGCTAAGAGTTTCTCACAAGGCTGAAATCAAGATATTGCCCAAGCTGACCTCTTATCTAAAAGCTCTGGAAAAGAATCTACCTTGAAGATTATTCAAGTTTTTGCAAGAATTCAGTTCCTTGTGGTTGTAGGACTGAAGTTCCCATTTTCTTGCTGGCTGTCAGCCTGGGCTGCCCTCAGATTCTAGAAGCCTTCCATATTCCTCAACAGGCAACACCCTCCATCTTCAGAGCCAGCAATGACACATGATGCCTGGAATCTCTTTGATTTCCTTTTTCTGGTCCCAACCAGAAAAAAACTCTGCTTTTAAAGGGCTCCTGGGATTAGAGGGCACCTCCCCCTTGATTAACTCAAAGTCAATTGATTAGTAATCTTAATTACATCTGCAGAGTCACCTTTACCATGTAATATAACATAATCAGGGCATGATGTCTCATCCTATTTACAGTCCTAGGGATTAGGCAAGAAGTCTTAGGGGTCATTGTAGGTATTTGCTTACCACAACCAAACATCAAAAACTCTTAACTTTTCTTTACCCTTAAAATGGTATTTATTGTACAGTAATACCTTGGTTTGCGAGCATAATTTGTTCCAGAAACAAGCTCCTCATATTGCAAGATATTGCTCGTTTACCACATTAAAATGTATTAGAAATGTTTGCTCGTTTTGTAGAACACTTGCAAACCACATTACTCACAATCCAAGGTTTTACTGTATTCCCCATTTGTTCACTAGCTTCTGATGTTCTTTACTTTTACTTCAAGATTTTTTTATTCCTTTATGTCATGTCCTCTTAACGTTATCCTTATCACCATCTCGGAATTCTTCACTAGCAGCCAAGGGAGTCTCTCTCTTATACCTTTCTCTTCCTCTCACTGTATCTCACTCTTTTTTCAGGCCATGGGAGGAGAAGTATAGTGCTCTGAGTGTCAGAAGGCCCAATCTGTCCCTAAAACACGATGTGCTTGATTTCTTAGTGCCTTGGTTTCCTCAGATGGCAATAACTAATAAATGTCTATTAACCTGTTTGGGGTATATAATGAGCTTATCTAAATGTTTTTTTAAAACACTCAAATTATGTGATACCAAGCTACTAAGTCCCCTGTTGCAAGACTGTTCTTCCCTTTCTGGGGTCCTATCTCTCATGATAAGCACTAGGACTCCTGGGATTTAATCAACGGATCACCCTTGGTTTCTCTCACCAAGCAATTTACTCAAATGCTTCCCGGAAGGTGTGGACTCTAGACCTCCACCAAGTGCTATGGCATGGAAACACTGATGAACTAATGAATGTGGAGATATTTCTGGATGTTTGGCAGCTACCTGTATGCGTGCAGAATAGCAGAATGATTACGAGCACGTACTTTGCAATAAAAATATCCGGACTGGAATCCTGGCTCTGACAACAATAAGCTTTATGAATTGGGGCAAATTTCCCATCAGTGAATTTGGATAATGTTGGGAGTTGCAAAAAGTGAATTGTTTGTAAGGAGCCTGGCACTGCTTGGCGCACAATAAGTGTTCAATAAATAGTAGCTATTATTTTGCTGCTAAAAATTAATAGTGGCAATAGGAATGCCATAGTCTTGGTTAAAAATATATTATGATGAAAACACTTTAGAGGTTAAAGTGATCATAGAAAGATCATATAGTTGAATCATAAATTAATATTAAAAATTTTACAATAGTTATACACTATAATAAGGTCTTTAAGAATGGAGAAAAATGGCTTACTTCATTCCTATTATAATTAACAGTGAGCATTTAACAGCAGAGATGTGCTTAGTATTAACAGTTTCCTTTGTCTCCAGTTGCTAGACTTCCTAATACAAACCATTTGTTCAAAAATAGAATAAGAGGAAATAGAACATAGTAGCTTAGATATAGTAGATCTGGCCAGAAACCAAGTACTTGGCAGGGGCATTTTACTAACCATTTGTGTATTGATATGGCTTAAGCTGTGCTTGCTGGCAAAATGGTTACAGTGTGATTTTTGTGACACTTCAGGATGGGGTTGTGATTTTATGTTAGAATGTTTCCCAGTGAGGACTTAAGGACATCCTACCCTCTAGGTTGTAAACCCATCAATTAGTAAAATGGAAAATTGCAAGAGAGGCTTGCTATCCTGACAAACATATTGAGAAAGGAAGAGGAAAAAGTGGGAAAAGAGAGAAATAAGCAGAAGAGGTGGGGGGAACAGAATGGTGTTTATATTTGTATAAACCCTGGGTCCTTTTACTTTTAATCCTCTCAACTATTCAGAGAATAGATATTCTCCCCATTTTAAAGGTAAATAAGCAACTCCCGGGTCAAATAGCTCTTAAAGGTCACACTAATTGACAAGTCATAGAGCTTAATTTGAACCCAGATCTGTCTGACCACAAAACTCATGCATTTTCTTTCCACTGGCATGACATCAGATTCTGGCTCAAAGTCAAATTCATAATTAGGAAAGTGTTAATACATTCAGCCATGGTACTTCTGAAGGGGGAAATGAGGTTAAAGCACAATTTGAGAGAATCCCTCCCAGGGGAACGTCTCTCAGTTAAAGCTCTGTTCATGATTATATTTTCTGTTCATGCTGACCCTTATTTTAGACTAAACTGTGAGGACTAGTTCAACTTGAATAAAGTACATTAGGACATCAGAGTATAGTTCGTTTGTTTGGGTGGTTTTTGTTTTGGGTTTTACTTTTTGCCGTTAGTGTCAGGTTTCCTATAGGGATTATATAGTAGGTTTAAAAAAATCCACTGTGACATTAAGGGAAAATACTATAGAATGCTTTATAAACAAAAAATTATTGTTCCACTATGTCTAACACCACTTATTAGTTGATTGGCCTTTTTATTTTTTATTTTTATTTTTTTTGAGGCCAGTGTCACTGGCCCTCACATGTGGGACCTGAACCGGGGCCACTGGCTTCCCAAGCCAGCGCTTAACCACCGCACCACTCGGCTGGCCCTGATTGGCCTTTTTATTACGGTAATAATTCAGTTACTAAGATCAGATCCTTCAGTTAACCAGGGTTGCCTATTATTCTGAACTGTACTTAGAGAACAAAGAGACAAGCTCCAAAACAAAGGGAGCCAAGATTTAGGCCCCACAGCCCCATCATCATTTTCACCTTGGAGAAACCAACTTTTCACAAAAGGGGGTCAAATATATGGTGATGGAAGGAGAACTAACTCTGACACAGTGTGATATATAGATGGTGTATTACAGAATTGTACACTTGAAACCTATGTAATTTTACTAACCAGTGTCACCCTGATAAATTTAATAATAAAAAAAAAAGAAGAAGAAGAAAACTTCTAGGTAGGTCCTTGGTCAAGTAGGGATTTTTTCTAATTTGAAAACAGTGCTTTATCTTTGAACTTTAAGATTTGCAAAGTGCCTTTATATGTGTTAATGCGCTCATTTGAGTCTTACTGTTTGTTTTGTTTGTTTTGGGTGAGGGAGATAGGCATATGTTGTCATCCTCAGGTTTTCTGGTCTTCAAGTTTCTTTCAACTAGAAAACACCATTTCCTTCTGCCCCTCCTTTCTCAGTGGACACTGGTGTTGACATTCTGCAGGAGCCTCAATCATTAAGGAACGATGCATTAGATATTTATTAAGGCAGAAAAATGCCTCATGTTTTAAAGCTAAATGAAAAGTGTTTTTAAAAATTGTATTGAACCTTCATTTGACTAGAATATTGGATTATCCCAGACACCTCCAGTAATGATAGAAATGAATGGGCCTTGGGAATCATGTGTACAGCCACCTCACATTGCAAAGTGAGGAAATGGAGGTCTAAAACGTCAGCCTGTTTCCCTAGCATTACTCGGCCAGCTAGTCCCATTTGTTCTGGGTAATCGTGTTATGGGTCCGACAGGTGAATACATTTAGATCATGTCTCTATGCCCATACACTGTTTTCCCTTTTTCTTTTTAGCACATTTATAATTGGACTCTTTCCTTGAAAAAAATTTTTAAAAGCATAAAATAGACCAAATCCATGTCTTAGACTGTTTTTGTTCTGCTGATTTTTCTCAGAATTTCCAAAATTCAAAGAATCACAGTAGATCAAAAATAAGCAAATACAAATTAGAGCCAGGGAAGCTTTTCAGCTTTCCTAATCTCACTGCTGCAGAAGTCTAAAAAAGTGTTCCTAAACGTTTCTTTTGTATGTGAGACCAGGGTGGCAACAGCGTGTTCCCTTTATACTTTTGAGACATTGTATATTTGGCTGAAGGGAATTTGGGGGAAAAAAATAGAAACAATTTTGGAATTTTTAATACTCCCTGTAGAATCATGTTATTTAACTCACTACCACCACTTGTGGGATATTTCAGCACTTCTAACTGTGATTTGGGGAGGTTTCCTTCCAAACTTGCTAGCAGCTGTAGGATAACTGACATCTTTATGTACGTTGCACATTGTCAACATGCACAGCTGAGCAAGGTCCTTACTGTAGCCTGGTGCTTTAAGAGGTTTCCTTTTTTGCAGACAAACACTGTCTACAATTAAACCCTAATCACAGCCAGCCCCCAAAGGGCAGTGCTTCGAGCTGGCTTGGTCACAGTCACCCAGAACCAGAACTCTTGCTCTGTCCTCACATGAGGATGCCTCATCCAGGGCATGGGGACCTGGAGCTCTGGGATGCAGCTGCTCCTGATCTGCAGGACCATGTCACCTAAAAACTATCAGGGTCCACGTGGGCTAGAGGTCATTTGCAGATGTGTTAATAACATTGAAAGAAGGAAAAGGCCATTGCGATCTGGGGAAAGGAGATCCTTTTAATGAGCTGCTGATTACATTTTATAAAAACATAACCACGCAAACTTGACAAGACGTCTTCTCAGATTTCAGAGTGCAATATCTCATGCCCAACCAGATGAAAGACGTGAGAACATGAGTAATTAGAGGGAGAGATATCACCCATAAAGACATGGTGAATCATGAGAATTGGCTAGAAAAGAAAATGAGGGAAAGATTAGCAGTAACCAGGCACATATGTAGGTGTGTATGTTTGATTCTGTGTGTGTATATGCATGTGTACATGTTTGATCTCCAAACTGGGCATCTTCAAGTCTGAGGTTTAACTGAAGTAGATATCCTGTGGCAGTAGGGTGACCAACTCATCCTAGTTTGCCTGGGATGGTCCAGTTTCAGCACTGAAAGGCTTGTGTTCTGGGAAATCCCACAACCTTGTCCAAACTAGCATGGATGGTCATTGTACATCTTCATTACAGATTCATTCGTAAGATCCACCTGGTGAAAATGATCCAGATGAAATATAAACCTGCTATAACTGTATACCCATTTCGTTGTCTCATTGATCATAGCTAGCTGGCTGGAGTTCATCTAGGTCAATTCATGTGCTAATGTTTTAGGGATTATATGCCTAACAGTATTATTTACATCACATCTAGAGATCTAGCAGTTCTTTTTTTTTTTTAAGATTTTATTGGAGAATTGGGGGAGGGGAACAGCATTGGGGAATTGGGGAAGGGGAACAGCATTGGGGAATTGGAAAAGGGGAACAGACAAGTTGCTGTCCTTTTTTGTACTTCAGTCTAGTTGTGGAGGACGTTGCTTCACTGGCCCATGTTGGTATCATCATTACGCTCTTCCCGGGTGAGGCAGTCACTCACTGGCCATTGGACGACCCCCCACGGCGGCTCACAAAAGTGCGCTCCTCTGCCGGCCAGCCCCACTGCAGCCTACGCTGGCGACCGCGACTCATGGCAGCCTAGCTCCAGGTCGAGCTGTTGTTGTTCACCATCTTAGCTGTAGAGGGCGCAGCGTCACTGGCCCTCATATGTGGGATCTGAACTGGGGCCCTGCTGCTCAGAGATGGTGTCCCAAAGCCAACTCCTAACCAACGCACCACTCAGCCTGCCCTAGCAGTTCTTTAAACTTGAATTTGGCAAACTTATACAAATAGGCAGAATGAGAAATGAAAAAGGTAAAGCAGATGAGAGAAAGGAAGAAAGAAGACTGGGCACAGGGTGTCGGTGCCCAGGCCCTACAGAGAAGGTCTCAGCAATGTTACCAGACCAAAATGAGCCCAACCGTGGGAACAAACCAAGAATCTTTTCTGGAAATCCTTTCTAGTTGTATTTAATTATTTTTCCAGTTACAATATTCATCCAAAACTCAGCATGTAAATGAAGATGGTCTTTCAATTCTAAATGCTGGTTTTCCATCTTCCAGCTGGAGTTGAGGTAATACTGTGATTTGCAACCTGAAACAGAAGCTGAATTTTCTTTTTTTTTTTCGGTAGCAGAGTCACCATTAATTGGACTACAGAGAGTAATCTTTTTATCAGATGGAAAGAGGCATTCCAACTATGTTTCTAGTTAACTGAACATATTTAACAACTTCAAGAAATAAAGTTAAGAGTTGGTGAAATTGGTCCACTTAAGAGTTGCGATCCACTTAAGTGATGTATTCTAAAATTTTTAATTTTAAATAATTAATGCATTTTTATTATAAATAGAATATATTTATTATGAATGATTTATAAAATAGTAATAACCAAAGATAAAGAAATAGAAAGTATCCATATTCCTTTTATCATCTCAGGTAACTAGAATTTTGTTATATATCCTTCCAGTCTTTTAAAAGTGTATGTATGCACATTTTAATATATATGTGTGCATACAAATGGTATCATCTTGTACATACAGTTTTATAAATAGATACTTTTTAAAGGTTTGTTCTTTTTAAATTATTTTTTAAATTGAAATATAATTGACATACCATTATATTAATTTCAGACATACAATATGATGATTTGATATGTGTGTGTATTGTGACAGGATCACCACAGTAAGTCTAGTTAACATCATCACCACAGATAGTTACAAAAATTTTTATCTTGTGATGAGAACATGAAAATCTATTCTCTTAGCAACATCCAAACATACATACAGGTTTGTTCTTTTTTGTTACTAAGATTGCTTTGAGTGTTGCAGTGTTTACTCATACTGGACTAAAGCTCTTACCTCTAGATGATAAACTCAAACCCAGGTGGATCTACAGTGGGTTTGGAAGCTCAGACGCTCCCAGAAAAGTGTTTCTTTGGGGGGCGGGGGGTGTCCCAGAGCTTGCTGACGACTGTACGCTTGGGCTCTTTTTGCCTTGTATGGCCCCTTCTCCTTTCCCCACCCACAGACTCTGTGTCCTGTAGCTTTCCCAACTCTGTTGTTGCTTTGTGGCCTGGTCGCTGTAAGCATTTGAATACCTGTGTTCTTGAAGGGCATCAGGTGGACAGGTGGACAGAACCTGACCCATTTGTTCATTCCCTGAGTCAGGTAAGATAGCCTAAGGGGGAAAGCGAGGTAAGATAGCCCAATGGGGAAAGCCTGATCCCATTTCTCAAGTCTTTAAATTGCTTCTTGTTCATCTTTAATTCTCCCCAGGACCTTTGTCCCATCGAATGTAATTCTGCCTGTTGTGGACTGTTTCTCCAGGTGTTCCTTTTTGCCAGGGTAACCTCGACCTTCCTGAGCTTAATAGGACACCCAGGAGTTCAGGGACTCACAGCCTTTCCCTTGCGTCCATGTCTGGCTGTTGGAACCATGCTCTGTGAGGTTTGGGGCCCTGTACTCTGATTTCCCCATCCCCTCCTGAGGGCTGGCTTCTAGTCTGAGAGGGAGAACTCAAGGTTAGGTCGAGGGTTCTTGCACTGTGCCCATCAAGACTGCTAAGCCTTGGGTCAGCTCTCCTCCATCTGTGTTCTTAGAACCTCCCCTGTAGCTACCTGGTGGCACTGTGGTATAATGATTTTTGGGGTCAAGTCTCAGCTCTGTTCTGATCAATCACATGACCATGAGCAGGTTACTTTCCTCTTTGAGAGTCCTTTCCCCAAACATGCAGTGGTTACAGTAATGGTGACTACCTAATGCAGGTATTAGGAAAATTAAATAAGTGTACATCATGTACACAAGCTACCTGGCACACAATCAATATTCAATATATTCTTATTTAAGCAGGACATTCTCTACTTCCTAAGAATAGTCTATACTAGGTACATTAAAAAGGGATCTGCGAAGAGACTTGGGCTGTTTGGAATCTGAGGAGGAAGTGTTACTGGGAATGAGATTTAACCTAACAGGGCTTAAGGCTATGGATTTCAACTCACCGCACTCCCTCCACCTGTGCCACCCAGGACTGATGGCATGTTGTTCTGATTGTGGAAAGGACTGTAAGGGGACCCTGGCATTCGATGGGGGATTGGGGCAGGCAGTCTGCAGAAACAGGTGGTGCTGTCTTTCCTCTGTCTGCTTTGTGCAATATTCACTGGATATATTCCATCAGATTCCAGAAGCTTTCCTTCTCACCCCTACTACCTCCTACCTCACACCTGAAGCCCAGGTCCTGTGGCCTCACTCGCACCCGGTCGCAGCCTGAAGCTGTGCTACTCGCTGACCTATTTTTGTGGGATTTATTTTCATCCTGGGAGCCTGTGTGGAAACACCCTCCTCCCATCCCTCAGGCCCACCCCCTTCTGAGGTCCCCAGTTCACCCTCCCTCCTCTTCCACTGCTATCAACCCCTGTGCTCTTTCTCACACCTTTTAGATCCTCCCTCCTAATTGTTACTAGTCCTCTGGGAGCAGCTGGACAAAACGAAGCAAAATGGGACAAATTACCAAAAGAGTGGTGTCACTTTCAAACACTGGACCAGAGCAATTCACTCCCCAGGCTGTTTAGTTCTGGAAACCGCTGTGGGCCCTCAGCCCGACTTCGGGATCAGTGCTGGGTGTGTTATTTCCAGCGAATAGTCTTCCTCCTTTTTACCGGCCTTGATTCATCTTAAAGTTTCTCAGTATGGGACTTGCATATCACAGCAGGCCTGCTCAGGACACTTGGTACCCTCACTCCTTCCATCTTCTATTCTCCCTGATGTTCTTTTTCCACAGGAAAAGTGTTAAGTTGAGGGATGGCAGTTACCACCAGGACCTGCCGCTAACTATGTTTTCCTGAATATCTGTGCAGCTCACTTGGAGGAGGCGATGCTGACTGAGTTGTTGATACTGCTTTTTTCCAGGGTAGTCGGGCAAAAAGATATGCATACTACCTTTCCCTTACAGAGCACTGCACATTATACTTTCCAGAATGCTCCCACATATATTATCTCATTTAAGCACTGAACAGCTCTATGAGGCAGAGGGATTATTATTACCTCCTGTTTGTCAATGAAGAAAATAAAATTAAGGAGGTTACTCATTTATTCCAAGGAATTACCATCAGCCGTGTCCCATGCACAGCTCTAGGCACATGGGATATAAAAATGCACAACATAGAGGCTGGCCGAGTGGCTCAGTTGGTTAGAGTTGGCTTAGTGCCCGTGCTCTGAGCACCAGGGCCGCCGGTTCGATTCCCACACAGGCCAGTGAACGCTGTGCCCCAGCTGAGGTATTGCTGAGCTACCAACAGGTGGCAGGATGGCTCAGCTGTGTAACAACAAAATTGCCTGTTCAATGGTGGGCTACGCCCACCCACAACTAAAAAAATAGAACTCAGCACCTTGAGCTGAGCTGCAGCTCTGATGGTTCAGCAGATAGGGTGTGCGCTCTTAACAACAAGGCTGCCAGGTTCGACTCCTACATGGGATGGTGACTATGTCCACCCACAACTAAGACTGAATTCAGCACCTTGAGCTTAGAGGCCAAGAGCTACCGACTGGAAACCAGATGGTGACTGACGCCCTCCACAACTAAGATTGAAGAACAACAACTTGGCTGGTCCCCTCCCCCAATTCCCCAACACTGTTCCCCTCTCCCAATTCCCCAATAAAATCTTTAAAAAAAAAAAAAAGCACAACATAAACTTCTTGTGCTGATGGAACATACATTCTAGTGAAGGAGGCAAGCAATACATTAATAAATTCAGTACAAAGTCAGGTGGTGATGAATGCAGAGGAGATCAATAAAACGTGTTTTAGAGGTTTGGAAGGTAACCGGATGTGCTGTTAGCTAGGTGTTCAGGGAAGAGCTCTCCAAGGAGATGGCATTTGAGCAGGCAGACAGGAGCAAGGAGAGGGGGCGCTGTATGGCTGTTGGGGTCAGAGAATATCGCTGAGCAAGCAGCAAGTGCAAGGCGTCCGTGGCTGGAGGGTGCTGGGGGTTCATGGAATTGCCCTGTTGAGAGACTTCTTCAGTGACATTCATGTGAGGGCAGAGAGCGAGCCAGGGAATAAATACATCAGGGCTCTGTGTCCCACCCTAAGGGTTTTGAGTTATATTCTGAAAAGGTTTTTGCTCTGAGAGATAGGGCATAAGAGAGTTATACACTGGGAATGACATCATCTGACTTATATTTTATAAGAATCACTGTGGCCGCTGTGTAATGAGCAAGCTGGAGGGGCAAAGTGGAATCAGAAAGACTTGTTAGGTGGCTACCGCAGGAGTTCAGATAACAAGTGGTAGCTATGAAGGTGGGGAGTAGATAGATTCTGCTTGATATTGAAGGCAGAGCAGGCAGGATTGGCTGGTGTCTTAGAGGCGGGAGTGAGAGAAGGGGAGGACTCAAGGAGGACTCTAAGCTCAGAGGAAGAATTCAAGAAGTGACATAATAATGATGCTGTTGGCAGCTAAAGGCAGGTCCAGGCCTCCTGATAACCAACCTCTGGCACTCTTTCCAGAACACTTTGAATAAGAGTCAGTGAGCAAGAGTCCTCCTCTGGCTTGGAACCTTCCCCTTGTGGCCCTTGTGAGTCTTCTAAGAAGTGATGCAGTTGCTTCAAGGCTCCCTCTCCCCCTCTATCAAACCCACTTTTGTGAGTGGTAGACAGCAGAGGGAGGAAAATAGTAAGTTATTGTTGTGTAATCTTTTAATTTATTTCAAGGACACTGAGGGGTGAGGAGAGCCTTAACTGAATATCCAATTAAATAGCAAGATACCATTTAGTGTATTGGTAATATCTTTAAAAACCCAGTAACGACCATTAAAATTATTTCGTGTGCAAATAATCAGAAATAACCTGATAATACCAACGGTTTATTAGCATGCCTTGTAGATAACAGATGGTTAGTAAATATTTGTTGAATTTAGTGATTTTTTTTTCAGCCGAGTGTTGAGCGTTGGCTTCTTCTGAAACTTGTATGTTTCAGTTCTCTTTCCAATAATGGTGATTAGAGTCCACCTCGCTTTAAGGTGGGATTAGTGTTGGTACCTCCAGGACCTGGCCAATGAAGAAACTGAGATGGGAAAAGGTGAAAATTGGAGGTGCTTCCCTAGGTGACAGCTTGATAGAAATGGAACATGCAGAATCCCAGACATTTGGTCTTGGTATCACACCCCTGATGCACACTTTAACCCAGTCACCTTCCGGGTTTTTTAGCTGGCCTTTGTTCACAACATTGTCAGGTTGTGATAAAATCTGGTCATATCTGATGACTTTTAAAACTTTAGGGGTTTTAAGAGACACCGTGTTTTCCCAAGCACTGCTTCTTCCAACCACATGGATATCACAGATTTCCATGTACCACAGTCCAGTGGCAGCCAGTCCACAAGCACATGCTCCGGTCTTCTTATGCTTCCTTCTCAGCATTTTGTTGGAGGCAGGGTTACGAAAAAGAAAGCCATCCTGACTCTTACATACTCGTAGCTCTCCCATGCCATAGTGACAGTTCGTATTTCCCTTCCCATCTTGACTCTGCCTGGTCACCCCGACAAGGTTCTCCAGCTAGGAGCAGGACTGAGGAGGACCTCAGAAATGGAATAGACTCCAGGTCTCCTGTGAGTTGAGACCATGTCACAGTGGCTGCAGATCCTTCTGGAGGCTTGGGGCTGGTTGGTAGTGCCTGTGCTGTATTAGTATCTCTCTATTTTCAAGCCTGGCTGGTGGACTTTCTTGGTTGGAAAGGGATATAGCAACAGTTTCTTTTTCTCTTATGTGGCAGATCACTTCCAGCCGAGTCAAATCCATTATGCTGTAGCTTTCATGTTTACTTTCTCTTGTTCTTACTCTCCTGTGGGGTATACACCTTTGATGCATTTATCTCCCAGGTGACTTTCTAATCTTCAGAATGCCCCAGAGTTCAGGAGGCTGGAGTGATCCTACACCCAGAGGGGCCTATGGAAATACCTTTTGTAGGCAGGCTTTGAATTGCCTGAGGGCTGGTTATTTCATTCATGGTTTGTTTTGCACTGGGCACCTTACTGCCAACTTCTGGGCACTTGAAACCTATAAAAAGTGAAAGATTAAAATTCAGACCATTAGTTGCACTGATTGCTAATTACTTTGGTGGAAGGATTTGTGGGGAAGGCACTAATGATCAAAGGTAGTTTGAATAATTACCCGTGACTTTTTCTCATTCCCACTTTTCTTTTGACTTGGATTGTCTGATTATCGCCAATACCAGACAGGAAGAGGAAAGTCAAGGGAAAGTCTGATGTGGGTGAACCAAGAAACGGCACAGGATTGTACCAAGTGTGCACGGGCCACACAGCCACCTGTGTGGGAGTATCTTGGGTGTTTGGACAATTGCCCATTAACTGGGAACTAAACTTGTCTCTCCACAGCTGCATGGTCCATTCCTTTGTTAGTAACATGCATCCTGATTTATGTGGGGTATTCCTTGGGATCCCCCAGGCAGTCCCCTTTCCATTTGTTTCCTCTCACCTGCCTTTTTTTGTGTACTGTGAAACATGGCTTTTGTTAATTTCAGTACCCTGATGAGGCTAGAATATTGGTCTAAATAAATCACAGCGCTGTGTCAATCTGAAAACCAAGGGCAAATGCCCTTGGTGAATTCCCATCAACTTTCCAGCTCCCTCGCTTCTTTCCCAAGGCCATTTTTGCCAAGTCTGTTTGCTGGGTCTCATCAATCTGTGATTTGAGATCCTGAAAGAACCAAGATCTTGTGACTTGGCAAAGAGAGCCACCCGCCATGCGGACTCACCCACCATGTGGACCTGCTGTGCTTAAGGGAAAACAAAACGTTAAGTGAGCAGTTTAGCTTGGACTTAATCTGGAGGCAAATCAGTAACTTTACACTGAGATACTTTCTCCCTTGTGTTCTCAGGAAAATGAAGTGAATCACCGGAGCAAAGAATGTGCTCTTTGGTGCTACACCAATAATAAAGTCTAATGTTTTGAATTAGAAGAGGGAGAGAGAGAGAGTAACTGAGAAATCTTTGGCTGGTCACTTTGTTGTTCCTTTGCCTCCCCCTTCCTTCCCTCAGATATATGCTTGGATAAGAATTCTCTCCTCTAGCCTGATTTTTCCTAAACTCAATCGTTCAGTGAAATGACAAGGCCATGTTAGACATGGAAATTATTGCAGAGCAACAAATCCAAGCTTATTATTTCACTGAAGGCTGGAGATGAGGAGCTGTGAGAGCATAAGCTTCCAACTCAACCCAAATGTGTTTTTCTTGCCCCATTTGTCAATTAGTAAATCAGAACCAAATGAAAAATACAAATAAGTGCATAGCACAAATCTGTCACACTCGTGTTTCCCAGCCTATTTCTGTCTTTCTCACTTTATACTATCCATCGCCCTCATCATCTAGTAGTAAAAGCACCCAAAACACCTTGATAAGTTAGAGTCAATTTTAGTCTTATGAATAAAACTGCCTAAGAAATTACATTGTGCAGCTAAGACTATTCAGTTAACTCAGAAATTAGGTGATTGATTTGTTTGTTTGTGTTTAGGAATGGGAAGATGGGAGTGATAAGGCAGTATGTTTCCCATTCTTTTAAGCTTCTTGTTAGATATTTGGTATTTGCTGCTTTTCTTTCTTTTTCTTTTTTTTTTTTCCAACTCATACATTCAAATTGTGAGTGTGGTTGTTGTTTTTGTTGTTGTTTAATGTAGGAAACATTGTCTATAAAGACTTCAAATCAGACAGGGCTAAACATACTGGTATAGTTATTCCTCAAAAGAGATGATGAGGGATTGTTGCCCCAGAAAAGGAAAGATACTCTCTGAGAACCATCCTGGGAGAAACATTTCGTTGTGTTTTTGTAAGAATGTAGGGATCCAAGTTTTGCCTATTAAAGGAAGGGAATGGCCCTTTTCTGTGTTTGTGTGTTCATGGTGCACGGCTGTGCTGTGGATGGAGATGGTCTCACACCCCATGGTGGTGTTTTTCCATCTCTTGTTTAGAACCCCTGGGCATAAGCTCATGTCCTACCCACTGCTCAGCAGCCATGATCACATCTTGGTTTAGAACTGCAGGTCTTAGTATGACCAAGAAAGTTTCAAGTCCCTTACTGCTGCCAGGGCAGACCAGCCAGTGCTTGAGAAGTGTGGCTCCATCATATACTCATTCAACAAACAAGTACTAGCCACCAACTATGTGCCAGGCACTGGTTAAGGCACTCAGGACACATAAGAGATCAAGACAAAATTTCCTGCACTGGTGGGTATATGTTTGAGGGGAGTTCCTGCCCTCAGCAGTAACATGCCTGCATTTTCTTTTCCTGTAGCCACTGGTATATTATTGAGGAGCAGAGGGAAGGCCATGCACAGATGCCCCCAAGGAGGGGTGTGCACTGGCCCCGCCTCCCCAGGGTCAGGCCACCTTGGACCAATCACGTGGAAGAGAGCTTGGAAGGGATCATGAGAAAGGACTCTCTCCACATCCCCATGTTTGGCACACTCGATGCTGTGTGGCAAATAATAACAGGTCATCTGATGCAGTGTAACTTGATAGGAATATGAAACCCTGGTAACCCTGGGAACCAAAGTAAGGAATTGGCCTGTCAGTTACTTTTAACTTTTAAAACTTGAGCCTTTCAGTAAACGAAATAGCTCCATTGTCATGGTCAAGAGTCCACTGTGGAGAAAGGCAGGATTTAGTGTTTATTTAAGCTGCCACCCAATGAGAGACACTGTTGCCCAACAGAGTTCAAATCTCAATTATTTAAGGACTAATTTTTCATTTTGTGGATTTTTCATGCTCTTCCTCTCACTCTCTGTCTCTGCAGAAGTTTTGATGAAAGCAGTACAATTTACTGTCCATGTAAGAGTGTACATGAAGGAAATCCTGATGGTGGTGATCTTGACAAAAACTGCTCTTAATAAAAGAATGTATCTTCCAGTACTTTGTGGCCCTGCTGGGTGTTTACAGGGTGTTTTGGTACTCAGGGTCTAGGTTGCATCTCACACTAGCCTGCGGGTATATGTTCCTACCCCACGTATAGACGGTAATCAGAAATCGGTAAACAGAGGCATAATAACCCACATAAATGGGTTATTGATACCACATTCTAATACATGATACGATAATATTTCCTTTGTTTCCAGATTTTATGTCCACTTCATAGATGCTTTAAGAGACTGAAAACAAGTAACTTGACTGGGCTAAAAGAGACATTGCTGCATCATGACCTCACAATTTAAGCTTGTTGGTCCCATGTTCTTTCCTGCATACTAGACTCCTTACTTTCAAAAATGGAAATAATCGGGCCAGCCGCCGAGTGGCACGGTGGTTAAGTGCTGGTTTGGGAAGCCAGCGGCCCCGGTTCAGGTCCCACATATGAGGGCCAGTGATACTGCCCTCAAAAAAAAATAAGAAAACAAACAAACAAACAAAAAAAAACGGGAATAATAGCCATTCGATTGGTGTTCCTACCCTTTCAACTTTTCAGGACTTCTTCTGTCAAGAAGCTATCTTTCTCATCAGAGCTTGATTTTTATTCTGTCTTGTCACCCTTCCCACTTTGTTGACCTCTGAGGTATTCTTTTCTTCTTTTGCCTATTAGCCTACAACATCTATTTCTCCTTGGTAGTCTTTTCTGCAGCTCCTCTGGATTAACCTTGTTTGTAATCAGACTCAGTAAACATTTATTGCACACCTACTATGTGCCAGAGACTGTCCTGGGCATGTTCACTCAACACTCATTCATTTTCCAGCCTCTTTCTACTCAGATGTCTTGCATAGGCTGGCCCCAAGGAGGGTGCTTAGCTAATTGCCCTTGTGTTTGGGACAGGTTATGATTAAGCTCTGATGCATATGCATAATTATCAGCCCCTCCAACATTAACTCTGAGGACTCAGTGGCTGAGAAAGAGAGATGAAGAAGAGGAACAAAAGAGAATGAACTGAAGACAGGCACTCACATACATGTACACACATGTTTGCAGAAGCACTATTCACAATAGCCAAAAGGTGGAAACAGTCTAAATGTCCATCAGTGGATGAATGGATAAACAAAATGCAGGATACACATATATTGAAATAGCAAACAGCTATGGAAAGAAATCAAGTACTGAGACATGCTAACAGTATTGATGAGCCTTGAAAACATTATGCTAAGTGAAAGAAACAAGTTACAAAGGATTATCTGATTCCATGTATATGAAATATCCACAATATCTAGATCTGTAGAGATAGAACCTAGGTTGGTGGTTTCCAGAACCTAGGTGGAGGGAGGCACGGGTAACCCCTGTTTAATGGGTATGGGATTTTGTTTTGGGGTGACGGAAATATTTTGGAACCAGATAGAGGTGGTGGTTGTACAGTATTGTGAATATACTAAATGCCAATAAATCATTCACTTTAAAATGGTTAATTTTGATATGTAAATTTCACTCCCCCGCCCCCCCAAAAAAAAGAAAGAAAGAGAGTCAGAGGTCTGTTTCTCTGAATTCAGGATAGGATTTCCATCTTTCTTGTGCGCGATGACCTTGTGATATGGCTTGAGTATAATTGAAGTAATTTGAGTGGATTAATTTCTTCCCTTTGCTTTTAAAATTTTAACTTGTTTGGAGTTTGCATCCTGAACTCAGAGTGCAAAGCCATATGCAAATTGGTATTCTGGGCCTATCGGGCTGCTCCTTCAATAAACAAACCTGGAGAGATGTATTGAGTCAGTCCCCCAGTTGAGCTGTTTGTGTTCTAAAGAATGGCCCTGGGTTTTGAGAAAACATCACTGGGGCTGAAACCAGAACTCTGACCCCTTCTAGTTCCTTACCAATGGGGACACTGTGGTGCCCAGGAAAGAGCAGGGAGCAAACCTCAGTCCTGGCTCATGCATTTATTCAGCAAACATTCTTGAGCCCTCTGTTGTGGGTATGAAGATGAACCTGACATGGACCCTGCCTTTGAGGGACTATGGTCTGGCAGATGAGGTAGATTTATGAACAGCTGATCATCTTAGTATAAGGTAGGGGCCTAATGCTAAAGATTGTCATAGGGCAGTATGGGAATCTAGAGTTGAGGGTCCCCAAACCAACTGGCGGTCAGTAGGGTGGAGAAAGGCAGTTAAGAAAATCTTCCTGGGGTTCAGTCTTAGAAGAATATTTGAAATCTTGCTGCATTACCCATTAAGTATTTTAGGTAGTGGTTAGAGTTCTAGTAAAAGAAGACTACTTAAAACTGAATGGAAACATTTTAAAGAGCTTCAGTTTGATATTTTTCACCAATGCATTAATAATTATGGGGGAAATAAGAACTTTGATGTACTCCCCTTGTTTTATGGCTTCAAAAAATTGTTTTTAGTTTGAATTACATAGGAGCACCAAAGCATTTTCCAAATTTGGGGCCTGTAAATGTCTTCATCCTGGAGGTAAGGGAGGGAAACATCTTTTAAAGGGCAAAGAGATTATATAAGTAAGGCAAAGGCATGAGGTCCTGGGGAGTGTGGCTGGAAAAACATAACAGTTTAATGTCTCCCAAGAGCATCATTCAAGGAGAGGAGAGGTGAGGCATGAGGCTGGCAGGCAATCAGGGGAATAGATTGAAAGCTCTAAGCACGCAAGTTACAAGGTCAGAGTTGGGACTGTGGGACTAGCTGCAGTGTGGAGACAGATGGACGAGGGTTAGACTAGTGGTAGCAGTCCTAGGGTCTGCACAAGGGCAGAGGTTGTGGAGGGAGCAGGATAGGTGAGTTAGAGAAAGTGCTAGAGCAGTGCTATCCAATAGAACTTTCTGTGATGATGGGCGTTTACATAGTTGTATCCATATAGTACCTACCAGCCACATGTGGCCACTGAACACTTTAAATGTGGCTAGTGTGACTGAGGAACTAAAATTTTAATTTAAATCATTTTACATTTAAAAGCTGTACATGCTGATGGCAATTATAATTCAGTATAGTTCTAGATGGTAAAATCAATGGGAGTTGGTGGCTAATTGTCCAGTTTGGAGCAACCAGATGAACAGAGGTAAACCTACAGGGGCAGGTTAATGAAGGGGGAGATGGTGTGTTTCATTTTGTACAGGTTGGCTTCAAGTGCACAAGGGGCATCTGGATGAAGATGTGTCCCAGCAATAACATAAATACTTCCCTTAAGGGAGAGCCAGGAGATGGAAATGGAATTGTGAAAGAGATCAGCATAGAGATAACAGTTTTGAAATCATAAAAGTGTGTGGCATAGGGAAGCCCCTTAACTACCTTTGGCCTGAGATTCCTATTGATATGATAATAGCATTTCCTTTGCCTGTCTTCTGGGACTGTTCAGAGAACCAGATGAGATAATGTGTATGAAACTGTTTGTAAACTCTTCAAACATTCGGCGGGTTTTATAACATCTTTAGGAGTGAGAGGAATGTGTCCCAAATGTTATTTTCCAAACACACAAGATAAAATAAAGACTTCAAATTCTGGAAGAATTGCAAACTAGATCCTCTGTAAGCCCCCCCTGCTAACATATGACTAGATCCAGGATAAACAAGAGCAACTATGTCTAAAGCGTGAATGTCAGGGATTCGGGGACATCTTTGAGGACTCCCCTGAGTGTGTTACTGTGAGCAAACAAACTTGAAAACCAGGTTTCTGTGAGTGCACATACCATCACTACTGCAGATCACAAGACCAGCTTGGGGTCCAGAGCAAGGTGGGAGAGCTGTCTCCAAGGTCCCCAAATTAATCCAGGGCCCTCACCGGGAAATGTGTTTCCTTCCAGGTTGGTAGCAGTGCTCACAAACAGCTAGGTGTGTTGCAGTGAAGTGCCAGCATATACTAAGGATAATGACATTATGAAAGCATCGGAAGAAGCAGGGTCATCTGAAAAGAAATGATTAGTCTGACATAACAAATACAGACTTAAATTTCTTGTCTTAGTCACAGTGAGGATATTCTGCTTGTGATTGCTATGCAGTTGAATTCAGAGTGTGAGAGAGGCTTTATTTTTCTCTTTGGGCTCTCCCATCTATGTGTTTTGACTTTTTCTTAATTGTGACAAAATGTGTACTGTATATATTAATTTTTACTAAATGTGGTCTGACTGTTTCTTTATAGCAGCCTTTACAAGTAGACAAAAATGTGGTTATTTGATATTAATGGAAGTCTATGAAGACTGCAGTTATTCAGTTTAAGTCATTCCTCATGACACATGTTTATTGATTTAAGTGCCTGAGTGTATTCTCTCATGTTAGCTGAGGTCTATGACTTATTTCCATTGTAAGATATGTATAGTTGTAGCTGTTGAGCTTCTTCCCACCCTAAAGAGTTGTTAACATCTGTATTTGGGTGGGAAAATGGTTCTAAAATGAGTATTTAAAAATAAAAAAAAGTGACTTTGTTAGCCATTACTATTAACAATGATATGTAGGCACCTGTTGTTGGTCCTAAAGCTCTTTGTAGTGTATGAGTATGTACTGGGTCTAGCCTTAAAAAGCCATTTGGAATAAAAGGATAGGCCAAGGGCATTCCTTTTTGGTGACAGAACAGTTCTGTATCTGGATTGTGGTGGTGGTTATAGGAATCTATACATGTGATAAAATGTCATAGCATTACATACATACATCCCTAAAAGTCATGTAAAAATTGGTAAAATCGGAGTTGGGTCTGTAGTCTGGTTAAGGTATAATGCCAATGTCAATTTCCTGGTTTTGCTATTGTTCTTCAGTTATGGAAGATATTACATGGGACCTCTCTATTTTTTTTAATCAATTCAATTATTTTTTTTGATCAAATCAATTAATTTGGGAACTAGTTGTGGGTCTATAATTATTTAAAATAAAAAGAAGTTTAGAAAAAAAAGTCATGTGGAGCATCACAGACAGGAAAATAGATTCTTTTTTTTTTTTTTTTTTTTGAGGGCAATGTCACTGGCCCTCATATGTGGGACCCGAACCGGGGCCGCTGGCTTCCCAAACCAGCACTTAACCACCGCACCACTCGGCCGGCCCCCAAAATAGATTCTTTTTGATATTTGTGATGTGCATAGAACGTTACTACAAACACTTAGAAATATTTGTTGAATCCTGGAGAACAAAGTCTGTCATCTCCTGTGGTTAAATAGTGAACTGGAGAGTTCAATTCAGTATTTCTATGACTACTTAAGGGTGTATGCTTGCAACAGAAAAGTTGAAAGGCTGTTGTCATTACAATCCTTGGAAGACTAGCCAGAACTGTCTTTGTTCCTTAAAATTAAATAAACTTGTGCCATGGCATGAAAACTTGTTTACAGTAGTCAATGGAATGAAAATTTTAAAAAAAGAGTTTCAAGTTTTTCAAGTTTGTTGTGTAACTGCAAGTAGAAACATGAAGCATTTGGAAAATGTAGAATTTGAATTAACTGTTGAGTAAGTCCAGTTAGTGGGAAAATAATGAATATGTGACTACTCTAAAGTGTATTCAATAGAGAGATTCTTTTGTTCTTTTACTCCCTCTCTCCCCTCTTTCTTTTCTTTCTTATATTTGCAGTTGAAATAAGTGGTGTCTTTATTTTTCTCTAGACGACTTTAAATGAAATAATTCAGACTTAGTGGGATGATATTCAGAAAATACCTCTATTAAAATACCGTTATTATAATCAAATTAAGCAGTAGAGAGGAAAAAAAAAAGAAAATGACTCCCAGTAATATGAATAAAAAAAAAAAAGGGAATCCATAAATAAACAATATTAGAACAAAAAAAAACATAGAGCAGAGATTAAATAATAGGAGAATACTCTGAAAAACTTTATGGTGATAAATTTGAAAAATTTAGCCCAAATTGACAAACCTCTAGAAAATGCACACTGACTTAAAAAGAAATGGATTGCTTAAATATTTCTACATGTTTAACAGAAAATGAATGAATAATTTAAAATTTTCCCCTAAGGAAAACACCAGGATCAAATGATTTTACAGATAAATTTGCCAAACTTCCAAGGAAGAGATTGTTTCTTGAAAAGAGACAAGAAACAGAGGGAACGTTCTCCAGCTTATTCCAAGAGCAAGTATAACTTAAAACCAAATAACACTGTATGAGATGAGACTATCACTAGTGTCGCATACAACACAAATGCAAAAATTTCAATACATAAATTTAAAAGGTAGCAGAAAAAATATTGTGACACCTTAAGGCCAATGTTATGGACTGTGTTTGTGTCCCCCCATAATTCATATTATTGGAAATGTAATCCCCAGTGACATAGTATTAGAAGCTGAGGCCTTTGGGAAGTAGTTAGGTCCAGATGAGGTCATGAAGGTGGAGCCCCCATGGTGGAATTAGCATCCCTATGGGAAGAGAAGGAGACTAGAACTTATACGCTCAGTGCATGCACCAAGGAAGGTTACGTGATGACAAAACAAGGAAATGGGCCCTCACCATGGTTGCACCCTGATCCCAGAGGACTTCCAACCTCCAAAAGTGTGAGGAAAAAAATGTTGTTTAAACCATCCAGTCTGTAGTATTTTTGTTATAGCAGCCCGAACTCACTGAGACAGTCAAAGAAGCAATCTACTGAACTTTCTTACTAGGTCTAACAATTTGTAATGTGTCTCTTCCTTTCCTATTACTTAATCGGGGAATTGCACTCCAATATGAGACTGAAAATAAGCATCTCACCTTCTTCCTGATTTTAAAAGAAGTGGTTCAAATGTATCAACAAATGTATTGTTAGCTGTAGGTTTTTTCTATATAGACTCATTATCAGGTTAATGGAGTTCTTTGTGTTCCTAGTTTGCTAGTTTAGAAGAGACTTAAGAGACAGAATAACCAAATGTAATGAATGAACCTTGTTTGGCTCTTGATTCCAATAAACCAAATGTATGAAGACAGTTTTTGAGGTATTTGAGGAAATTTGATTATTGATTGAGTGATGAAGAATTATTTTAACTTAGGTGTGATCATGCATTGTGATCATGTGAGAAAATTCCCATCTTTTGTTAGTGTTTTTTTATTGTGGTCAAATATGCATAACAACATTTACCACTTCAGTGATTTGTAAGTGCACAAATTCTGTGGCATTAAGGACATTCACATTGTTGTGAAACCATCACCACCATCCATCTCCAGAACTTTTTCATTTTCCCAAAGTGAAACTCTGTACCCATGAAACAAACACTTCCCATTCCCTCTCCCTAGCCCCTGGCAACCACCATTTTACATGCTGTCTCTATGGCTTTTTCACTTAGCATGATGTTCTCAAGGTTTATCCATGTTGTAGCACATGTCAGAGTTTAATGCCTTTTTAAGGCTGAATAATATTCCATTGTATGTATCCATCACATTTTGTTTATCCATTCATCTGCTGATGGATACTTGAGTTGCCTCCAACTTTGGCTATTGCGAATAATACTGCTATGAACATGGGGATGAAAATATCAGTTTGAGTCCCTACACTCAGAAGTGGTCTTACTGAATCATATGGTAATTCTGTTTAATTTTTTGAGGAATCACCACACTGTTTTCCACAGTGGCTGCACCATTTTACATTCCCACCAGCAATGCACAAGGGTTCTGCTTTCTCTACATTCTTGCCAACAATGGGTTGAGAAAATGCCCATTTTTATTTTATTTCATTTCATTTCATTTTATTTTATTTTAATTTTATTTATTTTATTTTATTTTATTTATTTTATTTTATTTTATTTTATATTTTATTTTATTTTATTTTATTGAGGGCAGTGTCACTGGCCCTCACATGTGGGACCCGAACTGGGGCCGCAGGCATCCCAAGCCAGCGCTTAACCACCGCGCCACTCGGCTGGCCCCCTATATTCTTCAATTATGTCCCTTTTTTTTTTTTTCTCGGTGTTAGAAGGACCTTTAGCAATGAAATCATGGAGTTAACACAATGTGGTTTGTTGTCTTGTTTGTTTTGTTGCACTTGCAAATGGCAAACAGAAAATGTAGGTGACCTTGTGTAAGGTCATTAACATTAAAAAAATATTTTCACTAATCATTGGTGAAAAATTCTGGGAATTATTGTCTCAGAGAACACAGCACTGTATCCAGTAGCCAAACACCAAGGCTGATGATACTCAATATGGTGATTTCACTTACTGCCCTTTTCACAGAATGCACCTCTCTAATTTAAAAAACAAATTCAGCGGAAATATCAGCCCTGTTTAAAAACTCATGAATAAATTTGAATTTCTCAGCAATGACATACTCTAAGTCCAGAGGAGCTGCATTCTCAAATATCAGCTGGTGACAATTACAACTAACATTTTATTAAGCACTTACTCCACCATTGACCATTTTGTATAGATTGTCTTACTTAATCTACAGAAATGCTGTCATTCCCTTTTAACTGATAACTGGAACTTTGACTGATATTTTGCTTAGCATCACATATGTAAGAAGAAGGGAGCTGGAATAAAGAACCAGTTAGACAGTTTGACACTTCAACACTTATCTACTATTTAATTGTATACCACACATGGAGCCACCACTGAAAAAGCCCAATGCTAAGGGGTACAAAATAGGTACTGAGCGCTGAATTCAGAACTCAGCCCTCTCTCATATTTCTTGAACTCGCTGATATTTAAAGCGTTCAGAATCATAATGCATGACAGAGCAGGTGGGAGTGGAGAAGGGTCAGCAAAGAGTTAAGAAAGAAAGAAACAAAATATAAGAGAGAAAAATGCAGCTGGACCAGGGGACTTCAGCCTCGTGGACTGAAGCCCCGAATTGGGCCTTGACTGCTTCTTTTATTATCTTACAGTTAAGAAGGGATCAATGTAGCTTCCTAGGTCTGTGAGTCTCACAAGAATTAGTTTTCAAGAATTAACTTCCAGGCCTAATTTCCCATGCCTGCAAACTGCCATTATCAGAGGTCCCATGAGGTTATTGTCATGCACCTCTTAAGAGACAGAAGCTTCCTCTGCAAAGGCTTACTGATAGGAATGCATGGAGGACAGGTATTGTCACATCAATAGGTCATTTCACAGACAGGCTGCCAGAACCTGAAGCAAGGGGTTTACGCCCCGCTTTCCTCCTCTCCCTGATTTCTCCCATGGCATCCACAAGCACCCATGGGCACCCACTAGCACCGACTGGCACCCATGCAACCGTGTCTGGCTTGGGTTGTTTCTATCTTGAGAAAACTTACGTGTTATTGACTAACTGGCCATCCTTTGGAGCCAAGTGGGGATATAAACAGTAAGCATAATATGGAAGCAATAATCTGTCTTTATGGAGAGGTGCATGGAGGCAGACAGGCAGGCTATAATGTGACATAAGATCATTGGAAACATATTACTATTTTACTATTGTGGTCTTCAAATTCACGTGTAGTCAGTAACCAAATTGTGTTTATTTCTTGTATCCTTGTGAGACATTAGCAAAATTCATTGTGCAAATTCAATTGTAGGCAAATGATTGGGGAAGAAAGGAGGAGGTCTAAGCAAACTCCAGTGACCAATGGCTGAGGTATCATGGGGAGGGTAAGGAAGGTGGTACAGCTTCCAGCTAAGAGGCATGAGAAGAGGTTCAGAAGACAGTAGAGTAAAGGGTTCGGGTGAAAGAACTTAAAAGCAGGTGGGTGGCAGTTAGAGACTCATGGGACTTAAGAGACCATGAATCTCCTCAGAGAAGGATAAAGAAAAAGCAGAAGAAAGTTCAGAGTCCTTCAAGATAATGTTGTCTTGGTAGAGGAGAAATGAGAAAATGCACATATAAGGCAATGAGTTCTAATTCATATTCTCATAAAATGAAGGCTTTGAACTATGCTTCTGTTTTCTCATTTTTAGGTTCTTTATCTCCCTTTTCACATCTGCCTGTGAACATTATTAGCCAGGATTCTTCCTTAGTCATACATATTGCCTCCTAGCATTTCAAAACCCTTATCATTAAGAATTACGTGTGATTTTTCTCCTTCCTATCAAGGCCAAACTTCCCTTTTCTCTTATCTCCCTCTCTTATGCTCTCTGTCCTCCCTTACCTTCTTGTGTCAGTTGCCTATTACTGTATAACAAGTCACCCAGAACATACTAGCTTAAAAACAATAGTGTATTATTATCTCTGAGTCTTCTGAAATGAGAGGTTCAACGTGGCGGTTCTCTCTTGAAGTCTCTCATGTAATTGCAGTCAGATTGTGGCCAGGGCTGGAGTCATTCAAAGCTTCCATGCGGTAGGGGATCTAAGATGGCCTCTTCATAGTACGTCTAGTACCTCAGCTGAGGTGGTTGGGGACTGACTGGACTCTCCCCTCCCTTCTTCCCTCTGTCTTCCTTCCTTCTGTCTCTCCATGCACCACATCACTTCTCTACGTGATTAGCTTGGGCTTCCTCACAGCATGGAGGTTTTAGAGTAGTTGGACTTCTTACATTTGTAGCCGTTTTTCCCTCGACAAGCGTTCCAAGAAACCTAAGTAGGAGGAAGTTTGAAACTTATGACCTAGCCTCGAAAGTTACTCAGCACCAGCCCAGAGCCACCCCAGAGGATGGAGACCACCCAAGGGTGTGAAGACCAGGAGGTATGGTTTATTGGGGGTGGTATACCTCTCCAAAGACTAGCTACTGCATTTCTCATTTGCTGAAATTTCTGTCACTTTCTCTGCTCCTTATAACTGAAATATCTTGTTACTATCTTATATCTTGTTTCACATCTGTATTTTTTTCTTATTATTTATATTAAGGGCAACTGAAAGACTTCTCTGAGTACTTAAGTATTCTCTCAAGTGAATCTTAAGAATATATTTTTCATTTAGTGATATTAAAATTTAAGCACACAAAAGGCCCTACAGAAAAGCTATGTGACTATTTTGTAGAAAGTCTCTGGGAAATCAGATTTGACTCACTTTTTAACTATCAATGATAACATATCAAACGTAAAAGGCAGATCAGTTTTAGGGAAAAGTGATACAGCATCATGTGTGGGTGGCCTTGGGTGAACTCCCCAACAATATTGCTTTTCATGCTTAGCCATTAATTAGAAAACCTGCTCTCTTGTTGGGACTGAACCATGGTTTACTTTCTGGTTAGACTTTTTTTTTTAACTTATATTCAAGCTCTTACATAAGCCAAAGTTTGTCCTTTTTTTAAACCCCAAAATGGAAAAAATAAAACAAAAAAAGGCGATAACTTGAATTTAAAAGATTTGTTGCATAGTCACATGGCCGTTTCAGAAATTCTTTATTTAAAACTTCATACCTGTAGATGGCTTAACTTTCCTTAGCTTCTGCAAATGTCACTGAGGTCTTAGGTTCTTATAAAGAGTTATTGGCTTTTTTTTTTTTTAAGAAGCTAAATCTCCAAAGCTTTTCTCTGATGATTATGGAGAACAACACATGTGGGAGAAAGTGGGCAGTTGGAGGTGGCAAATAATTTGATTTTTTTTCTACCCACGAGCCCTGGGAAAACTGTGCCATAAAGGATTAATTTGCTCATGGGATTTCAGTGTGGTTGCCATCAAGAAAATAACTAACAGGAACAGCAGGGCAGAAGTGTTTCTGAACTCTGGGGAAAAGAGTCAAGGATTTATGGTGGGAAGCAGAGCACTCCTTTTTCTCTTTTACAATGATTATGAGTTAAGCATCTGAGTCTGATAATCATTTCCCTCACATAGGACTTTCTGTAGACATCTGAAAGCTGACTCTGAAAACTGATAATTGGTAGTTGTAGTTTTTCTGAATTTGTCTTCATGCAGGAAAATATTTAAATTAAAAAACCCCAGCTTTTAGACTCAATCCTATTCCAATTAAAAACAAACAAACACACAAAAAACACCAAAAAAAACCCACGTAGAAAATAGCAAGTTACACCATTGGTGATTTACTTCCACATTGCTGTTCTTATACTTGGGTTCTAAGCACAAATCAAATGGAGGCTCCAGCAGCTTTATAGTGTAAAGGGCCCCTCCCCTCAGAGTCTTTCAGCCCCCAGGTTCCACCAGCAGTGGAGGGCAGTGAACTTCGGTGAGAGCAACATTTTCTATGAAGCTTTACCCTAAACCAGTCAATAAAAGTTGCACTGAAATAGCAGGCAAAATTTGGAGCTTCAGGCCTAGGCAAAATGCACTGATCTCCCCCCCCCCCCACCAGCACAACCAGGTTGCCTCAGGGCTACCCTTGGTCATGTCAACAGCTGATGGTGGGCAAGACAGCAGGAAGGAAAGGGGACTGGGAGGGGATACTGGAGCCCAAGACCACCACATGCATTCTTATTAATTGTTTTCTTAAACACAACTTCCTTGTGAAGTCACTCTATTCCCATATTTTTATTTTTATTTTTAATTTTTTTTGGGCAGATGAGGAAACCTGAAGCCAAGAGTTTAAATAACTTGCTTTCATGCAACTTAGTAAAATTAAGTATTTAAATGAAATAAAATCCAAGAATTTTATTTAATCCTTGGGGGAAATGTAAGATTTTAATCCCAGCCTGTCTGACAGCCTAGCGAATGTTCTTTCCACCACCCTACCCTTCTAAGTAATCCATTGGTAACCCACAACCCACTTATGAATTAAAATGGGATACTTGCTTTTGAGGTAAGCCCTGTGGCACTTAGTCAAGTAACAATAGTTGTCACTCTCTCTTGTTTAATCTTATAGTGGAGTACGACAAGGAGTTCTCCCCTCGCCAGCGACACCACAAAGAGTTCAAGTTCAACTTATCCCAGATTCCTGAGGGTGAGGCGGTGACGGCTGCAGAATTCCGAATCTACAAGGACTGTGTTGTGGGGAGTTTTAAAAACCAAACTTTTCTTATCAGCATTTATCAAGTCTTACAGGAGCATCAGCACAGGTATGAAGGCTCAAGGAACCCCAAAGGGTGGGTCTGCCCTCCAATTCTCACCTTGTCACCACATAACCCCAAGTATGTCTGTGGAAGGTGATTTGGAGTTTAGGGGCTGCACCTGAGCATGATGAGGGGTGTGTTCTAAATTGTAGTGTTTAGTCAGCAGCAAGATTTTTTGCTACTAAGTTGAAGATTTTCCAAATAGTTTTCTTTTCCTAAGGAAGCCAGTGGATGGTATTTACTAAGCATTCTTTGTGATCAGAGAACATATGACTTATTGGGGACAAAATGTTTCCCCCAAGTGTTTAGTCCCTACTTTGAATGATGGGCGAGGGGGGCTAAAATAAATTCACACATGAAAATTATGTAAGGATGCTTATAAATGGTACAATTTCAAGTGAATAGAAGGCTATGTATTTGTGCACATAATATACATATATTATACATATTATATATGATATATCTTTCTTTGAGTAAGTGAATATGTATGTATATGTGTGTGTGTCAAATGTATTTTTTATTATTTGGGTACAAGGGAACAATAGGCATTTTTTCCATGTCTGTATTATTCTTATTTCCTGAAATGAGGCCAGATTGTTTTAGAAAAGAACTGTAATGAAGTATTATACATTTGTGGGACATCCTAGCATGAAAGAAAGGAAGGCTGGCTGAGTGGTGTGGTGGTTAAGCGCTGGCTTGGGAAGCCAGCTGCCCCGGTTTGGGTCCCACATATGAGGGCCAGTGACACTGCCCTCAAAAAAAAAAGCTTTCATGGAGTGATTTTTTTGGGAAGGGCTGAGGGATGAAGTATTACAGCAGTTAGTTCAAACCTATAGCACACAGGAAACAAGTCGATGACCTTGAATTTTGCTTACTATTTAGGGTCCATTTAGTAGTTAGGAGAGAATGGAGTTGTTGGAAAAGTCATGACGTATTTTGCCTATGTTTTCCAAAGATCATTTATTTATATAAAGAACAAAGATCAATCAATGATATATTGCCCATTTTGTTCGATAACATTTTGCCATCTTTCAGTGAGCTTCATAATTCTCGTTCATAGAAGGACCTGTCTTTATTTGCGAAAAACTGAACAAAGTGCTGATTTACAGCCTCATCTGAATTGAACATTATACCATGCAAGGAGTTTTGAAGAGAGCGAAACAAGTGGAAGTCTGATGGTGCAAGGTCAGGCGAGTATGGTGGGTGTGGCAACACATCCCATCCAAGCTCCAATAATTTTTGACAGGTGATCAAACTTGTGTGTGGTTTCGCATTGTTGCAATGGAACATAATTCCTTTACAACTAATGAGCTCTGGACGTTTGTGGATGATGGATTCATTCAAACTGTCCAATTGCCGAAAGTACACCTTCAAACTAATTGTTTAGTTCCTTGGTAGAAGCTCAAAAAACACAACACCTTTAAAATCCCACCACACTGAGAACATAACTTTCCTCTGATGAATGTCTGCTTTTGATGTCAGTTTGAGGCAAATCAGCACATCGGGACAAAGACCATTTGCACACCACATTGTTGTAAACAATCCACTTCTAATCACCAGTTATCAGTCGCTTCAATTTTCCTCACATTTAATGAGCATATTGCAGATGTTGATTTGCGCTGTCAAATGAACTTCTTTGAGTTCATGCAGAACCCAAATATCAAGCTTGCTTACTTATCCCAGCTTCTTCAGGTGGTCGTGAACTCTTGAATGACGGATGTTCAATGTTCCTGCAATCTCTCGTGTCATGTAATGTGGGTTTGACTCGATTTATCGATGCCTTTATTTTGTCGCCATCAACCTTGGTGGGCCTCCCTGACCGAGGAGCATTGTTGAGATAAAAATCAACAGCATGGAATTTCGTGAACCATTGTTGGCACTGACGTTCTTGTAAAGCATTGTCACCGTAAACTTTATGCAACTTTTCACAAGCTTGACGCACGTTCTTCTCTTTATGGAAGTAAAACAGTAAAATATGGCAAAAATGCTGTCTTCCATCTTCAACTTGTAAAATCTCCAAAATTCAACCAAATCGATTAGTTTTTTTTAAATAATGAAGCCAGAACTATTAGCTGTCAAATGACAGCAATAACATAGATAAGAATGACTCTAGTACTTCCAAAAATGAACTAGTGCCATCTGTCACAAACATGTGTCATGACTTTTCCGATAACCCAATAGGTTAGAATTGCTGCACAGTTCTCACTGTGCAGGAGGTGGAAACTCAGTAGGTGATATGACAGCCTTGCAAGTAGACGGTAGATATGAAGATAAAGTTAAAGAAAGAGAACACACAGTGGGAGGGAACCCCACATTTGGAGACTCTATAAGGGATTTGCCTGCTTTGGTTTTATGAACTAAGTCCAAATTCTTGTGTTTAATCTTGGAAGTCTGTTGACTTCCCAAGAATGTCCAAAGGTTTCAGAATGACTAGTTTATCATAAAGTTATGGATCTGTGTGTGGGTCTGTCACAAATATGCACACCAAAATAATAATGAATGTTAACTTGCCCCATAAAAGGCTTATTTTAGTTTTAAGAGCACTACCAACATTGGGCTCTTCTGCATATTCAAATCTGTAATGAGGACAATAAGGAAGAAGGAAGGTCACTTGCCAGGCTTCGGGGACACATCATGGTGTTGAACATATACACTGAGGTTTGCATGTGAATTCTTAGCTGGAATAGTTACATAGTAAGTAAAATATAGTCATTGTGGTGTCTTTATATAACAGACCAAAATGTCAGAATGAACAAGGAGTTTTCTGATGTCTCATTTTCACTCCTCAATAAAAGTATATATTCCATGACTTAACTGTTAATGGCCTCTTTTGAAAAACAAATTATTTGTTGCTGAATTTTCACCTTTCAATACTTCAGAGAGAACTGGTATTCAGTGAGACTTTGGAACTGTTTTAGCCATTGAGTTTTCAATCTGCCTAATTATTTGTCCCATTATTTTCTCTGGTGGATATAACCTCCTGATACCATTTTGGCTCAGAACTTTGTTCAGAGTACATGGTTTTCTCTGTCGTTGGCGGGGTGGGGGGGTGGGGAAGCGGGTGGGGGGAGCTTTATAGTGAAAACACTAGATTGGGGGTTTTGTGACTATACATTTTTTTAAAGTTATTATTTTTTTTGAAGAGAGAGCTAACAGACCATTTGTAAGGTTTATATTGAATTCCAGCCAAAAATGAACAGCTGCCTTGTGCTTAAGATGGTGGTGTCATACTTCCTCAAGGCCAGCAGTGAGTCTGGAAAACAAAATCTCTAATGGTCCCAACCTTTGATGACTCTGTCAAAGCACAGTTGTAATTTCTCTGCCTTCTAGTATGGGAGTATTTGGTGATCAGATATGCTTAATTTTTTTGTGCATAGGAAAGGGGAAATACTGGGAGAATTGGGAGAATTTCATGCTTTGAATGGTTCCAGGTTGGCCAGGAGGAGATTTTCTTTTCTTATCAGTAGGCCAGGAGCCCAGGCCTCCTGGTGTCTCCTAATGTCCTTCCAGAGGCCTCCCAATTTAACTGCAGGGCTCCTGGGGAAGGTCTGATCTCCCCATCTGTACTATCTTGGGGTGTCTTGGCTGCAAATGATTCTCCAGACTGGTGAAGAAACTTATTTGTCCAATCTGTGTTTAATTGAAATATCTAGTATTTGATAGATTAACTTGATTTAACAAATGTTTGTATTGTAAAATAGTGGGCCTCCTTGACAAAGAAAAAAAAGAAAAAGGCAGACTTTTTAATGCTGTCATATGCTTAGCTGAGGCAGAAGAAGTTATGTGTTAGGTCTACTAATATAAAGGGCATCTAGGAAGCCCGACCCGGGAAGGTCAAAAAAAGATTCTTGGGAGGTAGGCCATTGCTGTGAGCTCTACAGAAACACATTCCTCGGACTGATAGGAAATCATTGGACCAGGTAAGTTAAAAAAAGTCACTACTTGAATACATTGTGCTTTGAGCACAGAGAAACATTTGATACTTTATTCAAAACCTGAGAATAAACCCTCCTGAGATCAAATCTAAGTCCTGAAAAGATCTGGAGCAACTCATAGAACAGCTACCCAGTAGTGTGCAGTTAAATCAAAATAGCACAGCATGCCCTCTGCACTTTATTTTTTAAATGTACTCTACGCTGTGGTGTGGTGTTTATATTTTAAGATGAATTCAGTGTTAACATCTGGTGTTATAAATCATTGTGTTTTTATGATGACACTGGTAAAAATTGGCACTTATATAGTACTTAGGGTTTGGAAAAGACCTTCTCATATATTCCCTCATTAGGATTTAGCCATGACCCCATCAGATAAGCAGGGAGGCATATTACCTATTAGAGAATGAAACATGGCACATATGCATGTTGCCAAGTCCAAATTACGCCTAAACTATTGTCTATTAAGCTTCCCAAAAATCACCCCAATGATGAGGGTACAGTTCCAAGATAAAGGCAAAATGCTAGAAAGAAGTAAGCAGTCTTCTTCTGGCATGCCGCATATCGCCATCTCCTTAGCCTTGATGGGAACATCCCAAGGATGCTTCTGTTTGGATGGCAAGTGAGACAGCTTGGTTGGAGGTGAAATGTGTCGGTTAGAATTCAGGCCATGGTATATAGATTTTCAAGGCCTCCCTATGGAAAACCTTTGCAAATCTTTGTTGATCTATTAACTAAACATTTATCGATTGGCAGCTTTTCTACAGGAGGGGTATGAAGGGGAGGAAAGACAAAAATACATTCATACAGAAGTTTTGTACTTACTCACAGTGTTATACATTTGTCCATTCACTGTTTTCTTCTGCATCTCATACACACTAAGCTGTCTTTATACTTGGAGGATAAAGGCTGCTCAGAATAACTTTTGACCTTTTGTATTCATGAATAGTAGCATGATGGTAGCATGTTGCTTTTCATAATACGTACTTATGGTCTTTTTACTTCTATCGAACCTTTAGATTAACTGTGCAATTCTGAGGCTTTTAAAGAATATCACATTCATCTACATTTCTTATTTAGCTGATACTTTTATTGGTCTTAATTGATTTTGGATACTTAGAAGTCCAAGAGCATCTCCTGAAAGCCAGCCAGAAATTTTTTTTGTTTGTTTGAGGGCAGTGTCACTGGCCCTCATATGTGGGACCTGAACCGGGGCCGCTGGCTTCCCAAGCCAACGCTTAACCACCGCACCACTCGGCCGGTCCCCAGCCAGAAATGTTAACAGAGAGATATGTTCAGTGTCTGGAAGACAGTCCTGTGTGGTACATGAATGGACTACACTTGCCTCTGCTAGTTTTGAAATTCCATGTTCTACTCTATATGTTTTGGTGATTGTATTGCTCAGCAGTGATAGTCTATCTTCTGTGTGTGTGGATATATGTATGATAATTTTTGTTCTGCATGTTCTATCATAGCGAAGTCCTTTGGAAGACATTTAAAGTAAGAAATAATTACCAAATTTAAAATTCAGTTCTTCCTGACATAAGCACTATTGCAACTTATTCCTCTGTTTACAAACAGTATTTCTTTTTATTTGTGTATTTTTTAAAGCTTGGTTCATATGTTTCATCCTAACTTCAGAATCCTTAGAATGGGAAGAAATGCAACTCTGAATGAAGGAAACAGGGCAATGCTGCTGCAGAGCTGGTTTTCAAAACTGAGAAAGATTTTCTATGGATAGCCCAGAAGCCATGCCAGTGGAGTCTTGGGGAAAATCCCAGATGGAATTATTGCTTAAACTCAATTTTTGACAAAATTCACCAATTCTGACCTATTTTACAGATAGAATAGAATTGTCCCAGGACAGAAAATAACTGTCAAAGAGCAAATACACATTTTTCTAGACTTTTTAGTTTGATGTGCTACTCTGAATCACTCACAGAGATAGGTACCTGTTTGTACATGTTCGAGTCATCGTAGGGATACTCAGGCAGTGGGATATAGAAATGTTTAGCTCAGCAGAATGAGCTAAAGTATAGTAGTAGATAAGATCATATGTGAGCTACTGAAGTTGATTAGATATCCCAGCTGTGTAACAATAGAGAAACCTAATTAACCCACTACCATTTATTGAAAATACTTTCCATTTTCAGTTTACTCCAGTGGCATCTTTGTTCTAAATCAGGTGATCGTATATGTGTGCATTTGTTTCTGGGATCTTTATTCAGTTCCACTGGTTAATTTTTCTCTTCTTCCACCAATAATGTACTCTTAATTCTTTTAGTTTTATAAGGCTTGATGTCTGGTGTGTAAGTTCTCCAATTTTATTCTTCAAGATTTTCTTGTTTTTTTTTTTTTTGTTTTTTTTTAATGGACCTTTGCATTCCCATGTAAATTGTAAAGTAGGCATTTCAATTTCCACAAAAGAAAATTGCTGGGCTTCTGATTGGAATATCATAAAACCTAGAAATCAATTTGGGAAGAATTGACTCTTACCAATATTGAGTATTCCAGTCCAAGAATATGGTATTTATTTAGGCTTTCTTTCATTTATCTCAATAATATTTTATAGTTTTTTTGTGTCTTGAATATTTTTATTAGACTTATTCCAGGTCTTGAAGTTTTTGATGATATTATAAATGGTGTTATTAGCTTTTACAAATTTCAGTGCCTAATTGCTTTTTGTTCACATCTAGAAATACAATTGATTTTTGTATATTGAACTTTTACCTAGCAACCTTACAAATTCATATATGAATTTTAATATTTTTTCTGTGCAATAGTTTGATAATTCTTTTTTTTTTTTTTTTTAGCTGAGCCATCCTGCCACCTGTTGGCAGCTCAGCGGCAACTCAGCTCGGGCTGGCATTGAACCGCCGTTGCTCAGAGCTCAGCTCGCACTCTTGAGCGAGCTCTGAACCAATTGAGCCACTGGCCGGCCCCTTAGTTTGATAATTCTATAAATATAATCATGCCATATATATATATATCAGTTTTATTTCTTCCTTTTTAATTCTTTTTTTTTTGTTTGTTTCTTTTTATATCGTTTTGTTGTGCTAGCTGGACATTCAATATAATGTTGAATTCCATTCAGATTTCTGTCAGATTTCTAAAATAAGGGGGGAAAGATTTAATAATTTACCAGTAAAGGTGATGTTTGCTATAAATGTTCTTGTAGATACCCTTTATTAGATTAAGGAAAATTCTCCTCTATTCCTAGTTTGGTACAAGTTTTTTCTTTTTTTAATTAGAAGTTGATGTGGAATTTTATCAAATTTTTTTCATGAAATTTTGGGGATGATTATATGCTTTTTCTCCTTTATAGTGTTAATGTGATATACTAAATGGTTGTAAAATGTTAAACCAACCTCACATCCCTGGAACAAACCCAACTTGTGATTTATTATCCTCTTTATATAAGGCTAGACTCAAAGATTATGTCTGATAACTCTTATTACATGGATCACCTATGGATCTATTTCCATTATCTATTTGTTCCCTTGATTTTTCCCTCTTGGTTTTATTTCCTGGAATGTCTGATAATTTAAAAACTTAAATTCTGGACATTATTTTTAAAAAACTCTTCTAGACACTTTTATCTTTTTCCAGACTGGACTTCATATTCTTCTAGAAAGCAGACACAATGCAGGCAGATTACCTTGTTCTTTATCTTCCAGTTGAGGCCGCATTTCAGGATGTGTTAAGGCTCATCTGTTTCTGGTTTTCCCTTTCTCCTAGAGTTTAGCCCTTTAGGGGTCTCAGCTGAAGGTCTAGGATGTTCACCAGAGCCCATCTTCCTTGGTGGACTCTGAACTCTAATTTTTAACTCCCTAGCATTGTGAGACTGCCAAAAAGTCTGCTTTGCTTTTTATCCTCTAAGCAATTTCTTGCTGCTTGTTTTCTCAGCTTCTTACTCCATGCATACACGGCTTAATATTTGGCAAAATATTGGAGTTCAAGGCAGCCAGGACTTGAAGAGCCAAGGTCCTAGAGGAAGTGAACCCAAGCTTCTATGAGATCACTTATATGAGCTCACTTCTATGCAGCCCCTTTCCTCTGGGACCTTAGCCCTTCAAGTCCTAGCTGCTTTAAACTCCAGTGAGCCCCAGCCAGTGATATTGCTCCAAACCCTAGGCTGCTGGTCCTTTCTTCTTGGCATCTATGCCTCATGCAAGGAATTAACAAAAGCCTTGAAATGGAAAGGCAACAGCAAATGCAGGGCTCACCACAATGCATTTCTCTTCTTTCTGAGATCTTGACTCATCAAGTGTTGCCTGTGTTGATTGCTCTAAGATAACTTCAAACAGGTTTTTTTTTTTCAACTTGTTCTGAGTGGGAATGTTAGTTTGATACATCATAGCCAGAAGCACACATCGCTGAAGCATTGTTTTTTTGTTTGGAAATCTTTATAATAAATCCCCACCACTGTAGATATTTGATTCATTAACCAAATGGTATAATTCTAGAGACAAGACCTGAACCCAGTAGTTGATCCAGTTCCAGGATCTAAGAGGATAGTTTCCTTGGCAAAGCACTTTTTTTTTTTTAAATAGACTAATTGCTCTATGAATTCTGTTGGATTTTCAATGCTGCCTGCTGAAGTGAACTTTTATCATCACTGAGATAAAAGTGAGATATCTGAGGCTATTTTCTGTTTTGAAGAGAAGGGCAAATTTGAGACAGCCAGAATAGGAGGCCACTATTGTAGGCTGGTAGGAGAAAATCAAAGCCTCTTATCACCATGCGCAGCCACACCTGTTTCTCTTTCTGTTTTTGGCTTTCACAGGTATGATCCTCAGAGACTCCTGAAATCTTACTGCTGACCTGATAATCTCTGGCACACTCAGTGTGGGCCTCAGGCAAGCATTGAACTTTTTAGTATTTGTTCCTTTGCCCCTGTAAAGGGGGTAAAACAACTTACCCACAGCTCTGGTTATGTAACTAGTTCCTTTTATCTTTTTTAGTTAAGTGCATATTCTTTATGCTTAGAATGATCCACCTGAAATTTTAAAAAGTAAAGGCTGAAGAAGCCACCAAACCTTGTTCCTTAGCCTACCTATGTTCTGTTCTTTGCAAAGGTACAATGTAGAAAAGCATATTACAAAGAGAATTAGAGTTATAAAGAATTGCATACACTCAAAAGAATGCAAATTTGGGGGAGAGGAGAAGTCAGGGTGTGGTGAGCAGAGGAACCTGTTGTTTGGGAACTGCTTATCCAGTTAGTAAACATGAAAGAGAAAGGGAAATAGGTTTTTATTTCTGGAAACTATGTCTTCTGTGTTATTCATTCCCAGAAACTGATTGCTGTGGTACATTCATCTCCTTACCAGGATGTCCAACTTTGTGGGAGGCAAGTTATAGTAGTGGTTAAGATTATTTTGTGAAACATCTTTTTTTTTTTTTTGAATCACAAATTACCAATATTTTTTATGTTTTATTTCCCCCATATTGGACACGGATATGGAAATGTAGGATTGATGATGGGAACTAAAACATATAAAATTTGTCTATAACATGTATAAAAGGTGGCAGAACTCCTTATTTAATCTGTACTTGATCACTAGGGCACAGTGGAGTATACCCCAGTGTATGGGAACATTATTTTGTTTCTGTGGCCAATGAGGACAGGTTAGGTAGCCATGAATTTGTCTTAAATAATCTTCCACCTTCCCCTCTCTCCCTGTCTTGGACACATAGGAGCAAGCCTTCTAATAATACTGCTACTTTGGACTTGGTCTTACCTGTGATTCCAATTATTAGTCTAGGTAGATAATTCCCTGAGGGTAAGGCCAATCTATAAGACAATCAAACATTTACTTGTGGAGTAGCCTATGTTTCCTTTGCATGTTTAGGGAGAGGAGCAAGAAATCTTGAGTGCAGATAGCTTTGCATCTGAAGTCTAAGAAGCAGGCAAAAGTAATACTACCCCAATTTAAGAGAGAAGGAGCATGCTGTAGGTAAGTGGTTTGTAAAGTGCCAGACGAGCAGCATCAGTATCACCGGGAACCTATTATTATAGAAATGCACATTCTCAGGCCACCACTCCGGGTGGGCCCAGCAGTTTTTGTGTTGTTGACAAGCCCTCTGGGGGACTCCAGTGCAGCCTGAACTGGAGAGCCACTGCTATGATGGCTAAGAACGTAGGTAACACTTGAGCCACATTGCCTGTTTCAAATCCCAGTTGTGCACTTACTGGCTGTGTGAGTGGGAATATGCTACTTAACCGCTATTCCTCAGTTTCCTTGTCTGCCAACCTGTGGTGGTGTTCCTACTCTTTATCCCTTATGGTTGTGAGGGGCTAACATAACTAAGGTCATTTAGTACAGTCACGTAGTGAACACCATGTCAGGACTTGCTATGTTAGTATTCTGACAGCAAAATGATGTGTGTTATTTTGGTGAAGATGAAGTATCTCTTACAAAGTTAAGGCACCTTTGATATTTAAACATTCTCTTCATACTATACTAGTCCTTAAGGTGAAATTGGGGTAATATCAAGTGGCATGAAAATCAATGAGAGCTTAGCTAATTATATAATAATAATGCCCATCCTTGTTACTCAAATCCGTCGTGTGTGTGTTTGTGTGTGTGTGTGTGTGTAGCAGTTTATCCTGATTTGTAGTGCTCTTTTCAAATCCTTTTTCTTTTCTTTTTTTTTAAGATTTTTTTGTTTTTTAATTGGGGAAGGGGAACAGTGTTGGCTAATTAGGGAAGCGGAATAGCTAAGTTGTTTTTCTTGAATCTTAGTTGTGGAGGGCACAGCTAGCTCAGTTCCAAGTCCAGTTGCCATCTGGCCACCAGTTGGCAGCTCGCAGCAGCTCAGCTCAAGATGCCATGTTCAATCTTAGTTACAGGGAGGGGCATAGCCCACCATCCCATGCGGGAGTTGAACCAGAAACCTGGTTATTAGGAGCATATGCTCTCACCAGCTGAGCCATCCTGCCACCTATTAGCAGCTCAGCAGCAGCTCAGCTCGGGCGCAGCTCCCTAGCCCATGTGGGAATCAAACCGGCGACCCAGTTTGGATCAGGTTGTTCAGAGCTCGCACTCTTTTTTTTATTTTTTATTTTTTTTACTTTTTTTTTTTTTTTTTTTTTTTGAGGGCAGTGTCACTGGCCCTCATATATGGGACCCGAACCGGGGCCCCTGGCTTCCTAAGCCAGTGCGTAACCACCACGCCACTTGGCCGGCCCCAGAGCTCGCACTCTTAACCAACTGCGCCACTCGGCCGGCCCTCTTTTTTTATCTTTTTAGTGGTGAAAGTTTAGACATAATTCTCCATATATGATATATTACATAAGAAAAAAGTACAAATCCTTGCTTTACTATCTGATTTTCTGATATGATTAATTTTTTACTTTCATTCCACTTGAAAATTGAATTTTCCTCATTGCATAAAGTTGGTTCATCAGTGTATGAATATTGTTTTGTATTTTAGCTTACATTAAGTCAGACACACAAGTAGCAAAGGAATATGTTATGAAGAAATAAAGAAAACTACAGAGTCACCTTACCAAATATTTCATAAATCTGCTTGCTTCATACTTATAAATTCCATTCTATGAAGAACACTTTAGTAGTGAAATATTTAGTAGTAAGTACAGTTGTGCTTTGTGCAGGGCAGTATGACCTTAATGGGTGCCATTTGTCAGGAAAGGTCAGAGCCTCCTGACTTTCTCCAAGGGCAAAGGAGAGAAAGACCCACTGTATTTGCCCATGGTGCTATACTTCTCAGCCTGATGGACTATCACTGACAAAGGCAGGAGCCCTGGAGGCCGCGTGATGGGACCACACAGCGGTGACCTTGCCCACAAACACCAATTCTATAAGTCTTATGAATGACTTGCTGGTCAGGTAACTTGAACCCCAGGGTGAATTTTTGAAAATTTTTAGAAATTTCTTGCTAGGCTTATTAATTGTTAAGAACTTCATTTGACCAGGATGATAACAATATGAGGAAACTCATGTCCTCGAGTTGGGATAACATGGAGAATAACACTATTTTACCCTTGAAGATGGAACACTTATTCATCACGAAGCATGGGTTAGTGAGTTGGTTGAGAACAAAATAGGCAATAAATTCATTTGAAATTTTCTCTCTCTCTTGCTTCAGGATTTTCTTTCATGATATGCCCAGTCATCTCAGTAGGAGGGTCCAAATAATCCAGTCATGATGGCCATTTTGGCCAGACCCTAGAATTCTTTATCTGGTGGCGGCATATACTATAGATGAGAACAACAAATCCCAACCTGGCTATAGTGAGATTTAGAAGAGAACCCTTGTTTTTCACATAGTGAAATCAGATGCATCTTGTTTGAAGCTATGCTTGTACAGAATTGGTGAACTAAGGAAGCCAGGTGTTATTGAAGAAAAGTAGATAGGTGTGGGTCAGAGCAGAACTATTTTAGAGACTTACCATAAAGGGTAAACCTGTGAAGTAGATCCTTAAAGCTGTAATTCTTGAAGTTCCTTATCTGGCTATGTGACTGCGTGTCAGGGTTGGCCTCAGTCTAGACAGAGAGCATTCTGCCTAGGAGGAGGAAGAGGGCGAGGCTGAGCAGTCCATCTCAGATCCCTTCCTGCATGCACCTTTTACCCCTTCTTCTCCTGCCCCTGATGTGAGAATCTGCTCATGATTTCTGATCCTGTGCCACTCTGACTATCTCAATGTGTTTTCTGTATCCACCTGATGTTGGCATTTATGTACAGTAAATTTTGATCCCTTACCTTACCCCTTAGCTCTTGCTAAATATTTTCGACTTGTGCCCTGGACTTTTCTTGGCTTTATTTTTTAGAAATGTGGTTGCTAAGAGCCTGAGCCCTGATTTTCAGTTCTGACCACCCCACTTAATACCAGTGACCTTAATATGCTTACTCTCTCTAGGTGTCAAATATAGAAAAGACACAATAATAGGACTTGCCTCTCCAAGGAATAAAGGAGGGGCTCTTGGAGCATGCCCGCCTATTGAAAGCACACAGTAAATATTTGCTGTTCTCTCTCCATTTAGTCCAGTTATTTTAAGTCCATACTCTACCTCACCTCCCTTCCAAGGGACCTGAACATCCTAGATTTAAACATCTAAATTTGAGACTGCCTTACTGACATATTTCTAGGCTCAGCTGTTAAACTGTGTTCGTGTATCACACAGGTCTCTTCAGAATTATCCTTATGGTAGAGTCAGGGAAGTGTGGCAGAGAAACAACACAAATTCCTGGGGGCCCAGCCTGACTTAGGAGCAGTCAGGCTCCTCATGTCCACTAATCCCCACTAACCTTCAAGATTTCGTTTCTTTCACATGGTGATTATTAATCCTTCTTATCAGCACTCTTCCGCTTATACCCCAAATGTAGCTTTTGATTTATGTCCTCCCTCTTTAATTCATGCCCTTCCCTTTTCTCCTTTTTTCTGCTTTCTTGTTCCTATTTCTGGATAATGGCCTTCTGTCCCATCCCCTACTTTTTTCTTATAATAGACTGCGATTTCCTTTATTATAAATCCTACTTTTAAAAATAAAAGCTCATTCTAGCTCTTTCTACCAACTATGCTACACTCATATCTTGGACTGTATTTTTCTGCATCCTTGTTCCAAGACCTTAAAAATGATGTGTGTCATTGAAGCTCTGTAAATGGTGACAAGGGACCCTCTGCTGGAGTGCCTTACAGTGATCTTCTGGGCCTCAGGGACAGCCTTACGCCCCAAAGTCCTCACTTCATTCTCGGGGTGCTCCTCTGACATGACTAATCATAAGCCTTGTGCTTCCTTCAGGACCAGGGCTACTTTCCCCACAGTGCAGAGGGTCAGTGTTGTTTCTGGATAAGGGTCTCCTCCAACCTTCCAGAGCAGAATTTATGTCTTCTTGCATCTTAACTTCAAAGCCTTGGACTTGCAGTCCCCTCTTGCTGTTTTCCATGAACACCCCCGTCTTCCTGCTCACAGTTACCTCAGTAATGGGGGGGGGTAATTTGTCAACAGGGGGTGTGACACATACGTGTGGGAGAGCGCTTTAAAGATGGCAGGCCTGAATGTGCCTCCCGCAGACTCTGTTCAGCAGCTGAGTAAACTCCTTCTAGCTGTACCTACTGTTTTAAGCTTGGAAAAGATGACAATAGAGTTTCCTTCTAACTCTAAGCCATGTCAACAGGAAAAATTGTTTCCCCTCCAAGAAATCTCAAATTCTTAACTGAGATGTTTCACTGGCTTCACAGATATTTAATAGAATAGAGATAAATTGTATTAATTTGTCACAGGTTGTCTTTCATAATAATCTCAAAAGGTAGTCTGTCATTATGCAGAACAACAAATCCCCTTACTTTCTTTTCATTAGCTAGTTATTTCATTTATTAGCGTTTGATCTTGACCACACGACCGTAACCTCACTTCTAAGCCTCAGTTTCTCCAGCTGTAAAATGGGGATAATGATGTACTGAGTTTTCAGGATTGTTTGAGGACTGAGTAAAGCAAAGTATATGAAAGCACTTTATAACTGATTCAAATGTACTTTATTAGTCTTGAGATGCTCATCTTAAGTTTAATATTTAATTTCGGTATTTTTTTTCTATTCTGTAAGATATTTCAGCAAAATATTTCCAGCATCAGGAGATTTGAATATTTCCATGGGCAAAATACCCCCTTTACCCATCGTGGGCTTTCGGGCCATTTCATGCCAGTGAACCTGGGATGTCACCTCAGATTTTGAGTGTCCTTGCAGCACAAAGGTGACATCCCCTAATGCTGCTCTACCCTAATGTGTGAGTGAGCATGAAGAAACCCTCACTCCATCTTCCCACAGCCCCTAGGGTTATGTTAATAGAAAACTATAAAAAATATAAAAATATTCCCTGTGGAATCCAGTGGAAGGAATGAGTTTGCCTCAGAGTACCCCAGCCCTGGATCACAGCTGCACTGGGATCAACTTTAAAATCACTCACCATACACCCACAGTTACACAGTCCAGACAAGAAAGGACTTGACACTCACCACAGACCATTCAGATGCCTTAATTAAAGAAAAGAACTGATGATTACTCAGAAATATGATGTGGCTCCTTCTCCTTATTTCACAGGAACTAACATGTGAAGGTTGTCAGGTCCTAATTTAAAAAATGAGCAGAGCACAACTTTGTCAATGCTCGTACTCCTGATTTTAATATATTCTTAATCCTTTCCCTCATTGTCCCCACTTTCTCTCTTTTTAGAGGCCATTAGCCACAAAGTAAGCAAGAATATCATATCTATCTATCTATCTATCTATCTATCTATCTATCTATCTATCTATCTATCTATCTATCATTTACACTAATTCCAAAAAGATTTGACATCACAGCAGAGCTTTTGGTGGAGCTGAGGGAGAAAGTTGATTTCTCTGAAGTACCCTGGCATATATTAATTTCTCTCCAGATCATGTCATGCATGTGTCCTACATGGCATCACACCAGCCAGACCTGCAGCAAGTCACTGTACATGCCACATTACAGTGAACCTGATCCGACTTTGGCATATTTTATGGTGACACCAAGGCATGACAGAGTGAGAACGAGCCAAGAGGACAGTGTGCTATTCACAGCACCATCTTTCCTTTCTTTCAGAGACTCTGACCTATTTTTGTTGGACACCCGCATAGTGTGGGCCTCAGAGGAAGGCTGGCTGGAATTTGACATCACGGCCACAAGCAATCTGTGGGTCGTGACCCCACAGCACAACATGGGGCTTCAGCTGAGCGTGGTGACTCGGGATGGTAAGTTTGCTAAAGTCAGGAAAACAATCATTGTCATTCATTTCCTTATAATAGTGTGGGAGAACTGTGGTTTACAGCTGAGTCTCAGCTCCAGGCTGATTTCATGTACTGTTCCCTTGTAGCTGCTGTTTGAAAAGCAAACCTTTCCCTGGAAGGACTAGGAGACAGTTAGCTGGTCACCATTCCTAGAGTAACAATGCGAGGACAGCTCACAGAGGCAGAGGGCTGTGGGGGATGCCGAGATAAAGAGAAAGATGGGAACATAGTCTAAATTCTGACTGCTGAGTAGGTTTGCAAAGGAACCCTTCCAGCACCCCTCTTCCTGCAGCATCAGAGCTCAGCAGCTCAATGTCCCCTCACAGGCCCCCACACTGGGCACACTCTGCCTGTGCAGTCGCCTCACTGGTTGGGATGAATATGATCAGAAAGAAAGAATGAATATGAGAGAAAAAGACCAGCAGAAATGGCAGAGCCTGAGTGTTCCCAGCATGCCTTGCTTAGATTCACAGACCATTGGAAGGAGTGTTTTGATCATGCCCATCCAAAGGAGCCTTCAGAGACCAGAGTGGGCATGGTGCTTTCCTCTCACCCTCAGCTTTGTGATTAGTCCTGGGAGGCGAGGTGGAATCAGTCATGTAGCTGCAGGTATAGGTTTCCGTGGAATAACAAGAGATGTGCTTTGGGTTACGTTCCAGGACTCAGCATTAACCCCCGAGCCGCAGGCCTGGTGGGCAGAGATGGCCCTTATGACAAGCAGCCGTTCATGGTGGCCTTCTTCAAAGTGAGTGAAGTCCATGTGCGCACCACGAGGTCGGCCACCGGTAGGCGCCGCCAGCAGAGTCGCAATCGCTCTACCCACTCCCAGGACGTATCCCGGGTCTCCAGTGCTTCAGGTAGGTTTGGGTGAAGCCCGTTTCTCCAGGAAGCCTTGTTGGCTCTCAGGCCTCAGTGAGAACCAGGGGAGTGTGGATGGTTTCAGATGGTGCACAGCCTCTGCCTGGCAAATATAATACAAAGGCCTGCAGGTACCTCATAGTCACCAATGAGCAGATAGATTCCCGGGGCCATCAGCGGGGAACAGTGGTCCCCTAAGATGGAGTCTGCAGGCTGCACACATCCTGAGTATCTGGTTTTCCAGAAAAGCGTTCTTCTGGTGGGTAAGATTTCTCCCACTCTTTTCATTCACATAAAGATCCTGAGAGCACCTTGATTTTCTTCTGGTTGTATTATGCCTGGGAGGCTGTGATGTACAAATTCATACATTTTATGATGGACTTGTACTTGTCAGTGTTCTTGGCTGGAAGTGATGGAAAATCAGCTCAAACAACCCTCTACGATAGCTTTTATTGGCTCATTTAATTCGGAAGTTCAGGGATTCTAGCTTTGGGCATAGTTGCTTTCACAGGCTCAGATGATTTTAAGAATCTCTCTCTTTTTCCATTTGCCTTGGTTGGTGGCATTCTCAGAAAGACTGTCTGTACATGGTGGTAAGAAAGGTAAGCAATAATAGTTTCAGGATTTTATCACTCTTGGCAACCTCAATTTCAGAAAGAGAGTGTCTCTTTCATGGTAGCTTCAGTAGAAAGCCAGGCTGGGGCCCTGTGCTCACCCCTGGAGCTAGGTAATGGGGTGAGCCCCATCCTGCCCTGAACAGGCATGTTCAAAGGGCAAGAGAGAGGAAACAGGTCCCACTGCTTGCGTGTCAGTTCAGTGGTTCAGAACTGTTCCCTCCCATGCTGTACCTTTTGAGGAAGTGGCATGGAAGTCCACTTATGAAAACAGGTGTTCCAGCTCACATAGATAGTAAGTATTGAATTCAAACCCAGGTACAGTTGTGGGGTTTCTTTGGCTTTTTAAATAGCCTGGGAATCTAGCATGAAGTTCAAGATTTACTGTGGGATTTTCAGTCAGAGAACTTCCTTCCCTCGTTACTAATCTGTGACCTTGGACAACCCTGATCCATTTCATCTTCAGTTTACTCATCTGTTCAGTGGGGACAATGAATACTTGGTAGATTTGCTGGCGTGAAATGCTGGACATTTGATCTGGCTCATAATAGTGCACAAAGATTAGCTGCACCCTGTTGTTGGAAGAAGGTTGTCAGGGCATATGTTAGGATCCTTGGAAAGCATATAAATTTCTTCGGAAGGTGCATTAATTCTGCCAGGTAACTGTTTAAAAATGTCATCTGCAGTGACCAGAAAGAGTTCATGCAGCTTTCCAAAGTCCTCAATTTTTCTTTGGGAAGAAGGTCTTGAGTTTAGGTTCTGACCTAATAAGCCACTTCTTTTACCAGTAACTTGAATGTGAAACCTGAGGATCCACAACCCAGCTTGATGTGACATTTTCCTTCTTGTCACCCTGGTGTTTCTTGGATGCTTTGCACAGCATGGGTGTTCCTGTGTTTACCATTAGAAACCATCAGGGTTGGATTTTTTTAAAGAACGGAAGAAGGAGGAGGAGGAGGAGGAGGAGGAGGAGGAGGAGGGAAGGAGGAGGAGGAGGAGGAGGAGGGAAGGAGGAGGAGGAGAAATTATTGCTTTCCTTTATTCGCTTCAGAGGAAACCTGCTGAATAAAGTTAATAATCTCCGCGTTTTCCTCAGGGCATGATGATGGGGGTAGACCTGCCAGTGGTAGGCTTCAATTTATTAACGAATTGTGGTCAGTTTGGTACTGGGACCTCAGACGTTAAGGCAGCTCTTGAAATGTTGATTGCTTTAAAAACTAAAATTTCACTTGATTTATTCAACATCCCCTTCTATCCCCAATACACACATGGTTTTTTTCTAAATTGAGAAAACATGTTGTCTCTAATTTTGGTTTTAGCAGTGTCACCCAATTATTCTTTTCTAAGTTCCTTTCAACTTTTTTTTCAATTTGGTGAATAAATTAAATATGAATATAAAAGTTGATCTATTTGTAATAGGACTCAAGTATATTTGCTTTTTCTTGGTCCTCCCACCCACCCCCAATTCAGTACTTTCAAATTTGCTTTGCTATTTTCAGCAGTACAAGGCAAAAGTGTTCATTACAAAGGCTTCTGTCCTCATTTATGTAAATGCCCAGAGACCCCCAAGAAAGTATTACTAGGAAGGATCCTCCTTCCCACTTACTATCTTCAAAGACCCTCTCAAACTGGTCTGAGAAATTGCACGGAAGTGCTACGTTATATCTTTGGCTCTTCCTTTCTTTTTTATTCTTGCCACTAATGGGAATGGATGTGCAGGGGAAGATTGCTCTTGGAGAGAGGATTTCCAGAAAGATGGCTTGCTACCCCAAGAAATGGGACGTCCGGTTTGTGCTTTCTTTCCAGGCCGCTGTAGGGCCAGATGTTTCTGGGCCTTTGTGAACCAGGCAGATGCTGCGGAGACAAAAAGTTGTGGTCTCTGGTGTGACTCCAGGCAGGCCCTTCCCCTTGTAAATCTTTTGGAAGGATGAAGGAAGAAATTACTTTGCCTCTGCTGCCCCCCTTCTTCCATAGCGTGTTCCCAGGGAATTAAATTTTCTCCACTGAAACAACTACCACCAGGAGAAGCCCACTAGAGACTGTCCTGCATCTGAATGAAGAAGTTAGCATGATTCATGAAATTGCCTGTCATCAGGGTGAAACATGGCAGGGAAATATGTGACTGTTTTTGGAACTGAGCTACAGATGCCTGAGACGACAGGACCAGTCCACAACAAGGGAAAAGTCCGGAACCCCATTCTCACCCTCCTAACCGCCCATTCCAAACTGCTATAGCATCTGTACTTGGCCTTTAAACTGGACTTTCCAAACAGATGCACCAAACAGTGGGTTTTGATTGACGTCTCCCTGGATGGTTTTCACTTGCCCTTGCTTCTTTGCAGTCGTCTGCTCCAAATGAATGATGGATGTTGGCTGAGTCGCACTTCTCCAGTGGGCTTGGATATCATCTGGACAGTGTCGTTGATCATTTTGACACATGCTTTTTACTAGTCCTGGTCCGTGCCATGCTGTGCAGCCCACTGGGATTCTAGTGAACCTGGCAATTCTCTTTCAGCCTCCATGTCTACCAGCCTACTGGTCTTGGGACACGCTGTCTTTGCATTTTTAGCTCTCATTTGGTCATCTCTTTCTCCCATTTACCCTCTTTTTATAGTATCTTTCTGTTGGGATTCATTATTTTTTCTTTTGGGGGACTATGAATCCACCTCGCCAATCCATTACAAGGGCTTTGAACAAATGGCCTTGCGGGATGGTTCCATGTGATGATTTTCATACCTATCTAGCTAATTTCCCAGGATCTTTCCAAGACATCTTTGGAGAGAGGGTGGTTAATGAGATTTCAAGTCAGCTGGTGAGCCTGAGGTTGTCTGCCGTGTCAACCAGCTGGCTGCCAACACTGTGACTTAGACTTTCTCTTTCTTTTGGCAGTTGATAGTTTGGAGACATTTTCTGCCATTTTTAACAATTAGTGTAAAATTGGATTAGATGCTCTTTAGGCCTCTTCCATCGCTGATGTTTATGTTGCCACCACCCAGCTCTGCCAATCATCTATTAACCAGCAACTTTTCAAGGCCTTGTTTTGTCCTTTGGAATGAGTTCTTCAAATGCTGCCTGTTAGCATTCTTCGTCAGCTCTCTTTCCACCCCACCCAAACATGTACTTTTAAGGGTTTGGAGTGGGTGGGGGGATGTGGCTCTGGTTCTGTTGACCTTTTTTTTCTTTTTAAAAAGATTTTAGGGGAATTGGGAAAGGGGAACAGCCAAGTTGTTGTCCTTCAATCTTAGTTGTTAAGGGCGCAGCACGCTCAGCTCCCAAGTCCAGTCGCCATCCGGCCACCAGTCAGCAGCTCGTGGCCTCTCAGCTCAAGGTGCTGTGTTCAATATTAGTTGTGGGTGGGCATAGCCCACCATTCTATGTGGAGTTCAACCAGAAACCTTGTTGCTAAGAGCTCACACTCCAACCACTGAGCCATCCGTCCATCCGTCGGCAGCACAGGGCAGCTCAGCTCAAGTTGCCAGTGTTCAGTCTTAGTTGGCGGTGTGCGTTGCCCACCATCCCAAGCGGGAGACAAACTGGAAACCTTGTTGTTAGGAGCACGTGCTCTCACCAGCTGAGCCATCCTGCCACCTGGTGGCAGCTCAGCCACAGCTCAGCTTGGGCACAGCTCACTGGCCCATGTAGGAATCGAACCAGAGAACCTGTTGCTCAGAGCTCACACTCTTAACCAACTAAGCGACTTGGCCGGCCCTATTGTTGACCTTCTTGTTGATATTTCATCTCTTCTATCCCTTGAACTCTCAGTCAGGACCATTCAGTATGCTTCCAGATAAGAAAGGTAACCAGAATTAATTACTTGAAAAACAATGTTTGGGCACTTTATTATGTCTATGAAATCTTTTGCTACAGATTTCAGGGAACTCCAGTCCACAGACTAGAGTGTCTTATTCTTACAGATCACTGTGTGTTTGGCCTTTTCGTTCCTGGCAGGTGTCCCCACTAGTTCATCATTTGCTTCCATGGGTTGGCATGCCAAAGCTGAGGGGAGGGACCCACCATGGACATCCAAAGCTTGGGAAGAATGGACTGTTTATAGTTCTTCAAAGGAGTTGGGAATTTTAATTTGTCATTCTGATCTTAAATTAAAATTTTATGGCCTGCAGCTTGGCTTTCAGATGTCTCAGTCAAGAAGCAGAGGCTTGTCCAGGACTTTCTAAGTGAAACTAAACCTTAATTCTCCATAGCTATTGAGGACCTAGCGTTAGTGATCTGAAGGTTAGAATCATTTCAAATGCCATATTTATAATATTAGTACTTGACTCTCATTTGCCATTAGTGCGTTTTGGATAAAGTTACCAAGGAGTAAAGCAGAATGGAAAGTTACCTTCTGCCCCATCTCTAGGTTCACCCTTCTGAATGTGCTAAGGGCAGCAGTGCTAAAAGGCAATAACAAGAAGGCATAAACAGGGACTGCCAGATGCCTGAGTAATTCACCAACTCCTGACTGGGTCCTGCGGCTAGGAGACTCAGTCTAGGAGGTGACAGGGGGACAGAGATGTTTGGAGCACAGGCAGTCTTAACGCTCCTTCTTCAAGGGAAGCCTTTGTCTGTTTTCACGACACAGGGCTGCATATTCTTTTATAATCAAGACAAAGCCTGAGAAAAAGCCAAGGTCCCACCCAGATTAAATGGAGTCTTATGAGATCTTGAAATCCTGGAGGGACAGAAGAATACGATAGAATATCTGTTGCCTCTCGTGCTAACCATCCAGGCTGTAAACAAAATCTAGACTCTGAAAAATAAGCCATTGCCCCCACTCCCAACACTTTATCAGATATTGTCACCAGAAATCACAATCCCCGTGTGGTCCCCTTGCGTCCTGTGGTGTCAGTGGCACAGGAGCTGGGCTTCTTCCAGTGTGTTCTCAATGGCTGTGTTGATTCTGTGTGGTATGCGGGAGCCAGAGACTTGTTTTAGATAAGATGGGGTGATAAGGGCTGGAGATATGGAAAGAGCTGGCCAGACCACTGAGGACAGAGGTGCCATTTTAACAGCTGCTTGTTATCCTCTCCTTGTCATTCTAGGAGAAGGGGAATAAGAGTAGTGAATTGTTCACTCTTAAAAACAAGTTTTCTCTGGGAAGATTCTGTAGCCTGAGCTCAGAAAAGCTAGGAAATACAGCATGGAACATGCCCCTCTGTCCCCAGCTCCTGCCACGCCAGCATTTTCCTGGCTGAGTGTGTGGCCTGCTGAGCAGGGACAATGGCCTGCAGCTGGCGCGGCCTGTGGGGTCAGCCCACCAGGCCTGAGTGGCCCCTCTGCAGGAGTCCCAGCCGGGGAGGCTCCACCTGCCTACTTTTCTCCCTCCTTCCCTCTCACCTAGGTTTGGATGGTTGCCCTGACCTTGTTTCTTTTCTGGCTTTTTCCTTCTCCATGTCTTCCCTGTGGTTTCTCTCTCCTCCCCCTCTACTGGGGTTGGAAAGGAAAGTGGGTGGCTTGCCAGACCCCGGGGACCTGGTCTGGGACTGGGCCGCTGTGGCACAGGTGTAGCCCCTCCCTGGGGCTCCCCGGTTAGCTGTGTGGCCCCAACTCAGGCATGGTGGTTGGTGGCCCTCAAGCTGGCCAAACAGACCTCCCTGCAGGCCAGGGTCATTGCTGTGCCCTTCCCTTCTCATCCAGCGCTCATTCCCCTGAGAAGCTGTGCAAGGGAAGCCTGCCTTTCCCTGCTCGTGGTGATTTGGCTTCAGAAATAAACCAACAGAAATAAACCCCAAGAGAGCTTGGAGCCCAAGCTCTCCTAGCACACTGCTCCCTTGCGCTATACTGTGTATGTGGCTTTTCAGGAGGACCAGATACAAGGAATGCCGCATGGAATTAACCCAGATATCCTCCTGTGGGCTGTGGGATGCGACCCTTGTGTTTGGGGAAAAAACAGATGTGCAGTGTCTCCGGCCACTGCATGGGGATGAGGATGCCATGATGAGGTGGCAGGCCAGCTGGCTGCTGTCAGCAGGGTCAGGAGCACACTGTCCTCTGTGCACTAAATGCGAGAAGTGCCCCCCCCCCCGTAGGGCCCTGTTTGCCTCGGGCCCAGTGGGACTCATGGGGTATCTCCCACTGTCACGTGGGCCCATCCAAGCCCCCCCACCATTAGTTTTCTTCTGTAGGTGAAACACCCCTCAGTCACCACAGGAAAGAGCAGAACATAAGGTCAGGGAGTAGAGGCTGCCACCAGTGAAAGTGAGTGTAAGGGCCATGGCCCAGCAGGCAAGAAGAAAGACCTCCCAGGCAGAACTGAGAAGACTGTAGGAGTTCAGTCATTGCCTGCGTGGAACACACGAATGAAACAAAGGGACTGGGGGGCAGGAAGATGGGAACAAGGATGAAGACTGGGGTCAGTGAAGAGTTCCATGTTGTGGAAGCCGCAGCATTGGCCCCTGTTGATCTACCCAGACATGACTGATGCCCCTATCCCCACCCTCCAAGCAGGACTCTCAGATGTGGGAATTTAGTTGTGTCTGGGCAAGGACAAAAGGCTTGATCATCATACCCTCCTGCCATCAGCTGGACTCCAGGAAAATGCACCTCCATACAGCTCATTTCATGCGGGCCTCCTAACACCTCCCAGGTGTACCCGGCCCCTAGAGAACCCCAAATCACAGATAATAAAGTCACTCCTAGAGAACCCCAAATCACAAATAATAAAGTCACATCTGGGGCTTGGGAGCATGATGCCACAGCCACCAATGAAGCTGACACTTCATTCCAAGAGAAGTGATTGACTGGACCCCTGTTTGTCACCAGCCACGGTGGAAAATGGAAGATACTGGTCACCAGTTTGGCCATTGGCAATGGATGTGATATTTTGGCGTGTTTCTGTACCACTGGTTAATCACTCAGAATGCCTGGATGGGATGCAAACCCCCTTTGGAAAAGTATTGGAAGAATAAAGACTATTAAGGAACACACTTTGGGCACTGCAGCCTGGACCTCTCCCCAACTCTGCTCTCCTCGCCGTTCTTTCCCAGAGGGACTGTGCCCGCCTCTGCTCAGCAGTCTCTGTACCTTTCCTGCTGCAGCGCACAGAGCTTCTGCTGAAGGATCTTTACTTAGGGGCAACCAGGCAGCTCTGTCTTGGATCTTTAAAGTTTCCCCCCTTCCCCAGGATGGAGCCTCTGAAGCTTCCTCTGTGATGGTCCCCACCTGCCCCACACAGAGAGATGAAGCCAATTTAAATCGCCATTGAAAGCCCCTGTTTTAATGTTTGTAATGTTTATTTGGGGAAGAGAGGAAGGAGTGGTGTTTTTAAAACCATCAGAGACATATGAACATCTTCTCTGCTGAAGCAGTCTATAAAAGTGGGGGATGGGAAGCCATGCTGCTAAAAGCAATTAATATGCTTCTGATAACTTGGAAGTTATCAATAGAATGTTTATCTCCTATTTAAGAGAACACTACAGAGCCACCTACTTCCAGCTGTGGAAGAACTTAGTCCTGGGGGATTTTATGACTTATAATATTTTGTCACCTGATCACTTAATAGTTTTTTGCCCAAACCCACCTGTGTGGGCCTGCTTGTCCAGGTTACTCTGGATGACCACTTTGGGCTTAGTCTGACTGGGCCACAATCCCAGTGGGGTTACTGGCACTTGCCCTACACTCCACTCTTAGGCTAGAGAATCATATGAATGATTAGAGAGCCAGGTTTTACTTTTTATGTTCAACATTGAAAAAGCCAGATCCCTTGAAAATTTCTCTTGGAACCAAGACCAGCCTTCAGCATAGCTGTGTTAAGGGGAAGTGCAGAGACATGCATGAATGGGGTGTTGCTATCACCTATGTGTGATCCTCTCATCTAAAGGGCAGTACCTCAGGGCTAGTGTCCGCTGACTCACCTGGACAGCAGGCAATCCATTCCTGGTCATTCTGACTCCTGGGTCTGGGATGCAGTTCAAACGCTCCGATGGTTCTCATGATGCAGGTACAGGGCGCCCATGAGCCAAACCACAGACCACTGCCCATGGGATGGCTTTGCCTGCCTCTGGTCTGGTTTGTTTGTTTATTGTATCTCTTCAACTCTGTGCCTTCTCCTCTCTGCCTTACCCTTGATTGATGAACCTATTTGGATAAAGCTGTGTTGTTTTCCTTTCTCCCACCAGAGTGGTTATGTGCCTGTTAAATTTTAGCTGTATAAATTTTCACTGGTTCTGTCCAGACCACTCATCTAAACAAATATGAGGCCAAGGGGTAGCAGGGAGGGGGGGTGGCAGTTTTCTGCAATCTGTCAATCTCTAAAAACAAAACAAAACAATGCATGGCAGTGTAATTCTACTGCAGAACCCAGGGTACCAGCCCCCTGAGCAACAGACATAAGCATTCAAAAATATTTATACATTCTTTGCCAGCACTTAACATGGAGTTACAAGGAAACAAGTGTGGCCTGAAAGTGTCTGTAGGAAGAACAACAAGAGACCTGAATACCTCCCTTTCCACTCTCTTGTCCCCCTTTACTTAACAACAAAAATGCCAGTGTCTAGCTCTACAAGAATAGCTGTCCTTGCAGAGAAAGTTCTCTTTATTGAGCATTGAGAGAGTCAAATGGGCAGGAAATTCGAAGCAGACGAGGACTGTTGGTGAAGGTAGAAATGAAGTCCTTCCCTCTGTCACCTTGGTTCCATCCCGCAGGAGAAACTGGAAGTCCAGATACGCAGAGGTTGTCCCTGTGTTCTGATACCAATTGGGTGTCCTATAATCCAGTTCTGTCCTTACACTCATCATCTGGATTTAGCATAGCCTCCACAAGTTCAAGGGCACAATCCCCAACAAGACTGTCCTCACATCAGATGCTAGCTGCAAGTGGGGCCCCAGCCCACCTGCAGTTGTGTCTGACTTGGCTACAAATTCAGGAGCTCCCATGACACCCCTCAGATTTGATAATTCACTAGAACAACTCACAGAACTCAGGAAAGTACTATACTTATGATTACAGGTTTATTATAAAAGATGCAGATGAGAAGCAGCCACCTGAAACAAATGTATAGGGCAAGGTGCGGGGAGGGGAGGGTGGACACAGAGCTTCCGTATCCTCTCCTCATGGAATCTGGGCAGTCCCATCTTCCAGTACACCAATGTGTTTGCCAACTCAAAGGTTCCACTGAAGCTCAGTGTCCACAGTTTTCATATGGGTCTTATAACTATACATGATTGATTAAATCACAGGCCATGTGATTAAACTCAGTCTCAAGTCTCTCTCCATGGAGGTCAGGCTGGCCCAAAGTTCCAAGCGTCTTATCACGTGCTTGATCTTTTTGGAGACCAGCCCCCATCTGGAAGCTTTCTAGAGACCCACTATAAGTTGGAATTCTCACTTAGAGAATTCCATGGTTTTTTGTAGCTATGTGCCAGGAACCAGGACAAAGATCAGATATATTCTTCATTATATCACAGTGCCATGTCCACTAACCTGGAAAGGAAAGCTGTCCCAGAAACTTCTGCCTTTCAGATAGCCATCAATTCCAAGTTTGATTTGGGGGAGATCTTGGCCCCCAGCACAGAGAAGGCATTTTGGAGGAAGCTTACTTTGGGGGACAGAGGCCAAATGAGGTTGGACAGGGAAAATTCCAGACTGAGACTATAAGTAGGGAGATCATATAACTCATCTAACCCAGGACATCTTCAAGAGTGCAAGGGGACCCAGGCCTTGGAATCTTCAGAAGGAGACCCTTGCCTGCAGCTGGTGGGAGAGAAAAGAGCAAGTACAGGGCTGCAGGGAGTTCTGGAAGGCCAAGCCTGGGAGCAGCATACCTACCGTCTCCCCACATTCATGGGCATAACTCAAGCACAAGGCCACACCTAACTGCAATGGGTAATGTCAGAAAGTCGTGTGCCCAGAGAGTAGATAGAGGAAATGAGTTTTTAATAAACACATAATAGCCCCCATCAGACTGTTCCTACAGTATGCCAATCAGCTATTTCTCCAAGGCCTTAACATTTTTCATTCCTACTGTATGGATTATTCTTCCCCCAGATAGACTCACGCCTTGCTCCCCAAGTTCCTTCAGTCGATACTTAAAAGATACTTTAACACGCCTTGCTCCCAAAGTTCCTTCAGTCGATGCTTAAAAGATACTTTAACAGAGAGATGGTCTCACCAACTGTATATGAGATAGTGACCCATTCTACCCTGTCTTCTAACTATAATTTAGCTACTCAGGGCTCTTGACTGCATGGAATAGAAGAAGACTCTAATTTACTTAAAGTGAAAAATAATTTAAGGGTATCAGGCAAATGACCCAACCAACAAGGTTGGAGAACCAAACTCAGAATCAAGGCCTACCTCAGACATGGTCATGGGGACGATGTGATTTTAATGCTACCACTGGGGCCATCATCCTGAACATTTGCTACCATTCCACCCATTCTTAGTTTCCCTCTTGAGTCACTCTCTCAAGAGTGGGGGCATCATATTGGCTTTAATGAAGTCATGAGCCTGTATTCTAGCTACCAGGGGACAAACACAGTAGCTATCTGTTGTGGGAAATGGGACTTTGAATACCTCCTATTCCTCCAAATGAGAAGTATTCCTGGAAGCCGGTTGGCCAATACAATAAATGTCTGCTACAGCTGGGTATAGAATTCTACATTGATGGCATAGTTTTTGGCATTTTTTATATTGTGTATTTTTGTTGTTAAGAAGTTTGCGCTCCACCTGGAGCTGGGCTGCTGTGAGTCCCAGGGGAACGGTATAGCTGCAGCCCCTGCTGCAGTGGGCTGCCATAGGCTACAATGAGTGGCCCGCAGCCAGTGTGAGCTGCCAATAGCCGTGGTGAGCGACATCCAGAGGCCGGCGACCATCTGCCTCATCCGGGAAGAAAGCAATGACGATACCAACATGGGCCAGTGAAGCAATGTCCTCTACAACTAGACTGAAGAACAAAAGGACAGCAACTTGTCTGTTCCCCTTCCCCAGTTCCCCAGTGCTGTTCCCTTCCCCCAATTCCCCAATAAAATCTTTAAAAAAAAAGTTTGGTCAATCGTGTTTTTTTGTAGGTTATTTTCATTTCCTCTCAGAGTGGCTTTTAAGAATTTCTCTTTGTGTTTAATAATACTACAGTTTCACCAGATGTGGCTAGAAATACTACAGTTTCACCAGCTATGGATAGGAGTTTATTTACTCTGCTTAGGACTCATTGTGCCTTTTCAATATAAAGATATTTGCCTTTCTTCAGTTCTAGAAAATGTGCAGACATTTATGTCTTCAACTATTACTTCTCCCCCCATTAGTCTCTTCAAAGATTCCTGCTAAAAATAACATTGGACCTTTTATCCTATCTTCCATATATCTTTACAGATAGTCATATTTTCTGGCCATTTTACTCTGGGCTATATTTTGAGAAGTTTCTTCGTATCTGTTTTACAATTCTTTAGTTCTCTTTTCAGCTATATCTAATTTGATATTTAACCCATCCATTTTGTTGTTATTTTCCATTATTAGGGTTTTTATAAAGTTTTATTTGGTCTGTTTCAAATTCACCTGTTCATTTTTATGTTTTTTCCATAATCTTCTTGCTTTAGGGTTTATATTCCTTATTTTATCTCTCCCGTTATATTCTTTTTTATAACCTCACTTGGAAACTACTCTTGCCTACAGTCCCTGGGATTCTATATTTTCTTCATCTTGCACTCCAACTCTCTTCTCAGGATACTTTATTTCTTTGTGTGATTCTTTTTGTTGAAGGGTTATTTTCAGCAGGAGGTTTTTGTCTTGTTTCGTGGTGTTGGTGGGTGCTCGTTTGCTTTCACTGAGAGTATCCATGGTGACCTGTATTGTAAAAATTTTCCTCCTGTGTGGCTTTACATTCACTTCTTCTAGGTATTTGAAGTTGCAGTAAGGGTGGTTCTGTAAGGTGAGGAAGGCATGTGCGGAGAATGAATAAATTTAAAATTGGAAACCATCTCAAAAATGTAACCTGTCTCTCCTCCCAGGATAGGTCACTGGGCGGAATTGGTACTGTTTGTCTCTTTCCCTTACAAAATCATGAAATCCGCGTGTTCAGTCCTGCTTCAAGTCCAGGAGGCTCAGGAGTGCAAGTAACAGAAAACCCAACTCAAGGAGGCTTTAAGCAATCAGGCAACGTATTGGCTCATGTGATTAAAAAGGACACAGCATACAAATGGTTCAGGCTCTCTAGTCCATCAAAGTCCATTTTACATTGAGAACCTTTCTCCAAAGTCTACTCCTTACCTTTCATCTCTTCCCACTCTTGAACTTTCAAACACCACCACCAGGTCAGTTCTTTAGAATCCCAACTCTGGATATGTCACTCCCTGGCTCAAAAACCTCCAAAGCCTTACGTAATACCCCCGGTTGAAAGTCCAAATCATTTTGGTCGGCATTCAAGCCATTTCCCCAACTTTATCTCAACTGACTCTTTACATGTCCTTAAATTCATTCCAAAAGAACTGCTCTCTTTTCCTCTTGCTCCTGCCCTGAACTCCCGATGAGGTTTCCCTCTGGCCCTGCCCATAGCATTCATATTCTCTTTTGTACTTAGTTAGTGTGTGCACATCTCACACCACCCCCTTTGATTCCCTAAGTTCCTGGAGGGTGAAAGCCTTAGGAAACCTATTTTCCTATTTCCCATGGTTCCTAGCAGAGGGCATGTCACAGAAGAGTTGCCCCTAATGGCCTAAATGAATCAGAGCCCTGCCATTCCTTTTGCTACTGATTGGGTTAAGCAAGGCTAGTGGTTCCTGAATGGCGCAGAGCAGGTCCACACACTTCAGCAGGTTCTCACGGGGCACTACTAGCGTAGGAGGCTTTGCTTGAATGCAGGTCAAAGGGCTCAACCCTGGCAGCCAGTCTGGATGACTGTGCAGGAGAGAGTGGCCCCTCCTGCAGCGTCTCTGGTCCTCCCCGACTCCTGGCCCTCCCGATTAGGCCCTGCTCCATTGCACATCCTTTAGGATGCCTTCCTAGCCCAGCAGCTGTCTTCAAAGCCCCCGTGCATCTTCAAGACTATCCCTGTTTGAAACACAGCGACCCCTGCCTAATACAGTCGTCTTTTACTGTGAATGTGACATCTTCCAAGTCAGGCGCTTAGGGTGTTTGGGGCATTTTGGCACACCCCCGCCATAGGCCTTGCACACAAAGGGGCTTAGAACAAACATCTGTTGCTTAAGGAGTCCATTCAAGTCAATAATTATGTGTCATTTGCCTAAGGGCCCACCACTAACCCCAGGGTGGACAAGACAGAGTGCGTGAAACACCCAAGCAATCAGGAACCTGACAGAGCTGTTTGGTGACCACATTTGTGTCAGTAGGGGCCTTGTTCACTGCTATCCCAAGCCTAGTAGAGTGCCTAGCCCATGGCAAACTCCCCACAGAAGTTCTTCATTGAGGGAATGAATGGGTTAACAGGTGCCTCTTTCGATCTCCTCCAACAGATTATAACAGCAGTGAACTGAAAACAGCCTGTAGGAAACATGAGCTTTATGTGAGCTTCCAAGACCTGGGATGGCAGGTGAGCTCTCGGGACAACAAGGGGGACAAAGTTCCTTTCTCACTGGTCTCTTCTCCTCTTTTTGTTTTGTTTTGTTTTGATGAGTTTATTTGAGCCAAACCAGAGATGTATTCTAGGGAGTAAGATCTCAAATGCTCAGGAGAGTAAGTTTCGTAGCTTTTCAATCTCATCTTAATGGCAACAGCCAACATTAAAACCCTTTAGGATTGAGATGGTTCCTCGTGTGAAGGTACTTAGGAGCTCTTTCAAATGCCCAGGCTCTTTGGAGTAAGGTGGGAAGGCCTGCCTTCTTATGCACACAGCTGGCACCTCACCAGGGAGCCCAGCTCTGTGCACATCAAAATCAATAGTCACCTTCCCCAGTACTCTTGCCTCATTCTTTCAAAGTCCACAAGGCATTTATTTGTATTTGGGCATTTAAACACATTTTAATTGTTTTGAGAAAGTGTTGGAAAAATGGATCAATAGTTTCTCCAATGGCTATAAATTGGCTCACCCAAACTAGAAGAGCACAGATGTTTTGCCCCACACCTGAGAGCCACCACTAGTTTATAAGCAGCAAATTATAAGTGACAATTGATAGAAGATAGTTTCCATATGCAGGTAGCATTATGGACAACAGGGAGGACCCTGGGCCAACAAGGAGAGGCTCCATGGGGTCCAAGTGCATAAAGCCAGTGCTCCCAGACCCAGCAGGCGGCTGGCACCTAAATGCCATGTGGGCCTGTGGAAGGAGTGAGGGCTCCGGAGTCAGACTGACCAGGTTCACACCCTAGCTTTGCCACTTGAACATGAACTTGACCTTCCTGCACCTGTCTGCTCACCTGTCCATGTGAGTAATCCTTCTCACGGGATTACTGAGAGCACAGATAGTGTGAGGAGTGTGTGTTCATCAACTTTTTGCTGCTTCCTTTTGCTTTAAATTAAGGACTGGATCATCGCACCCAAGGGCTATGCTGCCAATTACTGTGATGGCGAATGCTCCTTTCCACTCAACGCACACATGAATGCAACAAACCACGCAATTGTACAGACATTGGTGAGCTCTCAGAGAGATTTGTCACTTTATGGGTAGGTAAGCCAAGGGCAGGTAATAGTTTCTAATGGAAGCTTTTCCTCCTTGTTTTGAAACAGGTTCACCTTATGAATCCTGAGTATGTCCCCAAACCATGCTGTGCACCAACGAAACTAAACGCCATCTCGGTTCTTTACTTTGATGACAATTCCAATGTCATCTTGAAAAAATACAGGAATATGGTTGTAAGAGCTTGTGGATGCCACTAACTCGAAAGTTGCTGGGACACGAATACTGCCTTGGAGATTCCTAGATTTCATCTGCCTTAAAACACACAGAAGCACAGTGAAAGTGAGATGATGCTCTGAAACCATCTCATGCTGGTTGGTGCCTTACTACCCAAGGAAGATGTTAAAGGACCTCATTAATGATTTGCCCACATGGTAAACAACTTGAGTTGTTGGTCTGTAGGAAGCTGTTTGAATGTCTAAAGTATGGAGTCAGTAACTGCAGAAATATAACTTTGAAGGGTTTTCCCCTTCCCCCCACAAAAGACCACCAAAATTAGTTTTTGCTTTAGCTCAAGCTGTTTGTGTTAGTGAGTAAATAGAAAATAATCTTAAAGGAGTAAAAGTTTTCTTGGCTAAAGTATCAGCTGGTTTAGCAATGTTTCTCGAAGGTAGATTTTACAGAGAACAGAAACTGGGGGGAAATGCCTCTATTCATAGATTCCATTCCCAGGAAGGTCAATTTCATATAGGCTCAACAGCCCGGGCCATATCCAGGGCTATGTGGAAGTGCCTTTAGTCTCAGAGTTGCTGTTCTGCGTTTGTGCTGGCGTTTTGTTGGTGTGAACACAGATTTCAGTTCAAACAAACCATGTGATTTCCACACCTCAGTCCTCCCCCATTTGCTGTTTTCTTTGCTAGGACCAACAGTAGACTGCCCATACTGGGAGGTGGGGCTGCAAGGGGCAAGAAGCATTTTTAATGGCCATCATTGTAACGGTGTAACATGTGAAAGCAAGCCTGCGCCTCTTTTTTGGAATGGCTCTCTGAAAAGCACATTAGGAGTGCTGGCTCTAATGGCATCTAGTGCAGTAAAACAGTTCTTGCCTGTTTACTATACAGCGTATCATGTCGCAGGGTGAGAACCAACCCAGGAAATAAACTGAGGAAGAGGCTCCCAGCCTCTAGGAAGGGGTTTGGATGGCCATGCTGTTTATGAATGGAAATCAGTTTTCTCTTGTAGAAAGTGTGAGACTCAGATTAAATCTTAGAATATTTTTTAAATGTCTTTCTCACAATCATGTACTAGGGAACCAATTTCATAGTAAACTGATTAAATAATGCATTTATGATCTATAACTGTTTGCACTTACAGCTTTCTTGTAAATATAAACTATAATTTATTGTCTATTTTATATCTGTTTTGCTGTAACATTTAAGGAAAGACCAGACTTTTTTTTAAAAAAAGAGTTTATTTAGAAAGTATCATAGTGTAAACAAATTGTACCACTTTGATTTCCTTTCAATGCAAGACTCATGAGGCAAAGTTGAAGCCACTCATGAGGGTTGTGCTTCTCCAGAAAGTTGGGATTTTTAAAAGAACATCTGTGAACAATACATGATTAATAAAGATTTCCTTTAAGGCAGAGGCTGGTCGAGATCCTGCTCTGTTGTCAACTGTGGCAGGCAGCAGAAGTGGTCTTGTTTCTAAAGTCTTTACCACCACTGCCTTTGTGCCAATGACTAGATCCCCCGAGCATAGGCGGGAGGGTGGGGGGGAGGGGGACAGGTTGGGGGTGAAGATTGCTGGACACCCAGGGGTTACTACAAGAAGTAACTTGATGACAAAGCACCCACAACCTGTCTTAAGGAAGCCAGTCCTGTAGTTGCTTCTTTCCATGGGTGATGGTAAAAAGGTTTGATAATCAGGATGGCATGGATTCTAAGGACGCTAGATGGTGGCATGGCCTAGTGCAGCCCTGACCCAGCCCTGCCTACTTCATTCTTTGGTCTTTAGGTCAACTTAATCCCACTCTTCATACAGCAGAGGGCCAACCTCCGCGAAGGCCGACAGTGTACTGTGAGCCTCTAAAAGGAGTAGAATCTGAACTGCTTCCAGTTAGGGCCCAAAGTGGGGCTGCAAGGTTTGCTGGCCCCTGATACCCACCAGGGACAGCTCATCTACTCCTCCTGCCCCAGGTGGCAAATATGACCAGAAGTTTTCTATGAGTTAATAGAACAGTCAGGACAAAGTCTTGTGGAAATTTCCATACCCACATTTTCCACAGGAGACATCAAATCTTAAGCATGGACTTAAACATGGATTTTAAATCTTAAAAATCTTCACATGGACCCTGACTTCACGTTAACATAACTATTGAAATCTTTCATCCATGAGAAACAAACAGAAGTATCCCTTAACAGTAATAACTGATTTGACAAGTATCAACACACACATAAGATTATGGCATCAGCGTTCTCTTACTCAGGCACATGTCAGAAGTCCCACTGCTTTCTATGGCAGACCTCACCCGAGAGGAGTATTAACAGAAACAGAAAATCCAGGAGTGGCCATGAAGGTTATCTTCCAGAGGTATGGAGTTTTAAATCTGCTCCAAGCTATGGACCAACCACATTATTAATAAGTCAATTGTGACCTTCAGGTCAGAGCAACATCAATACTGCCACAGGCCACCTTTCCAGATCTCGTGGGCAGTTCAAAAACTATGCTTTGGATGAAGCTTTCACCAAAAACATTCAGGAGCCAAAAATAGTCCAGCAATTTGATTTTCCTCAACTCTATTTTAGTCTCAAAGGAAACCATTTAGACTTCACCAAGAGAAGGTTAAAGGGGATAGATAGATTGCCACTGAAAATATTTAGTTTGCAGGGGGTCATGTTTACTTAGAGAAATTTAATGAAGTGTCTGTAGAGTGTGCTGGCTGAAGACACACACACCAGAAGGTACCACAAGGTCAGCACGTCCAGCTTCCTGAACACTCAGCCACACCCGCGGGACTTGGTTCCTGCACGTGGGGCCCAGGAGGCGGGCAGGAGGCCTCCACCTGCACCTTCACAGCTCATCCTTCGCCTGGTGCAGAACAAAGTAGTGCAGCGACTCCAGGTTTCTGTCTCCGCTGTGCTCACTGACTTTCTTCCCTCCGCGGAAAAGCAGCAGCGTGGGATAGCCACGTACCTTTAAAGAAAAAATTCAAAATTTGAAAATCAATGGTCCAAATCACACACAAATGGTTCCTTAAATAAAACCAGAAAAAAATCCTCCAGTTCCGGCCAGGAAGTCTATGGTTAAATTTTGAAAATGTATGGACCATTTAAAAAGTGTCCCATAGTTCAGAAAGCAGGGCCCTGGGGCTATTCACTTTTCATTGCAAAACTGCGTTCAAGATTAGCGTCCAAGGGATCCCCTTCCAGGAAGTGGAGCTCCTCAGTCTTTCCTGTGCATATGACCCCGGGGGATCTGCTGAAGAAGGTGTGTATTCCAGGTCTGCAGGTCTGCATGGGGTCTGAGACTGCAGGTCTGCCAAGCGCTCTGGTGATGCCCATTCAATAGTGGCGAGATCCTCAAGGAGATACATTTTTCAGTTGCAACTCACCTTTGAAAATTTTAAGGCACAAAAAACAAAAAAATAAGTAAAAAATGTCTGTGCTACATCTATTCTCAATCTGATGAGGTAATAAACTTCAGAGGCCTCAAAAGTGTTTTAAGAAAACAACACAAAAGAAAAATATAAGTTACAAATCTTATAGGCTCTTCGATGGTACCAACAGTGTGGAAAGAAGGCAGAATTAAGTGAGCCATCCAAACATAAGACTGGCTTATTGGGCTGGCCCCTCAAGAGGAAGCTGATGTTCCAATGTTTCCTTTATTCAGCCATCATACTTGAGAGCGCTGGCTTCTGTCTGAAAAGGAAGCCATGAGGCTTTTACGATGAAAGCCACAGCCAGCTGACGGTTCCGTTAATGAGAACGTCCGTGCAGGTAGTACCCCATTCTCCAGCTGGGACTCTCAGTGACTGCCCAGCCTTGTACCCAGATGGCAAGGCCTAAAAACCTCTATTGAAAGGTGTATACTGATAGAGGAACAAAGACTTTCCTTTGAAAGAGCATCTCTTTTGCTTTTCAAAATGAAAAACAAAACAAAACAAAAAACACACCACCTCAAAAGGACACAAAACATGCTTTGTTGAGGGCCCGAGGGCAACGTGGGTTATCTTGGTTGAGTCCACAATACCAAATTACAGTTTCACTGGCGATCTGCTCCCAATACTTAAGAGTCCCCATGTTTTTATCCCTGTGTACGCACCGAGTACTTGCTGCAAATATTCCGTTCAGCAGTACAGTCCACTTCAGCGATCTTGACCTCTGCCAAACCAGGGAATTCCTTTGTAGAGAGTTCTTCCCAAGTAGGAGCCAGATTCTTACAATGACCACACCTAGAAACAGAACAATGACAGCTTTATTAAACTCTTGGGTTGGCTCACTCACCTACATTTCGCTGCTAAGTCAAGTCCTGTTTTTCCGTATAGGAGTCAACAATTGCCTAGAAATTTCTAAAACATTAAATTCTCCTACTGGGGGCACTGACTTTTCCTGCTTCTTTTCCTCCCCCATCCCCAGTAAGGAAGTCAAAGTCAGTCTGAAGTACTTTTGGATAACCTGATAGAAACAAGCTGGGTCTGAACACAGGTTTGGATTCTGAAACCTGTAAATTGGCCTAACTGGTTTGATAAATTGGCCTAACTGGTTTATGAATGCACCACGGACAGGAAACAAAACAGACTCTGAACATTAAAAAAAAAAAATCACCTGAGTGCCAGAAACATTTTAGATCTGACTGCTCATGGTCTCAACATTTCCAAACAACTTCTCAGCTCCCCTGACGCCTCACTGATTTGGCGTGCTCACGAGGCCGTGACAACGTTTCATCCAAACCATCCCCTCCACCAGGCACTGCGTCCCTTTTCTGACTCCCCCTACCACGTGAACTGTTCCCCTTCAGTAAAAGGAGTCTTCTGTCTTCATACAACTTTAGGTTTTTCAAAAACTAGAAAATAATAGTTCTGAAGGCATTATTTACTAGTATTCCTGTTCTTTAAAAACTGAAACTGCACAATTCATATGAGTCATACGCTCATTAACTTTTTCCTCTGCTATTATGGTTTCTCATGAATATCTGAAATACAACAAATTAAAGGGCAAAAATGACACGTGGTAACCTTCCTTGCTCACATTCAGATACAGAATCTAACACTGTCCTCAGCACTCTGCTTTTCCACATGGACTGTTTCATGTGTGGAGACAAAGTGTTCTTCCATTTTCCAGCTGAGGAAACTGAGGTTCCAAGGAATTAAAACACACCCAGAGTTACAGTAGTTCATAGAAAGTCTGGTACCCTCTCGTCTTCCCACTGCTTCGGGTTGCCTTGCTCTCAAGCCACGGACATCCAGTCCGTCTCTGCTTGGGCCCTGAAGGCCATGTGGCAGGAGGTGCAGGTAACTGGGTACCACGTGGAAGGGCTCTAACAAAGCTGAGCTTGACTGGATTTCTCCAGATTATCTAAGAGACTAGAGAGCAAAGCTCTATAATGATGCTCATGGTTTATTTCACCAAAAAGGCAATCTATTCAGAAAAGTACACAGATACCACAAAACTTAAGTTTTGTATGGCAATCATAATTCTCCTCTATTATTGTCTTCTTCAAAGCAGACTGAACTTTAAAATAAATTAACCTCATTCTTCATAAATAACTGTTTAATACCGCCAAACTTGTACATATCTGAATGTGGGCATAACACTAACATTTCCTTACTTCCTACAATATAACCTATGTGTCAATGTAATATCTGCCCAACACTGAGCCGGCAGGGTTGGCTAATGAGCTGAAAAACATGATGGGACTGAAGCACACTGGGACAATGTAGTTTCTAAACAAAGAACCACTTACCATGGAGCATAAAACTTGATGAAGGTTATTCCTTCTGCTATGGTGTCATCGAAGTTATTTTCTGTGAGTGCCAACACAGTGCCCTTCAGAGGAGGGAAAAGCCACAATTCAAACACATCACTTAGAGCAGAGTGGGTGGGGCCATGTTTTGGGACTGCAGAAATATGAATCGTTTTAAATGCTGTTAATGCATGCCCCAAGGTCACACAAAGTACCTACACAACTTGCATGTCACAAGCTATACAAAAAGGCAGAGCAGTGGCCTCTGAAGGGCAGAGGTTCATCACAGGTCCCATGAGTGCTGAGCCCAGGGGATGCTGTGAGGAGGTGGCAGGGTGCAGCTCAGTGTTCTGCGCCCCGGCAGCCCAGGTGGGCTCAGGCGCAGCTGCTGACCTTCAGGGTTCTGTAGTGTGCACCAGCCACTGTGGGCTGACAGCGCTTAAATATGTGCCTCCTACACTGGCCAGTGAGTACAAACACCCACTACCGGCCTTCCTGACGTCTGCTCATATGTGGCTCCTCTCAGACTTTACCATTTTCACATATGGACTCATAAAAATTACCTTCTCTATGTCATAGAAGGATCTTATAAGATGTTACAAAAGCACAGGGAATGGTGTGTATTTTATATACACCAGGCTTCTTTCCATTTTTAAATTCAAAGTAAATGTAAACACTGCTCATCTCAGCTCTGGCTGGAGATTGTAGAGGAAAAGTGCCACAGGCAGTCTGCTCTAAAGCGATTCTATCTTGATAGTTCTTTACAGAATTATGTCTATGTGTTTCTCCAAAAATGCATCTGTGATTCCCTCATGAGAGCAAGAATTGGGATGATTTATCCTGTGGCGAAGCGCACCCGGGCTGCTCCACCTGAGTCTGGCATCAGGTAACGTACGTCAGTGACTGAGAGGTGTTGTGTGCCGAGCGGCCATTGTAAAACACTGCCACCTTTATGTCCAGGAATATGCCGCCACCCTCTGAAAGACCCGCTTAATAGTGAAAAATTTCATTATAAATAGAAACCGTTCTGTGTTTGATGAAAACATCCACAGTATGTAATTATACTCCATTTGGGATGACCTTCATGACCACCATGACACACACACTCCTCTAACATATGTGGTCATAACAACTACACAATCATTTGTTTTCTTCTTAAACCAAAACTTCACCTTTTAACTAACCCAGGAGGTCCCCAACCTGTGAGCGTCCCACTGAGGGATGGGCTGTGGGGGCGAGGGGGCCGTTACTCCCCCTCCTTGGGAGGATGGGGTGCGTGGCTTGGCTGGTTCTTCCAATTCTAAACAACTGGGCTCAGGGAGTGATGGCTCCAGCAGTCATGATCTCTTCTAGGTGGGAGAGGGACTGGGAGGCATTCAGCCACACCTGGCTCTCTGCCCTCACCCCTAGGAACAAGGGCAGCCTGCCCCAGTGCTCCCAATGTCCCAGTGTCCCAGGTGAGCACCTGGCATGCTATGAAGTGTAGTTGTGTGAACTGCAGTAGCTATGTAAGTATTCTGCTGACAAACAGACCTTATGGTTCTTAGTGAGGAAATCCAAGCATTGTTTTCCTAGGAAAATATTATTTTGACTCGACGTGAATACAAATCTCATTTTCACCCATGGCTTCAGCATTGTCTTCTACCTAAAGCCGCAGACACATAAACCTACTCATCTAGTGCAGACATCCTGCTTTTGCTCCAAACTGATAGCTAACTGTCCATTGGACATCTCCACCTAAATATCCACCACAGACAAAAATCCACATCTTGAAAACTGAACTCATCACCTCTTCCTCTTTGGCCCTTAACTGGTGTTTGCTGCCATCCTCCACCAGATATGCAAAAAACCTGACAGTCACCTCAGTCCGCACCATCCTAACTGGGCTCCCAGAGTCGGATTCCTTTGCTGGCTTTCTCCTCTCTAGCCCCATGGCCACAGCCTTAGTTTGGGTGTCTCAACATCTTTTATGACCTAATACACCAGTTTTCATACAAGCTGCTGCCTGTCATCTTTCTAATATTCAAATCTGCCCAAAACCCTCCACTGGCTGGAGACAAAGTCCTCTACAACCCCGATCTCCTTTTCTCTGGCATCCTGCATCGCACCCCTTGTCCTCCCTGTCACCCCATGCCCTCCCGCTGACGGCTGGCCCAGCCCTGGATATGCCTGGCCGGTTTGCACCTCGGAGCAGCTGCTCATGCTCTTCCTCCATGAGGCAAGCTTCCCCACAGCGTCTCCAGCAAATACCACCGCATCTTCCAGCTCCTCAGTGACACTGTCTGCCTCTCTGCCCCCACCTCCCTAAGCAACAGTGACCAGCCCTGCACATTTTATCACAGCCCCTCCGACATCTGCGTGTGTGTATTCTCATCTGTCTCCCCACTAGACCCAGTACTCTGCACAGGCAGGAAACAGTCTTGTTTTTGTTTCCTGGTGGCCTAGGCCAGTGCCTGAAACATAATAAGGGCTTGATAATCCCAGAACAAATGAATCTAAAACCTTACACTACTGAATGAAGACAACACCTCAGTAAGCCAGAGACTGCCTAAGCAAATTAAATATCCCACAGCCATTTGCCTTTCAGTTCCAATGTGCACATCCTGCCTGCTATAGATCTTTTTGGGTTCTTGACCACAGGTTAAAGTAAAAAGATTGCAGCACATTATGGAAAAGAATAGAAATGGGGGTCTACGAGGCAGCGGACAAGCTTTCATAGCATATACACTAACGTGCGGTGTTGACTGAACCAAGGGGAAGAATTTCCAGAGATTTTGACACCAAAACTCTCAGGATTTGTTTCACACCCTATTTCCCTATTTCAGGGAAGCTTTTGCTTACGTCTACCCCTTCCACGCATGTACAAGTAGTTGAAGGAAATACTTTGTGCTGAAAAATCAGCGGTAGCCAAGCGTTTGCGGAGAATGCGTTCCAGGAGCGGGCTGTAGCAGGCACCCACCTTGTTGGCCTTGGGCTCGGCAGCTGGCACGGGGGCGTCCGAGGGCTGGGTAGTCTCCGGGGTACCCTCCTCTGCACTCTGGAGCTGCGAGTCCACATACTCTCTAAGTGAGTCCAGATCCCGCTTTCCCTTGTACTGGTCAGTCTGTCCAGATAGAGGCCACACAGAAAGGCTGCTGAGTTAGGATGCTTAAGTTTTCCGAATCACTCACACTTCCTCCCGACCCCACTCCCCTATATGAGACCTCCCATCAGACATCTCCAGATGGTTTTGAGAGCTGTGCAATGCCTGCATGCTCAGCTCTAAATGGGAAGGCAGGGATTATAAGCTGAACATTTTGGCTCTGGTGAGAGAACTTCACAGCTCCTTCCTTCTGCAGAGCGACAGATCACAAAAGCCGGGTGCTGACTCAGCCATTCTGAGAAGCTGACCACTGGCCAGGGCTAGAAGGGAGGAAGCGATGACTTTTCCAAGAGTAAGCATTAACCTCTCTTGGAGATTGTGATCAGAGTGGTTACCCTAGGATAGTAGATTTGGGTTGTTCTAGTGACAACTGAAACCAAATGAAAGGTTTCAAAATATTATAACAACTGATAGTTTTTCTCAACTATCCAAATCTTATCAATTAAGAGAAAGACATTTTTGTTCTGCTATATGTATTCCTTTAAACCAGGGCCCAAACAATCCATACTGGCGATTCGCCTCAGCTGTTAAGCCACTTGACAACACAGCCTGCTGTGGTTAAGAGAAACATTTTGTCTCAATACTAAAACCTGAAGACGTACCTTTTTACCATCTCGGAACCAGAGGAGAGTAGGATAGCCACGAACCTGATTTCCTGAACAGAGTTCGTAGTGCTGTGTACAGTCAACCTATGAAGAAAGATCACATTCCCAGTTTCTTGGTGAGCCTTCTGGATAAAAATGGACTACTGGGCACTCAGTAGTTTTTAAAAAAAAGAAAATTTCTGAAGTCCCTGGTAATATTTCTGCCAGTAGGCTGCAGTTTCTGCAGAGACTTTTCCTCAAAAACCTATCCCCAAATACACCGAAGCTGAGGGAGCAGGTTGGCAAGATTTATTTTAGACACATGATTTCTTTTTGCTCACTTAACATGCCCATTTTTAGGAAGCAGCATTGTCCCTTGAGCAGGTTAATAGGTGGAGAAGGCAAGCCTCGCCTGACATCCGGAGAGGACAGGCCTGGCTGTGGCTGATGGACACCCACACCAGTCATGATGCTGTCTTAGAAATGTATTCTCATGTTCAAGCTGACAGAGTTTTAAAATCAAGGATGAGCAAGTAGTCCATTTTAAATAAGAGTACTCGGTATATGATAAAGAGAAAACTGAAAAGATGCCAAATTAATATTAGAGTATGTTCTTAATTCTATGAACTCAATTTACCAACTATCACAGCACTTCAGATTTTTTATTTCATTGAAATCTTTATAAGATTCTGCTTGTTTAACATTTGTATGAAACATCTGATCCTAAGTCACTTCTTCCTCTTTGATTTTTCAACTGGGATTAAAATCAGCTATGTGGGACTAAATTATTTTTCACTATGTCAATAAACTAGGATGAGATGGTAGTCTAACAAATAAGACTGAAATCAGAGAGCAGTTCAAGTGTTAAAATGAAGCACAGGAAGCCTCAAACTAATTTGGGGCTGGGGGTAGGGGGGCATTTTTCGGGTCCAGTCTAACCCAGCCATAGAGATGTCCAGAGATGAAGGGCCATAGTCCACTTATTTAGACTATGTCTGCTCATCCTTGGTTCTACTAGAAGCCTCTACTGACATAAATTAAAAATAAAATAATCATCCATCAAAGTTCAAAAATAACAAAGTAAGGATACAAGGAATGGGGAGGACAAGAAGATTATTTTATGATGACTTCCATGAGATGTTCAATAAATACAAAATCTTATCCACAATACGCATAGTACTGAAAGTGTTTAGCAGACAACAGTGAAAAATCCACTTAACAACCATCATTACAATGTACTAGCCATTTGCTCCCTGCCAAGCACCGAGCTAAGCATTTTATCCTCTGACCACCACAGTTAGATCTTGTCTCAGTTTCACAAAGCAGGAGAATGAGATGTGGAGAAGTGGCCCTGGGTCGGCCAGCCAGGTCTATCTGACTCTCAAATTTATGCTTTTGACTATTTTACCATGCTGGGCAAATCATTTTATTAACTAGAGTTCCTGACACATCGCAGTACTCTGTATACAAATCAGCCCCCTGGCAAAGTAGAAAATTAGATATTTATTAAAGGAAATCCATGCAGAGATGTCTGGTCGGTTCCAGAGGATGGATGAGATTAAAAGTGTTTGATGGCCCAAAAGCTGCTCTGGATATTTCCAGAAAATCCAGTTACAATGGAGTTGTTAGACATCACTTCCAGCTTCTCTACATAAAGTGGGGAAAGCTGGAAAGAATTCCAGGCAGCAGGGCAAGCTGGGGCTCACCAGGGGAGGATCTTCTGCATGCTTGTGTGAGCACAGAGCCGGGGGTCCTTCAGGAAAGAGCTCCTGGGTGAGATCAAATATGGACTGTCTCCAAGCACATCCAGTGAACACTCTCTAAGGCTCTGCCTCCTATCTTTGCAGAAAGGGCTCTGGGGCTGCCAATTCAGAATTGGCCATCGCTTCAAAATAAACAAAGGAGCCAAAGCCATAATTTATCTCTAGGCTGTGGAAAAGCCAGCACACTCGAAACCAGGCTGCCATCTGTGAAGGTGAAATGAATTATCAAGTGGCACACTAAATGGAAATAATAAATCAAGTTTGCGACTTTGCTCACAGAATGAATAATGAGCTACACTGCTAATTAATCCAGCCAAAGGCAGTCTATTTCCAGTTTAATAAGGGCTTTCGCTTACCTTGCCAATCTTGACAGTTCCGGAATGTTCAAGGCCCAGAGCCAGCTGCTCCCAGGTCGGAGCCAGAGCTTTGCAGTGACCACACCATGGAGCGAAGAACTTGATAAAGTGGTCACCTTCCGTGGAGAGTCAAGGCAGACAAGGGGGAAGGGAGCAAAATTGACATCACGCCTAAGTAGAGTGAATGGAAGCATCGATTTTTGTCTTCTTGCAAAGCTCACTTTTCAGTATGAACCCTTTAACTGGTCAGTGACTCTCCATCAGAAATGTCAATATCCATGAGTTCATAATGACCCTCAACATAATAACTAATGTGTCATTTTTGGAGACAACAGGGAACCAACTAATTATTTGGAAAACTGGCAACAAAGGGAAAGAAACAGGCATTTATCCTGTCTTTCCCATATGAACTGCACTACTGTATAACCAAGTGATAAACAAGGGCAAGCTACTCTTGCTGAAAAAATGCTTGAATTAGAAAGAGCAGCATTTGGCATCCCAAATAAATTAGCAGATCTAGGCAGTGACTACTGTGGCTGCTGGCATCACAAGAAGACTTCAACAGCTATGAAGTCTTGCCCAAACCCCCAAAAAACATCCAACAGAAACCGATAATGTCTCTCAAGCCAAGTTCAGTTGACAAGGAAGAGAAAAACTAGGGACATGTGAAACCACACCAGGGGGATACACCCAGCAAAGTCCACATTGCAAAGTTACATGTCAAACCACCTACGTGCTCAGCAAACAGAATGTGAGGGAGGAAGAGAGAAGTTGGGGGTACGCTTAGATAAAACAGACTTCAGAGAGAGAGATTTTAAAAAGGCCAAACTAAATTACACTGTGTAGGAACTCACACTTGAGTGGTGAAACCATAAAGTAAAGTGGTTTCCATAAAAGTCAGGAGAGCGCCCCCTCAGGAGGCTGTTACTGGGATGGGGTACAGGAATGCTGGCAGTTTTTTTTCCTTGAACTGGAAAATAGTTACAGGGTGACTGCTTTATAATGATTCATTGAGCCCTACATTTGCTTTCTGTATCTGTGTTTTATTTCACAATAAAATAAAAGGTTAAAAAAACTGGATAGTACTCTTTTGGCTTGGAGGAAAAAACCCAAACCTTCAAACATCATTATTTGGACATGAAAGATTTTTTTCTAGGCTGTTTCACTTTGACCAGCCTGGGACCTCAAAGATGTCAGGCTGAGACCAAGCTAAAAATGGGCTGTGGCCAGGGAGAGAACTAACTGATGAACACCAAAATGGGACTCGGGTTCAGAGCAGAACGTTGCCAAGCCAATGCTCACAGTGGCGCCTCAGCACCACGGCAAGGAGGCGTTTAAAGGAAATGTCGAAAAACTTGCTTCAAAAGATTAGTCACTGCTCTGCAAGGCTGACAGCTCGGTGGCTACCCGTGTGTGGTGAGCCATAGACAGGATGTCCAGGAGCCCATCAGAGTATCAAGGGGAAGCTGTAAAGAGCAGGCGGCCCCTTTATGATGCAAGCATCACAGGCAGCATCTCCAGAATACTCCCTTCAGGGATGACTGGTTTAGGGAGGGACCAGGCTGGGCTTGTGGGGAATGGTCTATAACAAGGTGATTTTGGCAGCACATCCTGCAGGGAGCCCAAGGCAGTCTCAAATTAAAGTGAATCCCCTGCAGGGGAAATCCCCTTGAAGTCCCACTGTCACAGCACTGGCTCAAATTAAATAACCACCTTTAACAAAAACAACTGAAGGCATCACAATTTTAGACCTTAAGTGTGGTAGGGAAAACCTTATTTAGACATTGAGTGGGGTGGGCATTCACAGCAGGCATGAAGTTACAAGGCCAGATACAACGTGAAGCCCCTTTTCACAGCATTTTCAACCAGCCTTATGGGAGGATTTCTCTCCATGGTAGCATTTGATAACAGGGGTCAGCAAGGAAGCTGAACATTCAATGCTGAGCCAACTCTTCTGAAATGTGTGAAGAAAGGAGGACTCATATTATTAACATTACCAACTGTACATAGATTATTTTGGAGACCATTTTCAAATGATAAGATGTGGTCTAAAAATACATTTTAAGTGTAAAGAACACGTACTGTGGTTCATGTGTTTCAATAGTGCCACTAAATTCCAGTTTAAACAGGTAAGAGAAACTTTTGTTTCTGCCTCAGGTCAATAGCATATGATTAGCATTAATATAAATAAACACTCTCTTATCCAAGGAATACACTGGATGCAAGGGATGCACTGTACAAATTAAGTGTGCCCATTCGTGGTTTATGAGCTCCAAATTTTCACACCTAAGGCTTTAACTTAGCATTAAAACCGGCATTTCTATAAGGACAGAGACAAAAGGAGGAATAATTTCTGAGAGGAGGAGCATTAAACAGAGATGCTAACCGGTCTTAAAGAGACAAACCCTTGATAATCAGTGCCACAGATGCTGCTATCTATGAGCCATCAGGTGGCAAGAAGGACAAGCCCAGCAAATCCCAGAGTAATGAAAGGTGTGTACACCACTGTGACGGCCATACCTTGTGCGACATGCAACTCAAAGTTGCTTGCGGAAAGCTCATACAGCCCCTGCTTCTGCTCAGGGGCTCTGGGCGGTTCCGCTTCCGGCTCTGGTGTCTAACAGGAAGAAACAAAAGAACAGGTGCTGAGTTTGTCTGTGCAGACATTAGTAAAACCTGTCAAGGAGGTGACCTGTGTGTGTCTAGAACCTTCTCCAGAACCTTCCTCCCCTCGCTACCTCGAACCTCTGTAGGATGCTGGTGTGCTGAGGAAGGCAGGAATCAGCATTATTTGGTCTTCTGGATGCTTCCTAAGAAGGCTTTCACCAGCCTCCCCCTCAGCAAATGCTCTAGGACTGACATTGGAGGAAAGCAGGTGACAGCCATCCCCACTTCAGCCTGTCCTTTGCTGTCCCAAAACCCAACCAGAGTAGACAAACTGAAGAATAGGTTCACCCCAAACTAGCACTTGGTCCCGTTCTGAGATTTCACACGAAGCACAAACTGAAACTCCTAATGGATTAGCTCTGCGGGAAGGAGCACCGAAAGGCACAGAGGCAGCAAGATGCACACAACTGAGAACGGGAAACCACCAAACGGTACAGGGGAGCCTGGCATCTTTTATTTCCATGAATAGTAAAAAGGAAAACAAAAAAATCCACGAACTGTGAAGGAAGAAGGTAAAACTTGGAAGGACTGATAAAAGAGAAAAGTAGGTGATGAGAGAGCTGTCCTTTTAATAAAGAGCATAACTCACATGACTACGTTTGAGACAGAAGCACACAATGAAGGGGCAAGAAGTGCCCCGAGCAGACACCAATGTAGACAACTCTATAGTTACTACACAATTCTAAATTTCTCAATTTTTGAGGCCAGTACAGCTGGGGTGAAGAAAAGATCACTGAATTCCCATTTTGCTATTGATACATGGGTATTACTCAACTGTTATCTGGCAGTTCATATTTCTATTAAAAAGAATATCCAAGTTAAGTCATTAAAAACTTTAAAAGTGCTGACAGCTCAAGCTGTACAATTATAATCATAAAGCACCATGAACTTTTCCTTTCTGTTGCTGGCTTGTAAAAACTTTCAAAGCACAACGCACCCCCACAAAAGGATGCCCAAGAGAATCTCGGCTAAGTGAGTGGTCAGTGAGTTCCAGTAAGGTGAAACAAAACACCGTATTGTTTTGTTTACAAGGGCTTTCAGTATTAGAATGGTCATTTATGGCACCTAGGATACACTCACTTCCTATGCTCTGTGGCAGATATCAGAGCAGTCCCCACCATCATGGGAACACCACAGTATATCACAGAAAGGGGTACAGTCTAGATTCTTAAGAAAGCAGCCTGACAGTACTGCTCAAGAGCCATAAAAGTGGTCTCGTTTCTTTTTCTTTTTTGCCTCACAACTTTATGTCTGGGAATATATTCTGAAAACATCACTCAAAAGTAGTAAAACTGTGGGCCGGCCAAGTGGCACGTTGGTTAAGAGCTGGCTTGGGACGCCAGCTCTGAGCTGCAGGGCAGGGGTTCAGATCCCATGTATGAAGGTCAGTACACTGCCCCCTACAGCTAAGATGGTGAACAACACCTCCACCTGGAGCTGGGCTGCTGTGAGTCCCCGGGACAGCATAGCTGCAGCCCCTGCTGCAGTGGGCAGCCATAGGCTACAGTGAGTGGCCGGCAACCAGGATGAGCGGCCGGCAGCCAGCGTGAGCTGCCAAGAGCCGCTGTGAGCGGCTGTCCAGAGGTCTGCAACCGATCTGCCTCACCCAGGAAGAGCGCAATGATAATACCAACACGGGCCAGTGAAGCAACGTCCTCCACAACTAGACTGAAGAACAAAAGGAAAGCAACTTGTCTGTTCCCCTTCCCCGATTCCCCAACGCTGTTCTCCTCCCCTTGTTCCCCAATAAAATCTTAAAAAAAAAAAGTAAAAATGTCCTTTACAAAGATAAACATGTTTCTTATAGCACGTTTTTTTCTTTCCTATAGCTTAAGCATTTATAACAGAATAATTATAAACAATTAAATATCCACTGACAGAGTTGAATTATAGCAAATCCACATGACAGTATAAAATATCAATATAAAGACAACATAACTATATAAAAAGATCATTAATGAATTGAACTATGTTTATATGATAATAACTGTTTAAGGAAAAAAATACAGAAGTGAACATAGAAATATAAAAATTGGGGTAGAATGTAAGAAATGGCAGGTTTTCTTTGAGTTTCTTTAATATTGTCATAACACTAGGGAGAAAAATCTAAATTTATTCTGTCTAAATATAAATATGTATATATCAAATTACTTAGGTATAAATACAGATGAACTTTCTAAAAAGGCTTTTGCTTACAGTAGACAGCAAAGTTCGAATTGAAAAGGATTTTTAGTTCACAACATGAAGTTTGAATATTTGAACTTGTCTACAGTAAGGCACATTGTCACTGTTTCTAGCAATTATCTGAGACCTTTTGCTCTAAGACACTAAGATATGGCTGGTGGGTAACTGGTTCTCAGGTGGTGAAGGGTGGGGTCCACATGGCCATGCCCCTCCCACACAGAGGGACAGGACACTGCCCCGCATGGACATCTACGCTGAGCCTGGGCCTGGCCTCACAGTCCTTCCCAGCCTGCACTTCAGGCTGTCACTTCCCTAAAGGGAAGCTGGCCCACAAGATGAAGTTTTTTGGCAATCCTAATAGTGGCTGCTGGTTTCTTGAATAAAATCATCATAGAAGACTGGCTTTTTTGGTGGAAAGTTTATTTAAGATGTTTTTTAAAGGCTCCTCTTTAAAATCAGCTTCCTCCCATCAGAGAACACTTTCACAAAGGAAACAATATGAAGCTTAAATTTATATGAAAGTTACACCTGCTCCTCCAGCTGTTTTGCCATGACAGAGATGCAAATTTATTGAGAGGTTTGTGCCTTTCCGTTATCTAAAATTAGATATATCTCTGGCCAATACTTATTCAACACCATATTCCAACATTCTTCACCATGCCCTTATAGACTTTAAAATGTGAGATACAGTACAAGTTAGAAAGCAGCTGGGTTTCTGAAAAGCTGTGACATCTGGAAGGAGAGCTGTCACACAGACACCCTGGAAAATGACACCAATAGCAGCTGAGCCCCTTAAAGACCTTTGGAATTGTGGTCATTCACAAAGAACTTTCAAATCTACGAACACTTCCCTGATACAAGAAAGTAGTCTTAGTGTTTAAATTGAAATTGTGTTCAGACTTCAGATGTTTTTAATAATTCATCAGAAACATAGAGCATGGGAACACCAGTCATCTTCAGTCCCTCACCAGTACAACACTACAGGCCTTCAAAGTCCAACTGAGCCTGTGGGGCTGAGCACTCAGCATTCATCCAAAAGCACCACACATGGAGAGACACTTAATGAATGCTTTACAATCGTAATGATTTATAAGAAAATACTCCCAAAGTCAAATAGGGAGGGAGAGGATTATACATTTTTCTTAGTAAGTAGCATTCTATACATAGCTATGTTTTTTAAAATATCTCAGAAATCACAGTTTCCACAATTTCCTGATATTATCCTTAGTATAAGGAGGAACATTAAGACACTAAAATTTTAAGGGTATTATGTTATCAGCAAAGCCAGTTAGGGTGTTAGGGACTGAGGGATGAGAAGAAAAGGAGACTCACAGGATGGGTATAGTGAGTGGGAACAAGAGCGAGCTGGTAGCTGTGAGAGGTGGGGAGGAAGGACCACAGCTGGCCCAGGCTGCATATTCTGGCCCAGACTGTATATTCTTACCCCAGTTGGCCAAGGGTCAATCTCTAATGCTAAGGAATTATTGTTAATTATATTACACGCGAGAGTGGTACAAAGGTTATGTTAAAAAGTACCAAGTGTGGGCCGGCCGAGTGGCACACCGGTTAAGAGCTGGTTTTGGGATGCCAGTGGCTCCGGTTCGGATCCCACATACGAGGGCCAGTGACACTACCCTCAAAGAAAAGAAAAAAAATGGTACATTTTCTGTATTTTACCACAACAAAAAAACTGAGAAGAAAAAAAGTTAATCTTTACTTATCAATCAGTTCTAAAAAAGTAAAAAGTAGCCTTAAAATGGTAGCTTTAATTTTTCCCCTTAACTGGCCTCTTTATGACCCAAAAATAGGAAGACAGAGAGGGAGGGCGGCTTTCTGTGCACTCACGGCAGGTTCCTCGTTCAGTGTCTGCAGCATCCAGTTTTCCAGGGCCTGAAAGTCCCGCGGACCTTGGTACTTCACAGCTTCTTGGCCAGGCTTGAAAAACTTCAAGCTGAAAGGGTAACAAAGGATTAGACAGAGCATATTTTTAAAGCTCTTCAAACAGCTCTAGTAGAGAGTACTGTCTTATCAAGTAGCAAATTCATTTAGTGAAGCAATTTGAAAATGAGTTATCAGTGGGCTACAGCCAGGCACCTATCTACCACTCTCTGATAAAACTTGAAAAAGAAAGAAAAATAATATTCTAGGAGATAACATATTCACTAAATCCTAAACTGAAAAACGCATTTTTTATTCAAGAAAAATAAAGCTGAGGTGAGCACATCAAGTCTAACGCTGTGACTTAAACCCCAAGCTACAAGTGTTCAGTTGTGTAGAACTCAAGCTTTTCCCTGCTAGTATCCTTCCCAGGCTTCGGTAGTTCTTATGTTTTTCTTTCATTAAAATTAGAACTGTAGTAGAAATAGCATTGTTTTGCAATAAATGTATTTTCAGTCTACCATGTCAGCTATTGGACTCTTACAAAGCATGAATATTTAGGTATTGTGAGAATTCAAGTCTCCAACTATAATAATGACCTTGACATTGGTTGATACAGTCTATTCACTTCCTTACCAAGAAGGAATCTTTTTTTTCTACATATATTATTAGCCTCTGAAGATTAAAACACAGAGCATTCCTTTAGAGATGAGCAAAAGATGCAGTCAGAGGCTGAAAGTAATGCTTCCAGATCCTGTATCATTCCACTGGTAGTGGAAAAACATGCTACTGATAAAACTTAATAGAAGGTGTCAAGGATGGACATGGGGAAATTAATTCTTCTATTGATAGAATTAATAGAAGATGTCAAGGATGGATGGGGGAAGTGCAGCTATTGACAGAAAAAGAAGAAACACAGACAACCTTTTCTTTGGCAAGCCTACTTATCTAAAACACCCCTTATACTTCTACAGCAAGTACCTGGAGTTTCTTAGTAGAGGCCCAATGTGCAGTGTCAGTGTGTAAGAAGTCAAGATATGCAGAAATCAGAACTGTGGGTTTGAAAACGTAATTCTCCCAATGCCTTAAAACGAAGTTTCATGGCTATATGAGAAAACCAACACATTAGCTGGAGCAGGTATTTAAATTAAAATGGGCTTATTGGCCTCACCCAGAAGTTAAGATCCTGTGATGGGCGTAGGTGATGTCCCTGTGTGCCTCCAACAGAGAACATACACGTATGCCATGCTTTCTCAGTAGCTCGTACTTTTATAACCGTAACAAAAAGCCAAAATCTAACTAGATTTGGCCAGTACACCTGTGACATCATGAAGTTTAACATTTTAAACAACTCCAAAGAGTGATCTCACACTTATGAATGCCTGCACCCACGCCTGGGGCCTTGTGCAGCTCTGGAAATGTGGGCTTTGCTCAGAGAACTAGAAGGTGCTTTTCTACTTCCCTTTGCTCTCTCTTAAGTGCCTCCCGCCCCCAAAGAGCTTCAGAACAGAAAATAAATGGATCTTCAGAATACCAGAAAGGATCATGCATTCTCAAACTCATTCCCCATTTCTTTGCTAACTTTAAAAATCAGTAAAATCTAAGATGGGATATTTTTTTCTAATTTGCTGTGCTTTGAGCAAAACAAAAATAAACGATTTTTTAAAAATCTCTTCCTATTGGCTTGCAAATCTTTCTACCTGCCCAAGTCTGAGATCTTTCCATAAGTTCATGGAGTGTAGGGATAGAATCCGAGCTTCCTTTACAGACTTTTCCGTATGACTTCAATTCTCACTGTACATGGAGATGAAGGTGAGAAAGGCCACAGGGTACAAACTGAAAGTACAGCTCCAAATGTTCCTGCTATTACCAAACCTCCAAATGGGCATTTGGGTTTTCTTAATGATCTATTTCTTTCTCAAGGAGACTACAGGGGAGAAAACCCTGACTTATGGGTCACTCTGGAAGACAGTGTGACGAAAGTTCTACTACAATAGATGAGATGATGTTATAGGTTGAACTGTGTCCCCCAAAACAGATCTGTTGAAGTCCTAACCCACAGTACCTGAGAATGTGACCTTGTTTAGCAATAGGATCTTTATAGAAATAAGCAAGTTAAAATGAGGTTCATAGGGTAGACCCTTCGGAGTCAATATGACTGGTGTCCTTACAAAAGGGGAAATTCAGACACGGAGACAGGCACGCAAATAGGGAGAAGGCCACATGAAGATGGAGGACTGGAGTAACCCATCTACAAGTCAAAGATTGCCAGCAAACCACAGGAAGCTGGGAAAAGGCAAGGAAGGATTCCTCAACAGGTTTCAGAGAGGGCACAGCCCTACTGATGGCTTGATTTCGGGCTTCTGGCCGCCATAACTGTAAGAATAAATTTCTGTTCTTATCAGCCAGCCGCTTTGTGGCACTTTGTTATGGCAGCCCTAGGAAAGCTCCTTCAGTCCTACCCCTGCTCAAGCGTTCCCAGATGATAAAGATCATTTTCTGGCTCCACAGGAAGACCTCAAAACATTTTCCTGAGCACAGTCAGCCATCTGGGACATGGAAACCCCGATGCTCTCCCTTTCCAATCATCTGCTGAGGAAAAGTGACATAAAAGGCACCTAAGAATGACATAAAAGCAGACATACTGACACACACACTAAGCTCAGGCATTTTACGTTCATTATCTGACTCAGGCCTTGCAACATCTCTGTAAGATGGGTACTGTTTTAGAGGGAGTAAAAACTCACACAGGTGACTCTATGAATGCCCTAAAGTGACTACATTGTATGCAGCACATTCTACTTCCTGACTTCAATGAAAATAACTTCTGACTGGGTTTGTACAGGGTTGTCATGTTCATGGAGGTTCCTCCCCACACCACGCTCACTATGGCTGTTTTTACAACATAAAACCACTGTATGGTTTTCTTAGGGAGACCATATCTTCTAAATAAAAATCCGGACACCGGATCCAACATGGATCTTTTAAAATCTGTGAGTAGGATCTATGGAATTGCAATCAGATAGCTCGTCTGACCAGGTCCAGGTGGAACCTTCGGACTGCCCTATGTTGCCCCGTAACATCTGCCCTCTGAATCCCACTATAGTTTCTGTTGTTTCACCTTCTCTGTGGCATGGTTTGTATTGTGCACAGCCACATGGCCATAAATGGATGGCTGTTTCAGAGTGGACACCACAACCAACCACCCAACTATCTCTGTTGCCCCTGTACCTTGAAGTAACAGGCTCTCAACAGGTAAGCACCCATCTCCTTCGGTCCCACTGCTCACCAACGGCTTCTTTGGGACATTCTCCATCTAAGTGGAGTGTATTTTAAAGGCAATGCTACGAAGCATAGGACAGCGATGCCTTTTAGGTAGGTACATATAATGGGAAATATTATCTCTATTGACCTAACTTGATGTAGACTTCAATTATGGCACTTAGATTGGCAAGCATTCACCAAAGACGAAGAGTTCCAGAGTCCTTTATGGAAATGCCAAATTTCCAAATGTTAGGGGAAACCTAACATTTATCTGGGTATGCTCAGATTGGTGTTTGCACCGTTATTTCATATAACAATGTTATGGGAGGTGGGGTAGGTATCAGCATTCTGTTTTAGACTTAGAGGTTAAATAGTGTGGCCAGAGCTGCATGATAAGTAGATGGTAGAGTTGGGGTGCACATCTTGGCTTCCAGGTTCCAGCCCAGAGTTCCTTCCACTTTTCCATGTTGACTCTCAGGTTTGAAGATAAGCTCAGGTTTTATACAGAACTTACTTAGTTCATCAATCTGACCAATGTTTCAGGCACGGCAGTGACCAGCCCTCCCCCATCCTTCTGGAAACAGCATCCTCCCTTTTTAGGAGAAGGGCTCTTCACTCCAGCACTTGCCATGTGGTGCGAATGGAGCCGCTATCTTCCAAGACCCTGCCTCTCTGACCACATGGACTGTCCTTGGAATGAACGCCCATCCAAGCTGGGCCAATTGGTGGGGAGCCCAAGTCCACCACGGCAACAGAGAGATGCAGATCCAGGAAGCTAAGTCTCAAGGGAGACTCAGTAAAAACAGGCCCCAAACCCTTGGAGCGGAGTCTCAGAGCTTTTCCCACAGCCTACTAATTAGTTGCCCTCTTTTGTTTATTAAGCCAGTTTAAATTTCTTAAAATCAAAACTCTTTTAACTGTCAAGGGAGTAAGTAGGGTCACTTGTCAGAGCTGCTGTATTCCCTTTTGTTACCTTTCTGTACAACAGAAACTGCCGTGTGCAAGTCACATGGGAATTACTCGAGGGAGGATGGTTAGGAATAACAAAGTGACCAAAAATTATTCATATTAAAATTGATGAAATGTACTTGTAAAAATCAATGTACTAATGTACTTGTAAAAATCAAACGTGACAGGACCTCATGAAAACCACCATTTTTGTCCTGCAAACACATGCTCTTGTAAACAGGAAAACTCCATACTGATTAAAGGGTTTTTCTATACAAAGTAGGAAAAACATCTAGTAGCGTTAAATACAACCTTTCCCTAACAACAGGGACTGCCGCTTACGTTTAGCATCTCCTCACTCCTCAGAGCTATAAAGGAAGTTTCCAAAAGTGTAACTTGGACTTTCTCAGGCCGAGTGCAGCTGGCCCAAAGACGTGGGAAACCTGGAGGATATGGAAGGCATGTGCCCTTCCCACTTACGTGGGGTATCCTCGCACCCCCTGGGCAGAGCACACGTCAGAGTCGGCCGTGCAGTCCACTTTAGCCACGTAGACTTTGGCATCTTCCATGTTGTTGTACTTGTCTCCCAGGTCATTCCAAGTAGGCTGCAGCCGTTGGCAGTGCCCACACCTGTAACAAGGTGAGAGGAACACGCATAGTAAATGCTGGGGCAAAGGGGGGCTGACCCACCTCTTCAGCCATTTCACAGGGTCATGGGGCTCTCTGATTCTTTCTTTACACCACAGCAGAGATGGATCACCTCACACAATTATTACAGAACCTCACTCCCCTGCTTACAACCCTCCAGAAAGCCGCTGCATTGTTCTCAACATGAAATTCAAACTTAGCGAGCAACATATTGTGCCAGATCCTCCGCAATCTGGCCCCTGCTGACCTCCCACCTGACCTCAAGGCCCAGCTGCCCTCCTTCCCTTGCTGCCTACCTGTGTGCCACAATGCAGTATTTGTAGTTTTCTGAAAGGGCCATGCTTGGCTTGCCCTGGGAATCAGTACATACTCTCTCTGACACTTCTTTCGTAAACCCACCTGGCTAATTTCTATTGCCCTTCAGGTTTACTTTAGGTGTCAGTTCCTCCAAGCAGTCATCCCTGACTCCCCCGGCTGTTTGGTGCCCATCTTCTCTCCTGGAAAGCAATCTTGCTCCCCCTCTACTGCAGCAGCTTAGCACTTCTTGCTATAACTGCTCCTTTATTATTTAGTCAGGTCTCTTCTACATATAAACAAGTGTCTGCAAATGCAAGGCAACCTCAAAATTAAATCAATTCTGCATTTTCTCCAATGAGAAGCTTTAAAAAAGTCTGTGGCCACTCAAACTTCTACATTTGAGATAATCAAATGTATACTTATAATATCCATTGTATGCATTTAACTACACACAGACATTTTTTAAGTCACCTATTATTTAAAATGGTGTGTTAACTTAGAATGATTGCTTCTTGCTACTCCTCATATTTCTTGGCAGCATCAGCATGTTTCCCAACAACTAAATCTCCTTTCTGAGTCATATAGCTGACGATCATCATCTTTAACTGTCAGCTGTCTGCAGTGCCATATTTGAATTCTGTATGAGCCAATACTGGGAACTTTATCTCAAGCTTCAAGTACAGTCATATATTATGGCACAGGTGTTTTGTTTCTTCCCCCCCCCCCCCCCATTCACCTGCTAAGTGTGTATCCATGATGTCTACAATGTAACTACTTGCTATATTACTTTTTAAAGTGACCTTTAACACGCTTCCTTATAAGTACACCCCACACTTATAATTTTGAGTTCATCTTCAAAATAATTTCTCAATGAAATCTCTTTGCCTCTTTTTTTTCCCTGACAGATGACATCAATAATAAGCATCTAAAGGTAGCACTGAAAGTCTGCCTCAAGTGACTATGTCTTCCCTAAGCAGCACTTTCTTGGCCAGCTAAGAGAATCCCTGCTTTCTAAGAGGCTCAATCAAGTGCAATATGATTCCCTCTTTTCTGAAAGATCATTGTGAGGGAAAACCAGTGTTATATTTAAGTATATGTGGTACAAGGGCCAAGAAGACAGCACTGTCCTTTTCACAACTGTGTTCCCAGTATCTAGCACATGCTTGGCATGTACTGAGTGTCTGGCAATTTCTCAGTGATGGATCCATCGGTTCCATGTGGTCGGCACTTCTGGTTTGAAACCCTTATGGCTACAGCACAAACCTCTGAGACAGCAGCTGCATTCAGAAGGCAGCCTGTGGCCATGTGGAGCTTTTGTTCTATTGAGCAAAGCTACCTGGTCCTCCCAAGGAGGCCGCCCCAACCTTGACCTCATTGTCACCATCAATTTCAGTGGCACCTGCAAACTGTCCACAGAAAAGATGTAGGTACAAAAAAAAATCTACAGCAGTAGGACACATATCACAAGTTCATAGCAAAGATACACAAATCAATGTTTTCGTTACATGATAGCCCTGGACCCAAATCACGTGTGGGGCTTCCTATATTCCAGAGAGACTGGAAAGAGAGGGGGGAGGGGGCAGCCCACAGCATATTCTGAGTTCCAATTTGCTGCTAAAGTCTAACTTTTAAATGCCATAATAGAAACCCATACATCTCTATTTAAATATGTGGTAGTAGACTACTCAGAAGCAAACTAATAAAAACTTTAAAAGTTACTTTTCCTGGGAGCATCCACCTAAAAGTCCATAAGCTACATACAATGAAAAAGCAATTATCTTAATGCCAAGGGCTCAAATTTGCCAGTCTCTTCCCTTACTTACTTAGTCTAGGACCAGCTGATGAGTAGTACAGAGGCTCCAAAATTAAAACTCCACTGGCATTGCATGAACTTGCTACATCTACATGTCAGTTTTTCTTTAAAAAAGAAAAAGGAAAATCCACAAACAGATTTATTCCACTGGCATAGGCTCCAATTAAGTAGTGTATTTAATCATTATTGAATAGTTACTCTGAGAATACTGCTTCCCTGAGTAACTATTAATATTGAATAATTATTTTACACTACAAAGTATTTTCTATACCACTGGTGGTTCTAAAAATTCAAGTCAGTTGGTTCTCAGGAACTTGAAACACAATGTATCCCATACATGGTTAATACATGACACCTGTGACCCAGAATAGGCTCAAAAAATTAATGTAACTCCAAATTTACTGAAATACAGTAATAGTCTGAATATGGGGAGAAAGAGAAAAGTTTCTTCCAGCACATTTTCTGAACAGGCCGTTTTCTCAGGCATTTTCTCTCTATTCCTTCCTACATGCCTTTTCCCCACATCTCAATGAGCTTCTAACCTGCACTAGGGAAGGAGGCCAAATTCTAGCTTTCTGCTGTCCCACGAGAGCTTCCCTTCACGGGGGCATCTCGGCCCTGGAAGGAAAGCACTACCTGAGCTCGAGTGAATGGCAGGAAGCCGTTCACTAGGGCAATTCTCAGGGCAGGAACCTCTGGGGTTGGACGGGAGGCGCATAACGATGCCCACAGCCCAGAACCAGGGCAGAAGGTACGTCTGTTCAACGGAGTGGCTTCTGCCACCTCAATGTCCAGATGAGCAAGCCTCAACAGATGGAAGAGGAGGAGGTGCCGGAGGTCAGCCTTGAGGTGAGGGCCAGCGGGATCCGGCCAGCGAGAGCACAGCTCACCATCCACGCCGAGCTGCGGAGAGGCGTCCCCATTATTCGCGCTACTTCAGCTTCTCGAGGTGGCACAGGCACCTTCTGCTGCCTGGGTCATCCCTAACCCATGAACACACAAAGCGAGATAGCGCACCTTTGTGAGTTCCTATTTTTTCAACTAAATCCTCGGGCTGAGGGTTTGCCCTGCGGGGAGTGAACGGAACCCTACGTCTAAGCGTGCACGGCTGGACCCCGGGGTGCCAGAGGCCGCCACACGTGGCCCACCGGGTCCCGGCCGCTCCCGCAGGCTGCTGCCTCCGACTGGCGCAGCAAGTTTGATGCGGGGTGGCCGGAGGCCCAGAGGTTCCGCTAGGATCCCAGCAACACCAAGCACAACGACCCCCAGGCCCTCCGCCAGTCCGGGGATCCGGGGGAGGGGTACGGGGAGGGGGAGGGGCGGCCTACTCCCTGCCCTCCTCTGGGGACCGCCCCCTCCTGCACCGCCCCGGCCCTCTCGCGCCACGTCAGCCGCTAGCGCCCCGGCCCGCCGCCCCCACCTCGGCCCGCAGCCCGCGCCGCTCCCGCCCCCGGCGCGGCGGCCCCCGGCCCACCGCGCTTTCCCAGGTCCCCCGCGGCTCCCCGGCCCAGCGCCGCTCCCAAAGCGGACATGGGGGGCCCGACCCGCGCCGGCCAGGGACCCAAGGAGGCGGCGCGGCCAGTTACCAGGGAGCGAAGAACATGACGAAGTGCGCAGCGCTCTGGATCCCGTGTGCGAACATCTCGGCTGTGTACAGGTGCTTGGCGTGCGGGTCTTGCCTATCCCCGCCGTCGGCCGCGGGGGGCCCGTCCGCCGCCCCCGGCCCCTGGGCCACGGCGCCCCAGCGCCCGCCGCGCCCGCCGCCGCCATGGCCCAGCAGCAGCAGGAGCAGCGCGGCCCGGGCCAGTGGCCTGCGCACCGCTGCGAGGAGGCGTCCGGGGCGCGCGGGCATCGCGGCGGGGCTGGCGCGCTCTCGCCGCGGCGGCCGGACCCCTCGGCGACGCCCGCCCCCTGCCGCCCGCCCCGCGCCCCGCCCCGCCCAGGCCGCGCCCCCTTCCCGCCCCGCCCCGCGCGCGCGCCCGCGCCCGGCGGAGGCTGAGACCGCGCGCTCCCGGAGCGCCCGACGTGGGAGGGGAAGGAGGCCGTGGGTCCCGGCGCTGGAGAGCCCTTTCGCACTTACCGGAGCGGTTCGGGTTATTCCCCCAGGGACCACGCGCTTGCTCAAACCCTGGCTGTGCCCGCTCAGCCCAGAGCAAGGGCGAATATTAGAGGATCGGAGAGGCCAGGCGGGAAAGCCACAGAAGGTTATGTTAGTTTTAGTTAATCTTAGCATACACAACGATCCCTGCCTATCAAGCAAAAGGAAGAATAGAGTTGCTGTCAGCAGAATGTAGGAAATTGAGCAAAAGCGGGTGGGGTTTGCACCTCAATGAGTCAAACTCTTGGCCCAGACCTCAACTGTGATTCTGGGCCTGAGCGCAGAGGTTGTGTGAAACCCCTGCCTGTTATCCCTGCCCTGCCTTAATTTGGGAGTGAGTAGGAGAAAAGGTCAAAGCCGTCTCTTTTAGACAAGTCCTTGCAAGGGCCCCTTGCCAAGGCTTGCTGCTGTGTCCTACTGTGCCCTAAGTCATGGTGCATTACAGTTATAAATATGAGTGACAATACCCCTACTCTGAACTTGTCCCTTGTGGAATGGCTGAAACGTATCCCCTGGGATTGGCACCTCACAATTCACACCTGCACATAGGTCTTATTGCCTATGGTGACGGAAGGTTTAGACCCTGCCCAGCGGATTGAAGCTAAAAGAGGGACAATCACTGGTTGCTTCCTGGGATCTAGATTGGTCCTTGATTATCTCAGACAGTGATTCGTGGCCTGGCAACAGAGGTAGTGCCCAGTGATTCACCTGTCATTACAGGGCTCCAACCTTAGGTTCAGGCACTACTGAATCTTTAACCATGGTTTCCCAAATGTCAAAACCACCAATTTTCATTCAAAACCTTTACTCCCAACCACTTACTCTTGAAACATGGGAATCATTCCCCACTCGCTCCCTCATTTCCCTTATCTCCTATAATTCAAACCACACACATTCCTTGGAACTATCATTTCTTTCCACCATTCTCAGTATTCATACCCTGGTCAGACCTTAATCCTAGCTTATTGCAGTAGCTTTCTGTGTTTCTCTTGTTCAGTGGCTGGAAAATTAATGTTCCCAAAGCCTACTTCTGATTATGATAGTTTGCTTCTCCACATCCTCGCCCTCCCCTAACCTCAGGGCGAAACACAGATTCCTTGGTGTGCAACTCAAGGCCCTCTGTGATGTGGTTCCATGTGGTTTTGTGACCCTATGAAACTCACTCACCACTAGAAGTCCAGGTGTCCCCTCCAATAACCTATTATTGCCAGACTCTCATCCCTGTGCTCCCCAAAACCTCATACCTCCCAATTCCTTCCACTGTGATACTGGGAAATTCCAACAAAGGATTAGCATACACTCTTATTGCATCAACGTCTTTCCTTATCTTTGTACAAACACAGAAACATAGGAACCCTCTTAAGTATTAACTATTCTTTCACACCTTGAGTCCCTTAGAGCCAGGAAGTAAAGCAGTGGCTTCCTTACTCCCCACTGCTCCTTCCAGACCTTTTCTCCCCCTTCCTCCGGCAGAATTCCAGCTCATTTAATTGATGCCATTGGGTATGGCATCCATTGCTTTTCCAGTTCCTGTCATCCACCCACTTACTTCCATCATCTAACTTCTTCCAGGTCCTGCCCCCCCACTTACCTCCCCCAACACACACCCAACCCCATTCACTGAAGACTTTGCTTCCTGGCCACCCCTTCCCTGTCTTCATTCCTGGTGTTTTCAGCATCCCAGTGGTTGATCATCCACCTGTCCTTCAGTGATTCCCTCCCAAAGGGAAACCCTAGAACTTGGCATCACCAAAAACTGCACTGTCTCCAAGATATGAATTAAAGACATCCCCTTTTGTCCAACACCTCTTGTACTTACGGTTCACTTGCTCAATAGTACTTTATCATGACCTCTGAGCTCCCGATCACATCTCAGTCTTCTCACAATCCACTAGACTACTGCTTTGTTTTCCCTTACTTCCCGACCAAGTTACATCCCATGGGCTCTCATCCTTATACTTACTGCCTCACCATGCTCTCCCACAGTGATGCTGAGAGGACTAAAAGGTAGTTTGCTTCCCCACTGTATGCAATCGCCTCTCTACCCTCCTTTAGCCACCATCCCTCCCAGCTGTCAACTTGACTTCATACTTCTTTCAGAAAATTGAAACCAAAAAGCACAAACTCCCTCATCTTTTCACCACCAAATTTAGACAGCCCTGCATGAGCCCCTCCCCTTCTTTCTCTGGTTACAAGGGGGTAGAAAGTATCCCCCACCCCCGCCCCCGGCACAGGCCAGTCCTCCACAGGTACTCTAGAACCCACCCATGGTTGGCTGAATAATGCCTTCCTGGTCCTAATCCCTGGAACCTCTGAGTGTGACCTTAGGATAAAGCAGACTTTGCAGGTGTGATTAAATTAAAGATCTTGAAGTTGGGAGATTATGCTGGAATATCTGGGTAGGCCCTAAATGTGATCACAGGTGTCCTTAGAAAAGAGAGGCAGAGGGAAAATTGACTGTGGATGAGTAGACAATGTGACCAGAGCAGAGAAACATGTGACAATACTCCACTGCTTGCTTTGAAGATGAAGGAAGGGACAGTGAACCAATGAATGCAACTCTTAGAAGCTGGCAAAAGCAAGGAAATAGATTGTCCACTAGAGCCTCCAGAGGGACCTTTGGCTTTACTGACAATTTGACTTTAGTCCAGTGAAACTGAGTTTCAACTTCTGACCTCCAGAACTGTAAGAGAACAAGCATGTGTTGTTTTATGTCCCCATCTTTGTGGTAGTTTGTTAGAGTGGATATCGGAAACTGATTCACCATCCCAGCTCACCTGCTCAAGGACTTTGCTCCTTCAGCTGTGGTCTCTCTCTCCTGCGTTAATTGTTAACCGCTCCCTCTCTATTGGATCATTTCCATCCATGTACAAGCATACTTTAGTATATGTCCTAACTTAAAAAAAATATATATATATATATATAAAGCTTCTTGACCTCATGACCCTCCAGCTACTATCACAATCTTTTAGTTTCCCTTCATAGCAAAATCGTTCAAGAATTATCTGCATTTGACTTTCCATTCATTTTTTAGCCCATGCCACTCTGACTCCCATAGCCACCATACCAAAGATGTCCACATTGGCAAGTCAGAGGAACGCTTTCCAATCCTCATTTTACTGGGCTCCCTGGCAGTTGACACTGGCCAGCTCTGGACCTGCATTTGGATCAACGCTGGCCTCAGCTTCTCTGATTCACCTCCTATCTTACTCCTCATTCCTCAACCCAACCTCTACAGATTGGTTTCTCAGAGCTTAGTCTCCAACCCACTTTTCCTCTCTCTACACTCACTCCCGAGGTATCTCATTCACAGCCATGGCTTTAGATACTGTTTATATGCTGATGACTCCAAAATTAATGGCTTGTCGAAAAAGTCATGATGTACTTTTTCTATGTTTTTTGCTGCAAAAATGCATCATGACTTTTCCGACAACCCAATATATTATCATCTGAGACCTTTCTGTGAGCTTTCCTATCTACTTGATATCACCACTTCTTTATCTTAACAGGTATAGCCAAAACCAAACTCATGATTTCCCCATAGCAATCTGCTTGTCCTTCAATTTCTCCACTTCCGTAAATGGCACTGCCCTGCTGTTTGGTCAAACTAGAAACCCAGGCTACATCCTCCTTTCCCCTCTTTCCTTATTGTCGTGTCTCATCCCCCACATCACATCAGCAAGCTCAAGCATTTCCATTTCTGAAACCCAGCTCCCATCGATGTATTCCTTTTCCTACTGCCATATCCCTTGTCATCTTGTTGCTCAAAATAGTCTCCTGGTTATGCTACCACCCTTGAGTCCCTCCAATCTCTTCTTCATACCACAGCTAGAATTGAATCATCTCTCTTTCACCTAACTCCCTTCAGGGGCTTCCTTTTCACTTAGAATAAAATCCCAACTCTTTGTCTTGGCTTTCAAGGGCCTTCAGGGGCATTGCAGTCTGATCCCATATCACTATGCTTCTGCCCCTCTAGGTTCTAGCAATTTTGGGGTGATTCTTAGTACCTTCCAAGTGTTTCCCTCCTTCACACTGGTACAGAGCCCATGCTTGTTCCCTCCCCAGTCTTCCCCTGTGGTCTCCTGCCCCCACATCACCTCCTCAGGGACACCTTCCCCAAGCACCTCTCTGGAGCAGCCCCCCTCTGTCCACTGGGTGTTGTCCATCACTGCAAGGTTTAGTTACTGGATGACCCTTTTCACAATATGATGCCATTTTGTGGCATATTTACATGTTAAGTTAGCTAATTGGACTTCTCCATCAGTAAGCCCCCACAAAAGGCAGAAGGAGCCCATCTCTCTGCCCAAATCTCTTTCCCATGTTCTACTAAGATTGAGTCTTTGCCAAACATACTTCAAGCTGTTCCCTTTGCCAGGAATGCTTTTCCCCTATTCTGGCTCAATCACTGTCTTGCCTTTCCTGGGTGACTCCAGCCCCAAAGTCACTCAGTATCACATGTTGGCAGTGCTCACCTTTCCTCTGAACCCCAGTCCTCACAAGGGAAGTACATGCCGCTTTCTATGGCAGCAGCTATGAGCACCTCTGCTTAGATTCCCACCTCTGAGCAGCCTGACTTCCAGCTCAACAAAACCTAACAAATTAAAATTTTACAACAATGAAGTAAACACAACTTTCTGAACCCCAGCAGGTGTTATATTCCTGTCCTCACTATGCTGTCATGGTTATCCTTTCTCACCATACCTGAATTATTTGTTTGTAGAAATTTTTGTTTTGTGTCAGGCTTCCTCTCTAGACTCCATGGGTTGAGGGGTCTGAACATGGTATCTGGTATAGGCCCTACATATATGTTTGTTAAATGAAGGAATGAATGCAAAAGTCACATTTGTTTACACTCAGGCAATGGCTTCCCTGAGAAAGAACCTTGATAATCACAATCTGGTCCCAAGCAAATAAGGCAACAGGCATGGAGATGAGTATAATGACTAGTAACAAATACGTAGTGCTGCCACACTGTCCCCTTATTGTAAACCTGCAGGGAGCCAGCCCCCACAAGTCCAGGGATTCCCTCAGGTGGGACGGCATCGGGGAGGAAAAAGAAGATGGAGACACCAGAAAGAGTTTCAAGGAGTGTCACATTTTATTGTTACAACATGTCCCCTTTCATAGGGATTTTTTTTGGGGGGGGCAGTGTCACTGGCCCTCTTATGTGGGATCTGAACCGGGGTCGCTGGCTTCCCAAGCCAGCGCTTAACCACCGCACCACTCGGCTGGCCCTCATAGGGATTTTTAACCATTACCTGAATCACAAGTTATGTTTCACATGATCATGATGTTTTCTCTTACTCAGGACTTTTACAGTCTCTACTTTTTTGTAATTGTACCTTTCCAGGGTACACTGTGGCCTATTCTCTGCTCAAGGATTTTACTTATCATCTAAAGAGTGGTTACCATGATTACCTCACAGGGCGCATGCTTGAGCTATTGCCAAGAGACCAGTAGTGGCTGAGTTTAGAGCTAAAACCATCTAAAGTCTATTTCTATGTGATTATAATACTTAGTAGCAAAAGGAGTCTCAAACTTTTCTTATCCTATGAAGAGCTGCATATTATTGCAATAGAGGGTAACATCTCTTTCTCAATCAAAGATTCAGTATCTGTTGTTACAGCACTGTACAAAGCAAAGAGTTAAAACAAGACTGTTAATTAACATATCTCATGGTCAGCAAATTGTCTCTTATGAGACAAGAACATGAGAGCAAGAACTCTCATGACCTGGAGACCTTGGTCTCCATGGAGACATTTCAAAGCTGCATAGGCAAGTAAGCTCAAGGACGGATGATATCACCAGTTTTTCACAGAGGCTGTTGGTTCCTCACAGACAGGCTGTCAGTTTCTCACAGACAGCCTTTTTGGCCTATGTGGCCAGAGTCCTGAGCCTCAGTTTCCAAGGGGCTTGAGTCCCCTTTTTCTCAGTCCTGGGGTCCCAAAATGGGGCTGTAGCCTGCCTTGGGTTGTCTCCTCTCTTAGGAGATCTTACCCATCATTGACTTACACAGCCATCTCTCATTGGGGCACCACAGGGACTTGCCATAAATGCAGTGAAAGCACTGTCTCCTATAGGATCTGATGTGGAGGAAAGGCACATGGGTTCATAGAGACAGGAGATATTACATGACCAACCATAAGGCAACACCCCAGACATCCAGTGCTGAGCGTGGATCTTTATTTCAATGTGGCCTTGTCAGACACTGGGGTGCTGTCGGCTCCCAACATAAACCTGTCACCTTCACGAAACTGTACCCTCATCTGACAGCATCCTGAGAGGCACGTGGCAAAGCCTCTTGCTTGTAAAGTTGTCCTCACTTTAACAGGTGCATCCTGAGTTGTTATGGGCTAAAAATGCTACTTTTAGGCAGGTACTGAAAGTATTTACATCCTGTTATTCAGAACATTCTGGAAAGTGTATCTAAAGAAGAGAAACCATATTTTTCTCAATGACTTTTTGTAACTGTTCAAATATGATGATTGAGAAAGAGGGCAAAGCTAGAGGATTGCTCTTATCAGGGAAAACCTAAAGAAAAAGACAAACAATTTCCCATGTTGGAGTCACCCAGGGCAGTAGAGCTATTTCTCGTATTTTTAAATGGTTAATGGAAATTTGATATTTTACTCACTACTCACATAACTTCCTTGGGTAACACTGCCCCCCTTCTCTTAAACAATTAATAAGCACTGGAAGGCACATGATAACATACTAGATTCAGTTGAGGGAGATAAATCTTCAAAATCCATGTGGAATACATGCCAGGGAAAAAATTAAGAGTTCCTCTATTGAATGGATTGTGACCACTAAGCTGAAGGAACTGTGCTGTTTCTCAAAGTCCATGAATATCTGGCCCTAGGTTTCTACTGTGGCTCATTTAGTCAGACATGTTGGCTCTCCTGTTCCTTGTCACCTTAGTCATTCTCCAGGTGCCTCGTTTGCTGGATGCTGTTATAGCAGCTCTTCTTCAGTCCTCTCACAGACCCCTTGGGAATGGAGCCAGTATGCTGATGCAGAAGCTTGCCCATCAGCACCCAAGTCTGAGAACAGAAGAGCAGTCTTCCCGCCCCTTCTCCCCCCAAATATGATGGCCACTCACAAGGCAGCTCCACTCTTCTCTTGGCCGTGCTAACTGGTATTGATTGCTTTGGCCATGGTCTGTGATGTTCCCATGAACATGGGGACATACCTGTCTCATGGTGCTTAGAGGTAACCTCATCGTGGCTGCTTGAATCTCAGAACACTATTGCAAATTTAGAATCCAGGAAAATGGTTTCCCTAACTGAGTGATTCTCAACTCCAAGTGTATGCCATAGTTATCTGGGGCTTGAAAACAGCGCTGCTGCCCAGCCAGGATCCCAGAGTTGACAAGTGCTGAGATTAGATGGTGCTCAGTCAGGATCTCTGCCCCTGATGCTCCTGGAGAGGGGTGTAATAGGGCCAGTAGAGCACAGACATGGAGCAAACCGCTAAAGGAATGCTGGTGTGCACTGGGAGTTAGCAGATGTTTTCTTAACAAGACCCTTACGACTCAAACATGTTTGCAGAACACTAGGTTTCAACTGAGACAAAACAGCCAGGAACAATGCCCAAATTATACCATAATACTGTTCAGATGGAGGTGCCACTGCTACCACCTTTCGGTGCAAACTTAATCCATCTCGCATCTGCTACAGGACACTGGATATGACCTCAACAACCTCTACCCTGCCAGGAATGGATTTTACGTGATACCTGCTTCTTTACAAAACTAGCTTCCAATGGAAATGTCACTGCATTAGTGCTGAATGGTCTACATTCTAGTTCTAACTTGGGATGTGAGGTGGGAAGCCCCACAAACATAGGGAAGGTGTTCCAAGAAGCTGGACAGCCCCAAAGAATGGCCACATACAGTGGGAATGGAGGGAGAAAGAAAAAGACACTTTTATTTATCAAAGGATGTCTCAGGGATTTTAATATGTGAATGTACCCTAGGAATCTCTAAAAGTATCATATGTGGTATTTTCCGAATTTATCTGATTGTGGACTCCTTTTTGTTTGAGGTACATCTTGTGTCATTAATGCTTTGAAGACCGCTTTGTGAAAGGCTTTATTAAGATTAGGTAATATTTCACTCAGAAAGATAAATGCCTGGTTTCACTTTCTATAGCTGCAACAGCTCCTCCTCTAGTTCATGTACTTAGTTGCAAAGAAATTCATTCACGTATGTATCAGTGTCTAGTTTGTGTCAGGCACAATTGTGTCAGGCACAATTCTAGGTGCCGGGGATACCGAAATGACTGAAATAGACAAAAGAAACAAGCAAAACCCCTGCTATAATGTAACTTCAATTCTAGCTGAAGAAAGAGTCAATAAACAGGATAAAGATGATACATACTATATTAGTCAGTGGTAAATGCTGAGGAAAAAACATAAGGCAGGCAAGAGCATATGAAGTGTCAGGGTTTAGACGGGACTGAAATTTTAAGAAGAGCTCATTGGGGAGGTGGTTTTTTAGTAAAGATGTAAGGGAAGTGAGGGAGCAACAGATAATATTTGGAGGAAGAGGATCCCAGCTGAAGGGACAGCAACTGCAAAGGACTCAGCACTGGGTGAGGAGGTGAGAATTAGAAAACGTGGTCAAAGAGGTAATCGGCACGAAGGGAAGCAGTTCAGGGTGAGAACATTGGCCTTTGTGCATGAGAAGGGAAATCAATGGAGGGTTTTCAGCAGGAACATGACATGCTCTGACTTCTATTTCAACAGCATGGCTCTGAAAACTGTATTGGGGAACACGGAGGGGCCAGAGTAACAAGCCGGGAGACCAGTTAGAGAGCTATTACCATATCCCAGCTGGAGAAGCTGGTGACTCACACCAGGTTGGAGGCAGTAGAGTGATGAGAACTCGTCAGATTCCAGATCTGTTTTGGTATAAATGCCAACAGGATTTACTGGTTGAGCAGATGAGGGTGGTGAGAGAAAGACAGGAGTTAAGGATGGCTTTGAGGTTTTTTAACGAGAGCAACGGATTGAGATGTCATTAACTTTGATGGGAAATAGGTTTTTGGTGGTCTTGTAATGCTGAACATATTCATTTGGATATGTCTGCAGATACACAGAGTACGCAGTTGGATATTTGAGTTCTGGGCAGAGATTTGGTCCAGATATGAATTTGAGAGTCATTAGCATATAGACAGGATGAGATCACTGTGGGAGTGGGTGTAGAGAAGAGAAGAGGTTTGAGGGCTGAGCCTTGTGGCACCTCACTATTTAAAATACCTGCAGATGAGAAGGAACAGGAAATAGACACTGAGGAGCAGTCAGGAAGAGAGGAAAACAACCTGATAACTTTTGCCCTGAAGGCCAAGAGTAGCAATGTTTCAAAGAGGAGGGAGTGCGCAACTCTTTCAAATCTGTTGATATGTCTTGGTTTGGCCTGGACAATCCCAATTTACACCTACGGACTTGGTTTAATCATTACCAGCACCCCATTCACTCTCAAATGTGTCCTAGTTTGAACAATACATTCACAGGTCATCCTACTGATAGGTAGGTATGATGAGCATTAACGCCTCTGGATTTAATAATGTGTAGGTCACTGGTGATGTTGGTCATGGAAGTTTGGGTGGAGATGGCAGCAAAAACCTGATTAAAGTGGCTTCAAGAGAGGCAGGAAGAGAGGAATTGGAAACAATGTGTATAAACAACATGTTCAAGAACTTTTCTTGTAAAGGAATGCAATAGTAGCTAGAGGGGAGAATGTGGCCAAGAGGGCTTTGTTTTTTTAATATGAAAAAAAAATCAGCACATTTCTAGGCTGATGAGGCTGATTTAGAAAAGAAGGAAACATAGATGTAGCAGGAGAGAGAAGAGAGAATTTCTGGGGTGATATCCCTGAGTGAGTGTAGGGAGATGTCACTAGGTACATAGGAGGAGAGGTTGGCTGGCCCAAGAAGCACAGACAGTAATAAGAGAAGGGCAGACACAATGGGTAAGTACAGATCCAGAGAAGTGGGTAGATGTGGTTGGTGGTGGAAGGTTGCATTGCTTTTCTTCTGGTTGCTTCCATTTTGTCACCGTAATGGGAAGCAATATCATGAGCTGAGACTAAAAATGGGGAAGAAGTGCTGGAGGTTTGGGGAGGTAAGAAAAGATCTGAAATAGTGGTCTAGAAAAGAGAGTGTGAATGCATCAGGGCACTTTGGTATGCTTGCCTGGTGGTTTCGAAGGCCCATGTGAAGTCACTGTGACACACCTGGATTTTCTCTAGGTATGTTCCATTGTGTGGTGCAGCCACAGAGTAGACAAAGAATTGCATGTAGCCAGGGTTGTGATTTAGCCAAGTGAAGTGGCAAAGGCAACAGAGTGAGAGTGTCTGTAGGGGAAAAATGATTGTAGCTGACCAAGGAATTTAAGCTGGGTAAATTAATAAAATTATTATCTTAAGAAGTTGTAATACTGCTCAGTCGTATATACGTATAACACAGAAGTTCATTATAGTTTGATATGCTAACAATTTCCAGTGAGTAACCTGTCAGTTTCTTGAGAAGTCATGTTGCATACCTTCCCCTCTAATTCTAATACCCTGTTTATTTCAGGCCTTCACCCCTGCTGCCAGGATAAATCTCCACAGTGCCTTAGCTATTACTCCTGGTTCCATATGTTCCCATTCAAATAATGTCCCATTATTGTGGCCAAGATCATCTTGAAACAACAGGTTTATCATGTCACTGCTTTGCCCCCAAATGAAACTAGCTCTGTATTTCCTATCATTTCATATCATAAATCCTCTGCCTGGCTTTTATCATTCCCTCTACATTTGCAAACTTGTCTCTAACATTGTGTAACTCTGCTCAACATGCTGGTTTCCTAATTGCCCTTGCCAGATGTTATATTCATTTCCAAATCTTTTCCTTCTTTGCTTATGCCATGTTTTCCTGCTTTTCAAAATTCAACCTGTTATACATAGTAAACTGTGATGGTAGTTGGTACAAGGAGAGGAGTGGGATTACAGTGGATCTGCCTAAGACTAAAGCTGGAACAGGACAACAGAGAACCATCCATTTCCTCTCCCCACCGCCAGGCTAGCAAGCACCAAATAACAAGTAGGAACAGTTTACTTCCGGGGAGGGGGGAAGAGCATGGATAGAGACCTCCTTCTCTTTGGCACTTAATAAAGACTGAAGTTGTGGGTGGAGCAGGAACATTGAGGAAAACCCTCTGTAACCCCAGCCTCCATCCTAAACATGGAAGAATTGAAGCCGGTGGTGTACTGAAGGTAACCATAACAATAACAAAACTCAAATCCACCCCAACTCACTGGTAGATTTACTCAACCTCCAACACTAATGACCTAACAGAAGGGCCATGTTCATCTACAGGTGTAAATACTATTTACCTCAGTGTTGGTTGTTCTATACATTCAATAAAAATTACAACACACAAAACAAGATTAAAAAAAAAGAGTCAAGAGACAAATCAATCAAAAGAACCAGATTCAGATTTAACATATATATTGGAGCTATTAGACACGGAATTTAAAATATCTATAATTTGGGTATAAACACTGGAATAGAGATCCAAGATGGCAGAAGAGATAAACACTGTGCCTGCCTCCTCTCCTGAACACATTAAAATTACAACTAAATTTAGAACAACGAACCTGGAGAACCATTTGAAGTCTAGCTGAACAGAAGTTTTATAACTAAAGATAAAAAAAAAGAAGCCATGTCCAGACTCATAGGAGGGGCATATATGAGGACAGACTGTGTGGCAGTTGAGAATCAGGAGGGATATCTCAGCCATGGAGGTTCCCTGCAGGGGAGCAACAGACCCCAGCCCCATACTGGGCTCCCAGCCTGGAGTACTGGTGCCAGGAAGAGGAGCACCCCACAATATCTGGCTTTGAAAAACAGTGGGGATTCCAACCATCAGGGTGAGACAGAAGGCTATAGGAAACCCAGATGTCCTCTTTAAGGGCCTGCCCACAGACACACACACAGGCATGCACCCTGAGCTCCAGTGGAGGAACAGTGACTCAGGGGATGTTGGATACATACGGGGAGATACTGAGTTGTGTGACTGTAGGGCAAGGATTGGAGACAAGTTGACATTTTCCCTGTGTGGGGTCCTCTTCCAGCACAGCTGGCATGTGGACACCATCTTTCCGGTGTTGAGTCCTCTCCCCATGCCCAAGGCCAAATCTGAATCTGCATTGGCCTGGTAAACTCTGCTTACCCTGGTGACTTTCTGAGGCTCTGCCCCACCCAACTCACCCAATGCCCAAAGCACTTTCTCCACAAGCAGCCAAACCCACCCGTATTGCATTCTTTCTTGCATGACTGTCAGGAGTCCGAGGGCCCCAGGCGGGTGGCGACTGGCCTCAGTGTGCTCTGAAACTTTTGCTGAGTAGCTCCAGGATCAGCACTGGCATGAAACCAGAATTTACATTAACTTGATGACCACAACTGAATCACTCAGGTGATTCCCTGAGACCCTGCCTGACCCAACTTGCATACTACATGAGGCTGTATCAGAGGCTGAACCTTATGGAAGCTGGCAGGTGGCAGCAGGCCTTTGGTGTCCTGGCTTTTTGCAAAACTACCCCAGGCCCGGTACTGGTGACAGCCATCTTCAGTTCGCAGAGTGGCCTCTCCCATGTGCCTCCAGATTTAGCAAAGGCAGCAGCCAACCATGGGTATCTGTCATTCTTACAGGTAGTCCCCAGCTGTTCACAGTGGGTGACCTGGGCTGGCACTAGAGCCCCTTGCAAGAGGCCCCAGAACAAACAAACTTGGAGATTGGCTTCAGACTACAGCAGAGCACCACCCAATTAGCCCCACAAGAGGCATACACAAAGGGTGGTCTCAACAGGCACCAGGGCCCACTGGGGTGAATGCTGCTCAGTGGGGTAAGACCCCTTGCACAGAAGCCCATAAGCTGTGAATGTGGCCAAACTTCACAGCCAGTCAGCCTGAGATTCATATCACCCACTAACATGCCAATAGCAATCAAGGCTCACCTATAATAGGAGGACACACACAACTTGCACAAGGGACATTCCTGGAGCACCTGGTGCAGGTGACCAGGGAGAATATGCCACTGGGCCCCACAGGGCACCTACTGCATAAGGACACCTGGCCAAGACTGGAGACATAGCAGATCTACCTAATATACAGAAACAAACACAGAGAGACAGCCAAAATGATGAAACAAAGAAAGACATCCCAAACGAAAAAACAGGACAAAACTCCAAAAAAAGAACAAAATGGAGGCTAGCAACCTACCAGATACAGACTTCAAAACAATGATTATAAAGATGCTCAAGGAACTTAGTGAGAACTTCAACAGAGAAATAGCAAGCATAAAAAAGGACATCAAAACCATAAAAAATGAACCAGTGGAGAATATAATAACTGAAATGAAGAATGCACTAGAAGGTATCACCAGCAAACTAGATGAAACAGAGGATTGAATCAACAATTTGGAAGACAAGGTAGCAGAAAACAACCAATTGGAATGGCAAAAGGAAGAAAAAAGTGAGGATAGTTTAAGACACCTCTGGGACAACATCACAGTATAAAAACATTCTCATCATAAGGGTACCAGAAGGAGAAAAGAGAAAGCAAAGGATTGAGAACCTATTTGAAGAAATAATGACTGAAAACTTTTCTCACCTGGTGAAGGAAGTAGACATACAAGCCCAGGAAGTGCAGAGACCCAAACAAGATGAACCTAAGCAGGCCCACACCAAGACACATTATAATTAAAATGCTAAAAGTTAAAGATAAAGAGAGAGTCCTAAAAGCAGAAAGAGAAAAGGCAACTAGTTACTTACAAGGTAGCTTACATAAAATTGTCAGCTGATTTCTCAACAGAAACCTGGCAGGCCAGAAGGGAATGGCATGAAATATTCAAAGTGATGAAAGTAAGGGTCCACAACCAAGCGTACTCTACCCAGCAAGGCTAGTATTTAAAATAGAAGGATAGATAAAGAGCTTAGACAGGTAAAAGCTAAAAGAGTTGTTAACCGCCAAACCAGTATTACAAGGAATCTTAGCGGGACTTCTTTAAGACAAAAAAAAAAAAAAGAAAAAAAAGAAAAGAAAGAAAGAAAGAAAAAGAAAGAAAGAAAGAAAAGATAAAAAATATGAAAAAATGGCAATAACTACATATCTACCAACAATTATTTTCAATGTAAATGGATTAAATGCTCCAATCAAAAGACATAGGGTGGCTGAATGGATAAGAAAACAAAAAACCCTTACATATGCTGCCGACAACAAACTCACTTCAGATTGAGCACACACAGGCTGTAAGTAGAGATGGAAAAAATATTTAGTGAAAATGGAAATGAATAAATAAATAAATAAATAAAAGTGGGGTAGCAATACTTATACCAGACAAAATAGCTTTAAAACAAAGGCTATAACAAAAGACAAAGAAGGACCCAGTAATCCCCCTTCTGGGTATTTATCCAAAGAAACCCAAAACTCTACTTGGAGGGGATGTGTGCATCCATATATTCATTGAAGCATTGTTTACAATGGCCAAGATGTGGAGTCAGCCTGGGTGTTCATCGATAGAAGGATGGATAAAGAGGTGTACAGGCCGGCCGAGTGGCTCTTTGGTTAGGAGTTGGCTTGGGATGCCAGCTCTGAGCAGCAGAGCCCAGGTTCCAATCCCACATATGAGGGCCAGTGACTCTGCGCCCTCTACAGCTAAGATGGTGAAGAACAGCTCGACCTGGAGCTGGGCTGCCGTGAGTCAATGGTGATGGCATAGGCTGCAGTGGGGCTGGCCAGCAGTGGGCATGAGCTTTCGTGAGCTGCTGTGAGCAGCCGTCCAATGGTCAGCAGAGCAATTGCCTCACCCAGGATGAGCGCAATGACGATACCAACATGCGCCAGTGAGGCGACATCCTCCACAACTAGACTGAAGAACAAAAAGACAGCAACTTGTCTGTTCCCCTTCCCCGATTCCCCAACACTGTACCTCTCCCCCAAATCCCCAATAAAATCTTTTTTTGTTTTCAAAAGAGAAGGTGGTACATATATACAATGAAATATTGCTTGGCCAGGGAAGGGAATGGATTCTTGCCATCTGCTGCAACATGGATGGACCTGGAGGGTATTGTGCTGAGTGGAATATGTCAGACAAAGAAATATAGATATAATGTGATTTCGCTTATATGTGGAATCTAAAGAACAAAATAGAAAAACAAAACAGGAACAAACTCATAGATACAAAGAACATTTTGATGGTTGCCAGATGGAAGGGGAGTTGGGGGTGATTGAAAAAGGTGACAGGATTCAGAAGTACAAATTGGTTGTTACACAGCTATCATGGGGATATAAGGTATAGCATAAGGAATATGTCAATAATATTGTAATAACTATGTATGATGTCAGATGGGTACTAGATTTATCAGGGTGATAGATGGAAGAGGCATTGGGGTCAGGGTGAAAAAGGTGAAGGGATTAAGAAACATAAACTAGTAGTTACAAAATAGTTGTGGGGATTTAAAGTAAAGCATAGGGAATATAGTTAATAATATGGTAATTACCATGTATAGTGCCAGGTGGATACTAGACTAGTCAGGGGGATCACTTCTTAAATTATATAAATGTCTCGCCACTATGCTGTACACCAGAAATTAATATAAAATAATACTGAATGTCAACTGTAATTGAAAAATTTTAAAAGGAGGGGGGACAAAAGGTGAAGGGGAATAAGTGGTCCAAATTTGTATAATAAAAATAAAATGTATAGTAATAAAATACATAATTTGTATAAAACAATGAGCCATGAGGATGTAATGTACAGCATAGGAAATATAGTCAATAATATCTTGATAGCGTGGTACAGTGTCAGATGGTTGCTGGACTTATGGTGATCAGTTCTTTAGGTATATAAGTGTTGAATAATTATGGTGTACCCCTGAAATTAATATAATATTGTATGTTAGCTGTATTTTAATAAAAATCCTAAAAAAATAAAATAACTATAATTTTTTTTTAAAGCTGAGCCATCCTGCCACCTGTTGGCAGCTTAACGGCAACTCAGCTCGGGCAGGCATCGAACCGCCGTTGCTCAAAGCTCAGCTTGCACTCTTGAGTGAGCTCTTAACCAAATGAGCCACTTGGCCGGCCCAAAATAACTGTAATTTGTATGTTAGATGCTCAAGCAGGAAAAAGTGTACAACATGCATAAAGAGATGGGAAATTTCAGCAGAGAGATGGGACTTATAAGAGAAAGTCAAATGGAAATACTAGGGATAAGAAAACCATGTTAACTTAGATTTAAAAAATGCCTTCAATAGGATCTCCAGTAGATATGAAAGAGCTGAGAAAACAATCAATAATCTTGAAGATAGGTTAATGGAACTTACCCAAACTGAAAAACAATGAGAAAAAAAAAAGAGAGAATAAATCAACACATCATTCAAGAGCTGTGAAATAACAATGGGCAATTAATATCCCAGAAGGAGAAGAGAGAGATAACTATGTACAAAGAAAATTTCTAAAATGAATTTTTCAAAATTAATGAAATAAATCAAATCACAGATCCAAGAAGCTCAGAAAACTCCAAGCATGAAAATACCAACCAAGCAAACAACAAACACATCTAGACACATCATGTTTAATGGGTAGGTTTAATATCTACATGCATCGCATAGTTCCTTTTGTAAAAAGTGAATTGATTTTTTTCTCTGCAAAAATAATCATCAGAACATTTATAATAATTATTTTTTATAATAGGAGCTCAGGAGAGTTTTGTTTCTGTTTTGTACTTCTATTTTCTTTGAATTGAAGATAAGCAATAAAGCTATTTTCATTGGCAAAAATCTGCCTTCTGCCTACTTCTTTGAGTTGGGAAGTTGATTCAATTTACATTTATTTTCACAAAGAATGTGTCCTGATTCACTCTTCGGTTTTTATTTAGTTTTTCTTTACTTTTACATTATGTGAATTTTTTTCATTTCAAATAGTTTATTATGTACTAATTTACAGTTTGGGTGGCATTTGTCTGTAAAAGTTTCAAGAACTTATACAAACATATACATATTTGTCTACCAATTCCAAGAATAAAACATCCCCAAATTAGGATTCTATTTAATGTGTCTGAACCTAATGACACAATTGGCTCACTTTATTCCCTGACACCTACTCCTTCTTCTGTATTTATGTTAGAGTTTAGACATTTAGTTTCAAGTTATTGTTTTATGTTATATAAATGGATATGTAGCCTTTTAATATACATTTATTCAGATTTTATTCTATGGTACTTAATTTAAATGTTCACTGCAGTCCTCAACTGTTACTGCACTGTTTGCAGACTTCTATATTTTGATTAATTACTTGGTTTACTGGAGCAGTACTTCCCAAACTTTAATGTGCATATAAATTACATGCAGATCTTATTAAAATGCAGATACTGATGCAGTAAGTCTGAGAAAGGGTCTGAGGTGAGAGTCTGCATTCTCCACAAGGTCCCAGCTGACATGATGCTGCCGGACTGTGGACCACACTTTGAGAAGCAAAGGGCTACTTCTCAGCATTCATCCCCCCATGAAGAGTAAGTATGTGGATTGTATATTTATGAGTTTTATTTATTTGTTGAATCTCTAAAAATGTTTTTCTGTTTTTGTCAGGTGAAAGACAACTTGGCCACATAAGGAAGTTTGGGTCACAAAGCCTCCCCTCAAAACTCTGCAGACGTTGATGGCATCATTGATTTTAGCATCTATATTATTAAAAAAGCAAAATGTTTTTCTGTTTTTGACAGGTGAAAGACAACTTGGCCACATAAGGAAGTTTGGGTCACAAAGCCTCCCCTCAAAACTCTGCAGACACTGATGGCATCATTGATTTTAGCATCTATATTATTAGAAAAGCAATCCTGAGACCAGTTTGTAGTCCCTTCCCCTTATTTTATTTTGTATGTAACCTTCTTTCAGGGTATTAATAGAGTTCTTTATTTTTACATAAATTTCAGAACTTTCACCAGGGTATGTTAAGTGTTTGAATCTCTTTATTTTGACTAGTACTCAGGGGCCTATTTTAATTGGAAGATTTAGGTCTTAGGGAAGTTTTATATATATTTGAATATTGCTTTTCTGGAGTCTTCTTTAGAAATATCAGCTATCCACATATTGGATCTCCATTGTATGATTATGAAATCCCCCATACACTTTTTTTCATTTTTTGCATTATTTTTTACATAATGATATACAGAGGGTGCCAAAAAAATGCATACACATTTTAAGAAAGAAAAACTGTATTAAAATTGTAATACTCAATATATACCGATAACAAATGATGAATACAAGTCATGTTTGACTTCTGCAATTACAAGAAGTGCTTAAAGTGTCCAGACATTTCTGATTACAGCAAACTACTGTTTAAACAAAGTTGACCAAAGTGTCCACTTGTATACATTTTTTTTGGCACCCTTGTTATTTATATATTTCTTTCTAGCCTGCCTTCTGTATTACTGAAATGATTTTTGATTGGGTTGATTTTGCTCTTTACTGCTTCTAATGAGTTTCAAAACTCTGATATCTGCTTAATTCTAAAACATTTCTTTAACATCTCATTTATTTTTCTTTATGGTTCTGCTTCTATCTCAGTGTCACCTCATCTTATAGTTCATCTAATGTTATACAGAGCATATTTTCTCAAATGTTATTGAGAGTAAAGAACAGATGCTGTTGGAAATTCATTGTTTTTGCCACAAATATTTTTCAAAAATATATACTTTCTCTGAATCTTACTGGTAGGATTCCTCATGATAAAGATTTTTTTTATAGACAACATATTAGTTTAAGTTTTTCTTAGTGATTGTTGCTCATCCAGTGATTCAGTCTGAAGGTAGCAAAGAGAGCCACAGGCTATGCTGACTAGGGAGTTTGGTCTCTATAATTTCTCCTTGATCTAGCCCCTCTGCCGGGCACCAAGCTTCTGGTTTGGCACATGAATATTTGCCTCTCCAGCCCAGCTTTCGTAGACAGTTGTTATTGGGTCAACAAAGATTGACCACCATCCAGGGGTGCTGCTCCCACTGCTCCCAGCAACCTTTTGTTCAGTGAAGTGGTCCCTTCTCTGGGGTCTCCAGCCCAGTTTCACCAGGCTGCTTATCACAATTACAACCACTTTTACACTTTGGGAAACTTCCCCTCCAGAGCTGGAAACCACAGTTCTTCAGTTATTACAGCAGCCTGGACCTCTGAGTCTCGTGCTGACACTGTTAATGGGGGATCCCAATGTTACCGGCCAACTGAGCAGCACCAACTCCACCACTGAAAAACTTTAATGTTTCCTTTTCTATAAAAATGTTAAGTCTCCTCCCTAGTTCTTTAGTTTCTTAGCTCTTGGGCTTTGATTGCTCTTCTAACCAGTTTGTGAATCTTGGACTGAAGATCCCCCTTGCTTCTTAATTGCTTTGTAAATTAGTTCCTGAATCTAAAACAATATAAGTCTCCTACCCCTGCTTCAGATAACTATTTGAAAGCCTGAGACTTCCTAATATCCCCCAGGCCAGGAAGCTAAATGTCAAACTCATTCTGTGTCCAGACAAGTGATGCCACCTGAGTGATTGACTGAATAGCCCCAAGTTTCATAAGAACTAACAGATTGATATTTTTGTCCTCATTCAGGAGCCTTGAGGATGCAGGGGATACCCCAACAAACAAGGAAGCCAACGCGGTCTTTCAGGTGGAGTTTGAGACCCCTTCCTCTCATCTGAGACCAGCTAGGGTGAGAGTTCCGTGAACCCCAATAGGCAGGGACAGCTCTACGCCCCTGTCCAGCAGGAAGCAGATACAGAAGAGAGACCTCCTGTCCCTCAGCTTCCCATAGAGATTTTCTGGGGATCACGTCTCTCAAGGAAAAACTAGGCAGGCATTGGGGTCTCTGCATTCCTACACATCCCACAGAGTGCAACCTCCTGAGGCACTTCCCCTCTCCACCCAAAACTCCCCGTTGTATTGTAATTACCTACCCCTGCAGGAAGAGCAAGTGGACACAAAATATCCAACTAGATCAGACCAGTCACTCACACCTACGCAGTACCTCTTGTCAATCCCAGGTGCCAATCAAGTGGTCCTACGCCCAGAAAGAACAGCCCATTCTAGAGATAAAGGATAAAAACCCCAAGTCCTGGGAAGCCCGCGCTGCTGCTGCTTCTGCTGCTGCTGCTTCCCTGCTCCTTTTGACCACTTCTTCCCCTTTGAGCCTTGCCTTTGCGCATGGCCCACTCCACACTCTTTGCAATGTAACTTCTAGTAATGGGCCCTTGAGCCATCCTCTAGTACTCAGGTCTACTTTTACTTCTAAATGTATTATCTTTTCTAATAAACTACTTATTCTACTGCTTTACTCTGGTATCTCGTTCAATTCTTTGCTCGAGTTGCTAAGGACCTGGACTTTGCGCTGAGAAAAGCCCACCCTCTGACAACACCAACAGTCCACACATCGAGCCAGACTTCACAGGACACTTTCTAGTTTAGCCTCACGGCCCACCCTTTTCTCTAGAACTCAGCAGCCCTCAAGCTCAGAGACTCCATGGAGGACAAAGCTTTACCTGTTTACTTTTCAGGAGACCATGCCTTCAGGTATGGATTCATTTCTGCCATTTTGATTATTTGCTTCCTTAGCTTTCTGTGTAAATGGATGCTTTCCCCAATTTTATATTTCTTAGATTATTTATTTGGGAATTGGTTGGGGATTAGTGTTTAGAATAAACTGTATGCAAAAGCCAAGCCTCTTTACTTGAAAGTCCCTGAGACAGAATACAATACCATAGACTGGGTGGCTTTCACAACAGAAATTTATTTCTCCCTGTTCAGGATGCTAGGAAGTCCAAGATCAAGGAGCTGGCAGATTTGGTGTCTGGTGAGAGCTTGCTTCTCGGTTCACAGATGGCAGTCTTCACTGTGTCTCCTCAGGGCAGAAGGGGCAAGGGAGCTCTCTGGGGTCTCTTTTATAAGGTCACTAATCCCATTCAGGAGGGCTCCACCCTCATGACACAATCATCTTCCAAAGGCACATCTCCTAATATTATACCATCATATTGGGGGTTAGAATTTTAATAAATGAAGTTTGGGAGGATACGAATATTTAGTCTATAACAGTTCTAGAACATTTTTTTAATGAAATTATAATTATCTAAGGTGTAATGATTAAAGTAGGGTTTTCTTCCTCTTCCTTTTTTTTTGAAAACAGCAACATGGTCTTTCTTACATAGCATATTTTAAACTTGAAAAATTAGAACTGGCATTCTCTTTTTGCATTGTAGATTAAATAGAGTTTAAATTAGACATTTCCTTCATAATTAAAGAGAATCTATTTATGAATTTGTTTTGACTTGAAAAGTTCAAGTGAAAGTTAATGCCCTCACTCTCCAATGAAAGACTCTTCAGCCCCATTGTATTTTATTTTATAAGCAGCTGATTTAGTAATATTGTGACACTTATTAGATGTACACCAATTCAGAGTGAATTAGCACCCATCTGTGAAAAAAAAACACAACAAAACTCAGTGCTGGTACATTTGTGTCCAAAGGAACATCAGTTTTGGGCCAGCAGAGTGGCTCAGTTGGTTAAGAGCTTGCTCAAGAGTACAAGCTGAGCTCTGAGCAACAGCAGTTTGATGCCCAGCCCGAGCTGAGCTGCCGAGCTGCCAATAGGTGGCAGGATGGCTCAGCTAAAAAAAAAAAAGCAAAGAAAAAAAGAAACATCAATTTTGTCTTCTTAATTTCCAAAGAATGATGCCCCATTTAATATATCTATTTTAATGAACATACTGAAATTTCCTTTGTTTGAGTCAAAATTTCTGGTATCTAAGGCAATAAAATTAATTTCAAAGTTGTTTGTAAACAGAGACTCTTATGGAAACTTTGAGAAATGTTTTTTAAAAAGTATACAAGTACATTTTCATCTACTTCTTTTAAATTTTTAGCAAATTATATCTCCATAGAAATAAAAATGTAAATTTAAAGAATTTTAGTCCAAATTTAATTTCTTCTGGAGATGTTATTATCTTTTATTTTTTTCCTTTAAAAAAATTATGTGTGTAAATAAAAATAAAAATTAAAAAAACACTTTCATAACTGATTGCATTAAGGCAACAAAATTAGGCCTTCAGTTTTCAAGCTTACAAATAACGAGAAAACTGTGACAGCATGTGACTTTTGCCCAACATTAAAAATCAGGTCTTGAATATCTAGTATTTAGTCAGTTGTGCCTTATTGCTTAGTGTTTTACTAAACATGGAAGAATCTACTGCCTCACACATGTGGGTTAGACATAATATAAAATAAACCAAACGCATTTAATGATGGGCAAACCCAGTGATGTAACTAACTTTTCTGCTCCATTAAAAATCTCTGCATTTTTCATAAACATAGTAGTGTTATTCCTGTTGTTCGAGCCAAGTCCCAACACACGCAGTGACATCCTCCTTTTCCTATCAAAGGAAGAAAACCAGGGCATTCTTAGGTGTGTTGTGTTGCTACGTGCAGTCAGGCAGTGGTAACTGCTTACATCTGTGTCACTGAGGCTTAAGGAGTCTGGAATTTCTGAGTTGTAGGGCTGTGTCAGTGCCAAAGACTTCCTGGCATAGTGTTTTGTCTGCAAAACAGACACAATAATGAGGACCTCAAATAGATTTTAAGAAATACCCTATACCCTGGAAACTTCTTCTGGAAGTTTCCTAGAAAAAAGGTTCCCAGAGCAGATCTAACCTTGTATGACAGTAAGAGCTGTTTTTTAAAGGCAAAAATGGGCTAGTGATGGAATTTTCCACTAGAGATCTAAAGCCAAGTCCAAATTGTGCTATCTTTAAGGTCCTTCCTAGTTACACCACTCTAATCCTGTCCAGTCAGGCCAGCAAGTGTGCCTGAGGTGCAGACTCAGAGGGTGCTATCTGTTATGTATGAGCTGAACTGTGTCCCCTCATAACCCTTATGTTGAAGTCCTAACCACCTTAGAATGTGACTATTTAAGTTAACAAGGACTTTAAAGAGGTAACTAAGTTAAAATGAGGTCATTTGGTGGGCTCTAATCTAACAATACAGGTGTCCTTATAAGAAGAATGAGATTAGGACACATTAGGCCATGTGAGGACACAGGGAGAAGGTGGCCATCTGCAAGCCCAGGAGAGAGGCCTCAGAAGGAACCAACCTTACCAACACCTTCCTCTAGGACTTCAAGCATCAGAACTGTCAGAATATACATTTCTGTTGTGTAAGCCCTCCAGCCTGTGGTACTTTAATGGTAGCTCTAGCAAAGTAAAATGCAACCCAACTCTTCCACTCACTTGGTGAGGCTGAGCCTCAGAATATCCTTCCATTTTGGAAGGAGGTGTGCATCCCAGGAATGGATGACTGCTGATTAGAGAGCTCTGCCTGTTCTTACGCAGCTCATTGAAGGAGGCATCCCTGCTCTGCCATCATGGTGAGCTCTCTTTTCTTGTTTTCTTCTCTGCACTTTTTAACACAGCAAAAGATGACAAGACCAATGAGCAACAGACCAAGTAAAGTTACCGAGAAAGCTACAGCCACAATCCCAGCTATCTGTGAGAGGGTACACCCTGCAGCCCCACACTGCTCACAGCCCACACCATTGGTGACTGCAAGGGTGTGTTTCTGGGGTTTTCAGGAGGGTCACTTCTTACAGAAAGTATGGCTGAAGATATTGCTGGTAACCACGAGGTGGGCATTTTCTGTGACTCAGACAGTTTTTGCCACTTGTGGAATAAAGGAAGTGAACTTTCTTTGGTTCACATTTCAATTTACATCCAGTCATTTCTAATTCTCTTCCATACATCAACATAACACCTTGCCCGTGGAAGTTTAGTTCCAACCCCAGGAACCCTTTTCACTTTGCATTGCTGGGTGATAATATCCTATCATTGTACATTTGCTTTGTTTATGTGTTGATGCTTCTCCAGATTTGGGATCAGTAATTGAAAAAGGTACTCAATCTTTCAGATCTCGATAGCTGTATGGTAAATGTCTCCAGAATATGAAATAATCACATGGTCCCCTGTTTGGTTATCATTTGATGATTTAAATGGCTCCCCATCTTGTGGTCTAGGGGTGAATTAGCATTGCAGATAGGCGGTTTCCCACTAGGCTGTTCAGGAGCATGTTTCCCAAACTTGCAGTGAAACCCCGGCTTCCATACATGAGAAGGCCCATGACAGGGGCTCCATTAGCGGGTCGCAGTCACTGTGCCCAGGCCTGATCTCTCAGTGCCTTCTGAGCTCCTGAATCTTGCTTGTGACTCAGTTGCTGCAGCCACACCTCTTATATTACATTTGTGATATTACTGTATTTGAAAAAGGCAAACTAATTAATGTGTGCCTTGAGGATTTACAAAGCTCACAGTAAAATATGTTTTGTTTTCACAGCTGTGCTCACACGCTTACATGATGCCATTTCACAGGAGATAGCATGATGTCATGTTGGTGACAGCACAATTGTCATCCTGTTAAAAAGAAGAGTATTGTGATCTCAATGGAAAAGAAAAGTGAGGCTTTCATCTGGAAGCTCAAATCCCATTTACTGCAATAATCCCAACCTTTGAGCAGGGCTGGGAGTGGAAATTACTACAAGCAGATGACATCATCTTGCCACCCACAAACCTTATGAGTTTGACAGCCCAGAAGATGGCATATACTAGGAGGAATACAACACCAAGTAAGTTGAAAAGTTTTGTGTGTTTAGAGAAAATATTTTCATAAAAATTATTGTCTTCTCCATTTTCTGTTTTGGTTTGGCAACCGCCACTACAATGAAATTATGAGCATGACAACAAGCAATTAGCTTTCCCTAGAGTCATGATCAACAGCTCCCTCTGCATGGAAGTATGTGCAGTTTAGAGCCCTTTCCCATGAGAGCTTTCACAACTTGGGGCTCTGGAGGCTGAGATTTAAATGGCTACATATGGTATTGTGCTCTTAGTCCTTCTGCAACTTTCCCTGCTATGATGCTCATCACTGGGACTTTTGGGTCCGTCTACTAGAGCTCATACATACCACAGAGGTGCCGAAGGGGTCATAGGTCAAAAGAGTGTTTCCTGCCTGCTAATCCTGCAGCTATTAGCAGGGTTAGTGTTTGATGGAATGCTGGCCATTTTTCTTTGCTCAAATTCTCTTCCATTAAAGGACACACCTTCATTACATGACATGGAGCTGTTCTACCTGCAGCTCTAGTGTCACTGTGATTTTGGATATGCTATTATATTCATATTATGGAACTACATGTGCTGGTAATCATAAAAGTGGAAAAAAAAGAAAAGGGGGCAATTTCAAAGGAACAAATGTCACCAGAACCATAAGTCACCTTTGACACAAATGAGGCTTTGAGGGGAAAAAAAATCCCTCCATCTCTCATTTACTCACTCTCAGGGCTTGGTCTAGCACATTTAGGATTTAGTGGAAAACTGGTTTCAATTATGTTTTGGTCATGTTTTAATCATCAGTTTGTTTCTTCACTATCCGCTACTCATTCGAGGGCTTTACAATCAATGTGTTTCAATACCAACGACCAAAAAGTAGGCTTTAACATCGCTCTTTCAGGGACAATTGTAATGCCTCAACTCCAGCCCCTCTGCAACAGTGCCACCTCTGATTAGGAAGACTCTTTTTTTCTTTGTTTTTTAAAGATTTTATTGGGGAATTGGGGGAGGGGAACAGTGTTGGGGAATTGGGGAAGGGGAACAACCAAGTTGTTGTTTTTCAACCTTAGTTGTGGAGGGCACAGCTAGCTCAGCTCCAAGTACAGTTGCCATTCGGCCTCCCATCAGCAGCTTGAGGCTGCTCAACTCAAGGTGCCTCCTTCAATCTTAGTTGTGGGGGTGTGTGGGAGGGGGGGCAGCCATGCGGGAGTCTAGCCAGAAACCTTGTTGTTAGGAACACATGCTGTCATGAACTGAGCCATCCTGCCACCTGTTGGCAGCTCAGTGGCAGCTCAGCTCGGGTGCAGCTCACTGGCGTATGTGGGAATTGAACCGGCGACGCTGTTGCTCAGAGCTCGTGCTCTTAACCAACTTAGCCATTGGTCTGGTCCCAGGAAGACTCTTGACAATAATTTTCATAGTAATTTTAAATGACTGGGTTGCCATTTCCCAATGTTCACCCTTTCAATGTGTCTCATAACCCTGGGGAATGTTTTGGGAAAGCTGGTTCAATAGGGCCTCTTAGGTCTCACAGAAAGGGTGTCAACAACATGAAGTATTACTTGGAAAAAAAAGGAATTAAAATATCAGGACTTTAGACAGTCTTCTCCCTCCCCCCTTCCCCAAATAGTCCAGACTCCACCTCCCACAGAGGTCCTGGGCTCTCATCCATTTCTGTTCTCTGATTATAGCCCTGTTACAGCATTGATTTCAATGTAATTTGTGTTAAATTTAAGTTAAAGTGCATTTCCCACTACAATGCCAATTTCTTAGGGGCAGCAATCGCCTCTTGTTAATCTTGATAGTCCCATCAATGTACCGATTCAGTGAACATTTGTTGTATTGAATTATGCTCTCAAAAAAGTTACCAGATCTGATGCACTTGGAGTTATACTGACAAAATCTCTAGAAAGAGCTACTAGAGTATTTGCTTTATTCATGAATTTAATATGCAAATTCAGTACACCATTTATATGAAATCTCTAGGGTCAAGATATATCAGAATTTTTCAAATTTTCAAAAGTAGAAATGGTTCTTGCATTATATAACATGTTATCAGTATGTATATTAACAAAAAAGTATAAGGAATAAATAAGGACTAGCTTAACACTAGTTCAGATGATGTTTTACCATTAAAGAAGTTTGATGAACACTTATGTAAAAATTCTTTGTTTTCAATGCTTTTTCAATTTTTTTTTTATTGTTTTTTTTTAAGCTGAGCCATCCTGCCACCTGTTGGCAGCTCAGCGGCCACTCAGCTTGGGCTGGGCATTGAACTGCTGTTGCTCAGGGCTCAGCTCACACTCTTGAGCGAGCTCTTAACCAACTGAGCCACTCAGACGGCCCGCTTTTTCAATTTTAGAATGACGAAGGATCATGGATAATATCCAAAAAGAAAAATAGTTACTTCTTTTACATTAAATTTCTATAACTAATAAAATATTCCTTTTAATAAATACTATAGTTTATTTCTACACTCTTTTTCAATTTTTAAAATATTACAAGTAATCTTATTAATGCAATACTTAATACTTAAATTTCCAACAACAGAGATAAAGCAAAAGCCCTCTTAAGTGACTTCCCTTCTCATGTCAGTTTTGTTTTCACAGGACGCCCTGGCCTTCTGGAAACTCCATGGGCACAGAGCAACACCTTATCATTATAAAGTCCTCCTGCAAGGTGTCCTCACCTCCATATTCTCCTTTGACCCTTCCTTACCACACCCTTAAAGGTACGTAAGGAAAATTATATCACATCCCATGTAAAGAGATGAGAAACATTAGAGTTCATTTAAGGACATTAAGGTTTTTGTTGCATGTGATAGCCAACAAGTGGAAAAAATGAGACCGGAAACCAAATGTTCTGACTGTCAATGTTCTTTGTGTTTTCTGCCATCACCACAATTTCCATCACTGTGTTGATTCCTAATACCATGTCCAGAGCCAGGGGTCATGGGTAGGTAGATGTGCTTTCATCAAAAAGGTGGTCTCGTTGGGCCGGCCGAGTGGCTCATGGGTTAAGAGTTGGCTTGGGAGTGCAAACTCTGAACAGCAGGGCTGCTGGGTCGGATCTCACATGGGAACCAACGACGCTGTGCCCTCTACAGCTAAGATGGTGAACAACAGCTCAACCTGGAGCTGGGCTGCTGTGAGTCGCCGGCAACAGTGTAAGCTGCAGTGGGGCTGCAGTGGGCTGTCTTGAGCTACCGTGAGTGGCCGGCAGCCAGTGTGAGTAGCTGGCAGCCGGCATGAGCTGCTGTGAGCCGCTGTGAGTGGCCGTCCAATGGCCGGCGACTAATCTGCCTCACCAGGGAAGAGCACAATAATACCAACATTGAGCCAGTGAAGCAACGTCCTCCACAACTAGACTGAAAAACAAAAGGACAGCAGCTTGTCTGTTCCCTTTTCCCAATTCTCCAACGCTGTTCCCCTCCCCCAATTCCCCAATAAAATCTTAATAAATAAATAAATAATAAATAAATAAATAAATAAATAAATAAATAAATAAATAAAAGGGGGTCTCCTTGGATCAAGGTAGGCCGAGTCTCCCAGGCTGCTGGGGACCCCCCCACACACACACACACACACTCCCACCTCCCCGCACACCCCTACCCCTGATCCAGTTTAGCCTGGGAGCCTCACAGATTCCTGGGAGTTGTGTGGCACCTCACAACAGAGACTTGCCAGATTGCAATAATATCCCCTTCTATCTCTACAGCAGCTCTTTAACTTGCCATTTCATTTGCTCTAAAATTGCTATTGTTCGCTTACAAATGTGTGCAATTCAACAATTTTAGTCCTCTAAAATCAAGCTTCCCATGATCATATTTGTATCATAACTTTCAACAAAGAGTACAAATAACTGCAAGAATTGTCTGTTTGTCCGTAAGCTAAATTCTAAGAAGATGGAATATATTTTCCTTTTATGGACAGCTTCTATGGCTTCTAGTCTGTGCCTTTCCATTCCAGAAACATATCTGTTCAGCAATAGAGAAAGCCTTTCCCATTCAAGGGAGAATTCTAGAGGGATTATGAATAAAAATCTTCAAGCACAGCATCCTTGAGGCAAGTAGAGAAAGTTCTCAGGGACAAAGGATTACCATGAGAGATGAGAGTTGATTTTCTTAATCTGGTATCAAATGCAGGCTGTTAAATGGCGATTAGTGCTTATTAACTAGATCAGCTATCCGTGGCTGCTCTAAATAGGCTATATTATTTGGTCTGAGTTCTTACGGAACGTGTTCTAAGTACAGGAAAACAATGGAAGCATGTTGACCATTGTGTTCCTAAGAAATTGTTTTATATTTTAGAATAAATGAAATGGTATAGAGCAGTGGTTGGCAAACTGCAGCTCATGATCCACATGCAGCTCCTTGGCTGGCTACGTTCCATCTCAAAAGTTTGCCGACCCCTGGAAGAGCCAATACTGCCCCTCGCAACAATTTAAAAATTATTCAAGAGCCATACATATATTTTTACATAATCACCATTATGTGAATAATATCCTTTAAAATTTTTATAAATGAAACTATGATAGTTTTATTTTCATTTTCAATTTTACTTCAGAGCCACATGTGCATGCCCAAAGATCCGCAAGTGGCTCGCGAGCCACAGTTTGCTGACCCTTGGTATAGAATATTTGAATTAGATATTTGCCATAATCAAGAGTAATCCCTTGCCATTGTTTTGTTGTTGTTGTTTGTTTGTTTGCTTGTTTTCAGAATGTATAATCACTTTGCTATATAACAGGAGTAAATCTTTAAAAATCTTTAGTTCCTCATTGAAATATTTTAGCTTTTTCTTGGGGAAAAGGGTACAGGAAGGGAAAGGTGGTTTACTTTCTTAATTTTTAATTTTAGAGGAAGATCTACTGTTTATCTAATTCAGCGTATTTTACAAAAAGTTGTTATAATTCTGTTTTCAATCAACTGATTAAAATGAAAGGGTCAGATTGAATTGTTATTTAAAAAATATCTCCCCATTTCAACTATAATTAATTAAAAAATTTAAAAAATATCTCCCAAATATCATTAGTTCTTTGCTTAAATCATATCTTCAAAGAATTGAAATTGGGTGGGTGGAATGAATTTTACTTTCTCTCATCTCTAATCATTCTTAGTGCTAATAATCAGTGCAAACAAGGATTTCAATGGCAGAGGGTAGGAAGAATGGAGGTATAAAGAGGTAAACTAAGGCCTGAGTTAGAGCAGTGGCAGGGGCTTGGGAGAAAGGAGCCAGATTTGGGAAACTCTCAGTATCATCAGTAGAGTTTGGGAACAAGGAGGGAGTGGAGGCTGAGGGAGAGGGAGGGGTTAAGCAGGATTCTGAAGTTTCTAGATAGGAAGCCACTTTGAGAGAACACTTGGCTTTACTCTGGGATATGGGAAAGTGAGAGAATGAAAAAGGGCAAGAGTAAATAGAAGTTGTCTGTGAGGCCTGAGCTGCAGGGCTGAGAGAGGGCGAGAGGGTTCTCTGATGGGGAGTCACCAGTACTCCACAAGCAAAGAACTCTGTGAACCATCTCACCCAATGAGCTCCGGGCTGACCCATCCAACTTCTTCACTACTTCTCATCACTGTTTCTTTTCTCTCCAGATTATGGGCCCATTGCCTTAGTTAGGCCCTTCAGCTTCTTTGGCCTGATTTTGCTGGCTGCATGCTTCCTCTAACCAAGTGCCCACCATTTAGTCTTGCTCATTGCGAATGCTTCAAATTCAAATACAAACTGTGTTGCATCAGTCTTGCCGAAAACTGATCAAAGCTTCCCACTTTGCCAGAATAAAATCCAAATTCCTAATCTCCAACCTCCGCTTTCGTCATCTCTTACCACTCCCAGCCTCACATACTTACTCCCAAGAAACTGAAGTGCTGGCAGAGTCTCTCTCTCTCTCTCTCTCTCTCTCTCTCTCTCTCTCTCTCTCTCTCTCTCTCTCTCCCTTGTTCTCATCCCAATCTCTGCCCAGGCTGGGTGCTGTGTCTATAAACCCTCTTTTTGTATGGCTTCAGTGAGACTCAGGTGTTGACTCCCTCCAGGTATATTCCCTGATTTTCTGCTCTTCCTAGTCAAGCAGACACTTCTCTGTTCTCTCATTCTACCTCTCACACTCTCAGAGAGTGCTCACAACTTGTTAGCTGTTGATTATCTCCCTCCCTACACAGAGATGTCATAGTTTATATTTCCTTCATTTCACAATTCTGGCACCCTTCATAGAGATTTGTGAATTAATGACAAAGGTGGCATTTCTTCCATTTCAAAGGAGAAAAGGGCTTTTTTTTTTTTTTGGTGGAAATGCTACTTATAGTTTACTTCTTTTCCTTGTGAGAAGCAGCACTCAGGGGCAGGTAGGACACCCACCCCATCTCCTGTGTCTCATGGGAGAATGAGCAGGTTTCACGTGAAAGTGCTAAAAGCAAGAGATACACTCAAGAAAAAGCCAGGTTCCAGAAAGCTGGTCATCCCTCCCTCCATTTTTAAATTCTAATCTTTCAATTATCCAAATGTTTCTGGGAAGTCCTAGTCTTAATGTAGCCAAGTATGAGCACCTTTTATGGAGTGACTCTGAAAGGAAAATCTATCAGAGAAGGAAAAACTGTCATGAAGAAGCATTTTGCAACACCACTGGGTATATTCAAAGGCATATAATTTCTCATAATACAGTCACACAATGGGAACTTTTGGGGGAAATGAAGGAACTGAAGGAAAGACAAGACACACACACACCACACGACACCACACACACATACACACATATACGCCACACAATACACACACACACACACACACACACCACACACACCACACTACACACACACCACACCACACACACACACACACACACACACACCACACACACACACCACCACACCACACATACACCACATGCACACACACCACACCACACACACCACCTGCACACAGAGCCAAAATAATAAGAGGGCATCATTAAGAATTTGGAAACCCTACATTAAGCATTTCCATGTATCGTGAAAACTGTTAGTAAGATGTCTTAAAAAATGGAAGCATCCATAAATTACTAAAGCCACTATAAATGCCATTTTGTAGTTGAATGCTAATTGCTCTTGAAAAGGACACAATGAAGACTTTTTACAGTTACTATCATTTCTAACAGAAAATAATTATTTGTCAGGAGGTGGCGAATAAGTGTTTGGTACATGAGTAATAAATGTTCTTGTTGAATACATAAGAATCAGGTTTTTTTTAAAAAGTTTCCAGGGCCAGCCGAGCGGTGCGGTGGTTAAGCACTGGCTTGGGAGACCAGCGGCCCCGGATCGGGTCCCACATATGAGGGCCAGTGACACTGCCCTCAAAAAAAAAACAGAAACAAAAAACAAAACAAAAAGTTTCCAATTTTAAGAATAATTTTATATATGTACATGTACATATATATGTGTATTTATATACACACACATATGTGTATGTACATATATGTATTATATACATATATATATATGCTATAAAGAACAATAAGGTTAAGACTATTGAATCCAGTAAAAGATATTGCTAAATACTAAATACAACCACTTAACCTACATTACGTTTTGGTAGGTTTCATATTAGCCAAGTCATATCTCATTTTGTGGAATATAGCCCTTTTTTTTTTAATTAGTGAGAGAAAAGTTTGTGCTTATTTTATCATTGTTAACTTTACTTATAAAATTGAAGCTACATTCCAACATCTGATACAATGCAAGTAATAAAAATCATAGTGAAGGAGTAGGCAAATTTGAAAAAGTCATACTTTTAATGGAAAACCTGTTTGAAAAGCAACATCAATATTTATAGCTCAATGTATAATATCAAGACTTAAAATGTTATACTGAGGATTATATTCCCTTGAGCCTCACCAACCTACAGAAACCACAAAATTGCCTTACTTTAAATCAAATTCATTATTTTATTTCTACCTCAAGGCAAAATATCCATTTTTTAAATTACAAACTTGTCAAATGACATTTGCTGAAGATACCATTGATGGTACAAGAAGCTATTTTAGCCTTATAAATACTTTCACCTAAGAATCTACCCTGGACTGACTCCAGTTCTTTGAAATGTGTAGGTAGAGTATAAACTCAGGAAACCTATTATAAATGACTTGTATGTAATATAATGTGGAACAAAATAGAACTCTCAAGTAGCACCCACAGCAGACCAAAGTAAATATGTGACTACTTCTCCACCTTCTAAACTAACAATGGAAATATGGTTGAATATTTCAAAGTAGTGATAAGCCCACTGGTGTGCTAGTGATATTTAACTATTTTTTTATAGTTTGATTTTGGAAAGAAGGAATTACTATTACTAGTCATTTACCAGTTAATTCCTTTTTGTAGAACCCACACACGAATCTAATTGTTTATTGGGTGTGTGTGTGGGAGGTGGGGGGCGGGGGGCGGTTAAACACATGTTAGGGTTTTGTTTTGTTTTTTAACTTATATGTGAGAAAATATTTTTTTTATAAAGTTTCCAATTACATTATACCATTTCCTCTAAGGGAAAAAATGAAGTCACAAATATAGTACCAAATGATATGAGAGAAAAAGTTTCAGCATAAAATTCAAACCAATAAGGGAACTAGAAAGCATGTGAGTTGGGGAGAGGTTTGAGGTCAAATTTGCTTTGACTGCTATTATTCTTTTTGTCTTCCTAGAAGGAATTTTCACAGTTCTCCAATATTTAGCCAAGACTGGTATTTTCTTTGGTATTAAATGATAAATAGACTCTCCTTTTGTGTTAAGGGTATATTAGAGTTGACCTCTTAATGGACCCACTATTTGACATGCACATATCTATGATTTTTGTATTTATTTTATCAATTGTTGCAGGACACTGACAAAGACACATATAGAATCTACCCAATCTCTTTGGTGCCAATGCTGAGAGCTTCTAGATCCTTCTGGGAACTTTTGCAGGACTGATGGTGGATGCTGTATGTCCCAAGATGCGCACTCAGAGCCCAAAAGGGCATAAGATCCTCAGACGTAACCTCCAAGTTCAAATATGTCCACATTGCTGAGTTAGACTTATCACCCCTTCTTATCTTTCTTGCTAACCCTCAGCCACATGTCTTAGAAGTTGGACATTACGATGATAGGAGCCAGCTATAAAAAGAAGTTGCAATGTAAGTTTTAACCCATAAATACCTTATTTGGGCATGTAAACTTACACAAACTTAACTTGAATTCATTTCTTTGAGCTGAAAGGCAATTGAATTGCCTCTTCCAGTATTATAAATAGGTATCAAGAGCCCAATAAAGTGTCCCAAGGTTTTGCAACTAGAACCTGCAGCTGCTGAAGAGACAGCCCAGGAGGAGTAACACAGTTCACTCTGTGTCTTAGATGAATGATTGTTTATATTATGGAAAAATATCAGATTATCACTAAATCCATTATCTGGAAATATACTGAATGTAAAAAGAATATTCTCTTGGCAATATCTTTTTTTTTTTTTTTTTTTTTTTAGTTTTATTTCAGCCCTTCTTGCTTTTTTTATTTTTTAATTGGGGAATTGGGGGAGGAGAACAGTGTTGGGGAATTGGAGAAGGGGATCAGCCAAGTTGTTCTTCAACTTTAGTTGTGAAGGGCCCTAGTCACCATCTGGCTGCCCTTCCACAGCTTGTGGCCTCTAAGCTCAAGGTGTTATAATCTTAGTTGCAGGTGGGCATAACCACCATCCCATGCAGGAGTCGAACTGGCAGCCTTGTTGTTAAGAACGCATGCTCTATCCACTGAGCCATCCAGATGGCAGCTCAGCTCAAGGTGCAGAGTTCAGTCTTAGTTGCTGGCGGGTATAGCCCACCATCGAACAGGCAGTCTTATTTTTTTTTTTTGGAGTCTTATTTCCATTTATTAATTTGAAAACAAGAATGGTGAAGTTCAAAGCTCATGTTTCATCATGATTATTTAGCACATTATGGTGAAAATTCTTTGGCATTCCTAATTTATTTAGAAGTTCGTACTTCCAGAGTGCTTCACAACTCTTAATTACCTAACACAGACAGCAGGAAGGGTGTCCCGAGTTTTACAGATGGGAAAAACCAACGAAGCCATTAAGATATGCCTGGGGTTCAGTTTCATTGCTCTTGAGGTCTTCTTTGCTGCTTAATTCAGCAGATCCCACAGCTTCCCAATTCTTATAAAGAATGATGAGTAACATTTAGTATATATTTAACATTTTTGACAGTCTTGTCTCCTTGTTACTGTTTTTCTTTGGATATGAATTTCCACTTTCTTTTTTTTTTTGTATTATTTTTATTATTAGTAATAGTTACAGATGTACAAAACTATGCAATAGTTATCTTTTTCACTCCTTACAAAGTGACTATTCCCTCTCCTGTCCCCCCACCCCCATATCATACAGTCTTGCTGTTAGGAGCTCGGGCTCTCACCAGCTGAGCCATCCTGCCCTGTTGGCAGCTCAGTGACAGCTCAGCTCGGGGCGCAGCGTCACTGACCCATGTGGGAATCTAACCAGTGGCCCTGTTGCTCAGAGTTCGCACTTTTAAGCTAACTTTTAACCAACTGATATACTCGGCTGGCCCCTGGCAATATCTATGAAAAAATTGTTCAAGCACTTGTTTTCAGAATTAGTTCTAAGAATTTATCCTAAGGAAATAATCATGAAGGTGACAAAATACTTTCTTGGTTGTGGGTTTTGCTTGCTATTATAAATAATACATGCTCATCACTGGTATTTATTATAATAGCAAAAAAAAAGTTCAAAAAATTTTAAAAATTAAATAGTATCACATAATATATTAAATTAAAAACTGCCACAAAAAACTGAGCCCATTTATTTAATGAGATACTGCTTGTGATAGGCTTAACAGCATGCTAAGAGTTTAATTTTTGTTATACATACAATACATGTTATTATCTACATAATTAAAGGCTGAAAGACATATTCTGAAACATATTTCTGAGTGGTATTTGGTTATATCTGTGTGACAGGATTTATGGATAGTCTTATTTTCTTCTTTTTGGTTTGTGTATTCTAAATTTTCTACAATGAATATGTAAGAATGAAAAACTAATAAAAATTACTAGTTCCCAGAACTGTATTCTTACATAGGATACTCAATTTAAATTCCTTTTTAAAAGTACCTGAAAATAATTAGTATAAAGTCCATGTGCCACTTAACGATGGGAAACTTTTTTGAGAAATGCACCCTTAGGTGATTTTACCATTGTGTGAACATCACAGAGTGCACTTACACAAACCTAAGTGGTACAGCCCACTACATACCTAGGGTCTGCCTATTGCTCCTAGGTTGTAAACCTGTACAGCATGTTACTGTAGGCAATTGTAACACAATGGTAAGTATTTCTGTATCAAAACATATCTAAAAATTGAAAAGGCACAGTAAAATTACTGTATAAAAGATAAAAAAGTAATGATACCTCTGTATACAGCTCTTACCATGAATGGGGCCTGTACAGGACTGGAAATAGTTCTGGTTGAGTCAATGAGTGAGTCGGAGTGAATATGAAGGCCTGGGGCATGACTGTCCACTACTGCAGGCTTTATAAACACTTAGGCTACACTACATTTATAAAACAAGATGAGATTAAATCAAGCACAAGAGACAATGATGCAATCAAGACATACAGTAAAAACAGATGTATAAACTGCTGCCAGTGTAACACAGCATATTGTTTTACAGCAAAATTGTCTTTTTAAAAGTAAAAAGCCTACACTCCAAAATAATGATAAAAAGTATAGCATAGTAAATACATAAATCAGTAACATCATTGTTTATTATCATTATCAAGTCTTCTGTATTGTACATAATTGTACGTGCTATACTTTTATATGACCGGCAGTGCAGTAGGTTTATTACACCAGCAGCACCACAAACATGTGAGGAATGCATTGTGCTATGATGTTAGGATGGCTACGTCACTAGACAATAAAAATTTTTTGGCTCCACTATAATCTTATGGGATCACCATCTTATATGTGGTCCATCATTGGCTGAAATACCGTTATATACTGCATGGCTGTATTATTTTTTTTTTTTTTTTTTTTTTTTTTTTTGAGGGCAGTGTCACTGGCCCTCACATGTGGGACCGAACCGGGGCTGCTGGCTTCCCAAGCCAGCGCTTAACCGCCGCGCCACTCGGCCGGCCCTGCATGGCTGTATTATTATGTGTATATATTACGTTCATCAGCAATAAAGTTCTCAAAATATTTTTATTTATTTTGCAACATCAAGAGAAATCAGTTTGATATTTTTAATAAGAAGAAAAAATAAAAAGCTTACATGTAGAACTGTGTCAAAAAGTTTGACTCATACTATTGTCTTCCTCCCCAAAAGTTTGTACAAAGTCTGCTAATTAAGTTTGCAAACTTGCCACCATGCGCTTACATTGGAGGCGCTGTACAAATAGCTCAGTAAGATTTCATAACCTTGGTATATCAGTGTCTCACAGCTGTGTTTGTGTCGACATGTGAAAGTGTCTTGCTGAGTGGCATTCTTTATTGTTGCGTATTTTGGTGTGCTGTCGCGAGAATGTCTGAGCTTGAAATGGAACAACGAACAATTGTTCGTTAACATTAAATTTAATGTTCTAAACATTAAATTTCTTGTTAAACTTGGCAAGATTGGAAGTGAAATCAGTGACATGTTAATCCAAGTTTATGGGGATAATGCCATGAAGAAAATGGCAGTGTACAAATGGATTAAACATTTTTCTGAGGGGAGAGAATGCGTCACTGATGAAGAGAAGTCAGGGCAGCCAGTAAGGAGCAGAACTGATAAAAAAAAATTGCAAAAATTCATCAAATTGTGTGTCAAAATTGTCAGCTGACTGTGAGAAGTATGGCAGACCAAATATACATCATACAGTAACAGTTAGGAAAATCTTAACTGAAAATCTTGGCATGAGAAAGATGTATACAAAAATGGCCCCAAAGGAGCTCACTGATGAACAAAAGCAAAGTTGAAGTTTGCCAAGACCTTTTGGAGAGGCAAGACGATGTTTTGGGCCGTGTTATCACTGGTGTAGAAACATGGGTGTACCAATACGACATGAAACAAAGCGTCAAAGTGCACCATGGAAGTCAGCCAATTCTCCATGAGTTCTGTCAGTCCAAATCAAGAGTCAAAACGATGTTCCTAAACTTTTTTTGATATCAGAGGGATTATACATTATCAATTTGTACCAACTGGACAAACACTTAACCAAGTTTACTACTTGGAAGTGCTGAAAAGGTTGCGTGAAGAAGTTAGACAAAAACAACCTGAACTTTTCACCAATTCATGGCTCTTGTATCACCACAATGCACCAGCTCACATGACACTGTCTGTGAGTGAGTTTTTAGCCAGTAAACAAGTAACTGTATTGGAACACCCTCCCTACCCAACCTGATGCCAAACATATACTCTATATTGGTTAAATGAACAGCTTAAAAAATGTTTAAATACGTTTTATACAGTCTATATAGTTTTCCGTTTATGTAGCTATCAATATACCTTCATCTTCATTAAGAAACATTTCTCTTTAGAAATAAACTTGGAACTTGGACAAACCAAGAGGATAGCATTTACAAAGTGACGTCTATTGGTTGTTTACCATTATCTCCTTCTATGGAGCCAAGAACATAATTATGTAAGAGAATTTTAAATGGTTTAGGTTTAGGTGAAGGGCCAAGGGTAATGTTTGTGGCCTTGGGTTTGACTCTCTTCCCTCAAACCAAGCAAACTGATCTGAGATGAATCAGATGACATCCTTGGACCCTATTTTAGCATCATGCTGTAACCAACCAAGCAAGTTTGTCACGGCCCCTCAGCTTGGTGTATGCGAAGTCAATGAGATATCCTGCAATTTGCCTACAATGGAAGTATAAAGCTACCTTTTGCTCTCCTTTTTAAATAATAAAGATTGGGAGGGGGGCACATGTACCTTGAATGAAAGTTTTCTTATAAACCTACTTATGACATTCACTGCCATGTGGTTCTGGTTTCCAGTACCCTTCCATGTGTGCAGTCTATTCCCTGCTTCCAGGAGTATATATCTGAGTGGAATCACCCAGGTACAATCCTGGTAAGGTTCAAAAGCTCCTCTCAGAGCAGGAAGCAATTAACTGCTGAACTTCCCAGGCTAATTTAACAGACTAACCATTAAAATGAAACTCTTTTTTTTTTTTTTTGAGGGCAGTGTCACTGGCCCTCATACGTGGGACCCGAACCGGGGCCGCTGGCTTCCCAAGCCAGAGCTTAACCGCCGTGCCACTCGGCCGGCCCAAAACGAAACTCTTGATATTAACAGGTGTCCATGTTGTTTTCTTATTGAAAACTCCAGTAAATAATCCCAACTACAAAGAAGAAAAGTGGCACTCTAAAATTCAGATGATTCAAAAGTTTAATTATTGCTTCTAGGAGTTAATCACTCAATGACATATTTCTTTTCCTAAATAAACATTGACTTTTTGACATCTGGTGTTGGATCTCTTATATTTATGGATACGGCTCAGTTCCTGGATAGAGCGGAGTTAGTTACACAGAATGAGTCATCAGGCCACACCTCAGTGTACTCACCACTAGGACACTAATAAAGGTCTCACAATAATTTCACAGATTTCATCTCAGCAAGGAGTTCCATAAGAGGAAAAACGGTTCTTAAACATAATAATGGCAAGGAAAGTTGGAAAGTTTTCTTATATTAAATATAGATTTGGCTTTTGTTACTCTGTGGAAATAATTTAGCACTAAGTATATTAAGTCATAACATGAAGAATAAATTCATATGCTGGACAGCCTAATTTACAACCAAAACTTCTACAGGTCTTACAGCTTATTATAGTTCAATTTGCTTTCATATCTTATGGTCTCCCTCTTAAGGGACTGAAATTCTTCAGAATTTTCTGTGATTTTTCCCCCCCTAGTGTTAAGGAAAGGAAAATGACCTTGGGGGTTATATAACATATAGAGTTGAATTCTAACATAAACAGAGGTGTTAAGATATGAGGGCAGGGGCCAGCCCGAGTGGCACGGAGGTTAAGCGCTGGCTTGGAAAGCCAGCGGCCCCAGTTCGGGTCCCACATATGAGGGCCAGTGACACTGCCCTAAAAAAAAAAAAAATAAAAATAAAAATAAATAAATAAAGTACAAGGTCTTTCCAGATAGTGCTAAGTGTTATAAATAAAATAAAGCATGGTAGTGTAATAAAGAAAGTGAGAGTGGGGTGGGGAAGTCTTAACCTTGGTGAGAAAATGACAATAAGCTGAGACATGAATAAGCAGAGGAACCAGATGGGTGTATTTAAGGAATGGAAAAATGGACAGAGACTCTGTATAGTGGGAGGAGTAAGAGCAATAGGCTGTGAGATGAAAGGAGCAGCAGAGGCAAAATCATGCAGAACCTGATAGGCCCTGCTGAGGGATTGGCATTTTAACTGTAAGAGAATCCTTGAGAAGGACTTTTAAAAGGTTGTGATATAATATGATGAAATATTTTAAAAGGGGTGACATAGGTGGGAGTGGTGGGGTAAAAACCTCTGAAAACCACCTTCCTCCAATGAGAACACTCCAAATTTGTCCAAATCCATTTTTATCAAACTCTGGAAAATAACTAAATGCTTGCAACAATCTGGGGAGCATTTATTAAGAAAGAAAAATTAAAAAAGATGAAAAAACTCAAATTTTGGCTACAATAGCAAATTTTGAGGTACTTTAACTTGCCACATACTTATCCCTCTCTATCAGCCTCTGCAGTAGCCTTGTAAACCAACAGCCCCACAATCGCAGTGAAAATCAGAAGCCTGCAGCCACTGGAGGAAACAGATGGGGCTGGAGCTCCTCCAAAGCCTTATTCCTAGAGAATGGTCATTATTTGACCTACCTGGAAGTTCCTTGGAAAACCTCACTCAGAGAACTTGCCTTCATTTACTCTGACTCAGAGCTCACCATGTAGAAACAGCTTTCTCCCCCGAGGGCATTTGTTGAAAAACAATATATATCAGTGGCTGTTGTTTAATATCATAGCTGTTTCAGATGGTGATAACAGTTGGGGGGAAAAACAAATTGGCATAAACACTTCAGAAGGAAAAGCTGGAGAATAAGATGTAAGAATGTGTGCATGCTCAGAAAAGAACTGAGCTCTCACTTTGGGTAACTTTGAAGCCCCGTGAAGCAAAAAGTGAAGGCTAAGGCAGAGCTGCCAACTGCCAAGCTGAATGTTGAAGGCATGACCAACATGCACACAGACTCTCAGCAAAGAATGATAGACTTATTGGTTTCAGGTGTTTAAGAAAATATCTGACCAATCATTAGTTGGCCATTAAACTAACTGAAAAGAGACTTCAGTGACCACACACAACAAAGGATATAGACTTTATAGAATTAGTTCAGAAAAGTCACTAAATAAACAACAGCAAATCTTGGGGAGGGAGGAAAACTGCCTTTCCAAAGTTGCAATGTTATACTATTTAAAAAGTCACATTTTAAAACAAAAATTATAAGACATAAAAGGAGCATGGAAGTGGGCCATACACAGAAGGAAAAAAGGAAACAATAGAACCTGTCTTTAAGGAAGCTTAGATTTGGACTTACCTGACAAGGATTTAAGTCAATTCTTTAAATATATTCAAAGAAGAAAATCATGTCTAAAAACTGAACAAGAGTATGAGAATGATGTCTCACTGTTTCACCAAATGGAGTATCAATCAAAATATAGAAATTATAGAAAGAACCAAATAGAAATTCTAGATCTGAATAGTACATTAACTAAAATTCTAAAATGTCTAAAGTGTTCAGTAGAAGAATTGAGCACACAGGAGAAAGAACTGGTGACCTTTAAATTAGGTCAATTGAGGTTTTCCAGTCTGAGCAACAGAAGAAAAAGGAACGAAAATAACAGTCCTTCAGAGATCTCTAGGAAACCATCAAATATATCAACATATACATAATGGGATTCCTAGAAGGAAAGGAGAGAGAGAAACTAGTAGAAAGAATTAAAGAAATATTGGCCCCAGGCCGGCCGAGTGGCATGGTGGTTAATCGCTGGCTTGGGAAGCCAGCGGCCCCGGTTCGGTCCCACATATGAGGGCCAGTAACACTGCCCTCAAAAAAAAAAAAAAAAGAAAGAAAGAAATATTGGCCCCAAACTTCCCAAATTTGATGAAAAAACATTAATATACACAACCAAGAAGTTTAACAAACAGCAGGTAGGATAATCACATATACACATCATAATCAATCTACTGAAATCAAAGCCAAAGAAAGACTTTTGAAAGTACCAAGAAAGAAATGACTCATTATGTAGAAGTGATCCTTAATAAGATAAAGAGCATAAGATAAAGAACTGATTTTTCATCAGAAATTATGGAGGCCTGAAGGCAGTGGAATGCCATTCCAATGTGCTGAAGAAATAAAAGATTGTCAACAAAGAATTCTATATCCACAAAACTATCATTCGAAACAAAGAAGTTAAGACACATCCAGATAAACAAAAACTGAGACAATTGTCACTAGAAGAATTGCTCTACAAAAAATACGTTAGATAAATACATTAGAGTCTTTCAGACTGAAAGGACAATAGACAGTAACTTGGTTGCATATGGAGAAATAAAGAGTATCAGTAAAGGTAACTACATAGGTAAATATAGAAGACAGTATAAATGTATTTTTTTTTTTAAGGGCAGTGTCACTGGCCCCGAGATGTGGGATCCGAACCCTGGCCGCTGGCGTCCCAAGCCAGCTCTTAACCACCGTGCTACTTGGCCGACCCTGAATGTATTTTTGTAACACTTTTTTCTCCTATCTGATTTAAAAGACAACTGAATAAAGTAGTAATTATATATCTATGTGATGGGCATAAAATGTATAAAGATGTAATGTATATGAAAATAATAGCACAAAGGAGGAGGGAAGGAATGAAGTCATGAAGGAGAAACGTTTTGTGAAAAAGAAAAACTACCACAATAAAAGAAATACTATTGAAATTCAGTTGGTATTATTTGAATAGCATTGTTATAAATTAAGATGTAACTTGTAACCAGAGCAACCACTAAGGAAATGACTAAAATATGTATATAATAACAGACAAGCAAAAATATTGAAAATGGTAAACTAGGAAATATCTATTTAATCCAAAAGGAGGTAGTAATGGAGGAAGAGGCAAACAAAAATTATGTAAAATATATAAAAACAAATAGAAATATTCATACCTAAGTTTTAACTTATAGGTAATAATATTAAATGTAAATGGGTTAAATACTTCAATCAAAATGTAAAGACTGGCAGAATGGATAAGACATTTTTCAAAACTGACCCAAATATATGCTGTCTAACAGAGACACCCTTTAGACTCAAAGATACAAATCAGTTGAAAGTAAAAGGGTGGAAAAAGATATACTATCCAAATAGTAAACACAAAAGAACTGGCATGGCTATTCGATTATCACTCAAAATAGATGTAAGACCAGAGACAAAGAAAGACATTTAATAAAGATAAATGGGTCAAAGTATCCAAAATATATAATAATTATCAACATGTATGTACCTTATAACAGAGACCCAAAATACATGAAAAAAAACAAGCTGACAGAGCTGAAGAAAGAAATAGACATTCCAACAATTAATAGCTGAAGACTTCAATACCCCACTTTAAATAATAAATAAAACAACAAAACAGAAGATCAACAAGTAAACAGGATTTGAACAACACTATAAACCAACCAGACTTAACAGATATCTGTGGACTATTCCACATAATAACAGCAGAATACACATTCTTCTCAAGTGTACATGGAACATTATCCATGATAAATAATACATTCATAATAGAACGAGTCTCAATAAATTTAAAAGTATTGCAATCAAACAAAGTATATTCTCGATCACAATGATCACAATGAAATGAAATTAGAAATCAATAACAAAAGGAAATTTGTGAAAGTCATACATATGTGAAAAATTAACATCACACTCCTAAATAACCAATGGGTCAAAAAAAAACTACTAGGAAAATCAGGAAATATTTTGATACAAATAAAAGCGATGACATATCAAATTTTATGGAATGCAGCTAGAGCCATGCTTACAGGAAAATCTATAGTTGTAAATACCTGTATTATAATAAAAAGAAGAAAGATCTCAAATAAATAACTTAACCTTAAGCTACTGGCAAAAGAAGAGCAAATTAAATTTAAGTCAAGCAGTAGGAAGGAAATCATAAAAATGCAAGCAAAGATTAATGAAATAGAAAATAGAAAAACAATAGAAAAAACTTTTAAAACCAAAACTTGGTTCATTGTAAAGATCAACTATATTGAGAAACTTTTAGGAAGATTGACAAAAGAAAAACAGTGAGAAGATTCAAATTATTAAATCAGAAATGAAAGAGGAGGCATTACTACTGACTTTACAGAAAGAGAAAAGATTATAACAGAATGCTATAAACAATTGTATGCCTAAGTGAAATGCATAAATTCCTAGAAAGACACAAACTATTGAAAATGACTAAAAAAATAGAAAATTTGAATAGGCCTATAACAAGTAAAAAGTTTAAATTAGTAATCAAAAGCTACCCACAAAGAAAAGCTCAGGATGATATGTCTTCACAGATGAATTCAGCCAAATCCCTAAAGAAGAATTAACATCAACCTTCACAAACACTTTTAAAAAACAGAAGATAAGAAAACACCTCTCAATTGATTCTAAAAGGCCAGTATTACACTGATTGTAAAACCCAAAAAAAATCCCACGAGAAAAAAAACCTATAGACTAATATATCTTTTATGAATATTGATATAAAAATACTCAAGAAAATACTAGTACACCAAATCCATATATATATAATAAATTATATTATATACCATGACAAAATGAGATTTATCCCAGTAATGAAAGATTGATTCAACATAGAATATCAATTAATGTAATGCACCATATTAATAGAACAAAATGTTAATAGAACAAAACCACATAATTATCTCAATAGATCCAGAAAAATCGTTCGACAAATTCCAACACCTTTTCATGATAATAACACTCAACAAACTAGGAATAGAGGGGAATTTCTAAAAATCCAATAAAGGGCATCTACAAAAACCCGCAGCAATCATCACACTTAATGGTGAAAAACTGAAAACCTCCCTAAGATCAGGAACAAGACAAGGATGTGTGCTCTCACCACTTGTATTCAATATTGAACTGAATGTTCTAGCCATGGCAATTAGACAAAGAAAAGAATAATAATCATCAGATAGAAAAAAGGAAGTAAAATCAACTCTATTTGCATATTATATGAAGACTATGACAATCAATAAACAAGTTTAACATGGTTGCAGGATACACAATCAATATACAAAAATCAATCGTATTTCCATACATTGGCAAAGAACAATCTGAAAATAAAATTAAGAAAACTATTACATTTACAAAAGAAAGAATAAAATACTTAGTAATTAACAAGAGAAGTATAAGACTTGTAGACTGAAAACTACAAACATTGCTAAAAGAAATTTAAAAAGACCTAAATGCATAGAAATACATCTGTGTTCATGGATTAGAAATCTTAATATTATCGCTCAACGGTGTGAGCTGAGCTCTGAGCAACGGCGGTTCGATGCCAGCCCGAGCTGAGTTGCCATTGAGCTGCCAACAGGTGGCAGGATGGCTCATCTGAAGAAAAAAAAAAAAAGAAAGAAATCTTAATATCAGTAAAATGTCAATACTCCTCAGATTATCTACAGATTGAATGCAATCCCTATTAAACTAGCAGCTGACTTTACTGCAGAAATAGACAAACTGATCCTTAAATTCATATGGAATTACAAGGGAACTCAAATAGCCAGAAAAACTTGAAAAAGACTAACACTTCCTGATTCCAAAAAGCTACAGAAATTAAGACTGTGTGGTAGGCATAATATCATATATATGAATCAATTGAACAGAATAGAGAGTTTAGAAATAATCCCTGTATTTAATGTCAATTGATTTTTGACAATGGTTCCAAGATAATTCAGTAGGAAAAGAATAGTGTCTTCAACAAATGGTACCAGGACAGCTGTATTTCCACATGCAAAAGAATGAGTTGTATCCTTACTTCACATCATATAAAATACAAACTCAAAATGGATCAAAGACCTAAATATATGAGGTAAAACTATAAAATTCTTAGAAGAAAGCATAGGCATAAATCTTCATGACCTTGAATTAGGCAACAGTTCTTAGATATGACACCAAGAGCACAAGAAACAAAAGAAAAAAAATAGATAAATAGGACTTCATCAAAATAAAAAAAACTTCAAAGGGCAATATCAAGGGAGTATAAATCTGACACCCAGAGTGGGAGAAAATATTTTCCAATCACATATTTAATAAGGGACTACTAATATCTGGAATATGTAAAGAACACTTACAGCTCAATAATAAAAAGAAATAATCCAATTTAGAAGTGGGCAAAGTATGTAATTAGACATTTCTCCAGAGAAGATGTGCAAATCGCCACTAAACACAAATAAAGATGCTGAACATCACTAATCATCAAGGAAATGCAAATCAAAACCACAATGAGATACCACTCACGGGTCGGCCGAGTGGCGCATTGGTTAAGAGCTGGCTTGGGACGCCTGTGGCCCCGGTTTGGATCCCACATATGAGGGCCAATGACACTGCCCTCTACAGCTAAAAACAGCTCCACCTGGAGCTGGGCTGTGTGAGCCCTGGCGATGGTGTAGGCTGCAACCCCTGCTGCAGGGGGCTGCCATAGACTACAGTAAGTGGCCGGCAACCAGTGTGAGAGGCTGGCAGCCAGCGTGTGCTGCCAATAGCTGCGATGAGTGATCATCCAGAGGCCAGCGACCAATCTGCCTCATCCGGGAAGAGTGCAATGATGATACCAACATGGGCCAGTGAAGCAACATCCTCCACAACTAGACTGAAGAACAAAAAGACAGCAACTTGTCTGTTCCCCTTCCCCAATTCCCCAACGCTGTTCCTCTCCCCCAATTCCCCAAGAAAATAAAATTTAAAAAAAAGATACCACTTCACACTTACAAGAATCTCCATAAATAAAAAGTCAGATAATAACAAGTGTTGACAAGGATGTAGAGAAATCAGAAACCTCCTAAAATGATGGTGGAAATGTAAATGGTTCAGTTACTTTGGAAACCAGTGTGGTAAGTCCTCAAATGTTTAAAAATAGATTTAGAATAAAACTCAGAAATCCCATTCCTAGACATCTACCCAAGAGAAATGAAAGCATATGTCCACAAAAGCATTTACATAAAAGCATATATCAGCATTATTCATACTAGCCAAAGGTGGAAACAACCAAAATATCCATCCATCAACTGAAGAATCAATAAACAGAATGTAGTAATATTCATATAATAGAATGAAGTACTGATATAAGCTACAACTTGGGTGACCCTTACAAACATTATGCTAAAGGAAAGGAGTTAGTTGCAAAAGAGTGCATGTTATATGATATCATTTATACAAAACATTCAAAGTAGGCAAATCTATAGATACAGAAAGTAACTTAGTGGTTGCTTAGGAATGGGGGGGTATGAATGGATGGCGGGGGGTGAAAGCTAAAGGGTACTGGTTTTCTTTTTGAGGTAACGAAAACGTTCTAAAATTGATTGTTGTGGGCCAGCCGAGTGGCTCAGTTAGTTAAGAGCTTGCTCAAGAGTGCGAGCTCTGAGCAACAGGGTCACCTGTTCTATTCCTACATGGTCCAGTGAGCTGCACCTGAGCTGAGCTGCTGCAGAGCTGCCTACAGGTAGCAGGATGGCTCAGCTGATGAGAGCATGTGCTCCTAACAACAAGGTTGCCTGTTCGAGATAGTGGGCTACACCTGCCCGCAACTAAAGACTGAACTGGGTACCTTGAGCTGAGCTGCTGCCCGGGTGGCTCAGTGGATAGAGCATGCGCTCTTAACAAGGATGCTGGTTCGACTCCCACATGGATGGTGGCTACATCCATCTGCAACTAATTGAACATAGCACCTTGAGCTGAGGGGCATGATTAGACCTGGAGCTGAGTTTGCAGTGCCCTCCACAACTAAGACTGAAGGACAACAGCTTGGCTATTCCTCTTCCCCAATACCCCAACACTGTTCCTCTCCCCCAATTCCCCAATAAAATCTTTAAAAAAAAATTGATTGTTGTGATGGTTGCACATATCTGTGAATATACAAAAAAAACCACATTGAATTTTACACTCTAAAAGGATGAATCATATGGCATATGAATTATATGTAAATAAAACTGTTACTTAAGAAAATAGTCTGTCTGATCTTGCCACAAATTATAAACGAACTAGATTATGACTGAGAAAAATTGCTCATGCTTCTTATAAATTATGGCAGGTCTACCAAATTTGGAAGAAGATAGATCAAAATGTCAGCCCTATTCCACTCTCTGAAACCTGGAATAGAAATCTGGACTCTAAAAACTGACCAAATACTGTTTGGCTATTCTACTCCAGACAACCAGAACAAAGCCTCCCATTCGCAACCCACTACTCTCTTTCTACAATCATTCAGAAACAATAGCAATTGGAAGAAAAAACCCAGGGCAGGAATATATTGATGGTGAGTGGAGGTGACATAGTTTAGCAACGTTTCTGAATTACAAGAATAAAAAAAAAAATCTCACATGAATTCCAGATAGGAATAAATAAATAAATAAATAAATAAATAAATAAATAAATGCCAACTATATACTACTTATAAGACCTACAACCAAAACAGATCCACACAGACTGTTAGAAAGAAAAGGATGGAATAGCTGCTATGGATACAGTTTGGCAGGTCCCCAAAAAGTTAAACATAAAACTTTTTTTTTTTTTAAAGATTTTATTGGGGAATCAGGGAAGGGGAACAGATAAGTTGCTGTCCTTTTGTTCTTCAGTCTAGTTGCGGAGGACGTCGCTTCACTGGCCCATGTAGGTATCGTCATTGCTCTCTTCCCGGATAAGGCAGATTGGTCGCTGGCCTCTGGATGGTCGCTCACCACGGCTATTGGCAACTCATGCTGGCTGCCAGCTGCTCACGCTGGCTGCCGGCCACTCACTATAGCCTATGGCAGCCAACTGCAGCAGGGGCTGCAGCCTACACCGTCGCCGGGGCTCGTACAGCCCAGCTCCAGGCGGAGCTGTTGTTAGCTGTAGAGGGCAGTATCACTGGCCCTCATATGTGGGATCCGAACCGGGGCCGCTGGCATCCCCAAACCAGCTCTTAATCAATGCACCACTCAGCCAGCCATAAATATAAAACTTTATATGTTCTATATGATCCAGCAATTCCATTTCTAGGTCTATACTCCAAAAATTGAAAGCAGGAACTCAAACAGATACTTGTACACCCATGTTCATAACAGCATAATTCACAATTGCAAAAAAGTGGAAGCAACCTAAGTGTCCATTGACAGATGAATGGATAAACAAAATATAAATATATATGCAATGGAATATAATTCATCCATAAAAAGGAATGAAATTTTGATATATGCTACATCATGGATGACCCCTGAAAACATTATGCTAAATCAAACAGACATAAAAAGAGAAATATCATATGATTGCACTTGTAAGAGATATGCAGAAAAGGCAAATTCATAGATACAGAAAGTAGAATAAAGGTTCCCAAGGGCTGGATGCAGAGGAGAATGGGGAATTAGTGTTTAAGGGAGTTGTCGCCGGGGGTTTGGGAGTGTGGTTTCGGCGAGAGATGCCCAAAGTAAAGAAGGCATGCATAGCCGACAGAGGAGGAACCAGTCTTTAATTTGTAATAGCAACCATTTATATAGAGGTTTTGGGGGAGGAGAGTGCAAGGACTGTGAATGCTTCCACGGAGCGCGCATGCTCCTTAGGGGAGGAGAGTGTAGGGAGTGTGCATGCTCCCTCCCAGCATGCATGTTCCTTCCTGCAGGTGCAAAGCATGTTTACCGAAAGGGGGCTTATATAATGGAGCCTGGGGCCTGCACAGCAGGCTCCAAGGTGAAGGCTGGTGGCAAGTGCCATGTGTCAGCTTGGATGCAGCTGGACATTCTCGGGCCCTGTCACAGAACCTCCGTGGTGAGCACCTCAAGGTCCTACAGGCAGGGTCAGGGTTCGGAGCGCTGGCCTGCACATAGCTGGACATTCCCAGGCCCTGTCCCAGGACCTCTGCACTGCGCTCAGGAATGTGCCCGGGCCCTGTCAGTCCATCCCCTGCAGGGTGACACTTTGGGACCTGGCCCAAAGAGCATGTCCCTGGGCATAAAGGCCACAATAGTAATATACAGAGCAACAGAGGACCATGAGGCTAACAGCAATACTTGCCAAGATAAGGCCTGCCCATCACCATAGAGGGCCAAGGTAGTTCCTCTAATGCATCAGGGGGTCATCCTGCAGGGCTTGGATTGCTGAAACTTGTGTCTATTTCCTGCAAGGCCTCCTGTACCTTTTGTTGGTGGTGTGGATATAGACACAGCATTTAACGTGTAAGAGGGCACATGTCCCTCCCTGCAGAGCTGTTAACAGGTCTAAGGCCATACTGTTCTGCAGTACCATCTTTGTCATCTGGGTTGTTTCGTCAAGGAGCAGGGCTAAAGAGGCTCGTGTGACGTTCAGGGCATTTGCGACATGTTGGGCAAGGGCTTCCACCTGTAGCTCTACGTCTATCTCTCCACCCCTGGCAACAAGATGGCTAAGGGGTAAAACCATCAGGCCACCCACTTTTCCTAGTGCCAACAGTGGTAAACAGGGTCCAATTGGCCAGGCTCTGGAGCAATGTGGGCAGGAGGCAACTGTGAATAAAGAGACGCCCCCAAGTGCAGCGGCCTGTCCACCGGGCCTGCAGATATGGCCAGCCATAGCGGCCACAAACCCAGATAGCATCACCTGGTAGGAAGTCAGTGGGCATCGTTCCCACTAGACAGCACACATTCCACCAGTGAGTACGGTCTGTTAAAAGAGTAACATTGAGGCAGAGCTCCTCGGGTAACCAGCCCATTGTACAGTTTCGAACTGTGGGGTGTCATTGTTTGACACATAGATGAGCACGGTTAGATAATGTCACATGAATCCCCACCAACCACCACCCCAGTGTCCACAACCCTGTCAAGGAAAGGGGGGTCATTGTGGCACTGCTTCTGTAAGAGGGCTTCCACAGCATGGCGGTGAGGATTCCCCTCTGGGCTGTTCTGGTCCCAGTGCTGGAGATCTGTCCAGTTGGTACCGGTGGCAGTGGTGATTTGCCAGGGCAGTCCTTCAGCGGTCTCTGCTGGCAGTTCTGTGCACATCCAGCAGTGCAAGGCGTTGTGCACCCAGGCAAAGGTGTGGTCCAGGATAGGACGCTGTTCCCAGTAGCTAACCTGGGTGAAATGATAGAGAGATCATCATGGGTAAGTCATGGCCTTCCAGCAAAATACAGGCTATGTACTTGTCCTGTAATAGCACCGTAGCTGGTATGGGGTCAACTCATAGTTGGTGGTACCACACCTGGGCCCTGTGCGTCGCCAGTAGAGGCCCAGGGGTTAGGTCCACCATGTACAGGGGCACGGACCAAAGGTGTAGCATGGGGGTCCCTCACAAAAGGGGCCCACTTGCCTTGGCTGGTAAAGTCACTCGTATTGTAAAGGGCCAGTGCCCAAGCCAGGGCATAACCTCCAGGCCCTTCTTTAGACCCTGTTCCCAGGGTTCAAGCAGGACAACCCATGGCTCTTGAATGACTGGAGCCTGCCAAGGCCAGGTCCAGTCCTGCATCTGACTGGGGGCTACCATGGATGGAGCAGGTAGGATTACCATCCCCCTCTGCACTGGGCTGTACCTCCGGGTCCCCAGTCCCTGTGACCCACAGAAGTTGTGGAAGCCCCTTGGTTACTTTATCCAAGGGGGCCCTACCAGTCTTCTGTGGCTGCTCGTTCAACAGGCAAACAGCTACCTGTACCTGGTTTTCCAGGGTTTCCACCTGGGGTCCAACACCCTTAACTTCTTCAACAACCCGTTCAAGCGTTCAACCATACTGGCAGCTTGGGGTTGGTAAGGAATGTGTAGTTGCCGTTGGACATCATTGTCCTTCACCCAGGCCTGAACCTGTGAACCTGTGAACCTGTAAAGTGGGTGCCCCAATCACTGGCAATAAGCAAGGGCCGGCCATAGGCAGCCTCGAAGTGCTCCAAGGCTAGAAGTGTATGTCATTGGTCAGCCTGGGCCACAGGGTAAGTAAAGCCCAGGCTGGTGGCAGTGTCTACTGCCATCAGGGAGTATCGGACTCCCTGGACTGTAGGGAGCAGTCCAATATAGTCCACCTGCCATTCCTGCAGGGGCCGCTTTCCCTGGAGTATGAAACCCAGGGAGGTGGGCAGATGCCATCTTTGAAGGCAGTGCTCTGCACACCAAGGACATTGCTGTATAGCTTGTTGAGCCTCAGCTCTTGTTAGCTGCAAGCCCCAGCAGGTAGCCATTAGTCCCATAGTCCAGGCACCCACATGGCCTAGCTTCTTGTGAAGCCAAGTGGTCATGGTAGCGGACCCTGGGGGCACCACAAGCGAGCGCACCTGCATCAAGGCATCAGCCGCATCATTTCCAGGTACCTGCAGTGGCCGACAGCCTGAGACGTGGTACATGTTAGCGCCCGTGTTCTGGCCCCATTTCCATAGGTCCTCCCAGAGGTCCTTGCCCCATAAGGGGTGATGGCCAATCAGCCATTCTTGGGCTGCCCACCTCAGCAGCCACAGCATCAGGCCCTGATACACAGCCCAGCTGTCAGTGCATACATGTATCAGACCAGGTTCCTTAGTCAAAACCTTCCAGACCACTCGTAAATGAGCATACTGGCTAGAGTGTCCGGTACCTGTGTCATACCAAAAGGTGTCAGTGAGGGGTTGTAGGGCAACAGCCACTCAAGTGCTGCCCTCGGCAAGACCTGTCCATGTACCAGGCGTCAGTCAGCATTGGGGCTTGCCCTCCTCAAAAGGACTTGGAGTCTCACCCATTTCCATGGGGTCCTCTGATTGTTCAGAGCAGAAAGCGATAGGTCCCCAAAGAGCGTGTAGCTGGTGGGTCAATGGACTAGTGGAGAACTGAGCCCGTTGCTCTAAATAGGCTCCCCATTTTGTTAGTGTTTGTGTCTGTGCCATGCCAGTTTGCAGCCTTGTTGCCCAAGACCAGAGCCCGCCTTCCACTGGGTAAGTCGTCTGCACCATGACCGGGTGTGGGCCCGTGATGCTTTCACAGGCCAACAGGGCAGCGTACATCACTGACAGCTGCTTTTCCATCAGGGAATACCGTTCCTAGGCTCCCTTCCAAAGCTGGGTCCAGGACACAATAGGAATCTTTTATGTGCTCTGTTTCTGCCAGAGACCACAGCCAAATTCAGAGTCCTCCACCTGGACAGTCAGGAGGAATGGTAGGGTTGGGTCAACAACCCTTAGGGCCTGGGCCTGTGTTATGGTGAGTTTTGTCGCCTGGAACACCTGCTTGGCTTCAGGGGACCAATCCCAGGGCTCCCCTTTGCAAATCAGCCAGTACAAAGGTCACATTAACATCGCCAGATGTGGTATGAAGGTTCGCCAGAACCCCAGTAGCCCCAGGTAAGTCTGCAGCTGCCTCACCTTCTCTGGACAGGGGTGTGCTTTAATCTTATCTATGACCACCTCGGGGATTACTTTCATCTTACCCGACCAAATGACTCCCAAGAACCTGACAGAGTAGCCAGGGCCCTGGATGTTGTCCTCATTGGTGGCCCACCCCCAACCCATTAGGGCGTCTTGGAGACTGTGGGTGACAGTTTCCAGATCTGCAAGAGAATCAGAGGTTAACATTATATCATCTATGTAGTGAAACAAGCGCACAGTCAGGGGCTTAGTCCATATAGCTAAGTCCTGTGCTACCAGCCCATGGCACAGAGTTGGGCTGTGCGGTAGCCTTGTAGCAACACTTGAAAGGTCCATTGTCTGCCTTCCCAGGTGAAGGGGAACTGTTCTTGGCTGGCAGCTGGCAGTGTCAATGGAGAAAAAGGCACTGGCCAAGTCCACCAAATGGTGGAACCATCCCAATTCCTGTGAGAGGCGATCCATCAACTCCGTGATGTTTGGAACAGCGGCGTGGAGTGGGGGTGTCACCTTGTTCTGCTCCCGGGAGTCCACTGTCATCCTCCAGGAACCATCAGGTTTCTGAACTGGCCAAACTTGGGAGTTGAAGGGGCTATGGGTGGACCATATGACACCTGCCTCCTCCAACTTTAAGATTGTACGCCCAATCTCCTCATGCCCCCAGGGCAAGTTATATTGTCTGATGTTAACCACTCAGGTGGCCTGTGGCAGGTGGAGGAGTACATGCTGAGGATGTCCTCTAACCACTGTTTTCACCATATGCACCCGCAAGTGAAATTCCCCCACAGTCATCATAACAGTCCCCTGAGCACATCCACCCCAAGGATGTATTCAGCAATAGGAGATATGTAGACTTCATAAGCCCTGGAGGGGAGGCATCAAATGCCCAGGGTGAGGAAGACTCTATGCATGCACCACGATGTGCCGGCCATCATACCCCTCAATCATGGCTGTTGGGCCCTGAAAACAGTTCGGATTGCCATGTATGAGGGTGCTGTCTGCCCCAGGGGTCCATAAGGGCTAGCATCTGCTGCATGTTCCAGGGTATCAATATATGGTGAGTTCAATGTGTGGCCTCAGGTCATCCAGCTTCCCTGTCAACCAGGTTCCCTGGCCCACTCCCTAATCAGGGAGGAAGTCAGCTAGGCCCAACTCCCAAGCAACCCCCTTCTGCTCCTTTGAGGGCAGGGTGGTGAACTTCTGTTCAGGCCATAGCTTCCTCCAGAGGGCCGGGAGGACCTCGAGGGGCTGGCCATCTAATTTCTCCTCTGCCAGCCCAGCGGCCACCAGATCAATCCACATTTGCCAGTGGCTCACCTTAACAGGGTCCTCCCCTTTGCCCTGGCTCTTGGGCGTGGCTTTCATAGCCCATTTCGGAGGACAGGGGGCAACTCGTGATCTTTTAAGTCACAGCCCATGCCTGCTCAGTCCGGCCTTGCCTGCGGACTTCCATGTCTCCCAGTCTAGCCAAAGCCTCTGTGACCTCATGGACAGGCTGGTCTGTGTAGGGAGCTAATAAAGCAGCCATAGTCCCAAAACTTCCCGGTGGGCCGTTAGCAAGGTTAAGTAAGGTCTTTCATGCGGGCTGTAAACATCTCTTCTCGTCAGGACTGTTATACTGCAATGCAAACATCGTCTGCAGCATGCCCATCTCGCATATGACTTGCACCAAGTTCAGATAAGTACTCCATTTGCTAACGTGTTCCGGTAAATCTCCTGCATTATCCCAGACTGTGCAGGCTGCAGCCATGAGCCAGTTAACTGAAGTCTGAATACCGGCTTGGTAGTTGGTCTGGGGCACGTTTTGCAAATGCTGGTGCAAGGAGGGCACTGTGAGGACGCTGGCCAGCTGCGCCATCTCGGTGGGGCTTAACTCTGTGTTATCCACCCCATCATCCCACAGATGCAACAACCATGCGGGGACAGACTCACCCAGGCGCTGTTTGCACTGCTTCGCAAGCTCTCGCAACTCCATCGCTGTGGAAGCTGTGTAGGAAACATGCCTCACGGACTGTCATGTTCCTCCGGCTCCAGGAGCTATTAGCTCTTCCATTTCCACCCTTTGTCACACCACTGGTCGGGAGTTCCGCACCGATCCCAGTGGGCTGCTAGCCCGGGAGGGCACTTCCGACTCAGGAGACACCTGGAGCATGCATTTGGCCACCAGCAGGCTTTGCTCGAAGTCCTCCTCCCGGTGCTGCAAGTGCTGCATCCGGTTCGTGTACTCCTGGATGTCATGGCTAGCGTGTCATAAGACTGCTAGGCACATCCAAGCCATCTGGCTCGCCACCTCCCTGTGTGCCAGCGGGACGTTTGGCTCCAGCGTCTCCAGGGCTTTCCGGACATCTTCCGGTTGGGGACCTACGGCGTTCTAGTCCTCTGGCGGAGTCCACGCCAGCAGGTATGCTGCGACTGGATACCAGAACTCGGGGGCCATATCCCGTCCACCTGGGGGTCTACTGGGGTGAAGGGGCACTCCCCTCGCCATGATCCTGCCAACTACGCCAAGTGTCATTGCCAGGTGTTTGGGGGTGCAGTTTCAGCGGGGAGATGCCCAAAGTAAAAAAGGCATGCGGAGCTGACATGGGGAGGAACCAGTGTCTTTAATTTACCATTAGATAGAGGTTTTGGGGGAGGAAGTGTAGGGAGTGTGCATGCTCTCACGGAGCGGGCATGTTCCCTCCTGCAGGTGCAAAAGCATGTTTACTGAAAAAGCGCTTATGTAACGGAGCCCCAGGTGCCGAAATCAAGTCGAGGGGCAAGTGCTGTGAGTCGACTTGGACGCAGCTGGACATTCCCGGCGCGTGCCTCAAGGTCCAACCTGTGGGGTCAGGGTCCGGAGCACCGGCCTGCATATAGCTGGACATTCCTGGGCCCCATCCCAGGACCTCTGCACTGTGTGCTGGAGTGTGCCCAGGCCCTGTCAAAAGGATACAGAGTTTCAGTTTGGGATTATGAAGAATTTCTGGAGATGGATACTGGTGATGGTTTCATAACAATGGGAATGTGCTTAATACCAATGATTTATACACTTAAAAATAGATAAAATGGTAACTTTTATGTTATAGATATCTTACCACACACACACAAAATAAAACAAAACAATAGGGAATGATATTTCAGGTACACTTAAACCAAAAGAAAGCAGGGAAAGGGGTACTAATTTGACACCAGATAAAATTCAAAATGCATCGAACAAAAAATTCCATTGATAAAATGCATAATACATCAAGAAGATGTAATAACTACTACCAGCTCTGCACTTTCCCCTTTACATACATTATTTCAATTAATAACCCAATAAATACTACAGAAATGTAAGTCTTACCACCCTAGGTTACAAAAGGGGGAACTGAAGTTCGGAGAATTCAAGTAACGTGCCATAGTAGAAAACAGTGGAGTGAACTTTTTATACATGAATAACACAGTATCAAAACATATGTAGGAAATTTGTTTTAAAAAATACACAGAAATTCTGACAGCACCAATCACCATAAGACATTTTAACATATATTAGCCTTTTTATAAATTAGCCAATTTATAAAACAAAAACAGATCAAGCCCATAGGAAATACATAAAATATAAAAATTAATCATACAAGTAAAAGTATGCATTATTTGATCATAATGTGATAAAATTTAAAAATAATGAGAGGGCCAGCCAAGTGGAGTGTTGGTTAAGAGCTGGCTTGGGATGCAGCTCTTAGCACAGTGCCCCAGTTTGGATTCCATGTATGTGGGCCAGTGACACTGCCCTCAATAGCTAAGATGGTGAACCACAGCTCCACCTGGAGCTGGACTGCTGTGAGTAGCCAGCAACTGCGTAGGCTGCAGCCCCTGTTGCAGTGGGTTGCCATAAGCTACAGTGAGTGGCCAGCAGCCTGCATGAGCTGCCAAGAGCCGCCGTGATCGGCTATCCAGAGACCGAGGACTGATCTGCCTCACCCAAGAAGAGTACAATGATAATACCAACATGGGCCAGTGAAGTGATGTACTTCACAACTAGACTGAAGAACAAAAGGACAGCAACTTGTCTCTTCCCCTTCCCCAATTCCTCAACGCTGTTCCCTCCCCCAATTCCCCAATAAAATCGTAAAAAACAAAAATAATGAGAAAATTTGGGTTAAAAAACAACTATTGAGAAATTCCAAAGACAATTCTTCTAAACAAAATGGTAAAATGGAATATAACACCATAATTGTAATTATTTACAAAGAAATAAGAAAAAATGTAAGTAAATATTATGATGCACCAAATTTCAGTTGCAGCTTTCAATGCGATACAGATCTGCTATTCTGCTTCAATTTTGTCCTTGGGCATAGGGCATAGGGAAATCCAGATAGCTGAATTCAACTTCATTTTTAGTCTCCCTTAATTTGAGAACCATCAATGACCATGTGACCCAATTTCTAATTAGCATGACACTCATTTACCATAAGACATGCCAGTCCAATTTATTGTTAATATCTTACTACTTGCTTAATGAAACTTTTTATATACTTTATAGGTTGAAAGTCTATCAGTCAGTTAAAATACTGGGTTGTCAGAAAAGCCATGACACATTGTTGCAATGAAAAATATAGAGAAAATATGTCATGACTTTTCTGACAACCCAATATAAATGTATACTTGCTATCCAAGAGTAAAATAATTAATGATGTCTGAAAACTGTCAACTTATATACAAGGATAAAAGAACTCTCAAATAATTAAATAAGAATAAGCCTGGTGCGCAGTGGTTAAGTGCTGGCTTGGGAAGCCAATGGCCCCGGTTTGTTCCCACATATGAGGGCCAGTGACACTGCCCTCAAAAAAAAAAGAATAAGCCTGGCAATTGAAACAATTGTGTAAGAAAGTGTACGAGGTACATAACTTTAGGAAAAACACTGATCCTTTTTCTAGCCGACCCATTTTATTAATATAAGGCAGAATAATGGAGATTAGATCATAAGCCTATTTTTTTGTAGCACTGTTTGTTGTACTAGTATTTATGTTTAAAATTTATTTATTTATTCATTTAAATTCCATTTAGGCCATAAATCGAGAGAAAATCTTTTTTTTTTTTAACTTTTTTTTTTTTTTAATTGAGGGCAGTGTCACTGGCCCTCATATGTGGGACCTGAACCGGGGCCGCTGGCTTCCCAAGACCAGCGCTTAACCACCGCGTCACTCGGCCGGCCCATCGAGAGAAAATCTCATTTGGCAATTCTTCGCATCTTATGAAGAATTAAAAGCAGAATGTCCACTTTGTCACCTCAGAATTGCACTAGGGGGAAAGACACCTAAATCATGTACAATACCATTCATGATAAATTATATTTGAACCAAATATAATAAAGAAAATTTAAAAATGAAGGGCAAAATGATGTAGCCTCCAAATCTCCATCCCTTTCTGGACTCATTGGAAAGTGAGTGTCTGTTTCATAACACAAATATACATGACAATGACTCAGGAACAAGCCAGCAGCTGACAGGGTTGAAAAGTGCTTATGCTTCCACTGTAATGTTATCATTAAAATTTTCAACACTAAAATGTATAATAATAAAGTTGTACTAATTGAAAATACTAAAACAAAATGTACAATTCAGGGATTTTTATTTCACCAAATTTATTACTCGTGCACTCTTTCAATGTCCCCTCCCGCTCCACCAATGTGCCAGTCTCTATTTTCTGTAGCTGTGTCAGGAAGCACTGGTCCTCTCTTTTTTTCCTCAATCTTTTCTCCACTGTGGAAACTGGGCAGGAAACTACTGGCCTGTCAGAAATGTCCTTGGACAGACAGCCTCACCAGCTCAGTGGTAGTCACTGGGGCAAAGGTGCTGTCTTCTATCTCCTTTTCTTCTGGATCACAAGGGTGGACTGATGAGATACTTGATCTGGTTCTACCCATGCTCAATTACCCAGAAGATAGTTGTTCAATCCAGACCCAGCCCAACCTATTGCCATTCAACCCTGCAGTGCCAAGGTAAAGTCCCAGCTGAAGTTAAACTTTGCTTTCCATTATTTCACTTTGCTATTGTTCCCTGTTCTTGAATTTCCCTTGGAGTTCCTTCAGAAAAGCGGGCTGGCTGGAGATTTCTAGGTTTCCTGTCCAAATAATATATTAAAGCAATCATAAAAACCAACTCCCTGATCCTTTCTCAATTTCTAAAAATAATCAGAAAATTCATCAAATTTGTAAGAGAAGAGTCTGTATAACTGCATGCTTACATGTTCAATAAATTTGAAATAGAAAACATTTCTAGAAAAAAAACATGATCCAAATCAACAAAATTTTGAAGAAACTAAATATCAAGAAAGAAACTTAGAAAGTCATCAAAGAATTTTCCCAATAGGCTCTGACATTGCTACTGGTGAATTTTATCCAATTCATAAAGAAAAAAAATTCTTTCATACAGAAAGTGTTCCTGAATATAGAGAAAGATAGAAAGCTTTTATTCATGTCTATAAAGCAAATATAAAGGTATTTTGTTATTGTAAAATAGATAGTAAAGAAACAGACTGATCTGTTTATTGCTAATGGAATTAACTTCAATTTCAATGAAATTTAGTCCCAAGTATTAGTTGAAGTTGTGTTTTTTTCCCCAGAGAGTTGTGTTCACCCATATATATGCTGGTGGTTTTAAGGTACAAAAAAAAGAAGGCACCGTGGTTTTTAGAAGAAAGGCAGCAGCTAGTTAAATTTAAACTTGCTTATAAGTAATAAGACCAATTTTAAGGCCCTAGAGAGTCAAGATCTCTCAGGAAGCAGGGGATTTGATCAATATGTCATTCTTTCCAGGGAGAAGTCACAATCCTAAGAAAGTGTTAGTCTTGGTATCATAGTCTATATTTCAGAATATCATACAAATGTCCTTTGTAGAATGCTCATGTAAACAAGAAAGTAATTCACCCAAGGAAGAAATCATCTCCTCTCAGATGGAAGAACAAGGAAAAATTAGGGACACTAAAATGAAACGCAGAGAATGGTCTAGAAAGAGTTCCTAGACCATTAAAACCTAATGTTCCTAGACTATTAAACGCCAATGTTCAGATACCAGACGTCTGTTCTCTGGCAAGGAAAACCAGCCACTGCAGAAAGCTTAAAGCAATGGAGGATACAGTGTCTGGCTGCCTGTGACATGGGGCACCAGCAGTCCTGCAGAAGTATCCCTGTGGCCACATTCTCAGGTGACCTGTCAGAGCAAAGAAAAACTTACCCCAAGGTCATGAATTAAAATATCAAATGAACCAAGAACATAAAGTAAAAAGTCTTGAAATGTCACTTCAGGCTGCTATAAAGTCTGGTCTATGGGACCTCCCCATTACTCCTATTCCCCACTCCTTCAAGATACTGCCTCACTGAGGATGAGAGGTAGGAGCTGGGCTTGAAGGATTCTAGTTTATTTCTATAGTCTGGCACACTAAAATAGATTAATAAAGCCAATTATTTTAAACAATGAAACACTAAAAAATACGCCTTAAGTTCAAGTACCCGTTAATGGTATTACATTAGTCATTCTGCAAGTATTTATTAAGGACCTTCTATGTGTTTATTCGTTTAGAGATAAATAAGTAATAGCTGCTATCTATCCACAAGTGGAAGAAACAAAAAAAGGAAAGAATAGACAAATCTAATTTGTTATGCTGAGTGCTATGATGGAAGTAAGCATAGAGAAGAAAAAAAAGAGGGCCACGTGATCCAGCCATAGGGATCACCATAAGTTCTGAAGGAAAACCATGAGTTAAGTAAGAGGGGAAGGGAACATTTGAGGCAAAATAAAATAAAATAAAATAATGACAGATTATACCAACTACCCCAAGAACACAGAGGAACAAGCACAACAGCTTCATTTGTGGGTATGTTTGGCAAAGAAAGTAACCCTAAGTAATGTAGTTTGTCTGTAGCATAAAGTGTTTGGCAGTCTGGCAAGAGAAAAGATTAGAGGAATAGACAGAGTAGACAAGCCGGGTCATAAGAGGCCATACATTATATACAGAAGTTTGGATAACCTCACTAATGATTTTCATTTTTATAAACACAAAAAGTGACTTCTACCTGTGACCATAATAGAGTACCTAGGATCAGACTAGCCTTTCCACTGTAAACGATTGTAAAACTGGACAAAATGTATGAAGCAAATGTTTTCTGGCATTGGACACAAGGTAGTACAAACTGTAATCCCGGAAAGAAGGGAAATACATGGGGCGTCCTTTGATTGCTCTGGCTGTTTTCCAGGGACAATTTTCTGATCATGTGCAGAGAGCTGGAGCCCAAACATTGCATGGCAGTTTCCCTGAGCTGAGGAGGCAGAGATTAGAGTTTAAAACTGTTAAATTTGCTGGAATATATGGGGCAGCAGGACACAAGAGAAGAGGAGCTGCTCAGGGGTTGGGGAAAGTATGTGGGTAAAAATCTGAGTGAGAGTTCTCTGCCTATGCTAAAGGCTAGACTGTGCATATGCTGAGTCACACTATGTAAGACTTACCAGAGAATAGCTGTTATATGGTTGAACAAACAAACTTAGTAAAACTGACTTAACAAGAAATAGAAGCTCTAAATAGACTTTTATCTGTAAAGAAATGAAATTACCATCATCATCTTCCCATAAAGACAACGCCAGGCCTACATGTTTATGGTGGAATCTGGCAAACATTTAAGGGAGAAATAATAAACTTAAATTTTTTGAGAAAATATGAGGAGGAAAGTTTCCTAACTCAAACAAGGAGAACACAAAACAAAAGTATTATAGAACAAAATGTCACTCATAAACATAGATGCAAAAATTCTTAACAAAACATTAACAAATCAAACCCAAAAGTATATGAAAAGGGTAATGCATTATGGTTAAGTGAGGGTTTTCCCAGAGAGGCAAGATTTTACATTCAAAACTCAGTCAGTGCAATTCAACATATTATGGAAAGAAGGAGAAAAATCATATGATCTCAAGATATTCAGAAAAGGCACTTACAAAAATTAACATCCATTAATGATTAAAACAACACACAAAATTCTAAGCAAATAAGAAGCTGAAGAAACTTCCTCATTTTTATAAAAGGCATCAATGAAAAACCTAGAACAATCATCATATTTAATGATATTATATTAAATACATTTCTCCAAAGATCAGTAACCAAGCAAGGATGCCCACTTTCACTAGTTCTTTACAATATTGTATAGAGGGTCTCAGCCAACTGAATAAGGCAAAAAAGTAGAAATCAAAAGCAGATTGGAAAGGAAGAAGTAAAACATTCTGTATTTGCAGATGATGAAAAATTTAAAATCCTAACAAATCTGGAAAAAAATTGAATAAAAAAGTATATTTAGCATGAATACAAGGTCAATATACAAAAATAAATTCTCTTTCTATACCCTAGCTACAAACAATTAGAAAGTGAATTTTTAAATAATACCATTTAAAATAGCATTAAAGGGCTGGCTGAGTGGTGCATTGGTTAAGTGTTGGCTTGGGACGCCAGCAGCCCCGGTTCAGATACCACATATGAGGGCCAGTGACACTGCCCTCTACAGCTAAGATGGTGAACAATAGCTCCACCTGGAGCTGGGCTGCTGTGAGTCACCCCAGGCACATAGCTGCAGCCCCTGCTGCAGTGGACTGCCATAGGCTACAGTGAGTGGGTAGGCAGCCAGTGTGAGCAGCTGGCGGCTGGTGTGAGCTGCCAAGAGCCGCTGTGAGCAGCCGTCCAGAGGCTGGCAACCGATCTACCTCACCTGATAAGAGCGCAATGATGATACCAACATGGGCCAGTGAAGAAACGTCCTCCACAACTAGACTGAAGAACAAAAGGACAGCAACTTGTGCGTTCCCCTTTCTCCATTCCCCAACGCTGTTCCCCTCCCCCAATTCCCCAATAAAATCTTTAAAAAAAAAAAAAGGCTTCAGTAAAAGAAATATATCTTGCTCACAGAATATTGTTATGATGTCAATCCTTCCGAAATTGACCTATTGAGTCAACACAATCCCATATAAAATTCCAGAAGACTTTTTCCCTGAGAAATTAATGAGCTAATTGTAAAATTTATATAGAAATAATAAAAAAAGAAGAGCTAAGATAATTTTGAAAAAGTGGGAGACCTTATACTATCAGATTTCAAGACATACTTTAAAGCTACAGTAACTAAGACAGTATGGTATTTGCTATAAGGATAGACACGTAGATCAATGGAATAAAATAGAGAGTCCAGAAATACAGAAATAGATTCATATATATATGGTCAATCTTTGACAAAGTCACAAAGGCGGTTCAATGTGGGGAAAGACAGTATTTTCAATAAATGGTGTTAGAACAACTAGATATCCATGTAGGTAAAAAATAAAATGAACCTGAATCCTACTTCTCTAGTCACAAAAATTAATTTAAGAAGGTTCTTTGACCTAAGTGAACAGGCTAAAAATACAAAATATTTAGAAGAAAACATAGGAGAAAAGTTTTGTTCTCTTAGACAAAAATTTTCACAGATTAAAAAAAAACAAAAACATGTTAACTGTGATTGAATGTATACATATAGTCACGGGATGAGGAGTACAGTGTGGGAGTGGGATCAGGGGAGTTGTAGTAGATATTATGTTAGGGGGGGAGTGGGGCGGTGAATTGGGGGAGGGGTTTGGCACTTTGAGAGGTAAAAAATACAACTATTGCACTGTTGTAAAAAATAAATAAAAAAATAAAAAAATTTAAAACAGAACCAACAAAAAAACAAACAAAAAAACATAATCACTTATGAGAAAATAAAAATTTGATAAATTGAACTTTAATATTAAAAATATTGTTCTTCAAAAGTAACTGTTCTTTTTGGGGAGCTAATGGAAATGTTTATTATCTGGATTGTGATGATGGTTTTGGTGGTGTATTATGTTAAAACTCATCAAATTGTTCACTTTAAGCACATGCAGTTTATTTAATGTCAGTTATACTTCAGCCCCTATCCTACATCTCTCACAAAAATAAACTCAAAAATGGATTAAAGAGGGCCGGCTGAGTGGCTCAGTTAGTTAAGAGCTCATTTGAGTGTGGGCTGAGCTCTGAGCAACAGCAGTTCGATGCCCAGCCGGAGCTGAGCTGCCACTGAGCTGCCAACAGGTGGCAGCATGGCTCAGCTAGAAAACAAAAAAATGGATTAAAGACTTAAATTTAAGACCTGAAACCATAAAATTCCTAAAAGAAAACATAGAGAAAAATCTCCTTCACACTGGTCTTGGCAGTAATTTCCTGGATATGACAGCGAAAGCACAGGCAACAAAAGCAAAAATAAGTAAGTGGAATTACATCAAACTAAAAGACTTCTGCATAGCACAAAAAACAATCAACAAAATGAAAAGACAACCTACAGAATGGGAGAAAATAATTGCAAATTATATCTGATAAGAGGAGAATACCAAAATATATAAAGAACTCATATAGCTCAACAGCAAAAATACTAACAGCTCAATTAAAAAATGGGCAGAAGAACTGAATAAAGTTTTTCAAAGAAGTTGGAGAGATGGCCAACAGGTACATGAAAAGGGGCTCAACATCGCTAATCATCAGGGAAATGCAAATCAAAACCACAGTGAGTGATCATTTCACACCTGTTAGAATGGTTATCATCAAAAAGACATGCAATAACAAGTGTTGGCAAGAATGTGAAAAAAAAGGGAACCTTAAGACTGTTGGTGGAATGCAAATTGGTACAGCCACTATGGAAAACAGCATGGAGGTTCCTCAAAAAGTTAAAAATAGAGCTACCTTATGATCCAGTAATTTCACATCTGGGTATATAGCCAAAGGAATTGAAAGCAGGATCTCATAGAGATACCTGCACTCCTGTGTTCACTGCACCATTACTCACAATAGTGAAGGCATGGATGACTGGGTATACAATGGAATATTATTCAGCCACAAGAAAGAAGGAAATCCTTCTGTTTGCAACAACTTAAATAGACCTTGAAGGTATTATGTTAACTGAAATAAGTTAGACAAAGAAAGGTAAATACTGTATGATATCACTTATATGAGGAATCTAAAAAAGACAAACTCAGAGAAACAGAGTAGAGAGGTGGTTACCAAGGGTTAGGGGTTGGGAAAGATGGGGAGATACTGGTCAAAATGGTACAAATTTCTAGCTATAAGATTAACAAGTTTGGGAATCTAATGTACAGCATAGTGGGGCTGGTCATGTGGCTGAGTTGGTTAGGAGCACGAGCTCTGAGCAACAAATTCATGAGTTTGATTCCCACAGGGGCCAGTGGCTGCACCCAAGCTGAGATGCAGCTGAGCTGCCAACAGGTGGCAGGATAGCTCAGCTGGTGAGAGCACGTGCTCCTAACAGCAAGGTTTCCAGTTGGACTCCTGCATGGGATGGTGGGCTATGCCCACTCGCAACTAAGATTGAGCACGGCACCATGAGTGGAGTCACTGTGAGCTGCCGATGGTCGGCCAGATGGCAACTGGACTTGGAGCTGAGCTAGCTGTGCCCTCCACAACTAAGATTGAAGGACAACAACTTGGCTGTTCCCTTTCCCCAATTCCCCAACACTGTTCCCCTTCCCCAATTCCCCCAATAAAATCTTTAAAAAATAATAAATAAAATAATGTACAGCATAGTGATTATAGCTAATAATACTGTATCATATATCTCAATGTTGCTAAGAGTATATCTTAAATGTTCTCATCGTAAAAAAGCAAACAGTTACTATGTGATAGGATGGAGGTGATAGCTAATACTACAGTGATAAATCATTTCCTAATTTATAAATGTATCAAATCAACACTTTGTACACCTTAAACTTACACTATGTTATGTGTCACTTATACCTCAATAAAGCTGGAAAAAGACCTTTTCAGCTGCTGATTCAAGTTTACTCAATTTACAGAAAATGCCCACCACATAATTTAGTTGACAGTCAGTCCTATTCACCAAAAAATAAGATAAAATAAAATCAATGTCAAATGAGACTTATTTTGCTTTGAAATGTATGACTTTTTTCAATTCAAATAAAAACATGTTAATGCAAAAATAAAATAAAATAAAAACACATTGCTGAGAAAATAAAAAGGCAAACCACAAATCAGAAGTAAATAGTTGTAACAAATTAATCAGATGAAGGACTTATATCTAGAAAAAATATAGAACTCTTACTACTCACTAATGAGACAATACCAAAAAAGGGGGGGGGGCGCTAAAACTAAAGCACAGCTACTTCCCCCCAAAATGGACAAAAGTAACATAAAAAGATACACAACATCTGTAGACATCTGGGAAACACAACTTAAAAGCACAAAGAGATACAATTACCCACCCCCTAAAAGGCTAAAATAAAACATCTACCAACACCAAGTGTTGGCAAAGATGTAGAGAAATTGAAACTCTCCTATACTGCTGGTGGGGTTAGAAAATAATAAAACCACTTTGGAAAAATTTGGCAGTTAAACATACACTTCACATATGACCTAGGTTTTCACAAAACGGAAATATTTGCCCACAAAAGACTTGTCTGTGAATATCTATACACCTTTATTCATATTAGCCAAAAAGTAGAAACAACTCAAATGTCTCTCAATGAGTGAATGGGTACACATTGTGGTATGTTCATACAATAAATTGCTACTCAACAATAAAAAGAAATGAACTATTGACATACAGACCAAGATAAATGGCTCTCAAAAACAATAGGTCAAGTGAAAGGAGCCAGTTATAAATGATCCCATTTTTGTATATATGATTCTATTTAAATGAGGTTCTAGTGATAGAAATCAGATCTAGGGCCGGCCGAGTGGTGCAATGGTTAAGCGCTGGTTTTGGGATGCCAGCGGCCCCGGTTCGGATCCCACATGAGGGCCAGTGACACTGCCCTCTACAGCTAACAACAGCTCCACCTGGAGCTGGGCTGTGCGAGCCCCGGTGATGGTGTGGGCTGCAGCCCCTGCTGCAGTGGGCTGCCATAGGCTACAGTGAGTGGCCAGCAGCCAGCGTGAGCTGCCAATAGCCGCGGAGAGCGACATCCAGAGGCCAGCGACCGATCTGCCTCATCCGGGAAGAGCACAATGACGATACCAACAGTGAAGCAACGTCCTCAGCAACTAGACTGAAGAACAAAAAGACAGCAACTTGTCTGTTCCCCTTCCCCGATTCCCCAACGCTGTTCCCCTCCGCCAATTCCCCAATAAAATCTTTTTTTAAAAAAAAAAAAAAAGAAAAAGAAATCAGATCTAGTGATAAAATTAAATTACTGGCTGTCTTTATGGTTTAATGGAAATATTATGTACCTTGATTGGGGTGGTGTTAACACGGATTTCTATTGTTGTCAATACTGATCAAAAGGATAAGTGTAAGGGCCCACTGAGTGGTGCAGTGGTTAAGCGCTGGCTTGGGAAGCCAGTGGCCCCGGTTCGGGTCCCACATATGAGGGCCAGTGACACTTCCCTAAAAAAAAGGTTAAGTGTACACATTTTATTTTATGTAAATTATACCTCAATAAATTTTATTGAACAGCAAAAGCAGTCACTCTGTTACAGTTCATCTAGAAGGAAACACATTTATACAATTTTGATGGGTTTTGTTTTGTGATAATTATACTGTAAACCTTGTTAAGAGAACAAACATGAAGAACTAAACACATGTCCTTAAGTGGCCAAATCCTTGGATCTTTACCCAGGAAACAGACTTCAAGAACACTATGAGGGTTTGCTTAACACTGTTCTGATGAACACTCAAAATGGGAAAAATTGGAAGCCGGGTTAGCTTTTGATTAATTTGATTAGTAGTAAATCAACAGTATTTGTATTAGACACTACGTCCAAGAGCACAGAGGTGGCTGCCGGATATCACAGTGGCTGAAGTGGATTCTAATCCTGACTCTGCCACACTAGCTGTGGAGCCTTGGGTGAGCTGTTCCTTCTAAGCTTTAGCTTCCTCTACCTGGTAATTTGTGAGGGTTAATTTACATGAGAATATCCATATGAAGCTTTCAGAGCAGTGGCTGTTAATCAAGTACACAACAGAAATATATAATGCTATTATTAGTATCAAAGATACCTGGGTGAGTTCTGTCTGGAAGGACAGACTATCTTGTGATCTGCCTTTCCTGGGTATGCAAACATGGAGAGTGACATAACAGATAGGAATTACCAATTACATCAAGAATACATATTCAGGTTCACACTATACATCATCAGTGTTTTTAGGAATATAAGTGGTTATTTTTATAAAAGGAGTAGAGCTATAAAACCACTTAAAAGGTGGGGTAGCATCTAGTGGATATCATCCCAGTGTTTCATCACACGAAAGAATTTGGAAGAGGGAGGTGAATACAAGAAGGGAGAGAGCCCTGAAGGAACAGGTTTAGACCACAAGAGTGCAAGAAAGACAGAGACGAATTAGAAAGAATTCAGGAGGAGAGAAACCAGGTTGGTAAGGGGACTGAAAAAACTTCCTATAAAAATGATTCACTTAAATCAATGTGTTTAACCCATAGATAAGACAGAATGGTGTTTTCAACCAGAAGAAAAATTGGGCCTATTCCGTATGCCCTATACCAGATGGAGAGCTACTCCCAGTGGGTAGAGGGAGATTTCAGCTCAATAAGAGGAAGACTGGCTCATAGTCAGAGCTGCGCAGTACTGGATCAGCGAGCGCTTCAGGAGCTATGAACCCCAGGGGCCTCTGGCTCTTGGAGGTGTAAGGCACTGTTTGTCGATAGAGAGGCCTTGGGAATTGCCGGCTTGTTTGCTTCCACTTATTACACTGATACTAGCTATTCTCTTGAATGCAGTATGCTCTCTACGGACCACTTTTAATTTAATTATCCATGAGCAGGCTATTCCCAATATTTAATGACATCTTTACAAAATGGTTGTAGTACAGCTCAGTGTGCTGCTGACTTTATACATTTTTTTCTCTGTGGATTCACACTGGATAGAGCCCTCAGCTAAGCAGCAGCTAGCGGGTAAAGCATCTGAAAAAAACCCCAGCTCATCTGTAGGCAACATGGGAGAGAAAGCTCTTTTCATTTCTGTTTTTCTCCACTTCTATTTCTCAAAGAAGAGAGTGAGACAGGGAAGAAGGGAGGAATATTCTTACCAGGCCACACGGGGTGATGGCCCAGTATGGTGTGAGAGCACAGTAAAGGTGAGTTGTGCAGAGCGAAAAGAATAGGAAGCCAGAATGAATTTCCAGAGCCTCTAGACAGAAATACATACAAAAAGTATTTTATAATTTATGACATTAATTTGGATTAAACGTTTCATTGCTCTGATGAATCAAAGCAGATGACTGGAAATTGGTGAAACTGTATTTCAAATGAGTTACAATTAAGAACTACAACAAAAGTATATCTTTAAACCCAATATTATATTGACTTGAAACTTAAAACAGAGCTCCTTATGAAATATTCTAAGAAAGTTACCTTTGGTGTTGAAAGTTCCCATATTTGGTTTCAGTCCAAAAGTGATTTTTTTTTTTCCCTCCCTGCATGACTTAAGGCATTCAGTCATCTAGGGGTGGCTTGCCTATGAAAAGGCAACATATGCCTGCAGAGTGCTCCCTACCCGCAAACATTCTACACATTTCACTGTCACTGCCATGCCTGTTCGCATTAATCCCTATAGGTACACTCCCCACCACACACCCCTGAATGCAGGATACCTCAAGGAGGGCCCTTAGACTGTGATCCTGTGTGCCCTGAAAATAGAGACTCACTCACTACCCTAACTAAACAGAAGGAAGGTTTATTTATGGACAGAGAGGAAGGAGAAGAGGGTGTGAGAGTGAGCCGTGGAATCTAAAAGAGCAGAAACAGAGAGGTTCATTCCGAGCTCTCACTTTAGCAGGAAACCAATATGAACCCCTGGAGGCTCTTTGGGGGACACTAAAGGAAGCAATGCAGGAGGACATAGCAACTTGATCATGTGGCTTTATCACACTGAACTTCTAGGAAAGGACACTAGGGCTCCCTCAGAGCAGAAGGTTTCCCTGATGTGAACTAAGAACAAACTCAAGCTGCACAAACTTTGGCCCAATATCTCTTTCAGAGTTAAGTTTAAATTGTCCTTTGTGGATTTAAGTCAGGTCTATTTGTCTCCATATTCCATGCTCTCAGCAACCACATACCCCTAGCTTCCAGGCAGGGTGGTCCTAGAATTCTCTCTTCTCCCTCCCCTTTGCATGGGGATGGAGGTGAAACCTCTGGCTGCCTCTGGGAAACAGGAGAGAAGACAAGATTCTGATCATTCAGGTTTTGGCTCGAATGCTGTTTCCTCAGAAAGGCCTTCTCTCACCACCCAACCTAAGCTATACACTAGTCCCATCACTCTCTATTACCTTAGCCTATTTTCATAATATTTTCACAGCACTAATCACAATCTGAAGTTTTCTTGTGTATCTGTTTACTTACTGATTGCCCCTGTCACTAAACTGGAATCTTCCAGAGGGCAGGGGCTCTGTTTCATTCAACACTGCTCTATCTTGGTGTCATAACAGTGCCTGGCCTAGAGGAGGTGCTCAAGAGGATGTTGAATGAATGAAGGGTCAAATGAGTGAACAGATACACTAAAGAAGTGAGTTAGGAAATTTCAATTTGTGGGATGTATAGAATAGACTAGCAAGGAAAAGAAAGGAAAAGAAAAAAGGAGGTTAGCTTGTCTGCAACCTGAGATCAACCATTGTCTGCCAGCTCCCCCTGCCACGCCTATGCTACCCAGCCCCACTCCAGGTTTAAATTCCCAAACCTGCTTGGCAAGATCTCTGGTAACAGTGCATTCAAGGGCACAGGGAGCAGCTTCCCTTGAAATACTGATAATCTTTGATTCAGAAGGGCTCAGGATGACGAAAGTCATATTTGTGAATTCAACGAGGATGACGCAAGTTGTATTTGTGATTCAATTTAGGATCAAGCCTAGAAATTCTCGACCAGAGGGAACACACAGGAATCACTGGGAGGAAGGACAAAGGGAAGAAGTTGAGTTTAACATGGACTAGATTTTAACTGCTTTGTTTGCTTTTGCGTTTTCAATTCTTACTATCCAGGGACCTACGTTCAAAAAGGCTGGAAAGTGATCTAAATAATGTGATCAGGCAAGATTTACAGGAAATCTTAATAAAAGGAAAAAATCAAGAATGCATCTGAAATTTAGAGCTTTAAAGTCCAGGAGGATAGTAGTTTCTATTAACCATTATGGACAATTTAGGACAAGCTAATTTGGGGGGATGAAGCTAAGTGTAATTTTGAATTTGCTGAACCACAGATGGCAGCAAGACATTCTGCAGAGACTGCAGCAGCCTGTACATAAGCCAGGAGAAAGGTAAACATTAGACACAAATAAAAACCTTAGACAAAATCTGGATTGTACCTTGCGATATAATGGACAGTGTATATTTGGTCTTTGTCTCCAGTTCTTGGCCCAGAACTTCAAAAACCCTTGGAATTTCCAGAGCGGCAGGTGTGTCTTTGTTATGCTAATGAGATGGCTCATGGGGTGCCCCTAGATATCTTCAGGATGGGGGCTGGTCACCAGAAAGACCAACCATGTGATTAGAGGGTTGGAATTTTGGACCAGCCCCAGCTCCAGGGAGTAGGACTGGAGATGGAGTTGAATCATGGAGTCAATGATTCAATCAATTATAAGTAGCAATGAACTCAAAAACTCTGGACACTGAGGACCAGTGAAGCTTCCTGGTTGGTGAACACACTGATGTGCTAGGAGATTTTACACCCAGAACTGACAAAGGGAGACATGCAAGCTCTATGTCCAGAACCTTCCCAGACCTTGCCTTGTGTTTCTCCTGTTTGGCTAGTCATGATTTGTACCCATTGTAATATTGTAATCATAAGTATAGTGTTTTCCTGAGTTCTGTGAGTTATTGTAGTAAGTTATCAAACCTGAGAGGGTCATGGGAGCCCTTAAATTTATAGCCAGTCAGTCAGAAATGTGGGTGGCCCTGAGGCTTTAGGCTGGTGTCTGAAGCATGCAAAGTCTTATAAGACTGAGCTCTTAACCTTCTGTGGAGTGTGAGGTTAACTCTAGGGAGCTGGTGTCAGAATTGTGGTGCAGGACACCCGCTTGGGGTATAGACACATCGCCTATAGCATGAACACATGTATTCCACAGAGTTGCTAAGGTATACAGGGATTTTTTTAGAGGTCTGGCTCCAAATGGAAACATCATTAGATTTTATATTTTATTTTACTTCTTACATTCTGAATCATTGATGGATAATAAATAATTAAGGAATTCTAAATATCATAATAGGTAATGGTTTTAGCTTACAATTTTACCCAAGCACTACAGAGTAGGATGATCACCCTCCTATGGGACACTTCTTTAAGGATAACCACTTGATCAAACAGGAGAAAAGATAATCTTTAAACTTTAATATGTAAAATTACAGACAGAAAATGTAGGACAATTTATCACTGCTTAATTCTTGCCTTCTTTATTTCTATAATTCTAAGATGTCACTGATTTTTATGATGATGAGTTAATAATAGGTTTGGGGGGAGGTGGGGAAGGAAAACAACATTACTACATTAAATATAGATATCCGTTGTAAGATACTATCCATTTCAGAAATGGTAACATGTAAAAAAAATAATAAAGTGCATCTTAGATATGAGAAAAAAAGGTACTGTAATAGAAATTAAGATAGTCTTTGCTTCTCTTTAACTTTCAGATGATTTTCCATGAGTGTGCGCAATATAGTCACTTTTTAAAAAATCAGTTTTCTGTTCTAAAATATTACTGTCTCAAAACATAACTGTTTATATTAAAATGTCTACATTGGGGACAAAGTGACTGAGATAAGAAATAAGGACCCATTTCATTCTATTTAAAACCATTCTGAATATCAAAGATACTTACTGTTCCACAGTAACTGAATTAATGGAAATAATTCTTCACTAATCACCCATTAATACATTCTGTGCTGACAAAAACCAGCTTTATCTCATGTATATATACAAACTACAGACCTTCCACAGAATGAGCAGGTATTGTTCTCCCACGAGGTCCTGCTTTGCTATATGGAGACGATGACTCAGAAGACAACCCTCGGGCTTCTGGATCACTGTATTGCTTCCTGCCTGCCTCCAGATGGCCAGCCCATGGGAGGCAGTGGCACAAAATTCAGAATTCTATGTTTAGGGTTCTGTGCATTAAAACCCCCTCATTAATAAGTAAGTGAAATTTATGCCTTTCTGACCTTGAAATTTCTTTGAATTATGTATATTAAATTAGTGAACTGCTCAGTGCAAGAAACTGGCGATATTGAGATCAGATGGCTAATTGCAAGAGATGAAGGGAAAAAAAAATGGTATGACTAAGGGGGTGGTCCTTACCCAAGCCTAAGCAATCTAGAGCTAAGCCTATCTCCACCTGCCAAAATCTTACTGAAAATAGGTTGTATGATAGGCAGTAAGTCTGGCTTTTATTGAGGTAAGTCTTACACTCTGAAGAGATCCCTCTCTTCAGGGGATTCAATGACCAACATATAAAAACAAACCTACCCACATATTAAGAAAAATAAAATCTGAAGGGATTTTTTTTTTTAGGTGACCTAGCACAATAGCATGATACATGCCTGATAAATCCTTTCGGGAGATGATACTGATTAGTTTATAATAGCTGTCAGATGGCAGTAGATAGGTGTTAGGTGAGGGGAAAAAATATACTGTATTTATACACATTGTAATTAAGCTACCTAACACTGATATTAAAACATTCTTTTTGGAATCTAAAATCATTACGTAAATTTCAATTATGGGTCAAAATTCCAATAACTCAGCAGGCTGTGACATTTGCTTTGAGTCACTTTGGAAGATCAAGTTCTGTGGCTCTGAAAACTGATGAAACAGAACACAAATTCCTTGCTTGCTCTCCACTGCCCTCCAATTAATAACGGTTATTAACATGAACATGTTGTACAGAATTTGCGTAATATTTTGTAGTATAAGTGATTTACACTACAGTACCGAACTTAGTATTAAAACAATCATTCCTTTATCACTGTGTTAGAGATTACTCTACAAAGTTCTATGAGACAATGCAGGATGCTTCCATCACAAATTTACAACAGAAACTGTCAAGGATGATGCCTACCTCGTGTAACTTATGACTGCAGTTGAAAAATTCCACAATGCAATGTGTGTCATCCACTCATCTAGAGGCAAGTGTGGTGAGTAGAACAGTTAATACTAGTTTCAGATGCTCTTTAGGCGGCTCAGAACAAGCAAGTCCAATTTCTGAGATACCTTCAACTGCCTCTGTAGGCTATCAAGGCCATCCTTAGAGAAAGAAGGATCTGTCAATCATCGAGAAGATGAGCTATAAGACTATCAAACCCTCACCTTGTCACACAATTATGTCTTTTTTCACAAGAGCAACTGAAAATGAAACAAATTCTCTCATCAAAATGAGTTGCTTGTGTTATTTTTTTAATCACACTTATGAAGATTCCTCAAAATATTAAAAACAGAACTACCATATGACCCAGCAATTCCACTTCTACTGGGTATTTATCCAAAGAAATCCAAACACTAATTCAAAAAGATATATTCCCCCCTATATTGATTGCAGTATTATTTACAATAGCCAAGACATGGAAATAACCTAAGTGCCTATCAGTAGAAGAAGATATAGTACATATACACAATGGAATATTACTCAGCCATAAAAAAAGAATAAAATCTTACCATTTGCTACAACATAGATGACTAAGAGGGTATTAGGCTAAGTGAAATAAATCAGACAGAGAAAGACAAATACCAAATAATTTCACTTATATGTTGACTCTAAGAAACAAAAAGAACAGATAAAATAAAAGAGAAATTCATAGATACAAAGAACAAACTGATGGTTGCCAGATGGGAGAGGCGTGGAGTGATGGGCAAAAAAAGTGAAGGAATTACGAGGTACAAACTGCCAATTATAAAAATAGTCACGGGGATGTAAAGTACAGCATAGGGAATCTAGTCAATAATATTGTAATAACCAAGTATGGTGCCAGGTGGGTGCAATACTTCTTGGGGTGATTGCTTCTTAAGGGATATAAATGTCTAATCACTATGACATATACCTGAAACTAATATCATATTGTATGTCAACTATAATTTAAAACATTTTTTAAAAAATCACAGCTATGGAAATTCTTGCCTGTGGCATAAACCACTAAGCATTCTTTTCACAGCCCAGGAATAAACTCAGTCCTTTTGGCTAAATTAAGAACATTTGCTTGTGTTGACAGCAAGGACTGGGAAACCAGGAAACCATGTGCTAATTGGCTGCTTCATCCCGTTTTCCTTTTCAGCGTCTGCCAGGTGTAGCCCTGACTTTCAGAGTGCGTCTGGCTCTCTGTCGCATCCTGCCTGTTATCTCTGTCTGGCAAACAACCACTCTATGCTTCCAGAACTTCAGATCTTTCAGGGCCCTGAAGATAAGTTATTCTCAGCCCACTCTGCCAAAAGTTTTTTGGCCGACAGACTGAGGAAGACTATTGTTGTCGCTGGCTGTTATCTCTCCCTCCGACGCCACTTGGCAGATGTGCAAGTCCATCTCTCTGGTGTGGAAACAAGTCGCTTGACTCTAGATGAGTCAACGCGTTAATAAACAAGAGTCACGGAGGAAATAGCAACCAGTCTTGAAAACAAGAAAAGAAACATTTTGAGGTTTATTGGATGCCGAGATGTTTGTCCTCTAAAGTGTGCCCCTGCTTTATCTCACTTCACAGCCTTCCTATCAACGAAATGGGGAAGTTAATAGTTTATCAAATGTTAATCAGCTGTAATGTTTATGTATTACTTACATAGCATGGAAAGTATTTTTTGGTGCTGGGGTACTGTTTTCTTGAATTGCAAATTTGTATCTTCGTCATTCATCTCCCTTTTTGTCAGATTCCATATTCTAGGAAGTCCCCAGTCAATCAAGACATTTATTATCTCTTGAACTTATCCCCATGCCATCAGGGAAACCATTCTGACTGTGGCCTCTGAAGTGACTGAAGTGAGATAAAAACGGTGAGCTTTCTCCTAAGGAGGCAGAGAAGCAGTATAGACACCTTGCTTTGGGAAAGGTTCTGGCTCTGAAGCAGAAACACAAGAGGAAAAGCATATTGTACCTCATATGTCGTGTGTTCCCGGCAAACGCAGCAGCATGCTGGAACACCGGCCATAGGAACCAAGTACCTCCTGGCATCTACATGGTCACACGAGGTCCGAACACCAGGTTTGGGTGACTTAGCAGGAACCCAGAGGGCCCACATAAGACCTCAACATTGAAAATGTGGTGCATTCTCAACAGGGATTCTTGAGAAAATGCAGGGGCGGGAAGCTTGCTCTAGTCCCAGGACCATCTTCTTCTCAGAGATCTAGAAAAGACATGAGTGGGGGTGCATATACCAGACAGGGTAAGGCCACATGGCATTGGAATCACAGGAGAGATGGGGCTTCCTAGGGTGACTCAGGGATATCTTATAATAATCCTGTGGTGACAAGAGTTATGAGAATGACCCTATATCTCAGTTTCCAACAGAAAATCCAGAGTTTACCCTGGTGTATATATTAATGACATCTTTTTTCATGCTCAAAAGGGTGTTCATTTGGATGATAATTGGTCCCCTTGTCGGTCCACACCCTAAGGGGCTAAAGATAAGGTGTCCCAATGCCACACACTCTTAGGGCCACTTACCACCTGGGCTTTTATTTAATGAGGTTTCAACAAACATTTGTTTAGTGCTCATGGGGTGCCAGCCACTGTGCGAGGCAAAGGGGATGAGACAGCCTGCACATGAGAGGCAGCCTCAGCAGTAGGTAACACAAGTCCTGTTGCACTGCACAACAAAGGCAGGCAGGCACGCAGTGGGACCATGGTGCTCCTTTGAAATGTCAGTCTGGTAAAGAGTTGCCCGCACACTTGGAGAATCATCTAGTGTACATGCTGGCTTGCAAGTGGGGAGAGCAGTGGTGGCAGGGGCAGTGTGAGCTGGCAGAAAACCATAAAACTATGGGGCAGACGTGTTTCTTGCTGTGCTTTGGGAAGTGTTAGCATCTGGAGAGCAGAGCTTGAGCAGGAGCGCAGAAGCACTCACATTCCCCCTAAAGATATGCACATTTTTTTTTTTCCTAACAAAAACAGCTCAATTTTATTGCAGGGAAGCTAGGGAGGAGCAGGGCAAGTGAGGGTCTCAGGAGGAACTCCCATTGTTGAGCAGGATTGCCAGGTTCCAGATGTGTCTGGGAGGTAGGAAAAGATGGGTGTCCTGCCCACTTTGGTCCATCCTGAAGGCTGGGGGTCCAGGCCCTTGCTAGCTGAGGTCCAGACAGGTAATGGTCTCCACTGTTTTCCTCAGGGTCTCCAGTGGACGGAGTGTTCACACCGTGCTCAGGGTCGATGCAAACCTTCTAGTTGGGCAGCTTGGTCTTGAATTGAACTCCTCCCAGCTTGTTGAGGATCCGAATGATTGTATTAGAGCAGCCTTCACAGGTTATGTCTACGGAGAACTCGTGCTTTGGTATGTCTGAGGAGGTGACAGTGGGTGATGGTGGTGGTGGCGGTGGTGCTTCTGCTGGTTCAGATATGCACAATTTTTAATTCCAATATTTACTACTCTAAGTGCTTGGCTACTACCAAATACATAAAATAAGTCCATGCTAAAGAATATCTAAGATCCCAGCATGAAGTTTAAGATTCACAAGAAAAACTTCTCCCTTGATCACTTCATAGACTGTGTAGATGCATGACCAATGTGCTATACAACTGAAGTTAAAATAGAATAATATTGTATGTCAACTCTAAGTAAATATATATAGTTACGGGAGGTGGAGTACAACACGGGGAATAGAGTCAATGGTATTGTAACAGCTATATAAGATGTCAGAGGGGTAGCACATTGGGGGAGGTGGGTTATCACTTTGTGAGGGGTATAAATGTCTAACGATTTATTGCTTTATACACCTGAAACTTACTTTAAAAAAAGAAAAAGAAAAACTTCCCCCTCGATTCTATTTTTGGCAGACCATTCTCCCAGCAGTCTTGTCTTCAGCACTGATGCAAAATTGAGTATTGAGTTTTCTCATAATCTGTTTAGTGGCTGAGTGAATATGCCTACACTTTTAAACTTCGCTCATGTTCTTTGTGTATTTTCTACCTAAAACATCCCCAGCCATCTTCTTAATTTGTTGAATGGCCAATCATACTTCAAGACCTGATTCACAGGTCCGCTCCTTGAGAGAATCAATCCTGATCTTAGGAGCCCTCTCCCAATCACTGCATTCTCTCATTTCCCCAAAGATAACCACTGTTTTCACTTCTATTACCACCAGATATTAGTGTTCCTGTTTAACACTACATAAACAGAGTCACATAGTATAATTTTATTTATATCTGGCTTGTTTTACTCAACATGACGTTTGTGAGATTCATCCATATTATTATATGTAACTGAGTTAGTTCATTGGGGGGGGGTGCATAATATTCCATTATATGAACATACCACAATTTATTTATCTGTTGTGCTGCTGATAGATATTTGGGTTCTTTCCAATTTTGGGCTCACACAAGTCATGCTCTTATAAATAGTCATGTATGTATCCTATGGTACACATGGGCACACATTTCTGTTGGGAGTGGACTCTCTAGGTCTTTGAGCAGAATTATGTTCAGGTTTCGTAGATAATACCCAACTTTTTCCAAAATGTGCCAATTTATATTCCCACCTGTACTTTATAAATTTCCATTGCTTCACATCTGACCAACACTTGCTATTGTGAGCCTTTAAAATTATGGCAATTTGGTATGTAATAATAGCATTGCATTGTGGTTTAAATTGCATTTCCCTGTGACTAATGAGATTAAACACCTTTCCATATGCTTATTTGGATAGTCTCTTTTGAGTTGACTGTTCAAATTTGTTGCCCATCTATTCTATTGAGCCTTATGATGTTTTCTTATCAATTGTTTGGCTACAAATCTTTTTTTGTAGATGTTATAAATAGGTTCTTTCATTCTGTGGCTTGCCTTTCCACTTTTCTTAACATTATTGTTTGATAACAAATAGTTCCAAATTTTAAAGAGGACCAAGATAACCATCTTGTCATTTGTGGTTAAAGCTTTTAGTGTCCTGTGTAAGAAATCTTCCCCTAGGCAGTTTTTGGAGGTGTTAACCTGCTACTCTGACCCTCCACACCCCCAAAAAAGAAATCTTCCCCTTTCCAAGCTCATGAAGATATGCTCCTAAATTATCTTCTAGAAGTTTTATAATTTTACTTCTCATATTTAAATCTGCAGTCTACCTGGAACTAATTTTTGCATGGTATGGAGGTAAGGGCCAACTTTTATTTTCCACATGGATATTCAACTTACTTTGAACCAATTATTGAAAAGACTGTCCTTTCCCCACTGTTCTGTGATATCACCCTGTTCATTTGTCCATATAAACATGGGTCTGTTTCTGGAATCTCTATTCTGTTGCAGTGATCTAATTGATATTCAAATGTTAATCCAACCTCAAATTCCTGGGATAAAACCAATTTGGATGTGATGTATTCTGTTAATATATTGCTGCATTCAATTTGTTAATTATTTTATTTAGTTTTTAGATCTATATTCATGATGGCTTTGACTATTATTTTCCTTTCTATTAACATCCTTGTGAAACTTGGGCTGGTCCCTAAAACATACTGTGATGTGTTCCCTTTTTTATTAATCTTTGGAAGAGTTTGTGTAAAATTCTGTAGTAAGTAACCTCTTAGATGGTCCCCAAAGATCCTGTCACCTTGGTATTTATGCCCTAGTGGAATTCTCTCTGCTTTAGTGTGGGCCAAATTTAGCAACTCACTTCTAAGAATAGAATACAGGAGGGGTGATGGGATGTCACTTTTAAAAGTAGGTAACAAAAATACTGTGGTTTCAGTTTTGGGTGTTCACTCACACTTGCTCACTCCGAGGAAGGCCAGCTGCCATGCTGTGGACTGCCCTATGGAGAGCCCACTGGTAAGGAACTAAGTGTGGCCTCTGGCCAATAGTCAGTAAGGAACTAAGGTCCTCAGTCAATAGCCTGTGAGGAACTGAGGCCTCTCCACAAACACAGGAGTCAGCTTGGAAGTGAATACTCCACCAATCAAATCTTCAAATGAGGCTGCAAACCCAGCCAAGTGGGCAGCTGTGTGGAGACCCTGAACCAGAGGGACGTGGGTAAGCCACACCTTATGTTTATAGCCCACATAAACTGTGAGATAATAAATGTCTGAAAGAATTCATTGATAAAGCATTTAACCCTGGAGTTTACTTTATAGATGATCTTTAATATGGATTCAAGTTTTTTAATAGTTATGGAACTGTTACTTCTTAGGCTGGTTTGAGGTTGTATTTTTCTGGGAATTTGTCAATTTCTCTACATTTTCACATTTACTGGCATACAGTTGTCCATAATCTCCCATTTTTGATATCTGTCGGCTCTGAAGTTCTCTTTCACATTCCTGATGTTGGTTATTTGTGCCTTCTCTTTTTTCCTGATCAGTCTCACCAGGGGTTTCTCAATTTTATTTATCAGTTTTACTAGTCTTTTCAAATAAACAACTTTTGGCTTTGTAGGTCCTTTATATATTTGTTTTCTAACTTATTAGTTACTCTCATCTATTTATTCCTTCGTTCTACTTCCTTTAGGTTTTATTTGCTATTTTTTTCTTTAACTTCTAGAGGAGTGCCCAGGAAATTGATTTTTAGCATTTCCTTTCTATGTTTACGTGATTTTTCTGTAAATTAAATTTTTTTGTACATTTAAATTTACAGTTTAAAACTATAAATTTTCGTCCGGCTATAGTTGCATCCCCAAAGTTTCACTGTCATACTTAAATTTTCTTGTAGTTTACAATATTTTCTAACTTCCACTGTAATTCTTCCTTTGACCCAAGACTTATTTAGAGATATATTTGAACTGTTTTCAGTAATATTTTTTGTTGTTAATCTGTAGCTTAATTCTGAATTATAGAGAAGTCTGTATGATCTCAATATTCTGAAATTTGTTGAGACTTGCTTTATGACTCAGCATGTGGTCATTTTTCATAAATATTCCTGTGTACTTAAGAATAGCGTGTATTTTGCATATTGTGTAAAAACAGGAGCCCTGTTCTATCTAGGCCAATTTGATCAAGGTTGTTAATTGTCTTGTTCAAATTTTAGTGATTTTTAAGTCCCTTTTCTGTCAGTTACTGAGGAAGCTATGTTATTTGCTGGAAATTTAGAATTCTTATGATTTATGGGTAAATTAAATATTAATATTTTATTATTATGAATTAGTTCTTGTTATGTCTTGGAATATTTCTTGTTCAGTGTCTTTTCTCTGATATTAATTTATTTAGCAATTTTTTTTCTTTTTGGATAGTGTTTCCACAGTATATATTTTCCATTCATTTGCTTTCATTCTTTCTGTGTTCTCATAATTTCTTTTTTAAATAAACTCAGCAATCAATATTTATATTTTAATGAAAGCATTTTGTCACTATGCATTTCACGTATTTCTTAATATAAATTTGTTTTAGAATCTACCATCTTCTTAACAGCTTCATGCTGGTCTTGCCTGTTCTACGTCCTCTTCTCCTTCTCTTTTGCTTTCTTTAGAATTGACTCAATATTTTAAAACACTTTTCTCCCATTAACATGGCAGTTTCAATGTTTTACTATTCTTTTAGCAGCAGAGATTACAACATGTTTTACTCATTATCAAAAGCTAATATCATTAATACTTTTACTTATAAATGCAAGAGACCTTGGAATATTTTCATCTATACTTCTCTTGGTTGCTTTTGAAATTTAAAAAAAAAAATCTTTCAATGTATTTTTTTTTTTTTTTGAGGGCAGTGTCACTGGCCCTCATAAGTGGGACCCGAACCTGGGCCGCTGGCTTCCCAAGCCAGTGCTTAACCACCGCGCCACTCGGCTGGCCCTCTTTCAATGTATTTTTAACTCCCAAAATATAGCATTAATATTACTTTATAAAGAACAACATTAGTTTGGACAAAATTTATTTATTAATTCATTTGTTTACCTCATTTCTTTGCTCTTCATTTCTTCCTCTGTTTCTAAGCAATTGGAATCATTTTTCTTTGGCCTAAAGTACACTTAGGTGTTTCCTTTATTTTGGGTCTGCTTGTGGTGGATTCTCTAAGTTGTTCATCTAAAAATGTCTTTATTTCCTTGTCATTTTGAAGGTTGTTTTTGTTGAGCTTAGAATTCCAAACTTTAAGATTTTATACTTCTGTCTTTTATTTCTGTAAAGAAGGTAGTTGTCAGTCTTATTGTTGATCCTTTGAGGATAATCTGCTCCCCCGCTCCTTTTGGTTGCTTTGAAGTTTTTTCTCTTTGTCTTTCCTTTTCAGTATAATTTTACTATGAGGTTTTTTTCTTTCTTTTTTTCCTCCCCTCTCTCCTCCTCACCCCCCCACCCCCAGCCATTGTTCTCAGTCTAGTTGTGGAGGATGCAGCTCACTGGCCCATGTTGGTATTATGATCATTGCGCTCTTCCCAGCTGAGGCAGTCGATTGCTCACAGCAGTCCATGGCAGCCCACGGCAGCTCACAGCAGCACATGGCAGTGCACGTAGTCCGCCGGCCGCGGCAGCCCAGCTCGAGGTTGAGCCATTGTTCACAGTCTTAGCTGTAGAGGGTGCAACTTACTGGCATAGCTTACTGGCCCATGTGGGAATTGAACCAGCAGCCCTGTTGTTCAGAGCCCATGTTCTTACCAACTGAGCTCTCTGGCCGCCCCCTAACTTTTTTTTTCTTTATATTTATCTTGCTTGAGGTATATACTGATTTTGAACCTATGGCTTTATGTCTTTTATCAATTTTGAAAATTCTCAGCCATTATCCCTTCAAATATTGCCTCTGTCTCCTTTTCTCTCTCCTTTCCTTCCAGGACTCCAAATGTACATATTATATTTTTCATTATATCCCCTGTTCTCTTCTGTATTTTCTAAACTTTTATTTTTCCATGCTTCATTCTGGATATTTTCTTAAGACTTCTTTTACTCTACCAGTTCTTGCTTTAGTTGTATCTAGTCTGCTACAGATCCTATCTTGTTTCCTTAAATGTATTAATGAGTTATTTTAAAGTCTGTGTACAATAATGCCATTATCTAGATCCCATGTGAGTCTTTTACATTGTTTACTGTTTCTTTGGGGAATTAATCACGTTGTCTTAACTCCCATGTGCACCATTGTATTTGATTGAGTTACGGACATTGTATATGAAAAATTAGAGAATTCAAGGCCTAGGGTAACGTTGTATTCCTCCAAAGAGGGATATAAATTTGTTCTCTACAGATATCTAGGGACACTAACAATCTCAAACATCTTAATCTAAGCAGAGGCTGAGGTAATTCACAGATGAATTGCAGAGTCTGTGAGGGATGGTCTAGCGCAGTCTGCACTTCCTCCTGCGGTATAGCGTTTCCAATCCAAGCTGTTGAAGTCTACCAGACTGCTGCTACAACTGACCCAAAATCATTTTTGGTCCCCCAGTCCTATGAGTTTGTCAAAAACTCTGCTCAGCTTTTCAGTCTCTCAGGCAGAGTTCCTGAAAGAAAAAGTGGGCCCAAATGCTCACGTTTCTGTAATTCTTCTTTTTCCTAGATCTTGGCACACTATAATTATTCACTAATCTGTTAGCACTACATGTATTCAACCAATTAAAAAAAAAAAAGTTGGGCCGGCTGAGTGGCGCGGTGGTTAAGCGCTGGCTTGGGAAGCCAGCGGCCCCGGTTTGGGTCCCACATATGAGGGCCAGTGACACTGCCCTCAAAAAAAAAAAAAAAGTTCTCTGAGGATGGTTCATATGAATTGACTAGTCTGCCATCAACAGAAGCAAATCTATACCATAAGTCTATTACCATCATATATTAAATACTCATACATTCATGGTAGTATGCTGAGAGCATAGCAGTGCACATGCTACATTTCATATAAATTAAGTGTACAATTATGTCTAATACATCACAGAATATATTTGAAGCATTAATTGATAGTCAGAGAGCATATCATTATTATGGGTTTAGACAGGGTGGTAGGAAGCAAATGGTGTACCTCAATCCCACAGATTTTAGAGTGTGGAGGGATCACCTTGGTCATGTAGACTCCTCCCTCCCTGTTCGACAGAGGTGGAGGAAGATCATACAACTAGAAGTACAAATCAATTTTTCAATTGTTTTCACACTTCCTAGAGCTCTGAGTTCTTTCTTTCTTACACTGGTTTTGCTGATTGAGAAAGCTTCAAAGTGAGTTGGGATTTGAAGCATGTTTTGATACTAAAAAGGAAATGAGGCTCATCTGTTGGAGATGTTGGGCATTCAAGCCATTAGGCACAACTTGAAAGCAAAAGGCTTAATAGCAGATATGGGTTGATCAGGTGAAGAACCTGACAAATTGTTTTGATGAGAACAATGAAGGAAGCAGACAGGGGACTGGGAGAAATTGAGGTTATCCTGTGGAAGCATCTTAAAGCAGAAAAGTGAGGATCTTGTTTTGATATCTGCAAAATGCATGACCTTATGCTTAAGTTGGCAAAGTAATTTCATACACCTGACCACAGTAATGGTAAACTTGGGCAGGACGAATGGAAAGCCGGCAGCTGACTATGCCGTCTGTCAGAGCAATGGTAAAAAGCAGGTCAAGATGAAAAGTAATGGCCAGGAAGGAATGAAGCCCACAGCAAAAAATAAAGTCAAATGTAAGTAAAAATTTTGTGGAAAATGGAAATTTCTTTTCTAGACTCATAGATTTTATAAATGTAGGATATCATTTATTCCACTCAGTACTCAAACTAGTCATAGATTAATTTGCAGTGTTTTTATATTAGTTGTTCCATAAGTCCAAAACATTATTATTTGTATTGTGTGTTTCCATAACATAACTTCTAAGAAAGATACTTGCTAAGGTGCTTTAATGAGAGACTTCATCCATATGTTACTGGCATCACTTCTGAGCCATATTAATTTATCCATTCACATACTAATTCACTCATTTGAGATGCACTTATTAACATTTATGCTAGGAACTAAGGAAGCAGATAAAAGACATGGATAGGCCTTGCTGCCAAGAAGTTGCCTGGCATGCTGATGGAATTTCCCAGTACCCTGTGTTGCTCTCAGCTATGCAAACATTGGATTTTTAGATTTTTTTCAAGATTATCCTATTTAGAAAAAGAGTCCTCCACTGTTGTTCATTGAGGTTGCCATTCAGGTATTAGGTACGAGCTTTATGACAGGAGCTGAGTAACAACTGCAGTCTTTGCATAGTAACATTTAATCACAAAAAAAAGAGCCAATGCTCTGCCCAGGAAGGAAGAAAATGGCTATGTTACTTCTGTAGATTTGCCTGGATGCTAATGTCAAAATGGATTGGGGACATAAGGAATGCTAATACTCAGATGGCATTGTTGTTTAAAGTTAGTTAAAATCAAATAATATTAAACATTCATTTCCTCAGTCACACTAGCCACATTCTAAGTGCTCAGTAGCCACCATATTGGACAGCACAGACACAGAACTTTTTCATCACCAAAGAAATTTCTATTGGACAGTACTGGAAATGGTTGAAAGGTTGCGATTGCACATGGTGCAATGGGTTTCAATAGCAAATGAAGGAATTACAGTTGTGTGTTACTTAATGACATTTGGGTCATGGAAGGCCCGCATATAAAATGGTGGTCTCTCAAGACCCCTGGGAGGCACTGATGTGGCAAGGGTGACCAGGAAACCACAAGTAACTCGCAGTTATGGAAAATCCAACTCCAAGTGCCAAAGGGAGGAAGAAAGGGAAGGCCATCTGTCCATTCAAGTCCAGAGATAGAGGCAAGGTGTCTAAGACAACCATGGGGGTAAAAAGACCTCTTCAAGGTAGTTCAAGAAAAAAAGCCTCTCCTAAAACTCCCAGTCCTTCAATTAAGTCTAAGAAAGCTAGAAGGCCAATGATAGTTGGCCATTATCACAGGCTGAATGAGGCACAAAATCAAAATGGAAATGAGCCACAGGAAGATCAAGAAAGTGTGGAGAAACCCACCACTTCACGTGGCTACCTGGGCAGCCAGAACTTCAGAGGGAGTCCAGGGACCTCAGAGCTATCTGAGAAATCTCCAAGTTCTAGTCAGTGAGAAATGTTCAAGTACTTAGAGACCAAACCATGTACTAACAGGATATACACATGCTGATGAATAAAATGAAACCTGCTGTGAAAATTTTTACAAAATAATAAATGGTGGTCTCATAAAATTATAATGGAGCTGTGGACGGAAAAGAGGCCACATGTTAAATCTGACAAGCTCAGGAGACTGAAAATAACCACAGAGGATGGCATGAACATGAAAATTCCTAACAAAGGTGGGCCATGGAGGAAAGTCACATCCTTGGCCTGTAGCTTCCTTGACAAAGGTCAATCTTTACCTTAAGCCTATCTGTCTTCTTTTTGCATCTAAGATAACATACCCTTACAATTATCAGAGTAATCTCTTTTTCCAGACACCCCAGGGGGCACAACCCACCACACCAGAGCAGGAAACAAACTACAAAGTCCCTCATTGTTATCTTGTTCCCCAAATACTATCTCTATGTGCTGCTATTAATTATGCTGTACCCCCCAATGTAAAAGAAGTGTGTAGCTCTCCATTTTACTTCTTATCCACAATCCCAGAGATTCCCCCCAACACTCCCGCTTTGCTTTCTCCCACCCCCTTAATCTACAACCAGTGGATTTCATGCAACCTTCCTCCTTTGATTCTAATGTATAAAATAAGTTGAAAAATGGCCATTTTCTGGAGCATTTTCTCAATCCGTTCAGATTATGCTTCCTGGCAACTGTGTTCAGTTTGGCTCAAATAAACTCTTATAAATTTTCTCTTAGGCTGGATATTTTTTGTTGACAGAGCTAAAAAACTCCTACTGTAACAGTGATACTATATCCTCGATTTTGAGATTTAAATCTCTAGTGTAATTTGATTAACGGTGTAGTTTACTTTGGGATTTTCTGAAAATTGTTCTTTTCTTTGCTCCTCTTTCCTCCCACCAAACTTTAGTAATTCTGTTTACTGTACATTTACTATGCGTACCCACCAGTTTCAATGGTTCTGTTTACTTCAGACCATACCTGAGCATACCTAGCATCTGTTTGAGATTCACTCCTATCCCTGAAACAAATGAGCCTCTGGGAAGCGCCTTTTTCAGGAATTGCCTGACCAACTTCTTTCCTTTGCCCTGCCTCTCCTTACATGCCTATAAAACCTTTTGGCGATATTAAGAGTGGGAAGGCAGTCTTTGTGACAAGGAGTCCGCTGTCTTCCCTTAATTCTGGCATTTTGGAATAAACCTGCTTTTCTTTCCACCAAACTCACCTTTGGGGCTTTCCTGCAGTGAGCATCCGGGCGTTTAGCATGGTAACATTATTGCCTAGTGATGTCATAGCCTTCATGATGTTGTAGTGCAACACATCTCACAAATACTTACCACTGTGTTACATTTACCTACAGTATTCAGTACAGTAACATGTGGTACTGATCTGTTGCCTAGGAGCTGTATGGAAACAGAATTTGTTGCCCCCAAATATGTCTATTTGCCATAAGGATTATTTTAGGCTGGTTAATTTTAAGAAACAGACTTGGGAGAAGCTCTGAAAACCAAGCAGAAGTTATTCTTTGTAAAATACATTTACATTTGTAAGGAAATCTCCATTTGTAAGGGTGTCTCCCTCCCAGTACCTGGAAGAGGGGGTTGAAACTAGGAACTCTTATCAAAGCAAAAGACAGGGATTTAAGCCTGCATAAGAACCTTACTCTTGTTTACTGTGCTTTTCCTGGTAACCTCTCATAACTGACTCTCCCCATCCCCCACATCTTTTGCCTTCAGCTGAAGATGGTATTTAAGGTGGTGCCTTCTGCCATTTTGGCCAGTAGCTCAGGTCTCTCCCAAGTATACCAAGGTCTCAAAAGTTTGCAGACCCCAGAAGAGCCAATCCTGTCCCTCACAACAATTTAAAAATTATTCAGGAGCCATAAAACAAATGAAATCACCTTTATGTGAATAATATCCTTTAAAAATTTTATAAATGAAACTATGATAGTTTTATTTTCATTTTCAATTTTATTTCAGAGCCAGCCACATGTACGTACCCAAAGAGCCGCATGTGGCTCGTGAACCGCAGTTTGCTGACCCCTGGCGGCTCTTCCGTCTCAAAAGTTTGCCAACCGCTGGGCTATATCATATGGCCTAGGTGTGTAGTAGGCTGTACCATCTAGGTTTGTGTAAATGTACACTATTGTGTTCGCACATAATGATGAAATCACTTAATGATTAATTTTTCAGAACGTATCCCGGTTGTTAATTGGTGCATGAATGTGTAATTAAATGTAATGAGTTGGGTTTTGTTTTTTGTTTTTTTGTTTTTAAGTTCAATTGGATCTTTGTAGCATGTAATTAAGACAAATAATAATAATAATGGAAACAAACTTTCTCCTGCCTTTGAGTGTTTGGATGACCAATGGTTTTGAACCCTACCTGTGGGACACACAAGATGCCATGCCCCGGGTCTAGCACCAGATGGGCCTGGGATCACTAATTGTGTTGTCTACATGTCTTCCAACTGCTGTCTGACAGAAAGGACTCTGCAAAGCAAAACACTAAGAAAGGGAAGCACATTTATCCTGAACATTTAACAAATACCCTGTCTGCCAGCTACTGGATTCCATAATACAGGGGAAATCCCTTTAACAACAGAGTCTTCTGAAGACAGGTTAATTAGTATAATGTCAGGCAATCAGGAATTCCCTGGTAGACTGAGCAAAGATAAGAAAACAATTGGCCATTCCTTAAACTAGCCATTCCTTTCAAAATTATAGGGTAACTCCCTCATACTGGAACAGAGACATCAATCAAAATGGCAACAAAGCCATTTTGGAGGATGTTAGGAAAGGCCTCCCCAAGGCTGAGCAACAGAACAAACTTGATAAACACCTTAATAACAGGCCCAGTATTCCAGCATTCCCCCTCCCAGGCAGAAAAAAAGTATAAAACTCAAGCCTTTTACCCTAGCTAGTGGGCATCCCATTTTCCGGGTACCCCCTTCCGCTTGCGAACTGTAATGTTTCTCTTGTTTTAATAAAACCATCCTCTGCTACAAACTCTACCTCTCTGGTCTGTGTCTTCATTCTTCAGTTTCACAAGACCACAAGAAATATCCCACATCACTTTCATTCCTGTAGTTAGATACTTGAAGATTTGCCCTTGATTTGATCACGTGCAAAGGACAGAATGGAGTCATTCTGTAGTGGATTTTGTTAAGTGCAACTTATCTTGCTCGCACTGACATAGTATACTATTCTACATTCCATTTACTTACTCAAATCCAAGTCAATTTGATATATTCTACTTTTGATCTTAAAACACAAGAGGTATACGGGTGCAGTATTTCTTGAGTCTTGTGGATAAATGAGACTAATAACAATGTCAAATCTGTAAATGGGGCTAAGTGAGATGGGTAAGTGCTGGTTTCTGTCTTCTGCCTACCCCCTGCTGGAGAGATTCATTACTGGCTGGAGCCAAAGAATGAAAGAGAAAGAGAAAAAGGCAAGAATTATTTCCTGAATATCCAATCAGTCCCTCCCTCAATAATCTAGGGTTCGTTGCTTATACAAGATTGCCAGCTCCACAGGAGAACTGAAACCCATTATTTCCCTTTGAACGTGTTCTTTCCTGGGAATGGCAGGAGTCGTGCCGCAGCAGGAGTCGTGCCGCAGCAGTCGTGCCAAAATGCTTAACTCTAAACTGAAGGGGCCATCACTCTGGGTGCAAAAACAGAGTTATGAGCTTTGCTGCCCTGCAGCTCTGGAATTCTTCCCTGGGCCATGAATAATACCTAATGATTCAGAGGAAGTACTGTCCGTTCTTCAAAGCGGACCTAGCTAATTGTGTAATGTTATTCTGAGGCTTTGGGAAAGCCAAAAAAGCAGGGAGACTGGGGAGAAATTCCTTCCTTTGTAATGATCAGCTTACATCCTGCAACATCAGATTTGATTATCCTTATCTTCTCTTGCAAAACTACAAATGTTATGACTGGACATAAGTGACCAGACTTCCAAAAAGAAAAAAAAAATCCAGCCATCATATTTGACTCCGTGGCTGCCTGTGGTGGTAAATTCCTTCAACTGGCCACATACTGTGTGAAAAGCTATTTCCTTGGATTTATTCATTTACTAGTTCTTAACTCCATCAGGTGTCCCCTTCATTCTTACATTAGAGAACAGGCAAAAAGAAAAGTCTGTTCATTTTGCACCATCCTTTTTCATTTAGGCAGTTTAATCTAAATATCCTATAACCTCTTTTTCTCATATTGCATAGTAATTTTAAAAATTAATTCCATTTTATACACTAGCTTTTTAAAAAAACTGAGTAAGTAATACAAGGGCCTGACTAAAATTATTTAAGCACTATGATAAATAGAGAAAGTAAGTATCTCTCTTACTGCAGACCCTTCTCCCCAGTCCCCACCTCAAAGCCCATCATTATTACTATTAATGGATTCTGGTGTCTGCTCCCAGAATATCCAAATCCATATGTGTGTACATTTCCTCCTTTACAAAGGCATTTTCACATAACAATATATCTTGGAGATCATTCCATTTGGTCACAAATAATGCTACTTCATCCTTTTTCATGGCTTCATAGTAGTCAACTTGAATATACCATAATTTATTTAACCTGTTCCCTATTGATGGATATTTATGCATTTCCAGTAGTTTGCTCATATAGGAAAAAGCTTCAACAAAGATCTTTGTATACATGTCTTAGTATACAAATATGTGCATTTTAAATGTTGATATTTACAGATTGCCCTCCAAAGAGGCTATATTCATTTAAACTCTCACCAACTGAATATGAGTCCTTATTCCTTGCCAACCCAGTATATTCTAATAATATTTCACAATCTTCCATCAAATGACAGTTCTACCTGAAAAAAACACCCAAAGTGTAGGGACCTCAAATAAACATTGGGTTCTGACACTGGGCCTTCCACACAGTCTCTTGCAAAACCAGTCTCACCTATATAAGCCCTAACATCTAACAGAGCAAAACAAACAAGATGAAAAAAGCCAACCAAACAAAATGAGTTACATGAACAAACCAACTACAACTACCTAGAGGTTCCTGGGTAACACCAAGTTTGTGAACTACTCAATTTGTACCAACAACTGTTTGTGTATGTGCTTTTTGGGGGTTTGGAGGTGGTGAGAGGAATCCATAGTTATCAGATTCTCAAAATGGTCTGTGATTTCTTCCAAAAAGAGCTAAGAATCAGTGACCTAGATAATAAAAAACAGAGATAAAATAAAAATTGCATAAAAATCCAAGTGCCTGATTTTATGTCTTAATGTAGATAAACTAAATAACACTATAAACAGGACTGGCCGGGTGGCTCAGTTGGTTAGAGTATGAGCTCTGAGCAACAGGGTCCCCGGTTCTAATTCCACATGGGCCAGTGAGTTGCGCCTGAGCTGAGCTGCTGCTGAGCTGCCAACAGGTGGCAGGATGGCTCAACTGGTGAGAGCACGTGCTCTTAACAACAAGGTTGCTGGTTCGATTTCCGAATGGAGTAGTCAGCTGCTCACCCCACCCCTCACCACCCTGCAACTGGATTGAAAGCAGTGACTGGACTTGGAGCTGAGCTTGTGCCCTCCACAACTAAGAATGAAGGACAACAACTTGACTTGGAGCTGATGGGTCTTGGAAAAACACAATATTCCCTTCCTCAATTTCCCAATAAAATCTTTTGAAAAAACCCCAAAAACCAAAAAAGCACTATAAACTTAAACTATTAATGCATAAAATAATGAAATCACACTAGAGCAGTGATTCTCAAATTTTGGAGTAGAAAATTTCTAATACAAAATTTGTGGCCTAATGAGGTTTTGTCAAAGTTCTATTACATCAACTAGAGATGTCAAGACCAAAAATCCAACTACGTTCTGTCAGCATTTCATGAGACTATTTTAACACCAAAAAGTAGGAAAGATATAACCTTAGAGTAAAAGGCAGTCCTTCAATCTGACTAAATTTAACTCTATTTAAAACTCACTATACTGATCCTCATTTTCTCATTTTATTATCTAGCCTGAGAATTTGAATGACACAGACAGGAACACTCTGTCATATATTATCACTGTCTGGATTGGCACTTGGAAATTACTACTATCACTGACCTGCTCTTAAATTCATGAAAGCCAGGGCACCTTGCCACTGCCTTGTTTTTGGCATAGGCGGCTGAAAAATTGAGAGGGAAGAACACCAGAGTTTGAGTCCTGGATTTGCCATTAATTAGCTTTAGTCAAGCTACTTAACACCTCTCTGAACTTCAGTTTTTACTGTCAGTTGAGAATAACAGCACCTTCCCCGCTTACTTCACAGGACTGACAGGTTCAAATAAAATAAATGTAAGACTTTTTTTTTTGTAAACTATAATGTATGATACAACTTTAAATACTAATTAACATTTACTGAGTATTTTTAAAGTGCCAGAAACTGTCTGACACAAATATCCCATCTAGCTCTCGGAGTAAGCCAATGAGGAGCTGAGGGTGAGAGAGTGCAAGTTAACATGCTAAGTTTATTCAGCTAGTGAGGTGTAAGGTCACGACTCCACTCCATGACTCTGATTCCAATTTTGTATCCTTAATCATTATAACATATTATTTCCTAATCTGATATAATTATTACCATTATTATTGCAATTCCTTTATGTTTTAATTCCAGCTACTGGATGAACATAACAATAATTACTAATAATTTGCCAGATTCAGACTACTTAGATATGCCAGCAATACTTACACTTTTAGATTAATAACCAAAAGATTAGCTCAAGAACCATTCAGCAAATATATGCCACTTACTCTTTTTTATTTTTGGATATTAAGCTTTGTAGATAATGATAAGATCTATGCGTATAATCACCAGTCTATATTGCTAAGAAAGAAGGTTGGGTATTATTGTTTCCAAAATGGACATATGTTATCAGATGAAGATGTAAACAAGAAGGAAAATGGGATATAAAATCAGAAATGTCAAGTCTTTTGATAAGTATAGCCAATTTACTAAACCTTTAGTAAATTATAGGTAGGCATTAAAACAGCTTGTGAGGGTTGCTGAAACAGAAAAATTATGTCTTAAGACACTCTCTGGTATACTGTATTTTTCTCATTCACTTTATTTTGTGATTTACCTAGAATAAAACATTATTGACTTTTTATTTTAATCACGACAGAATCATTTTCAATTAATTTAAAGTTGACCAAAGCTTTGATAGTTTAACGTCTACAGGGAGAAATCGCGGCAGCGTAACGGGGCGGGGTCTAGCAGCAGCCAGGGCAGCACCTACAGCCCGGCAGCTGTGCTGTCGGCTGTGAGAGGTGATGTCGCCAACAGCAGCGTCCTCCCACATGTGTCCTTTCGGTTGGCTTTCCATGTTTCCCCCAGTGCAGGACCACATTACCTCACGCTTTACTTGGCAGCTTCCCAAATTGACTTCCAGCACCCCCACCCGTACCCCATACGAGCTTAGAGCAACACTTTCATCTTTCCATTGTCCAGTCCATGAACTAGCAGGCTTTCCTGGTTCTTATGGTATCTAGTCTCCAGTACTCTGCCTAGCTTCTAAAATTCAGTTTTAAATTGTTTTCCAACTATGTCTTTTGTGTTTTTTTTTGTTTTGTTTTGTTTTGTTTTAGAGGGCAGTGTCACTGGCCCTCATGTGGGATCCGAACCGGGGCCTCCAGCGTCCCAAGCCAGCTCTCAACCACCGCGCCACTCGGCCAGCCCCCAACTATGTCTTTTAAGTTAGCCTTTGCTGCTTCACCTAAAGTTTGTTAAAGGCAGTATCCACACATTAGATTTTGTTTACATACCCTGTACTTTGCAAAATACATCATAAGAACCAAATAAATGTTGACTGGATTAGGGATGCAGGCCCCTTGATACAGTCTAATCTTGCTTTAGAAAAAATCTCATTCTCTATTTTAAAATGCTTATAAAAGATATTATGGTAAACACAGATTCACAATCTATCATTTATCCAGCATGGGTAACAATGAATTGAAAATGAGGAGCACACTCTAATTTAACTTTCTTACTCTATGTGCTTAGTGTATTTAGGTACCTAGTAACTGCAATGTACCTAGTTGTTGAAGGCTAACAAACTCTTAGTATATATTTAAAAAGGTATAATATATTTTACTGAACTGCTGTATTACCAAGGAAATAATGTGATACTAGAAAACATTAATAGTACGCATCCTTAAATACAGTGTCCCAAAAAAATGTATACACATTTTAAGAAAGGAAAAAAACTGTATTAAAATTGTAATACAATGAATGATGCTAGCATTCATTTAACGCCATCTTTTGAGTGAACGTCATACTACACACTGCTACCTAATTCCATTCAACTTTGAAAAGTAATACATAGATAACATCTCTTAAAATACGTATACAATTTTTTGGCACCCCAGTATATATGGCATTCATTAGGATTTAAGTGCTTCAGAGATGTGTTGATTATTCATAGCTGGTGATTTCCCTCTGAGGTAACTGGAATTTATGGACTTGGCTAACTATTGTTAAGCCAATCCTAGGAGTGACCCAAGAGAAGACGCCAAAAACGATTCCACTGATACAAACTAGAGCCCAAACAACAAAGACAACTGATTTAAGGCTGCAAACACAGCTCATTTTCTCTCTAAGTTTTTAAAATAGACCTAAGACCTCTGAAACCTGGCCTCAGGATACTCCACAGAAAGCCTTAGGTCTGGCCCCACTTCATCCGGAAAGACAACTTTCACTACAGCCCACAGAACCACCTTGTGGCCTGCTTCCTGTCCCTTACTGCACAGTGGCAGAAGCCCTAATTTCACTTTTAGCTTTTGTCATGGGCTCTTCTTTAAATTCTTAATTTTATGTATTATCTTTTTTTTTTTTTTAAGATTTTATTGGGGAATTGGGGGAGGGGAACAGCGTTGGGGAATCGGGGAAGGGGAACAGACAAGTTGCTGTCTTTTTGTTCTTCAGTCTAGTTGCAGAGGATGTTGCTTCACTGGCCCATGTTGGCATCGTCATTGCGCTCTTCCCGGGTGAGGCAGATTGGTCGCCGGCCTCTGGATGGTCGCTCATTGCGGCTATTGGCAGCTCACGCTGACTGCCAGCCGCTCACGCTGGCTGCTGGCCACTCACTGTAGCCTATGGCAGCCCACTGCAGCAGGGGCTGCAGCCTACTCTGTCACCGGGGCTCGCACAGCCCAGCTCCAGGTGGAGCTGTTGTTAGCTGTAGAGGGCAGTGTCACTGGCCCTCATATGTGGGATCTGAACCGGGGCCGCTGGCTTCCCACAACCAGCTCAACTAATGCACCACTCGGCTGGTCCTATGTATTATCTTTTTAATGAAACAAATTAACCCACTTCCATCTATAGTTTCTCAATTTGAGAATTTTAGCTTAAAAAGAGTCAGTGGGAGTAAAAAGAAGACAATATAAAGTGGTAAGGAATTCTCTAATGTGGACATGTGACCATTAAGAGAGCCAGATAAAGGCTGCCAACCAGCTAAGCAAGGGTCAGGCTCAATGGAGAGATGTCTTAAAGGAAGAAGACCTCAATATAGCTATTTCCACTATTTCCAAAGAATTGGTCAATTACTGATACAATCAGAAATAATTAATTTTAGATGCAAATTTCAATTATACTTCTAAAAGTTATATATTTCATTAGAGAAAATGTCAAACAATTTAATCATGGTGTATCAAAATGAAAAGACACTAAACCAATACCTAAGCTTTCAAACAGGGAGAAGATTTATGAATACCCAAATGAGCCAGACTGAAAATAGTCTAACTGTCTGTGCAGAACTTCCGGAGACAGCTTATACAACCTCCCTAAGTAATGTAACAGTGTCTCAAGTTTCTCTTCATTCTGCTAAATGTCACTCCTGTGACACTTATACACAATATATTATACCTTCTATTTAGTGGAGAGGATATGTCAACACAAAGTCAAATATTCTAATGAAATTTGAGACAGGCAATCTTCTGGAAGTTTCCAAATAGCTTTATAATTGGCATCGTATAGGCTCAATGTCCAAATGATTGTCCACAATTTTTTCACAGCACACGAAGAAAACCTGAATGTGCAGCTCTGATGAAATAACATATTGTGCCAGTTTTCTTTCAAATGAGACTTCAAGAAGGCAATATCTAAATATTAGAAGTCTTCTTGACTTCTAGTTTTTGCCATGAACATCACTGGGCTACTTTGGCAATGCCCAGATTGTTCAGGATCACAGAGGAGACAGCCCTTTTTATGAATCCCTACCACCCCACATTCAAGATGGAGCCATGGGTTCAAAAAGCTCTCTCTCATGCTACTTGAAAACATGTTTTGATGAAATAGACATTCATTCTTATTTGGAGATGTGAAATAGAAGTCCAAATTCTCTTTAAGGGTAAAAGGAAAACAAAGTCATAAATAAGTATAGTTCCAGAAGCTGCAGGTAATCTCTGGGATGGTTCCCAAAAGTGAACAAAAAGGAACTCAAGACCATGATGTCACAAGGCACTATCGGCAGTGCCTTGTTCTGAAAGCCAAGACAGACAGCTCACCTGGCCAGAGCCCCTCCATAAAGTCGTGTGGGAGGTAATTCATTACTGCTGGTTACTGGATTCCAGTGAAGGAAACTGAAACGGCATACCTTCATTCACAACACTGTCTCATGGAATTATTTTTTCCGGATTCCTTGGGAAGTTAAAGTATTTGAGAAGAATATCAGGAACTGTTGTTTCAGCCTGTTTTGTGAGTAGATAATTGCCTTCCAACTCCATTATTTCAGGAAATGATATGTGCAGCATTGTTCCTAGATGGGGGTAGCACTGTGTTTTAGCAAGGCTCATACATGCTTATTAAACAAAACAAAACAAAAGCATGCAGGCTAAGTCACTTCGCTGAACTCAGACTTTTTGAATCTGGTCTCTAGATAAGAGGCTGGCTCCAGACAACCTACCCACATACCAATAACATTCTTTTGAAAGGGTGTAAGCAAAACTTGTTTTGAGAAATGAGAAACTTCACCTAAATTACTAAATGTGGTAATAAATAACTTCAGTAAATTATCAAAATGGGTTTAGCAGAGACCTATTTGAAAGGCTAGATTTTTCTCTAATTTGGGCCTGAATCAAAGACCAGCCTGGGAACTAGAAGTAAAACACATTTTATCCTGAGAAGTACCTTTGATTCCATGGAATATATTAGCCGATCTTCCTGAAATGTGACATCATTTGTGGTACCAGCTGTATGGGTGTGCCATCTAAGGATTTACAAAACTAGTATTTCTTTGGCTTTAATATGTATTTTAAGATCATAGAAAGCAGTCTAATCCAGCTAACTGCTCCAAGGGGAACTGCTATGGGCTTCATTTTAAGAAGTTTAAACTACTTACGTTCATGACCTATCAACCTTTTTATGGATGTTTACAAAGAGTAAATTCCCAAATGGACACCTAGAATAGATGATGATGATTATGATAAAATTGTCATAAAGCAAACATTAAATATAGCACTTATGTCAGGCTACATTTTAATGTATTACATAAGCATAAGTCAACTCATTTAATCTTCAAAACAAACTTATAGGGTAAATTTCGGTATTTACCACACCTGTTTTACAGATGAAGAAACTGAGGCAGGTAGAGTTTAAATAACTTACCCATGGTCATCTAGTTAATAAGTAGAAGAGGTGGAATTTGAACTCATAGTGGACACTCTCCCCTCGTTAGATATCCCATCTCTTATGGTTCTCAGATACTTCTGAATTAGTTTTGATAACAATGGTCATATCTCCTCTTAACAGAGGTTACTATTTGGGTAGTTTGTTAATGAAATGAAATGTACTGGAAATTTTCTAGTTAAGAGTCTCTATTACGATTTAACATTAGTTTCCTATAGTTGCTGTAGAGAGGTTTTATTTTTCCCTTAAGAGTATGCTATGTTGCTATATGATACTTCAATAAAAGGGAAACCATTTCTATGGAATATTTATGCCCAGCACTGTCATTCAAAAGTTTAAGGGTGTATTGTCTTTAAATGCTTTTAAAAATCTATTACCAAATACAGAATTAAGCTATTTAGAAATATCTCAGTTCTTTCATATCACACTTAAAAAATCTGGTGTGAAGAAATCGTGGTGAAAAGAGTGTTAGGCTACAGCATATCCACCCATCTGTCCCTCCATCTATCTAATCAATTAATAACTCCCATATGTCAGGCACTAGGAATATAGAATGGATAAGACAAGTTCCTGCCCTTGTGAAGCTTAAACTCTAGTTGGGGAGACAGTACATACAAATGTGAGGGTGCTATTTTATTTATTTATTTTAGAGGGCCGTGTCACTGGCTCTCACATGTGGGATCCGAACCGGGCCACTGGCGTCCCAGGCCAGCTCTTAACCACCGTGCCCCTCGCCCAGCCCTGAGGGTGCAATTTTAGACTGAGTGGTCAAGGAAGGCCTCTGTGAGGTGACATTTGAACAGAAAGCTAAAAAAGTGAGGGTGGGAGTCTTGAAAGGATCTGGGGGAAGAGCATCTCAGGTAGAGGCTCCCAGGTGGGAATGGGCCTGGGTGTGTTTGAAGAACAGCAAGATAGCCAAGTATGGCTATGTGAAACGAAGCAAGGTTCACAGGGTGGGTGACGAGACCTGACAGACAGGCCCTCACAGGCATGCCAAGGAATGTGGATTTTATCGAGTGGGGAGCACGTCATTAGAGAGCCTTAAGCAGGTAAAACATGATCTGGTTTGTACTTTCTAAATGATATGTGGCTGCTGTGTGGAAAGTGGATCAGGGGCATGTCAAGAGTGAAAGAAATGGTAGGCAGTTTGGGTAAAAACAGAATTGATAGTGGCTTAGGCTAGAATTGTAGCAGTGGAGTTGATAAGGATTGGTGGTCCGATTTGGGATTATGAAGGCAGGGCCAACTTGGCTAACTGATGGATTGGATGTGGGCTGTGAGGGATTTTTTGGAGCATGATACCTAGATGTTGATCCAAGCAACTGGATAGTGGTGCTGCATGCTGACATGGGGAGGGCTGAGGGAGAAGCAGGTCTTGAGGGGAGGGGCATCAGTTCCGTTTGGACCCTGAAGTCTGACATACCTGTTTGATATCTAAGTGGGGATGCTAACCAGGCAGTTGAATGTGTGAGAGCAAAGTCCACACTGGAGATATAAACTGGGGAGCTGATAGTTAACGTTATGGGACTGACTGAAAAAATTAAAATAAAAATCTGTCTGAAACATTCATTTCAGGACTCAAGTATGGTCTACTCTGTGTCCTTAGTAAAATACCTACATGAGAATGTAAGACAACAAACCCAAGATCAGTACAAGAAGTGCACATATATATCAGATGCATGAGAGGAAGGTGCTTTGTTACTCTCATGATTGCAGACATCCCTGGAACCTGGGATCTCCAACACCACCCTAATCACTTCATGGTAACCCAGGTGTGTGATGGCAGGACTGGATTGAGCAAGAAGGGGGAAAAAGAAATGAAAATAAACCCTGGGGGGGCTGCTTTCCACCCTCACTTGTCATTGCTCCAGTCCCAACGGAAGCCTGTAGGCAGCAACCTCACAACCAACGTAAAAGTCACCTCACAGACCATCTCACATCTAAGAGAATCAGGGGCAAAATGTTATGGAATCTCACTGAACCTGCTGATCGGAGCACCTTTATCTCATGAAGTTTACAGAACTATCATTGTCACCTAAGTCATTTAAAAATGTGTCTGTGTGTGTGGTGGTGGTGGGAAGGTTGCTTCTCTTCTCTCATCTACTTCTTATTCTCAACAAATCACATTAAAAACTTCAAAATCTCTGCAGCACCAGGTAAGAGTGAAACAGTCAGACTTCATTTGGAAGTGACATGGAGAACTGTGTTTTGAGACAGTAAGTGTAATAACAGAAAGGGAAGTACACTGGTGGGAGGCCGGGACTGGGGACAAAGAAGGTTTTGGCTTGACCTAAACTGTAGATGTCACCCTTCGGGAACTAAAAGATTCTGTTTCCCTGTTCCTACTTGAAAACAAAACTTCCAGAGCTACAAAAAGAGGGTATATTCCAGGTTCTACAAATTGAAACTCTGGATACATGTCTAAAAAAAAAAAAAATCATTAAGAGCCTAATCACTATGTATATATCACTGTTTCCATCTGGAGATTCATTACGAGTTCTAAACAGATGACCTAAATTTTTAGAAAAATATATGTTAATTGAGAGTAATTTTTTCAGAGATACGATTTCGAAGTTCTACTTTTGCCATATATAGTTTACCTTAAAAGCTTTCCTGAGAGAAATAGCAAATATTATAAATTAGGTGATGATAGACTAGAAACCTGATGGTGTAGACTAAACATAATGAAACACATTCATCTAGTATTTACTTTCATAGTGAATTACTATAAAATACAAACGTAACATAAACAGCAAAGATAATTTAAATCTTCCTGAATCAAACTCATGACTAGCTCTATAATATGGACAGAACTTTCCTTTTTAAATGCACAGCACATTCTTGAAGCATGGGATATAAAACAGCATAAACTACATTCTTTGTTCTAGAACAATTTAGTCTTCTGGGGAAGAAAATGAGAAATCCTTAAATGGAAGTAGCTGCTTAATAAAACCCTACAGTATTTTTCTAATTATATAAAAGCAAAAATATTTATCTAAAAGACATATTTGATATCTTAATCTTTTTGATTTTCCTAATTTATAGTGATTAGTGTTCTTAAAAGCAAAAATGCAGTCACTTGGGTTAACAATTATGAATTTATGTGAAAAGGCAATAGGGCCGATTTCCTAAATCTGAAGCTGTGATAGTAATTATCATAAGCAATATAAAAAATACATGGACATGCCTATATATGGATGTTAAAAATTCCCACTATCTTAAATTCCAAACCAAGAGCTTCATCTCTATGCTGCCCTGTCTCAACTAGGAATTGTTATTTTCAGCTACACTGTCAAAAATCCATGTGCAGCCAAGTAATCTACTCCATCAATCACACATCTGAGTCTATAGAATAACCTTCCTGTAACATTTTCATCGTGCCACTTACTCTAAAGTCTCATTACCTACAGAATAAACACAAATTATTAAAGTTGGAAATGGTGTGAAAATTGTCTAGGTGATGTACATAATTTTAGTGACACAAGCCCAGGTGATTAAAATGACAAAAACCTAGGTCTTTTGACTCTCAAACCAGTATATTTTCCGATTTTCAGTCTTATCTACTGATTTTCAACATCAAAGAAGTCCATTAATTATTTTTTGAATTTGCCAGTATTTACATTTGTGTTGTTGATCAACAGGGGAAGAAACCATGCTTTATTTACTTTTTTATCCCTAGTATCCATTCCAAAATACAAAGTGGATGGAACACAGGTGCACCATACATATTTATTGAACTGAATTAGATTGCTGTCCTTTTCATTCTCTAAATCCTAATGAATTCATGTTTTATCTTTATTATGAATAGTTCTCTGATTATAATTCACAAACATAGTTCCTACTTGGAATTCACTTATTTCAATCATAAACTGATTGCTTTGCATATGGTTTTTAATGTACTATGTAATATTATGGTCTTTGTTTTTCTGTTTTTACATGTGCACAACTTGATAAATTCCTTTAACTAGAGTGTTACTATGGACTATGTTTCTCTCAGAATAGAACATGGCACCATGTTCTAATGAATAACACTGACTTCTATTTTGGTTTCCATACTAGGTGGGAAAAATGTACCCTGACAACTAGCGCTTTAATTCCAATCATTATTTTCCATCAATTACCATATTTTTGTCTCTAAAAACTAACTTGGAAATTATAACTCTACCTTAATTTGGAGGAAAGGACCAAAAGTTTTTCAAAATCTCCCCTTCCTTTATTTCTAATTGGGGAATTGGGGGAGGGGAACAGTGTTGGGGAATTGGGGAGGGGAACCAGCCAAGTTGTTATTCTTCAGTCTTAGCTGTGGAGGGTGCCTGTCGCCATCTGGCTTCCCATCTGCAGCTTGTGGCCTCAGCTCAAGGTGCTGTGCAATAATCTTAGTTATGGGTAGGCATAGTCACCATCCCTTGTAGGAGTCGAACCAGCAACCTTGTTAAGAGTGCATGATCTATCCACAGAGCCATCTGGGTGGCAGCTCAGCTCAAGGTGCCGAGTTCAGTCTTAGTTGCGTGTGGGCATAGCCCACTGTCAAACAGGCAATCTTGTTAGGAGCACATGCTCTCACCAGCTGAGCCATCCTGCCACCTGTTGGAAGCTAAGCTTGGGCACAGCACCACTAGCCCATGTGGGAATCAAACTGGAAGCTCTTTTGCACAGAGCTCGCACTCAAGCTAACTCTTAACAAACTGAGCCACTTGGCAGGCCATCAAAATCCCTTTGAAAACTTTACCGGGAATGCTGTTTCTTGATTTAGTTTGGGTTATACAAGTTGTATCCCAATGAATTGTGCACTATTCTCTACTTCATTATAAAGTCCAAAACATCACCAGGGAGGGCTTACTGTACTTTTACTGTCAATAAAACCCTCACATCAATTATATAATAATATAAACTGTACACTTGAGACATGAAGAAAGTTATGAAAAAAATATAATTCTCAAAATTCTCAAAAGTACTCCTAACCCTCCAGGGATACTGTACACATTTTCTGACATTTTGGTACTTTTTGTTCAGTGATATAACTTAAATTGTCTCCTTCACATCTTTGTTTATAAATGGTAGGTACACATCTACACAGAACTGCTTAGAGGGGGAGGAAAATAAAATCTGTTATTACAGTGACCCCTGCTGGTTTTTAGCTATAAATTTTGGATTCTAAGGGAAGAGCATTCTTTAGTGTCAACATTTTTCTTGATAAAATATTAATTTCAATTTTAATAGTTTATTTGATACATAATTTTTAAAAACAAATTTAACACACAATTGACCACATTTTTTTTTGCTGACAATGATCACACTAATTTTATGAACTATTTTCTTAAAAAAGATACATTTCAAAAAAAGCTGCTTAGAGTACATGAAGTTTTAAAAAAATGATTTAACTTGTGGCTTTCTTTTCAAATTCTCTATATTAAGGGAATGCATTATATGAAATCCTAAAAACATTTACAGAATCATTTGTTTGATTTGTAATTTGTAATTTGAATTGTAATTTTAGCAATATGGGCAATTTCATAGAAGTCAAGAATTAGATCTATGTAGTAAGAGAAACTTTTAAACATAATCTAGCTAACTGCATATATTGACTTTTTTCTCCCAGTTTTAAGCTATAATTGATATAAACATTGTATTAAAGGTGTACATGATTTATGTATACATTGTGAAATGATCACAATAAGTTAACATCCATCATCTCAGAATTTTTTTCTTATGATGAGAACTTTTAAGATCCACTGTCCAGCAACTTTCAAATATCCAGTACAGTATTATTAACTATAATCACCATGTGTACATGACATCCCCAGACCTTATTAAAGGAAGTTTGTACCTTTTTGACCCCTGACACTCATTTTACCTACTCCCCACCTCTGGTAACCACCAATCTATTTGCTGTTTCTATGAGGTGTTTTGTTTTTGTTTTTTTAAATAAGATTCTACATATAAGTGAGATTGTGCAGTATTTGTCTGACTTACTTCACTTAGCATAATGTCCTCAATGTCCATCCATGTTGTCACAAATGGCAGGGTTTCCTTCATTTTTTATGGCTGAATATTCAATTGTATATATACTCCATTTTCCTTTAACATTTATTGGGGTGACATTGGTTAATATTACGTAAGTTTCAAGTGTACAATTCTATAATACATCATGTGTATATTGCATTGTGTGTTCACCACTCAAAGTTTAGTATGCCTCTGACACTACATATTTGACTCCCTTTACTCTCTTTATCTTCCCTCACACCGCCCTTTCCCTCTGGTAACCACCCTTCTGTTGTCTGTGTCTATGAGGTTTTAGTTTGTTTTGTTTGTTCGTTTGTTTTGTTTAGTTTGCTTTCTTTCTATATCCCTCATGAGTGAAATCATATGGTTCTTGTCCTTTTCCATCTGACTTATTTCGCTTAGCAAGATATTCTCAAGATCCATCCAGGTCGCAAATGGCAGTATTTCAGTCTTCTTTATGACTGAGAAATATTCCATTGTATATATGTACCACCTCTTCTTTTTCCAGTCATCCAAAGAAGGACACTTAGGTTGTTTCCATGTCTTGGCTATCGTGAATAATGTGATGAACATAGGGATACATATATCTTTACAAATAAGTGTTCTCAATTTTCTCAGGTAGATACCCAGAAGAGGGATTACTGGGTCATATTATAGCAGCTCTATTCTTAATTTTTTGAGGCACCTCCATGCTGTTTCCCATAGTGGCTGTACCAATTTACATTCCCATCAGCAGTGTATGAAGGTTCCTTTTTCTTCACATCCTTTCCAACACTTGCTATTTTTTGTCTTATTGATATTGGCCATTTTAACAAGAGTGAGGTGGTATCTGACTGATTTTAATTTGCATTTCCCTTACAGCTAGTAATGCTGAGCATCTTTTTATCTATTTGTTGGTCATTTGTATGTCTTCTTGAAAAGTATCTGTTCAGTTCCTCTGCCCATATATTTTTTTTAAAGGTTTTTTTTTACTGGGGAGTAGGGGAAGAGGAACATTGTGTTTTTCCAGGCCCCATCAGCTCCAAGACAAGTTGTGGTCCTTCAATCTTAGTTGTGGAGCACGCAAGCTCAGCTCTAAGTCCAGTCGCCACTTTCAACTAGTTGTGAGGGAGGGAAGGTGGGGTAGGGAGTGCGATGTAGTCCACTATCCTGTGTAGAAGTCGAACCAGCAACCTTGTTGCACAGTGAGCCATCTGGCTGCTTCAGCTCGCAACCACTTAGCTCAAGGTGCCGTTTCAATCTTATGTCCGGGGGAGCACAGCCCATCATCCCAAACGGGTGTCAAACTGGCAACCTTGCTGCTAAGAGCACAACCCTCTCACCAGCTCAACAGCAGTCCAGCTCCAGCACAGCTCACTGGCCTATGTGGGAATCGAACCGGCAACCCCGTTGCTCAGAGCTCATGCTCTTAACCAACTGAGCCACTCAGCGGGCCCGCCTCTGCCCATTTTTAATTGGATTGCTTTGTTGTTGTAAGTTCTTTATACATTTTGGATATTAGCCCCTTATCAGAGGTACTGTTTGCTCAAGCAGTAGTTCGGCACAATCAGAAGTGTGTGGACCCTGACAGTAACCACTTTGAGCCACTTTGTAATTGCAGAAGTCAATTCATCTTTTGCTATCAGTATATATTATTACAATTCTAATACAGTTTTCCTTTTTTAAAATGTGTATATATTTTTTTGGCACCCTCTATATATTCTCCCTTTTGATTGGTTGCCTTTTTGTTTTGTTGATGGTTTCTTTTGCTGTGCAGAAACTTTTTAGTTTGATATAGTCCCATTCATTCATTTTTTGCTTTTACTTCCATTGCCTTTGGGATCTAGTTCATATAATCCTCTCTGAGACCAAGGTCCGTAAGTTTAGTGTCTTCTTCTATGTATTTGATTGTCACAGGTCTTATATTTAAGTCTTTAATCCATATTTAATTTTTATGCATGGTATCAAATAGCAGTCTAGTTTTATTCTTTTGCATGTGGCTTTCTAACTTTCCCCAACACCATTTATTGAAGTGACTTTCTTTTCTCCATTGTATGTTTTTGGTCCTTTTGTAAAAAATTAGTTGCCTATCTACATGTGGGTCTATTTCTGGGCTCTCAATTCTGTTCCATTGGTCTGTGTGTCTATTTTTTTCTGCCAATACCATAGTTTTTTTGTTGTTGTTTTTGTTTTTTTGTTTTAGCTGAGCCATCCTGCCACCTGTTGGCAGCTTAGCGGCAGCTCAGCTCAGGCTGGGCATCGAACTGCTGTTGCTCAGAGCTCAGCTCGCACTCTTGAGCGAGTTCTTTACCAACTGAGCCACTCGGCTGGCCCAATACCATTTTTGATTATTGTGGCTTTGTAGTATAATTTGACGTTAGGAAGTGTGATACCTCTGGCTTTATTTTTTTTTCTCAGGATTGCTTTGGCTACTTGGGGTCTTTTGTGGTGCCATACCAACTTGATGATTTATTGTTCTATTTCTCTGAAAAGTGCCATTGGGATTTTGATGAGGTTGCATTAAATCTGTATATTGCTTAAGGTAGTATGGCCATTTTAACTATGCTGATTCTTCCAATCCATGAACATGGACTATCTTTCCATTTCTTTATGTCTTCTTCAATTTCTTTCAACAAAGTCTTATATAGTGTTCCGTGTATACGTCCTCCACACTCTTTTTTAAGTTTATTCTTATATACCACATTTTCTTTACCCATTCACCTGTCCATGGACATTTGTTTCCATGTCTTGGGTATTGTAAATAATGCTTCAATAAACATGGGGTAGATAACTCTTCCAGGTAGTGATTTTCTTTCCTTTGGATAAATACCCAGGAGTGGAATTTCTGGGTTATATGGCAGTTCTATTTTTAACTTTTTGAGCACTCACTATACTGTTTTCCATAGTGACTGCACAAATTTACATTCCTACCAACACTGCACAAAGGTTCCCTTTTCTCCACATCCTTGCCAACATTTATCTCTTGTACTTTTTAAGATAATCATTCTAATAGGTAAAATGATATCTCATGATTAGTAATGTTGAGCCTCTGTTGGGCATTTTGTATGTCTTCTTTGGAAAAATGTCTATTCAATTTCTCTGCCCATTTTTCTAGAAGCATTTTTTTTTTTTTTTTGAGGGAGTGTCACTGGCCCTCATATGTGGGACCCGAACCGGGGCCGCTGGCTTCCCAAGCCAGCGCTTAACCACTGCGCCACTCGGCGGGCCCTCTCTGCCCATTTTTAATCAGATTTTTTTTTTGCTATTGTTACATGAGTTCTTTATATTTTTTTGTTCTAACACCTTCACAGATATATGATTTGCAAATAGTGTTTCCCCCATTCCATAGATTGCTTTTTCAATTTTGTTGATGGTTTCCTTTGCAGCATAGCATTTTATTAGTAGTTTGATGTAGTCTCACTTAGTTTTTGCCTTTGTTGCCTTTACAACAAAAAAGCCATTGTCAAGACCAATGTCAAGGAGATTACCCCGCTGTTTTCTTCTCATTTTATGGTTTTAAGTATTACATTCAAGTCTTTAATCCATTTTGAATTGGTGTAAGACAGAGATCCAGTTTTCCCAACACCATTTATTGAAGAAACTGTCCTCTCTTCATTGTACATTCTTGGTTCCTTTGTTGTAAATTAATTGATCACATATTTGTCAGTTTATTCCTGGGCTCTGTTCTATTGGTCTGTTTTTATGCCAACACCATACTGTTTTGATTACTATAGCTTTATAGTACTGTTTGAAAATAGGAAGTGTGATGCCTACAGCTTTGTTTTTTCTCAAGATTTCTTGGCTATTCAGGGTCTTTTGTGTTTCTGTACAAATTTTAGGACTGTTTGTTCTATTTCTGTGAAAAATGCCACTGGAATTCTGATAGGAATTGCACTCAATCTGTAGATTGCTTTGGGTAGTATGAACATTTTAATAATATTAATTCTTTCAATCCATGAGCACAAAATATCTTTCATTTGTTTCTTCTTCAATTTCTTTCATCAGTATCTAAAATTGTAATTTTCAGTGTATCTTTCACCTCTTTGGTTAAATTTATTCCTAGGTATTTTCATCTTTGTGATGCAATTTCAAGTGGGATTGTTTTCTTAATTTCTCTAATAGTTTGTTGTTAGTGTAGTGAAACAACAGATTTTTGTACATTGATTTTGTATCTGGCAACTTTACTGAATGTGTTTATTAGCTCTAACAGTCTTTTGGTGAATTCTTTAGGATTTTTATACATAAGAAAAACTGTCTCTTTGTAGATGACAATAACTTCTATTATAATCAAATTTTTCACTCATAAATGGTGATGATATTTCTATACTCACCTGGTCTCAAGCAAACTTGTTTCTTTTTTTAAATTCAAGAAGAAAAACAATTACCCCTAAAGAATGATGAAAAACACATATTCCGTATCCAATTTCATTTTTTAAAGTACAGTACTGTCCAGGTTGGTTGTGGAGTGGATCCACTGGCCATGGGGTCTGATGCATTGCAAGGGGCTGGATCTTCTGTACTCTCTCCTCTTGCTTTATGTAAATTCTGGACCACTTAAACCTGGTGCATGGTGACTGTTCTCAGAGACCTAAAACCATACACTGCTCTCTTTCTGGTTGGCACTCATATTATAGTCTATCTTGTGGCACAACCTGACTATCCAGTAAATTGTGAAACAGTAGCAAATACCTTTAATAATTCAGAATATTTAGGAAGACTGAAATTTTGCATATTGACTTATTAATGTTTGTTGTACATGAAGCATTCTTTATATACATAAAACAAACTATGTAATTATAAAGAAAAATTGGGAGATGCATCTGTACTATGGATTTTCATATCATTTATGGAATTTTATTTTTAATCATAAAAGTATCATTTACTCTATTCATCTGTTGTGTTGCTGCTGGCCCAAAGTTAGTTGAGCAAAACACTATAGTCCCTGTATTTCTACATTTTACTCTCTCTCTAAAAGAACAAAGTAAGTACAAATTAGTTTTAAGAATGAAGCAAGATTAAATTACATATAAGGCACTTAAAAGTATACTGTAAACTGCAAACTGTAAGCTGTTATATGAAGCATGGAGTTTACTTACCTTAAATTGATTTTGACTTTCTTCAGAGATAATTTCAATCTTGAATTTTTGTGAGCACCAAATATTAGTGTATTTATTAATTTATTGCTCTATGGAGTGCACCCTATTTGAAAATTGAAGTTTCTTTTCTCTTGTTTATAGAACATGAATATGGAAATATCACAGAAAATATGGCTTTGCTAATATTGCCAGACAAGTCACAAGAAAGCACTGTTTACAGCAGTTAAAATTTAAAAATGCGAAGAATAAGGAAGAGCAGGGTTTAACTGATATAACTAATTTTGATCCTCCTTTCATTGTATGAACCTGAGTTGCATTAAGTCAATAAAAAAATAATTAATATTCACATTTTACTGGAGTTAGAAATTAAAGAAATGATTATAAAATCTTTCTGAAGGACTAAGAACAATCTACTAGGAAATATATTTTCTACAATGCTATAAACCTTCAAATATTTTGACTGAATTAATGTTTAAAATATTTTTCCAGTAGTTTTTATCCTGAGGGACAGACTCACAGCCCCAAATGGCAAAAAAAGAGCCCCTAGGAAACAATTTCAGGAAAGCAGTCATGCTATATTCTAAGGCAATAAAAACCTCTATCTTTCAATGTGCAATGCAACCAGAGCCCAATATAATGAAACACAAGTCCGTTAGAAAACAGTTTAGAAAGTAAATGGAAGTGTTCAGATAGAAAGCCTATGCGTTACAGAAACAAAGAGAATTTACAATGTATCTAGGAGGCATTTGGGACTCCTCCCGATTTTATGTTACTTTGGGTCTAAAACTACAGATTCAGTATTTCTATCTACACATCCATAACAGGGACCTGGGATATTGTTACAAACCACAATAATGTCCTAAAAAGAAAAAAAAAAAAGAATCCTAAAATGAAGTATTTAGGTAAGAGTTATGTAGGGTTTAAGAATAAGACTACTGTACTCTTTGCTTTCATTAGCTCACAAATAGTAAAAAGAAAGAATCCATACAAGTAACAGAAACAATCAAATTAGCTCACAGACAATAATAAGAAATAATCAAATAGAAAATATTTGGCACAATATTTGAAAGAACAGGTACCATCTTTTATACTAGAATATGGTCATTTTGGGCTGGCTGAGTGGCTCAGTTGGTTAAGAATTGGCTTAGAGCACGAGCTCTGAGCAACAGGGGCACCAGTTTGATTCCCACATGGGCTAATGAAAGCTGTGCCCTAGCTGAGCAGTCGCTGAGCTGCCAACAGGTGGTGGGACGGCTCAGAAGATTGCCTGTCTGTTCGATGGTGAGCTACATCCACCCACAACTAAAAAGACTGAACTCGGCACCCTGAGCTGAGAATGCCACCCAGATGGCTCAGTGGATAGGGCATGCGTTCTTAACAATAAGGCTGCCAGGTTCAACTCCAGCGTGGGATGGTGGCTATGCCCACCACAACTAAGACTGAACTCAGCACCTTGAGCCGAGCTGCCACCCGGATGGCTCAGTGGATAGAGCAAGAGCTCTTAATCAACAAGGCTGCTGGTCTGACTCCAGCATGGGATGGTGGCTACGCCCACCTGCAACTAAAAATTGAACACAGCACCTTGAGCTTGGAGGCCACGAGCAGCCGTCAGGAAGTCAGATGGTGACTGGCGCCCTCCACAACGATGACTGAAGAACAAGTTGACCGGTCTCCGTCCCCAATTCCCCAAAACTGTTCCCCTCCCCCAAATTCCCCAATAAAATTAAAAAAAAAAAAAAAAGAAAAAAGAATATGGTCATTTCTGGGGGGAGGGGTAATTATTTTAATATAATAAAATCAACGTATTTTTGTCTAACAGGCCATTTCTACACGGAGAAATCTTACTAGTTATTGAACACCAAAAATGCTAGAAAAAAAAATTGAACTATATATATATATAATTTTTAACTTTTTAAGATTTTTTTTTTAAAATTGGGGAATTGGGGGAGGGGAACAGACAAGTTGCTGTCCTTTCGTTCTTCAGTCTAGTTGTGGAGGACGTCGCTTCATTGGCCCATGTTGTTATTATCATTGCGCTCTTCCCGGGTGAGGCAGTCGCTCACTGGCCATTGGACAGCCACTCACATGGCTCATAGCAGCTCACAAAAAAGCACACACCAGCTGTGGGCCAGTCCCACTGCAGCTTACGCCATCGCCAGCAACTCATGGCAGCCCAGCTCCAGGTCAAGCTCTTGTTCACCATCTTAGCTGTAGAGGGCCCAGTGTCACTGGCCCTCATATGTGGGATCGGAACTAGGGCCCTGCTACTCAGAGCTGGCGTCCCAAGCCAACTCCTAACCAAAGCAGCACTCGGCCAGCCCTTAACTATATTTTTAATTCATGACTGAGTTTACGGCAAAGTAATAAAAACAAATGAGGGCAGATCAGGAAAACGTGAAATTCTATAGAGTGAGTTGTGATTGTCCCAAAAGCATGTCTCCCTCCCTGAAACCCCAAAGACCCCAGTTTTAAGGAGCCATGCCTGCATGGGGACAAGAATCATAATCTGGGACTGCATCTGTCCGCTCTGGTTGCCATAGTAAAATACCACAGATGGCAGAGCATAAACCAAAGGAATTTGATTCTGGAGGGAAGAGGTCCAAGATCAAGGTGCTAGAAAATTCCATTTCTGGTGTGGCCTCTCTTCCTGGTTTGCAGATGGCCACCTTTTTTCGATCTTTTGTCCAAGTGTGCATGGGGAGAGAGTGCTCTGTTGTCTCCTCTTCCTATTCTTTTTTTTTTTTTTTAAGATTTTATTAGGGAATTGGCGGAGGGGAACAGCGTTGGGGAATCGGGGAAGGGGAACAGACAAGTTGCTGTCTTTTTGTTCTTCAGTTTAGTTGCGGAGGATGTTGCTTCACTGTTGGTATCATCATTGCGCTCTTCCTGGATGAGGCAGATCGGTCGCTGGCCTCTGGGTGTCGCTCACCGCGGCTATTGGCAGCTCACGCTGGCTGCCAGCCGCTCACGCTGGCTGCAGGCCACTCACTGTAGCCTATGGCAGCCCACTGCAGCAGGGGCTGCAGCCCACACCATCACCGGGGCTCGCACAGCCCAGCTCCAGGTGGAGCTGTTGTTAGCTGTAGAGGGCAGTGTCACTGGCCCTCATGTGGGATCCGAACCAGGGCCGCTGGCATCTCAAAACCAGCGCTTAACCAATGCGCCACTTGGCCGGCCCTCCTCCTCCTATTCTTATAAGGACACCAGTGCTAATAGATTAGGGCCCCACCAATATGACCTCATTAACCTTAATTACCCTCTTAAAGGCCATTATCTTCAAATGAAATCACATTAGGGGATAGGGCTTCAACATATGAATTTTGAGGGACACAATTCAGTTTATAACAGACTGAGTGGAATAAGCAGCAGACCTGGTGAATCTGCATAGGGCACCATTCTCAGTGAGTGAACTAGGAAAGCATCTCAAGTTTTTCTTCTTTACTTGAAATAGAGCTGTGATGGAGGAAAATGTTTCCTGTAGGAATGCCTTATCACAGCCCAACATCCACATGTTTAAGGATGAAATTTATATTACTTGTGTGTGTGTGAGCGCTCACGTGCTGAAGAAAAGGGGAGGGGGAGGCAGGAAACCCAAGGTGAAAACTGACTTTGAAGTGATACAAGAAACAAACTAGTGGTGTTAGAAACAGAAACCTTTTCTGTAGGAACATAATTTAAACAATTCACCAAAATAAAGTTCAGAATATGAACTCACAATCAAAATCATTACAAAACAAGTCACCATAAACTTGTTTCAGGCAAAACAACAAACTGTAGAGTCAGATCCACAAAAAAAAGTACATTTAATATGTTTAAAGAAAAGAAAAAGTGGGAATAATGGGAACTACCCCAAATGACCAAGAAAGTAACACTTCTGGAAATTAAAAACAAAACAAAACAAAAACTGTACTTAAAAATTTGAGGGCCAGCAGAATGGAGCATTGGTTAAGAGCTGGCTTGGGATGCCAGCTCTGAGCAGCAGGGCCCCAGTTCGGATCCCACATATGAGGGCCAGTGATGCTGCCCTCTACAGCTAAGATGGTGAACAACAGCTCAACCTGGAGCTGGGCTCCCATGAGTCAACAGCATCAGATTAGGCTGCAGCACTGCTGCAGTGGACTGCCATAAAGCTACCGTGAATGGCCAGCAACCGGCATGAGCTGCCAAGAGCCGCCGTGAGTGACCGGCCGTCCAGAGACTGGTGACCTATCTGCCTCACCTGGGAAGAGTGCAATGATAATACCAACATAAGCCAGTGAAGCAACATCCTCCACAACTAGACAGAAGAACAAAAGGACAGCAACTTGTCTGTTCCCCTTCCCCAATTCCCCAAAGCTGTTCCCCTCCCCCTATTCCCCAATTTAAAAAAAAAACTTGACAGGTTAAATAGATTAGAGACAATGAGAAGATAGAATTAGTGAGCTTTACAACAGATTTAAAGGGAATTATCCAGAATTTAACACATAGGGACAAAGAGATAGAAAATATGGATCAGAGACAGAGAGATATAGAGAACAGAGTGAGACAGTGAAACATAAGTAATTTGATTTCCTAAAGTAGAAAATAGAACCAATGGGGAAATTACTATATTCAAAAATATAAACGCAGAGATACTTTTTTAATTTATGAAAGGCATGAATTCTCAGATTCAAGAGTCTCAAGGAATCAGAACAGGATATGAAAAATCCATAGCTGGACACACTGCAGTATAATGACATTTGATTATAGAACACCAAAGATAAAGACCTTAAATAACAACCTGAGAGAAAGACAGATTAGCTATAAAAGAGTACTGATTTACACTGACAACTGGCATTTCAGAAGCAACAATGGGTAGCAAGAAGACAGTGGAATAATATCATTAAATAATGAGAGAAAATAACCGTCAATCTAAAATTGTATACCCAGCTAACTTTTAAGGAGAATAAAAATGGTAAATTGTAGGTAAATCTAAACAAATTCTGACTGTATAACTATTTTTGAAGTTAAACTGAGATAAAACTAAAATTCTAGACACTAATTTGTAAACTGCGGGGAGAAAAATCAGACTTTGTTAAAAAATTTCTTGTTTAGAAAGAAAGTAAATATATTAATTTTAGATTTTAAGTTAACTATGCAAATTAAATTTCTTAGTAAGCACTAAAATAAAAATTGAATTTTTACGTTCTAGACTAGTAAAGGAAAAGTAAATGGAAAAACAAAAGAAAACAAACTTCATCATTCTGAAAGAAGGCAAAAACAAAACAAAAACCACACAGGCAGTGAGGAAACAGAAAAAGTGGGACAAAAAACACAATAAGATGGTATAAATAAACCCTAATGTATTAATAAATTCAATAAATGTAAATGGATTAAGCTCTCCAGGTAAAAGATAATCAGAAAGAAAGAAAAAAAAGTTTAGTTACAGCTTTTAAGAGGCATATCTAAAACATAACAGAAAGATCCAACAGAAGGATAAAGAAAATATATACCATAAAAATACTAAACAGCTGGTGCAGTCTATATAAATATTTTTTAAGCATAGCTTTTAAAGCAATATAAAATGAAACAAAAATAATTAGAAATAGAGGCTTTCACTATAAATATAAGACTCAATTATAAACTTGCATGCACAATAACAAATCTTCAAAATACACAAACAAAAATTGACAAAATTGACAGTTACAGGGAGATATTAAAAAATCCACTAGAGTAGGAAATTTCAACATATCTCAGAATGAGAAATCAAGTAGGAGGAAAAATAACAATAAAACAGAGACAATTTGAACAACACAATTAATAAATTTGGTCTAATGGATAACCAATAACTGGAAAATATGCATACTTTCAAGCACTATTGAAACATTTACAAAAACTGACCATATTTTAGGTCATAAGGCAAATCTCAATTTCAACATATTAATTGTATATGGACCTATTCTGTGACTACAATCCAATTAAAGCTGAAATCAATAATCAGAACCGAATTAAAAAATCTACATGTTAGGAAATGAAACAAAAACCACACATATATATGTCAAAAAAGAAATCATAATGAAAAACTGAAAATACTTAAAACTTAAAAACAAATATTTCTATAGCACTTTAAAATGACGAAACATTATTTCATCACAAAAGAATCCTGTGAGCTATATCAAATCTATATTATCTCTGCTCAACAGCATAAATAGCATAAATGTTGTAAATTATGTAATTTATATAAAAAGTTTATCTATATAATACATATTGAAAGTGATTTGGAAACTGGGAAAATAAATGCAAGTGTTCACTACTAAAAATTTTAAAAGGAAGGCAAACCAACAGTCTCTTTTAGAAATTCATATTGACTAGCTGACAAAGTTACAAAGAAAAAAGTTAGTATGTTAATGTTTAAAGGTCAAAAAACCCATTAATTCTTTTTTGGTTTAAGAAGTCCCTTGGACCCTTATATAATATACACAAACTCATATGGTAAAGTATTTATTACTCATAGGACATGAACAAACACTATCAGAAATCCTTGTTGCACAAGTCGAGTAACCAGTTAGGAGCACATTCTTGCTCACACACAGTCCTCATTTCTTGGTTACAGCGTCTGTTCAGTGGTGCACTGGCAATTAATAGCATTCCAAATATTGCCTGCGGTACAAAGGGAATTTTCATTTAAGGTTCCCCTCCCTTTTCATGTGTGGGATATTTTTGGAAGTATGTTTTTTTCCCCCATTCACTGAAAGAGAATTAAGAAAATTCCAACATGCCTTAGTGTCAGCAAGTGCTCTTTTTGGTCCAGGTACCAAAGGATGATTGATGAACCTGTCAAGCCTACAGTAGCAGACAGAGAAAGTTGGCAGAAGTTCAGTGTTATTGAAAGAAATCTCAAATACTTATTTCATCTCCTCTATTAACTTTAATCACATTTTCAACATGCAGCCAAGAATGAAGCTTTGACAGTAAGCCATAAATTCACACAAGCAAGCATTGTCCGTTTTCTACACTAGCAACACTAAGATAACATGAGGGAGTTGGGTATTTTCTTTCTTGTGCCTTTCTTTACTGAAGAGCAATAAAAAATATTTGAAAGATTTATCCATACATCAAATTCATTTGCCATAAGTCTCTTGAAATTATAGCATTTAATTTTGCTTCATTGTGGCAAATAAAAAATCAACTTACTTCTATAATTTGACAGCTCAGTGCAGATTTTTAAAGATCACAGTGCCGATAGAATTGGTACACGTTTCATTGTAATACACCTGCTTATGAGAACAGACGTTAAACACTAAAAAGGATTTACATTTAACATAGATCATATGCCATGTGGGCAAATACTTCGGGTTTATTCAGAACCAGAATCTTTACGCGGTTCCAGAGGGACCCGTTGGCAGGCTTTGCTGATTACTCATTAAATGGCTGAAACATGTATAGACGTTATTTAACTTACAAAACTTACCCACAACAATAGACACAAAAATGAGGTAAATACTATGGGCAAGATTATGGTTCTTGGAAAGGCTAAGTGAACTATATTTTTGGAAAGCTTTTCCTTCTAAGCCATGTTTCAAAAGCTGAACATATTAAGTGCTGAAGGCCACAAAGTTTCACAAGTCTGTCTTGTCATCCAGTGAAACACATGGCATTATGCAGCCCTGCAAAATCTGTAACCTTTCCCAACAGGCAGTTTGAAGACGATCATGGCTGTCTTTGCTGTACCAGAGATGAGGTTTTGACTCTCACCTCTCCTAGGTGTGATCTCTGCTCCAAGGACAGTTGTTTTTGTCTGCATTACTCATGGAATAACACTTTATATATTCTTCCAATAGTCAGGGAGTTTATAACAGGCAGCTATTTCCCCTGCCTTCTAAGCCACAATAAAAAAACTAGCATTAGCCCTGTATAAGAATGAATTATTTTTCTAAGAACTTGATGCTTATAGTTCTCTGAGATAATCAATGGAAAAGAAGACCAATTATGATTAACAAAGAGTAAATTTATCCCATTTTTCCTCCTGCTCCTCCCCATTCAAATATCCATATATAAGCACTTAAAACTGAAAAAATATAGCACTCTTCTGCTATTAAACATTTAATTAAGACTCCAGTAGAAGTTCCTTTCTTCTGATATGAGCGCCAATGAATATACTGCTAAGCTTGAAGCAGGGGCTAAATGGTTTGGTGGGAATCATTTTTTGGTGGAAGTCAACGTTTTCTCATCAGTTTGTAATTGTTGTGTCAAATTCTTAAAAGGTTGAAAATTTTGCTAGGTCCTTCTCCATCTCCGCATATTGTTCTTTAAGCCTCTCCATAGCTTTTTTGTGCTCTTCATCCATTTCAGCCTGTTTGTTGTGTTGTTCTTTCATGAACTCCTCCCACTGGATTATATGCTGTTTTTCATTAGCTATTAAACGGTCATTATAAATCTGAGAAAAGAAAATTTGAAAGTTACATGACATTTTCCACACAATAATTTTTCTATGCAGGAGACAACATAACTTTACCCCTTAATATTTGGTTACTGTAGCAATCAGCTCTAAAGTCACAGTGATAAAACTGCATTGTAGTTTTAATGTCTAACAAGAGCACGACATATTAGAAACATCGAAGGCTAAGGCTTTTTTTACTATGATTCAACATGGGTATTCGCATTTCTGAAATTTCAAAATGTCTAGTATCTAAATAACAAAAGGAAACACAATTCAAGTGAATTTTCATACCTCTATTTCTTCTCAAATTCCATTTATCTGCATATAGTTTTTAATTCAAATTTAAAGAATATATGCCAAAAGAATAATTGTAAGAAATTAAAATGCATGTGTTATATAAAATACATTTTAGATACATTAAAAAAATCATATGTTATTAATCACTGGAAGAGAACACAATCTCTTCTGGTTTAACTTCATTCCTTAAAGCAAATAAACACCAAAAGCATCTGTTGTCAAATATTTAAATTCTTCTTGAGATGCTCCATAGTATTTCCATGAGGATGAAAAAAATTTTGAGTACTACAACAATAAAGATGAAACAATGTATAAGTAAAAAAGATGTAAATTTAGTATAATTTCAATTATCTTTGAACACATATAACAATGAGCTAAATAGAGTATGAAAAATAACTTTATATCCCTGCCTCAAATATTCTACATACACGTCTTTAGAAGTTAAGTTTTGATAAAAGCTAAGTCCTATTAAACAGACAAACAAAACCTGACAGATACAAACCATAAAAACCTGCAAAGCACCCAAAGTCTTTACTAATTCCAGTGCTCTAATGGAAACAGGACACCTGGTGTGTTTCCTGTCCTGGTAACTCAGATGCAAGCCACCAGAAAGGTAGCTAATAGGAAAAAGCTAGAAAACAGGTCCTCACGGCTGCCCATGATGTCCTTGCTGGTCTGTATCCTCTCTCACCTGAGCCATGATGAGAAGTGGGAAGAGGTACTGGATAAGCCTTCATGCTCTAAGTAGCTACGAAATGCGTATTTCTGCTAGTTGTTTTGTATGTCTTATCTACTTCTAAAAACCCCTCTTTTAAGATTACATTATTCTCATTTTACAAATGAAGAAATGAAGACTTATGGACACAAAATTTGCTTCTCTATGGTCATTCAGTGATTAAGTTGTAGACTCAAACTTAGGTCTTTCTAACATCTATGCCTTTTCTATTACAAAGTGCAAATCAGATCTTTCCAGAGGAAGTTTTCCATAGGTACCTAAGTCTCTTTCGCTAGACAAAGAAAATTTTAAAAAGCTATTGCAAGACCTTTTCCTGATGATCTGATGTGAAGTTCTTCAACATGGAGGCTTTTCGAATGAAGTGAATCTGAAGTTTGTGTTATAGTCAAGCATTCCCCTCAAATATGTCCCACAGACCCGTGGGATCTAAACAGACATTACAGTGGTGAGGAGAGAGGCTTGGCGGGGGCGGGATTTGCTGAGCCAATAAATTTGGGAAGCAGGTTAAGCAAAATTCAAAACATTAGTTTAAAATATTTCAGCTTCATGGACTGTAATTCTCCAAAAGATGGAATGAAAGATGAAGAGTTCATTAAACTCTTTTCATGGAACTTTTTTTTTGGGGGTCAGTGTCACTGGCCCTCATATGTGGGACCCAAACCAGGGCCGCTGGCTTCCCAAGCTAGCGCTTAACCACTGCGCCACTCGGCTGGCCCTTCATGGAACTTTTACAAAAACTATTTTCTTCTAAGAGAAAAGCCATGAGACCGAAAAGAAAAGAAAAATGAAAATAAACTTCCTTGAATTCATATCTTGCTTTGTCTGTAAGTTAACTTTTAATAAGTACAGAGAATACTAACATCCATGCTCAGGTACTGTTTAACAGATTATTCTTTGCTTTTTAATCGAAACTCTGTAATTGGCCTAGCAGAACCATGATGGGGACCACAGGCAAAGCCCTGCTTCCACTTCCCACTAGGAGGTACTTTATTTAGTGGAGCTCAGTGGAGAAAAAGGAAGACTCCTCACTTCAAATTCTGGTTCACTTGTGATCAGTTGCATGACCCTGAGCAAGTCAAAGTTTCTTTGGCTTTAAAATGAGGAAAATAATATTTTATATTCATAAATAATTTGAAGTCCAGAGTTAATAATACATGTCGAGTTCCTAGCTCAGTGCCTGTGGTGCTTAATAAAAGGCTATATTATTATTATTATTATTATTATTATTATACAAATCATAAGCAAAGCATCTGGAAGGCAGATCAAACCACTTTTTATTCTTCCCAATTTAAGTTTTAGAAATAGATTCCTGTAATAATTCAAATAAGAGTCAACTCAAATAAAATAGTTTCCCTTTCCCATTCCCATATTCAATTCAATCCCCCTTGATGGTTCCACTATTTACTATTCAGCTAAAAGACTTTAATTAAAATGTTGCCAAATAGTAACATCTCTGTTTTACAGTCTCAGAATATTATGACAAAAGATACATACATCCAAAGCAGGTTTTTCACATAAGGCATCACTCCTTGGCCTTCTAGTCCAGGTAGAAAGAAGCTGAATGCTGACTGCTCCCTCACCCAGTCGAAAATCTAGTCTTGCTCTCTTATCAAGAAGTTCTTGAATTCACTCTATCTTTCCTCAGTCTCCCACTTTTAATAACAATAACTGCTATTCAAGCTTGCATTCTTCCCAACAATTTTTTTTTTTCTTTCAGCTGAGCCATCCTGCTACCTGTCGGTAGCTAAGTGGCAGCTCAGCTCTGGCTGGGCATCGAACTGCTGCTGTTGCTCAGAGCTCAGCTCGCACTCTCGAGCGAGCTCTTAACCAACTGAGCCACTCGGCCAGCCCCTCTTCCCAACATTTTAATTTAAAAAAAAAGTGTACTGACAATACTGTGGTCTTCACATATATAATAAATAAATCTTAGCTACCCGGAAATAACATCTACCTGAAACGTAGTTGAGAACTACATAGTAAGACGTTTAAGTGACAAAAAAACCAAAAAAGCAAAAAACAAAAAACCCCACAAAGTCCATTTACAAATACTGCAGTACTCATAAAAAGCTCTTCCTTCTGATTCTGAGTCTAATTACCCTACTTTACACACAATTCTAGCCATGTTAGTTAACTGGTTTATAAAAATATACCATATTAAAAGTCACAAATTAGAAAAAGAAAATGCTGATAAATGAGGTAGGAAGAAGAAATGATAGGCAACAGCCTTATAGTCAAGGGGAAGACAGATACAAAAACTTAAAATACAAAAATTTAAAATACACAGTATCAGAGGGCATTTGGAATAGACTCTTTCCCCTAATTCCTTGAGGACATCACCATATTCACTATACTATAAAATTGTATATTCCCAATAATGCCTAATTCATAAAGAAAATTCACCTATAACATTTATTTTTTTTTTTAAAAACCCAGAAAAGTACGGAATATTTTTAAAGATTTCCACCCAAAGTAGTTAGTTATAAAAGTGTTGTGCTTAGGGCCGGCCGAGTGGCGCGGTGGTCAAGCGCTGGCCTGGGAAGCCAGCGACCCCGGTTCGGTCTCACATATGAGGGCCATTGACATGGCCCTCAAAAAAAAAAAAAAGAAATTGTGCTTAAAGAAGATGAAAATCTCAGCTCTGTGATAAACCTAGCTATCTGCAACAATTCATTTTCTAAGACCTCTAGACCCATGAGGCTTCACTGCATGTAACAGAAAAATCTCTAATTACCTATGTCTTACATTATCACCTGCAAGAAAGTTAAAAAGTATTCTAAGCCAACAGGAGTGCAGATTAGCTTAGGGTGTATCTATTCAAAATGTAAGGAAACGCAATCTGGACAACACAACTTGAATAGAAAGAGAACAGTGAAGACCCCACCCCATAAGGGAGTACTATGGTATTCTTCAATCTCACTGAAACCATTCTAACATTAGTATGCATTCCAGTTTATGCCTGAGGAAGTTATAAAATCCACAGATTTGGCCTAACATTTCAATGAAACTTTTTACAACTAAAACGAACTCTCAGAAATAAGGAAAAATCTTTTATGAAAACTGAGCTAACTGTAGATCAGTATCACCTATGCATATCACTCTTCAAACACAGTCATTCTAATCTAATGTTTAATAAATGGGGTTCTTGTAAGACTTAGTGTGATATTAGGGTTCCTCTAATTAAAACACGTTTGAAAAACAATGATTATATCTCACCAGTTAAATTCAATCAGATTCATACAAATCTATTAGAAAGTGATATAACAGTTGCCCACCCCCATACACACCAAATCTTTTCCCTAGTATCCTTTTGCCTAGTATTATTAATAGTTTGATGGGCACCCACAGATTTTTTTCCTATGCTTATACAAATATATTTCTTTAATAACAACAAAATGAAGTCACATTACACATGATGGTCTGCAGCTTTCTTTTTCCAATAATGACATAATAGGTTCTAGTGGCATACCAACAGCAGGAGGGTGGGAGAGTTCTGCCCTGGTGCAAGCAATAAGGGGGTGTATTGTCTGTTCAGAATTTAAATCAATGACACAAACAAATGAAAGATTGTTTTTTATTACCACCAGGCACTGGCAATACTGAATAAGGTCAGTGATAAAATACTCATAAGCCAAAAATCTTTCTTTGGTCTAAGTTCTAAACAATTGCTGAGGTTATTGTTGAATTTTAATAACATGTTACAAATTAACACATTTTTGTTGTTGAATGTTTAATAAATTTTGTATTCCACACTAAAGTTTATTTAGAGGGCTCCCAGTTATACAGTCAGTACTGGACAAAGATGAAGTCAACAACACAGGTACATTTCAAAAGTAAATCCCTAGTAGCTCAGAATCATTTCATCTTTCTTTGGATGCTCAGTCCCTTTAAACTCTGGGTAATTATTCTTACATTTAAATAGAGCAACTGCAGAAATAAAACCTGAATTAGTTCAAATCTATCACTCTACAATTCCATTTTTTTATACTTAAATTTGTATATGTTTTTATTTGTATTTAACATTTTTATACCATTGCAACACTGGGAGCTACTAGAATAGTTTCAAAAGAAATAGAGACAGTATTGCATTTTCTGGAATTTAATGTAAAATGTGATTTTTATGAATCTCTTCCATATTTATTCTTTTTTTTTTAAAGAATGTTTATCATGACTATCTCTTTTTTTTTTTTTACGATTTTTATTGGGGAATTTGGGGAGGGGAACAGTGTTGGGGAACCAGGGAAGGGGAACAGACAAGTTGCTGTCTTTTTGTTCTTCAGTCTAGTTGCGGAGGATGTTGCTTCACTGGCCCATGTTGGTATCGTCATTGCGCTCTTCCCGGATGAGGCAGATCGGTCGCCGGCCTCTGGAGGTCGCTCACCGGGCTATTGGCAGCTCACCCTGGCTGCTGGCTGCTCACGCTGGCTGCCGGCCACTCACTGTAGCCTATGGCAGCCCACTGCAGCAGGGGCTGCAGCCTACATCGTCGCTGGGGCTCGCACAGCCCCGCTCCAGGTGGAGCTATTGTTAGCTGTGGAGGGCAGTGTCACTGGCCCTCATATGTGGGATCTGAACCGGGGCCGCTGGCATCCCAAAACCACCTCTTAACCAATATGCCACTCGGCCGGCCCCTTCCATATTTATTCTTATGTTTAAAACTTTTCCAAAGCCAGCGGCCCCGGTTCGGGTCCCACATATGAGGGCCAGTGATACTGCCCTCAAAAAAAAAAAAACTTTTCCAAACTATATATTTGTTGCTTCATGTGCAAGAAATTTTTAAAATTGATAATAAAAAGCATTTCCAATCAATTATGAGTCAAGACAGATTCATAAATCTGTCTATACTATTTATTTAAGTTGCATATGCAAAGATTAAATTTGATAGTCATTAACAAATCTGCACAATAATCAAAAGCAAACTATAATATGTAGGTAGATATGTTTTTTACTTTATTCAAAAACTGTATTAATGTACTTAAAATTATCAATCTCTTACTTTTTTCCTTGGTGTTACAGTACTTTTTAATTTTTTTTACTGGTATGATTATGTACATGAAGTTAAAAAAACACTACCTGCATTTTTTCTCATTTTTTTTTTTTTTTTTTTGAGGGCAGTGTCACTGGCCCTCATATGTGGGACCCGAACCTGGGCCGCTGGCATCCCAAGCCAGCTCTTAACCATTGCGCCACTCGGCCGGCCCCTCTCATTATGTTTTAATATCAGGATTATTATTAAAAGTGATTTTGGGGGCCGGCTGAGTGGCTCAGTTGGTTAAGAGCTTACTCAAGAGTGAGAGCTCTCTGGGCCAGTAGAGTGGCACAGTGGTTAAGTGCTGGCTTGGGAAGCCAATGGCCCCAGTTCGGGTCCCACATATGCAGGCCAGTGACACTGCCCTCAAAAAAAAAAAAAAGAGTGAGAGCTCTGAACAACAGGGTCGCTGCTTCAATTCCCACATGGGTCAGTGAGTTGCACTGAGACAAGCTGCTGCTGAGCTGCCAACAGGTGGCAGGATGGCTCAGCTGGGGAGAGCACGTGCTCTTCACCAACAAGGTCACCTGTTCGAGATGGTGGCTATGCCACCTGCAACTAAGGCTGAACTCGGAACCTTGAGCTGAGCTACCATCCGGATGGCTCAGTGAATAGGGCATGCACTCTTAACAACAAGGCTGCCGGGTTCGACTCCTGCATGGGATGGTGGCTTCGCCCACCCGCAACGAATTGAACACTGCACCTTGAGCTGAGCGGTGGGACTGGAGTTGGAGCTGAGCTTGCTGCGCCCTCCACAACTAAGATTGAAGGACATCAACTTGGCTGTTGCCCCTCCCCAATACCCCAACACTGTCCTCCCCAAGTTCCCCAATAAAATCTTTTTTTTTAAAAAGTAATTTTGTCTGGGGGGGTGGTATTAAAAATCATCTATTTTAGGTGTCAAATATGACAGGTACACTGCTCCATGAACATCTTTTCAAGGTTACACAGCGAGATAGGGGTAAAATCAAGAATAAAAATTAAGTTTTCTGCTCTTTTTTTGTTATATAATATTGTTTAAACCAAACATTAATTTTATAGAATTGGCAATGTTTTTTAAAATGGCAAAAACTGTAAGTATTTCACATTCCAATTTCAAAAGTAATTAAGAACTTTAGAAAAACTGATCATGCCTGAATAGGCAGGAAAAAAATCCAGAAGCACCAATTGTGAACCACTTAGAGATTTACATATGGGACTCATGCTAACTTTAAAAACAAAGTGCAGGGCCGGCTGAATGTCACAGTGGTTAAGCGCTGGCTTGGAAAGCCAGCGGCCCCGGTTTGGGTCCCACATATGAGGGCCAGTGACACTGCCCTCAAAAAAAAACAAAAAAAAAACAAAAAGTGCAACTAACTTTGGTCTAGATTTCTTTGTTTCTTTTAGCAAGAGATCATATAGTAGCATGTGGTATAAAAATCAAGTCACACAAGGACTCGAAGACTTTATTGGTGAAATCTACCAAACAAAGAAGAACTAACATTAATCCTTCTCAAACTATTCCAAAAAAATCACGCAGGGGGAAAGACTTAACTTATTCTATAAGGCCAGGATCCTGCTAAGACTAAAGCCAGACAAAGACAAGAAAAGAACTGCAGATCAATATCCCTGATGAATACTGACACAAAAACCCTCAACAAAAAACTAGCAAACTGAATTCAGCAGAATATTATTATAAAAGGGTCATATGCCATAATCAAGTGGGATTTGTTCCTGCAATGCAAGGATGGTTCAACATATGAAAATCAATCACAAAATACATCAAATTAAGAATGACAGAAAAAAACATAAAACATAATCATCTCAATTGAAGCACACTTGATGAAATTCAACACGCTTACGTGATGAAAACATTCCACAAACTGGTAATTGTAGGAAAGTATCTCAACAAAATAAAGGCCATATATGAAACCCTCAAAAGCTAACATCATCTCTGATGGTGAAAAACTGAAAGTTTCCCTTCAATAACAGGAACAAAACAAGGATTCCACTTCTGCAAATTCTATTCAACATAATATTGGAAGTCCTAGCCAGACCTATTAGGCAAAATAAAAGCACCCATGCTGAAAAGCATGAAGTAAGATTATCTGTGTTCACAGACAACATAATCTTATATGTCAAAAACCATAAGGTTCCACAAAAAACCCTGCTAGAAATAATAAACAAATTGAGCATAATTGCAGGAATCAAAATCAAAACTCAAGTGACCACTTCATGGATGGAGTAGAGGCTTGATCACTGCACTGTACACCTGAAGCTGATGTTGTATAGTATTGTATGCCAACTGCAACTGAATATGTGGATGGTCACGGGATGTGGAGTATACTGTGGAGGGGAGTCAGGGGAGTTGTGATGGATATGTATAATATGGCAGGGGGGGAGTGGGGTGGCGAACTGGGGGAGGTGGATTGAAACTTTGCGGGGTAAAGAGTATAACTATTGCATTGTGTTGTACACCTGAAACTAACAACAACAACAAAAAATCAACACTCAAGTATCAGTGCATTTCTATACATTAACAACGAACAATCCAAAAAGGAAATGAAGAAAACAATGCTATTTACAATAGCATCGAAAAGAATAAAATACTTTGGAATAAATTTAGTCAAGGAAGTAAAAAGACTTGTACACTAAAAACTATAACACTGCGGAGAGAAATTAGACACAAATCAAAGGAAAGGCAACTCATGTTCATGGATTGGAAGACTTACTTTTGTCAAGATGTCAGTATTATCCAAAGAGATTTCCAGATTCATTGAAATCCCTATTAAAATCCCAATGATGCTTTTTGCAGAAATGCAAGATCCCGTCTTAAAATTTATATGAAATTTCAAGGGACACCAAATAGCCAAAAACTTGCAAAAGAAAAGCAACGTTGGAGGTTTCACACTGTCTTAACCGAGTGTTCATAATGCTTTTACATCTAGGGACTTGCTGACCATGGAGAGGCTGTCTGTCCCTCGCAGGACTAGCCTGTTCCTAGATAGCAAAGAACTCCCCTGTGAATGTACCTTTTATACGCAAGCCAACCAATCCAAAGCCCATGCCCCAATCACCAATCACCTTCTTTATTGGGCCCTCATACTCTGGGCCACTATCTACCTGCCCGAATCACCCAGGGCCAGGTACCGTACAACAAAGGGCAGCCCCTATGCCCCAGAGCCTGCTGAAATTACTCAAACTAGCCAACTCTAAACCTGATTACCTTGCTTCATATGTTACTTCCTGCAGAAATCACAATAAAAGCTCTTGCTGATGTTTTGCCCTTTCACGCTGCCTCCTGACAAACCCTAGTTTCACCGTATCTATATAATAATAAAACCTACATTAAAAAAAAAACATTTCCTTACTTCAAAACATACCACAAAGCTACTATAATCAAAATAGTGTGTGGTACTGGCATAAAGACAGACATATAGACCAAAGGAATAGAACAGAAAGTTCAGAAGTAAACCCTCACATATATGGGCAAATGATTTTTCATAAGGGTGCCAAGACCATTCAATAAGGACAATCTTTTCAACAGCTGGTTCTTGGAAAACTAGATATCCACATGCAAAAAAAAAAAAAAAAAATAGGCCCTTACATTGTATCATATGCAAATATTGGCTCAAGGGCATAAATGTTAAACCCAAAACTATAAAATTCTTAGAAGAAAACAGTAAAGCTTTGTGACACTGGATTTGGCAATTATTTCTTGGATATGACACCAAAGGCACAGACAACAAAAGTAAAAATGGATACATTAGACTTCAAAATTAAAAATGTTTTTGCATCAAAGGACACTATCAACAGAAGGGTTGAAAATATTTGCAAATCATGTATCTGGTAAGGGGTTAATATCCAAAATATATAAAAAACACGTACAACTCAACAATAACAACAAAACCACCTGATTTAAAAAAATGGGCAAAGTGGGCTGGCTGAGTGGCTTGTTGGTTAAGAGTTGGCTTGGGAGCACGAGCTCTGAGCAGCAGAGCCACTGGTTCGGTTCCCACATGGGCCAGTGATGCTGCACCCTCTACAGCTAAGATGGTGAACAACAGCTCGACCTGGAGCTCGGCTGCCATGAGGCGACATTGTAGGCTGCAGTGAGGCTGCAGTGGGCTGCCGTGAGCTACCGTGAGTGGCCAGCAGCCAGAGTGAGCTGCCACAAGCTGTTGTGAGCGGCCATCCAATGGCCAGCGACCGATCTGCCTCACCCAGGAAGAGCACAATGATAATGCCAACATGGGACAGCGAAGCAACATCCTCCACAACTAGTCTGAAGAACAAACGGACAGCAACTTGTCTCTTCCCCTTCCCCAAATCCCGAACGCTGTTCCCCTCCTCTAATCCCCCAATAAAATCTTTAAAAAATAAAAAAAATAAAAAATGGGCAAAGGGTATCAATGGACATTTCTACAAAGAAGATATACACATGGCCAATAAGCACAAGAACACATGCTGAATATCACTAATCATTGAGGAAGTACAAATGAAAACCACAAAGAGATAACCATCATGGAAAGTAACAAATGTTAGCTAGGATAATGGAATCCTCTGCATTGCTGGTGAGAAGATAAAACGGTACAACTGCTGTGGAAAATAGTATGATGGTTCCTCAAAATTTAGAAACAGAATTGCCATATTATCCAGTAAGTCCACTTCTGGGTATATACATAAAAAAATACAAAGCAGGAATCTGACAAATAGTTGTACACCCAAGTTAATACCAGTTTTACTCACAATAGCTAAAAGGTAGAAGCAAACCAAATATCCAAGGGATAGATGAATGGATATATAAAATGTATCCATCCTTAAAAAGGAATGAAATTCTGACACACGCTACAACACAGATGAAACTTCGAGACACTATAATTTAAAAAATAAACCAGTCACAAAAAGATAAATATTAGAAGAGTCAAATTGTAGAGACAGAAAGTAGAAAGCTGGTTGCCAGGGGTGAGGGAAGGAGTGATGGGGGAGTTAGTGTTTAATGGAGACAATTTCAGTTTGGGAAGATGAAAAAATTCAGGAAATGAAGGAGGTGATAGTTGTACAACAGTTAATGCACTTAATGCTACTGAACTCCCATGCAATTAAAAAGGGTTAAAGATTCAAGTCAGTTTTCAGAGGATTCTTCCAAAACGAAATCAGTTGCATTTTTAAAGAAGTGGATACATTTGTTTTTCTTAAGATAAAATTAGAAAATATCAACTTTAAAAGAAAATGAAAGCGCCGGCCAAGTGGCGTGGTGGTTAAGCGCTGGCTTGGGAAGCCAGCGGCCCCGGTTCAGTCCCACATGTGAGGGCCAGTAACACTGCCCTCAAAAAAAAACACACAAAAAAAACGGGAGAAATTTATTAATGAGCTATAACTGTGTACCAAAGTAATTAGCTGTAATAGTTTTGTCTCTACAACAGAGAAAAAAATGGTAATATACTGGTTACATATATCCCATTAAAAATAAATTTAAAGAAAAGACAATCCTGGGTGGGCCAAGTGGTGAGGTGGTTGGAAGCTGGTTTGGGATGCCAGGAGCCCCGGTTCAGATTCTACATATGAGGGCCAGTGACATTGCCCTCTACAGCTAAGATGGTGAACAACAGCTCCACCTGGAGCTGGGCTGCCGTGAGTTGCCGGGACGGCATAGCTGCAGCCCCTGCTGCAGTGGGCTGCCATAGGCTACAGTGTGTGGCCGGCAGCCAGCGTAAGCAGCTGGCAGCCAGTGTGAGCTGCCAATAGCCGTGGTGAGCGACCATCCAGAGGCCGGCGACCAATCTGCCTCACCCGAGAAGAGCGCAATGATGATACCAACATGGGCCAGTGGGGCGATGTCCTCCACAACTAGACTGAGGAACAAGGGGACAGCAACTTGCATGTTCCCCTTCCCTGGTTCCCCAATGCTGTTCTCCTCCCCCAATTCCCCAATAAAATCTTTTTTAAAAAAAACAAGAAACGAAAAGACAATCCTAAAGCCAAACCATGTCTATGACCAGATCTATGAATGAACTCTGGGATATATTTCTGCATGCATGAATCTAAGTCAGTGATTCTCAACCAGGGGGTGATTTTGACACTCCTGTACCCCAGATTTTTGGTTATCAAAGCACCGGTTAGGGGGAGGTGCTCCTGGCTTATAATGGGGTAGAGGCAACAGATGCTGCTAAACATCCTACAAAGCACAGGCCAGCCTCCAAAACAAATGATTATCTGATCTAAAATGTCAATAGCGCAGAGGTTGAGAAGCCCTGATTTGAGGGAAAACTTTGAATAAGCCAATTAAGGTCTAAAACCTCTTTGGAATCTGTCAGGAATACACATGCCATTAATTTTACACATGCCTTACACATACAAATGAAAAAGTGCTCACTTTGGTAAGAGTGTCAGAATAACAACTGTCAGTAATGATTTTAAATAGAATATTTCATACTGATTTATATCTCTGCATTTTCAAACTCTATCAAGAACAATGAATAATAATGCTATCTCACTGATTTCATGAAAAAAAAAATCACACGGGTTTAACTGAATCTAATAAATATTTGTGAACAGGATGAATTAAAGGATTCATGTTTACTTTATTACTATCTCTAGTTTGGTGCATATGGCTTCAAAGTTGATGCTTGTGTATGGAACCTAAGTTTAAACTATTCACAGATACTAACAAGCTCATCTCCCTTAAAGGCATATTTTTACAAGTCAGTGAATTTTATAAGCTAGTTGTATTTTCTTTTCACTACTCTTACTGCTGGGGCCTAAAATGCAACTTTGTATTAGTGGGTAGTTTTCAAGACATATGTCAAATATCTGGGGAATGTGCATTTATTGTTCTTCTGAATGTACTTTCAGATATCAATTGTGGGAAATGTGACTTGGATGAATGACGTTTATCTCATTTACTTCCCGCAGAATTCCACAAATTGTCTTGACATAAAAGAATTAATGATTAATGGCAATAGTCTATTTTATTCCATTACTACTCCCATCTTTCTTTGTTCTGAGAGCCATTCAAACACAAAAAATGTAGCCAACAGTATAACCATGGGCAACAATCGACAGATTGCAAAATGCAGCTAGAGGTCAATTTTGCTTTGTACCTATTTTCTAGACGAGAAATTAAAACTTTATCTCTATGTCTTTTATACATGTATATGTAATCTAAAACCTCTGCCACACATGTTTTGGCAAAAGCCAGATATAGCAGTAAAAAAAAAAAAAATTCCTTAAAGATCCATAGTTCAAATGTTTTGCTAACTAGGTATGCACTGAAAAAGTGCCTTGAAAGAATATAAAATTTTTTTATTTTTCTCTGAATTCTGTGAAAAATATATCTTTATGTGACTTTCACCTGGTTAATTTTATTAAATTATCTCGAGAAAAGGAAATAACCAGGGTGGCTGTTTTTGCATGTAGGTTTCACAGATTCTGTAGCAGTCCTTAGGGAAACTCAACATTTCAGTATATTCTAAAATAGTAATTTTAATATGTATTCCATAAAAAATAGCTCAGTAATCTCTGACATAACTGTAAGACATATATTTCAGACTAAAATATTCTAAGGGCTTTATTATTCCTTGATGTCTTTTTTTTTTAAACAATGAGACAGAATCTTCTAATTTAGAAAGTCATGAATGGGCAGAGTTTTCAAGGGCTTGGCCAACCCGAATCGGCCACAGCAGGGCTCTTATCCATAGTGCCTGCCTGCAGCTTAAACAAATGATTGAGCTGGCAGGGACAAAATGCCACCTTCCATTTGGAGAGTGATATACAATCTGCAAAGCAGTTTCACATAAATTATATAACACAACATATCAGGTAAGTAGAATGTCAATCCATCAGGTAAGTAGAACAGTTATTTATTTTGCAGATGAGAAGCCTGAAGCTCCAGGGTTTTCTTAAGGGCATACAGCTAACTAATAAAGGGAAACAACCAGAAATAGAAGACACGAGGCATTTTTTACCTAATCTGATCATTTTCCTACTTATGTATGGTTAATACATCAAATGTGAAAAAGTTCAAAGTGATAAGAGGAACCACTGCAATTATAATTTAATTTTAGGTTAGTTCTGTGCAAGAATGAAAAGAACTGTCATTTTATCAGAATCGTAACTGTTCTGACAATGTCTTAGAAAGGGAGACAGATCCCATATGAGTGCGTATTCATGTGGATCTGCTTAAATCACACAGCAACATGTTAGAAAGGCAACATGCCACACAGGACATCCCTTTTTATATTTATTTTGAAAGCCAAGAGAATTGCATATGTAATGGCCAGGAACGGCCAGTATTCTTACAGAAACAGTCTCTCCGCTTCTTAAACACAGAAATGCTCCTGGCGCCTTCCACAACAAACTGTTTAATACAGCAACAAAGGTTCTGCACAACCGTCTTCAGAAAGACCATAGCGATACTCTCCACACCAGCTCCACGAGACTGCTGGCTTCCCCTGCCTCCCGTCTTGGCTTACATGATACCCCTCACCCTGTCTTCTTGTCTTCTATCAATTGAATTCCTACTCACTGATCAAGGTTGGGCTAGAACGCCATCATCTTTCTAATAAATTACTCCTTTTGCCAAGATCCTACAAAGTTCTTTGTAACTTGACCACAGCTCTTACTTTATCCTATATTGTAGTAGCGGTAGTGGTCTGGGACCCCTCGACTTTTATGTCTGAGAGTATGAATTGTCCTAAACTAAAATATATCACCCGCAGTGTCACCTAGCAAAGTAGAGAACTAAAAAAAGATGTGCTGTCTAGCCAGGCATGGCGGATTGAGGCCCGGGCCTGCCTTTACAGTGCTCCCTGGACACTGCAAAGCCACACAGATGTGTCTGCCCGTGGCTCTGCCCCGCCTTTATCACTGAGCAGGGCTCAGCAATGGCCCTGCTCCTGAGCCCACCTGCCAGGATCAATCCTACTCTTGCTGGGCAGTCTCCACCAGGCTGAAATGTCAAGTCGTTTCAGTAGGCTTGGTTCATCGAATTGTTGAATGATTAAACTTTATATCAACATTTCAAGTTGAGCAAAGAGTGCAGAAATTTAAACTCGGGCAAGGCTCAGTCCATTATATTTTTATACAGTGCCAGATCTGAACCATTATTGTGGATCAACCACAACACATTCCAGAAAAATGGAGATAGTAACACTCATTGATAAGCACACATGCAAAAAGGTATGTACTTTAGAGTGACTTAGTATTTTCAAGATTTCTTAATGAGTGTATCTTTGTTAGTTTAATGCAATGAATAAGATATAAAACACTTCAATGAAACTTAAAAGTGAAAACACCAAATTATCACAGGAACTTAAATTCTTCTGCTATTTTTCCACATCTGAATTTAGTTAAAGATATAATTCAAATAAGCAAAGCACTACCCAGCAAATGATTCACACACTCTTATGACTATTCATTAAATAACCCATCCACAGACATGAATGCTTCCTTTTCTAGGAGAAATATACATAATATACTCAATGCTTCTGGCATAAAGGAAAGATTTATATTTCCAATCTGGAGGGTCATTTTTGTTCTATATAAAACTCCTATTCTCTCCCCTCCGTGAGACAAATACCACTTTCAAGGAAAAGAAGGAAATGTTGAAAAGTTGAAAAGAGAGGTCTGCCATTTGCATTATAGAATTACAGATGGTGCAATCACATGCCCATATCTCCTCAACACATCTTCAGTCAATCAGTCATTTTTAAATCTTTTAAAATCACTGTATAAAAGAAAACAAATTCAGAGAGGTTTTGTTTTGTTTTTTATCAAAAGCAACTGCTAATATGATACTAAAAGCCCTGAACTTACAGGCTCCATTATCCAAATGATCTACTTTTACCTTTTTCCGTTCCTGCTCCCTCTCTTGGAGTCTACAGACTGAGTCAGTAGCTGCTTGCACTGAAATAAAACAGAGAATGGGTTTTAAATTAGCAGCCCTTGTTCAAGGAGGAAAGTACCTGGGGGGGGGGGGAGTTGGATTGTTTTAGATCTCAAAAAACTATGCAAACAACTGATATTATTTAGGCTGTTGTAAGGTGCCAAGAAGAGAAAAATGAGGTTCTGCCAATATATTCAGGATGTCATATTTAGAACCACCATCATTCTTGAGCTTTGAACTCCAAGCCATTTAAACACAAATTCCAATGACAAGTTGTCAGCAATGAACTCAGAGTTCTCTAAAAGATAAAATACCGGACAAATGTACCATTACGGTTTTTTTTTTGAAAGGCCACTGACTTCAATGATTTAAAAAAAACTGTATAAGGACAATGACTGTTCTGCCAAAACAGAAGCCAAATGGTATAAAAGACAGGAGATGAGGATGGGAATGAGGGAAGGGGCCAGGAATCCATTCAGAAAAGCTGGTAATTATTGACATGAAATTGGCAGGGGAAAGAGAAGGGAGATGCATGCAAGAGGCAGAATTCCAAAAACGTTGAAATGGTGAGAGAACTTCCAGAAGACTCCGGAATGCACTGGTGGTTGAGTTGGCATCAATCCTTTGTAGAGGACTGGGGAGGAGCTCCCACTCAGCTGCAAAGGCTGGCGCTGGGGATTGGGGGCTCCCCAAACAGCATCACAAGAAGGCGTCACACCACTCTCGAAGGCACCTGAAGCAGTCCCTTGACTGCTTGGCGTTGGTGCCACATGTGTCCTTTAGCCATTCCTAGAAGAGGTCTTCATCTTTCTTTAGCATCAGAAACTGGCCAAGGACCACATAGACCTTGTCAAAGCCTCTTTGCTCCAGCTTCTTGCCCAGGACTTCACCAATCCGGGCCAGGCTCACCATTGGTTTTTAACCCCCATGGGCTCTGCCACGAATTCTCAGTGCTTTTGGGAGGTTGTCATCTTGAAAAGGATTAACTGGCAGCTCCAATTCCCCTAATGGCTACTCCATTACATTTTGATTAATTATACCTTTACCGTGTCTCTCCGATGCACCAGCACACCGTTCTGTCTCATTCAGACCACTACATTCGTCTTCTTTTTTTGTTTCGTTTTGTTTTTGAGGGCAGTGTCACTGGCCCTCATATGGGGGACCCGAAGCGGGGCCGCTGTCTTCCTAAGCCAGCGCTTAACCACCGCGCCACTCGACTGGCCCTACACTCGTCTTCTAATTCATCTTGGCTGCCACTGCCAGATTCAAATTTCTCTGGGATGTTTTCAGAATCATTTCCCTTTCTAAAGGACCAAAACTGCTAGTAATAATTATTAGTTATTTATTGAGTAGTACTATGTGCCAAGACCTGTGCTAAGTACCTTCCATGTATTACTCCTCTTAATCCCACTTTTCCTCTTAGGAGAGAATCAGTACCCCATTTTACAGAATTTTAGCATCTGTAAAAAACTGTGGTATAAAGAGGTGAGTGCCACTCGAAGATGTAATATGACTAATAGTACAGAAAGCAGGATTTAAAATCAGATCTCAGACTCTAAAGATTTGACTCTTATCCTCAACACTCTATTCCTCATGATTTCAGCAATGAAACTGGTTTTAATCCATCAGTTATTCAAACCTCTTAATTCCTGGATCTACCTTATTTCTATAGACAAATGTTTTCACTCACTTCACTGTTTAGCGTGCAGACTAAGTGTAAGACTTAGTCAAATCTAGAGGTGAGCAGTTGTTGTACAGCTGATCCTGGGCACGCTTGCGTGCTCATTCATTCATTCATTCATTCGTCAACTAGTCAGCATTTGCTATGTGCTAGGTGCTGTCACTGTTACTGTTACTCATCTCTTAGCACCTTCGTTCCTCATTTGTAAATGAACATAACAGCTAATAGGAGGACTTCAGAATTGACATGAGAATTAAACAACAGAGTAGATATTATGCTTAAAAATAATTTAAATATTAATATTAAAAGCCACTTAGAGCAGCTCTTTTTTTTTTTTTTTTTTTTTTTTAAAGATTTTATTGGGGAATTGGTGGAGGGGAACAGCGTTGGGGAATCGGGGAAGGGGAACAGACAAGTTGCCATCTTCTTGTTCTTCAGTTTTAGTTGCGGAGGATGTTGCTTCACTGTTGGTATCGTCATTGCGCTCTTCCCGGATGAGGCAGATCGGTCGCTGGCCTCTGAATGTCGCTCATCGCGGCTATTGGCAGCTCACGCTTGGCTGCCAGCCGCTCACGCTGGCTGCGGGCCACTCACTGTAGCCTATGGCAGCCCACTGCAGCAGGGGCTGCAGCCCACACCATCACCGGGGCTCGCACAGCCCAGCTCCAGGTGGAGCTGTTGTTAGCTGTAGAGGGCAGTGTCACTGGCCCTCATGTGGGATCCGAACCGGGGCCGCTGGCATCCCCAAACCAGCGCTTAACCAATGCGCCACTCGGCCGGCCCTAGAGCAGCTCTTCATACAGAGTAAGCATATCAGCAGTAGATCAGTGCATAATATTCTACTTAAAAGCATTACTGATAGCTGTTACTTTGACACTTCTTACCAAAATAAATACTTTTTTGTCTCTGTAAGACATAGCGTATGTAAAATTAATGGCATGTGTATTACTGACAGATGTAAGCAGTCAAGAAATATTGTTACTATTATTCTATTTTTTGAAAGTGCTTTCCTCATTCTTTTCCTCTAATTAAAATGTTTTACTTGTTTCAAAAGCCCAGTTCAAGGTTTATGGTCTTCATAAAACCATTCTCAGTTAATCCTTTCGCTACGAAGATTTTTCCCTCACTCAGTATGTGATATCCTACCGCTTCATCTTGCATTTGCTTCAACAGAGGTTTACCTACTTGTTTTACAATTATGCCTTCCTGTCCTACCTCCTTCTGGCCCCAACTAGGTCACAAGTTCCATAACAGGGTTGGGACTGAGATTTACCTTTCAAAAAAATGTTAAGCCCTGTCCTGTGAGAATATGGTAGAGGAAGATTCTGCTTTTAAAAAGTCATTTGTTATCAGAAACCATTCACTTTAGTTCTATCAAAGATAATATTTTAGTACTGAAAATTAAGTTCCCAATCATTGTTCTAACAGAAAAGATGAAAACAAAACAAACCATGAGTTGATTAGATCTGCCTTCTTTCTGGGGCATATTAATATTACATCATCTTTCCTGAGCAATGGTTTGATCATTTCCTGGTTGGTTTTCTTTTTTTTTTCCCCTGGGCTCTGAACATAGCTTTAAAAAAAAGTCTATTTTGTAGTCTTCGTTATTTTCAGGTCTTTGGTTTTAATCTAACAAGAGTTACAGGACTATGACATTTATTTGGTCATTTGTTAGATACATTAAAAATCTAATTAGAATACATCCGACAAAAATCACACTTTTGTTTCTTATCGGGATTATGTTTGTGCTTAGACAAAACATCTATTTTTAGAAAATTCAGTCCCTTTGCAGTAACTTACTTTTTAATTCTTTAGCCACACGATAAAAAAGGGTTTCGTTTCTGAATTTAATGAAATCTGCTTTTCTAAAGTCTAAAAAAATTACCTGACTACATCAAACATTCCCTTTCTTCACAATTAGAGACTTGAAGAGGAAAAGGCCCATTTATCCAACTGTCCTCTCACTTCCACAGGACTTAGGGAGTTATACTGAATTCCGTAGGAAGCAGTTTGCCCTGTTGTCTCAGTGTTTTAGGAGACTATACTGATTTTAAAAAGTCAAGAATTTATCAAATTATTTTCTCTCAACCAAAAGATTATTCGAGATTAGTACCACATACAGTAACTGTGCCACATATAACAGTTAACAATGTCCTGTCTTCACATAAAAGAAACAAATTCATTCTGTCATGGTGTGTATGTGTAAACCTCAAAGACATACATAAGAAAATAATTTTGGTTTAGTATTAGAAGCAGATGTTGGCTGAATTCTTATTCATTCATTTCAATAAACAATTACTTAGTGGCTATAATGTACCAGCCACTGTTCTAGGTGCCAAGGATAATGCAGAGAACAGTCGCTGAGCTTACGGAACTTTAATTTTACTTGGGGAGTCTGACAGCATATAGATAAATATTTAGCATGTCAGGTGCTGATGGAAGCTATAGAGAAAAACAAAGCAAGGTAGGGAGGCCAGATAATGCCACAAGGAAAGAGGAAGAGAGGAAGAGAAGCAAGAGGGAAGATGAAGAGAGGATAGAGGACGGGAGGAAGGGAAGTAGAGGAGATGGAGAAGAGGTGGGGGGAGAGAGCATTCCAGAGACAAAGAGAAGAGATGGGGATGGGGGAGGGGAGGGAGAGACAGGAGTTCAGGTTTCTCAGCCTGAGCAGCTGGGTGAATGGTGATGCCATTAGTGAAATAGGGTAGAATGAGGTAAAAGCAGACTTGAGGCAAGAATTCAAGTTTGGTTCTGGACATGTTATACTGAAATACTTATTAGACATCTAAGCGGGCTAGGCAGTTGGATGTAAAAGTCTAGAATTCCAGGGAGAGGTCCAGAGTGAAAACAAGAATGTGGAATTAATGACTAGCACACAGATGATCTCTAAAGCTGTGATTCTATGAGATCATCAAGCAAGTGCATACAGACAGAAAAGATAGCCCAGAACCAAGCCACAGGGCACCCCGATGCCTAAAGTCAAGGAGAAAAGTGTGCACCAACAAAGGAGATTGAGGAGGAGGCATCTGCATTGTAGGAGAAAATCCAACAGAAAGTTTACCTCAGAAGAAAAGGTGGACTTAGCTTCTCAAAGATGCACAGAAGCAATATCCTGAATGGGAAAGAACTTTCACTCTGGAACAGGAGAAACAGGTTCGCATATAGTTCTTTCGATTATTATTGGAGAACCATGGAAGTTAAACCACTATGAATTTCAGTTTCCTCAACTATAAAGTGGGAAGATGACAAATATTTATTTTACAGAGTTATGGTAGTCAATGATAAAAATTCTAACTAGTAAAGTGCTACAAAAATTAGTATTTTAAATCAGGAGTTCTTAAAGATTTCTAGGTAAAGAGGCACTGTAGCAAAATCAGACAAACTTAGTCCCCTACATACCTCACAAAATAAATAAGCTAAAAGAGGGAAAAAAATTCCATCCTTTACTCAGCAAGGAAGAATTATAATTGCATACTATAAACTTTGAAAAGTGGTGGCCAAGAATAGGAACACAGATTCTAATGAAGAACTGTGAGACTCTTCACCCCACCATAACTACTTTACCCCCAAAAACAGAAAAAGAGAATGAGTTTACAAAATTCTTAGAACTCTTTTAATAGGCTTTTATTTGTAGAGAAACAGATATAGAGGAGGAGGAAGAAACATAATATGGAAAAGGCAGATAAGACAGACAAAGCATCCATTCTGAAAGAAACCTAAAAGAGTCCTCCACTGGTACTGTGTAATACAGAAAAACAATTTGAATGTATTAAAAGAGATCAAACATACAGCATTAAATGAAAAGAGATTGCAGAGCTAAGGAAACAAGCTGAGAACTATGACAACATCATTACAGATCTAATAAATAAATCAGAATCAGAAAGGAACTGAATAGTGTAAGACTAAACAAACAATTGGCAGCACTGTAACTACAAAACAGAAAGCAATACTATAAACCCTGCCAAAGTTAAAATTCACAAGTGAGAGGACAGGGAAGACATGCAAGAGAAAAGGTATATAAAATGCCCAACCCCTCCACCTCTCATGGTGTTAATTAAAGCAGAAACGATAACATGACTAACTTTAGAATATTTTTATTACCTTTCTTTGGGTGACCTTTTAGTAATTACTATCTGTTATAGTAAAGAAACACTTAAGATATTTCTTTCAGCTTTACTTAAGTTTTGTTTTGTTAAATTCAAATAAAATTTAAAATTAATACTTTAATTAAAAAACTGTATGATCCAATTCTTATCAGAAGTTCTCTCTCCCCCTCAAACTTTCCCATCTATTCATTAAGCTATCATCCCTCTATCCATCCTTCCATTTGGATATACAGAAAGATGTCTGAATGATGTTCTCCGAAGTTAAAAAGCAATGATTACCTTCTAAGGAGTTATTTAGGTAATTTATTACTTTTTTTCTTTTTCTTTCTTATTTTTTTCCTTTATTTCTTTTTCTTATTAAACATTTATCCTTTGCTTAAATAATAAAAAACAATCACTTTTCTTAAAATGGGAGAGGGAGGCAAGGGAGAGAAATTCTTTTACTATGGCTGTGTTAGGTAAACTGAATGAGGAATAACCTAGAGGCTTTCTGTCCTTACTCTCTAAAATCAAAGACAGGGTCCTGACACTAAGGCAAGATCTCTAGAAAACAAACGGTGAAATCTGCAAGTGTATTAAGCGATTACCAAGTGGAACACAGACACAACTAGTGTGTTGAGGATGAGAAAAAAGTAAAAGTTGCATCTTGATGACAAGTTACTTTATGGGTGGCTTTTATGTACCTTCCCAGAGCTCATCTACTTTTTGTGGTGGTAAGGAACCACAGGACAGTTTTCATTCCCAAGCCTCCGCTCACCCAAAGCCACTTTGCAAGCAGGTGGTGCTACGGCCAAAAGCAGAAACTGTTCTGGGCTGAGGACTGGAAGGTCTCCATTTAAATAATCTGAGATGTCCCCAATTTCCTGTTTCACTTACTTAGTTTGTGTGCCATGTTAGACCAAGATGCATACTGGCAGAGTTGGGACAGTCAGCTGATGGCACTCCCAGCACAGCTCTCAAACACACACAGAAGAGAGAAATGTGGCAGTTCTACCATCAGGCACAGAACAAAACTCAACTCACCACTAGTCTTGTGAAGAATTAAATCAGAATATATTCCATACATAAATTTGCTTGCATGATTTTGCACAACTCCTGATCAATTACTAGTGAAAATAAACAAGCCAGCACCATGACTTAAAAAGTCAGGTTTTTAAACATGAAATTCACCAGGAACAATAGCTGGGGATCAGGACAATTTTTAAAACTACATAAGCTTTACAAGCAGATAATTATCTCCATTTTTACCTGTGCCATTCAGGGTAATTGCTGCAAGAAAATACTTACGTTGGAGCCCACTGAGGAAGCCTTTCCTGCTTCCAGCTTTCCTGCTTGGTTTCTAAAGTAACAGTAAGACCCAAAGCAGTCCACAGATGTTAAAACTTTAATTATTAACTTCGCATTTTATGTGTTTTAATTCTTCCTTTCAGGAGAATACATTTACAGTCTGGATTCCATATAATCAGTAATACTTTTATATTTCATTGTGAAGGCTCTACTTTTTTTTTTTTTTTTTTAAGATTTTATTAGGGAATTGGGGGAGGGGAATCAGGGAAGGGGAACAGACAAGTTGCGGTCCTTTTTTGTTCTGTAATCTAGTTGTGGAGGACACTGCTTCACTGGCCCATGTTGGTATCATCATTGTGCTCTTCCTGCGTGAGGCAGTCGCTCGCCAGCCTCTGGACGGTGGCTCATGCTGGCTCTTGGCAGCTCACGCTGGCTGCTGGCCACTCACTGTAGCCTTTGGCAGCCCCTCTCGCACCATCACTGGCCATCTTAGCTATAGAGACACCAGGTGGAGCTGTTGTTCACCACCTTAGCTGTAGAGGGCAGCGTCACTGGTCCTCATATGTGGGATACGAACCGAGGCCCTGCTGCTCAGTGCTGGCGTCCCAAGCTAGCTCCTAATCAACGCACCACTCGGCCAGCCCCTGAAGGCTCTACTTTTAAGAGGCTAGTTCTCACATCAAAAATAACTTCAGCCCAGGGATGAAACAAGTCAAAATACTGTTCATAGATTTTTAACAAGTTTTACCCAATTTACTTTTATATACACTAAGTGTGGAAAAGGAAAGTTATAGGCACATCTTAAATATATACATACATACATAAACATTCTTAATAATAATTTGAGTTTTACTTTCAGTATATCTAGAATATTTGTTAAGGTTAAGGATGTGACATGAATAAACAAGAGCAAGTTTGTGGTAAAATGCAAATGCCTAAGGTTAATTTTAGGCTTTTTGCTGTTCTACTCAAAGAAACCAAATGTGATCTTGGGGTGTTTATCCTCTGTAGCCTCCTTTTAATATTGGAGTTCACAAGCTAACTTGAACTTGCACACGAAGACTTAATTAACCCAATTATTAGCCAGGGTCGCTCTGCTGCTTTTCTTCACAGATCATTTACATGTATGCTACTGGCCAGTTTTGTTTTCTTTTTTCCCTCAGAAAGACATTGTTTTATTTTGCCCTTCAGTAATCCATCATTATTTCCCAGCATTATCCTTAGACAAGCTGAATATTGTCAATATAGATCCAAGGAGAAGCCTTACGTTTCTGGTTATTTCTAATTTTAAAAAGTTACTAATAAAACTCCTTTTATGTTATGGTTTGACATGTTTAATAAATATTCTTTTTGATTAACTATTTTCTTCAAATTGAAATATTTTGCTTAATGAATATAAATATGTGATAAAATACTAATATTTATGAGAGGATTATTTTTGAGAAACGTTAAAAAAAACCCAACACCTCTTTTTTTTTTTTTTAATTTCCAAAATATTTATTTTGAGACTGGGAAATGGGAAAACTTAAGTAATGGAAATTGGACCTTCATCGGGGTCTTCTGGCAAATCGGAAGTACCACTCTCTTCTGCAGCTCGATGCTTCTCCAGCTTAGAAATCAATTCTTTCGCTGGATTGAAAACGCCATTGGTCGGCTGGTCACAGACATAGCAGTGCGGGGTGGTGCGGAAATGCTGCAGCGCACATCTCTCGCAGAAATAATGCCTACACTTGGTGACAACTGGATTTTGGAAGGTCTGGCGACAGATCAAACACTTGAATAGTATTTCCTTATCATCCCTTCCTATTTCATAGTTTTCGTCCTCATAGACACCATAGCGACCCTCAACCAGCTCACGTTCGATCTGCCACCCACGCTTGTAATCTGAACGATCATGGAGGAATTTGCAGCTGTCTCCGAAGCCACAAAAGCCAGTCTCCTTGTAGTCTTTACAAATGGCAGGCTGGTAATCCCAGCGCACGGTGGCACGCAGGTGCTTGGGAGCTTGGATGGGGCCCTTCCGCACCATCCCGGGGAAAGCACTGCCCATACATGTATCCTTGGGCTTCATGTACTTCTGGTAGTTATCGATTCCCTGATAGATCTTGTCATCCTCCTTGCCTCTGAGCTCCTCCTGGATCTTCTGGCTGCGATCAAAGATGGCTTGTGCATCACGTTCCTTCTCTGTGTCCAGCTCGTAGACAGCAGTCGCCCCCATATCCCCTGGCCCCACGCGTTTCGCCGAGCAGGTGGACTTGTAGACCACACTGAGACTCATGGGCTCGTTCTGCTCCTCGCTACTCAAGTCCCCGTCAGCTGCCTTCTGTTTACCACCGCTGCGGGTCTTCTGTATCATCGGATTGGGGGTGGCTCGCTTCTTTTCTGGGCGAACCACAGTGCTGCTTTCGTCACTGCTGCTGCTGCTGTCTCCGGGCTCTTGATCGCAGACCGGGCGCTTCCTGCGGCCTGCAGCTCCCTTTTGCTCAAGGTTTTTGAACAGGACGGTGCACACCTGGTCTGTCGCTTGTCCTGGAGAAAGTTGCTCTGCCATTTTCGAGTCCCAAGCTCCGAAACGGCTGCGGTGTTCTGGGTTACACCGGGTTGCTTCACGTCAGCACAAGTGGTGCCCTTGGCAGAGAGTCCGGAGCAAAATAAGCTGTGAGAGAATGGGGAACCCTAGTGGCTTTTTGAAAAAGTTTTATTTCATACCTAGTTCCTGGTTATCAAACTTTTTCTTATAAATTTTTCAATTTAAGCTAAAAAATGTTTTAATTTTCTCATATCCTAAAAGGATAATCTTGTGCCTCCAGATGCACACATCTCACTTTGGAGATTAATGTTCTTACATCAATGACAATACACATTAATCACTAATAACTACTTTCTCTGTGACAGGGCTTCTTTCTTCTATGTTCTGGTCAAGAATTCTCTCTCTCTACTTCCCACCAAAATACCCAATGAAACACATTTTGGCATAGCACTCATTTGAAATAAAGCAATATAAAAAAATCGCTGGCTTACGTCTCTGGAGAACTTGGTGTAAGTTGTCCTGCATTGTTTCTCTACATTTGGGAAGAGTATGTTCATTTGTTTCATGGATCATATTCCTCAAATTTTCAAGAACTCGCATTTCTCGAAGACCACGTTTTTCCTATTAAAAGAAAATAAGTGACTAGTACATATTGTGTCTTAAATCTTAGTAATTACTTTCTGGGATTTCCACCCAGGTTTTGGTTGTTATATTATTACTTATTACTGAAATTTACACAGCCTTCTTCTAATTATTTGGCAATAAATGAGGTCACAACCTGGAGGCATTTTTTTTCATTACGAAAGGCTTCAAAAGTTGCAATATGAGTAATATTTTTAAAGTACTATTTTAAAAAGGGAATGAGAAATACTAAAAGAACAAGGAAAGAGGCCTAGATTGCCACATATTTCATTCTGTACAGCAAAGAAGGAAATTAGATACCCTTGATTTAATTTTCAATTTCATTTTGTTCTTTCCATATTATACTTCATATTTTTTAACCTGATTCCATTTTTCTCCAATAAAAACATTTAAGTAGTAACATGTAGCTACTTCCCCTGCAGAAAAGATGAGACTACCATCCTCAGAAAGACGGCCCGCAAGGTTGGCCTCTGGCTGTGGGCTGGGAACCTGACCAGGAAACAGTTCCTTACACTAGCATCACACTTTCTGTAAAGATAAGACACCTCTTTCCTTCTGGGAGCCTGGAACTATACATGCTGGGCAGAGACTGCCTAGTTGCTTAGAGAAACCCTGGCTCCTAGGCCGAGGCAAGCTTCCCTGGTAGACACTTCACGTGTGTTGTCACGGCTCATTATTGGGACAATGAAGCACATCCTGTGTGGCTTCACTGGGAGAGGACCCTTAGAAGCTTCTGTCTGGTTCCCTCCAGACTCCGCCCTATGCACTGTTCCCTATGATGATTCTGCTCTGTATTCTTTTGCCATAATAACACTTAGCCACCAGTATGATCATATGCTGAGTCCTTGAGTTCTTCTAATGAATCACTGAACCTGGGGGTGGTCCTAATACCACCCCTCCCTAACACACTTGAGGATAGACTAGACCAAAGAATACTGTAGAAAAATCTGACAGTGGAAACATTTTCACAGCGGAAACAATGAAAGGTGACATCATCAGAGATGTTATGGTAATTGCATCCCCTGATGTAATGTGATGAGAAGGGACATTTACCTTTGTGGTACTTACTCGTCCCTCAAACTCATAACCCCGATCTAATCTTAAAAAAAAAATCAGACAAACCCAGATTGGGGGACATTCTACAGGATACTGGCCAGTACTCAAAACTGTCAAGATTATAAAAAACAAGGAAAAACTATGAAAGTGTCACAGACCAAAGAAGACTAGACATGACAAATGCAATATGTCTAATCCAGGTAGATACCTGGATTAAATCCTGGAACAGAAAGAGGGCTGTAATGGAAAAATTAGTGACATCCAAATAAAGTCTGCTGTTTCATTAATAGTAATGTACCAATGTTAGTTTCTTAGTTTTCATCAAATGGGTGAGAGGCATACAAGAACTCTCTGTACTATCTTAGCAATTTTACCTGTAATTCTAAAATTAATATAAAACATTTATTTTAAAAAAAAGAAGGGTGGTAAATTTGATTGTACAGAAATAAAGAAGTTAGTTCTGTAACCAGGGTTTTCATTTTGTTTTTAGATATTCTTATAGACATGTGTGGCCAGATTTTTACTCTTCCTAACTTTTCCATAATAAAAAATTTAAGTCTTGCACAAAAGTTGAAAAAGAATAAAATCAGAATCCTCATGTAACCATCACCAAACCTCAAAAATTCTCAACTCATGGCTGACTTTGTTCCCTTTATAACACTCCATATACCCACCTACCCATAATCCTAGATTCTTTTGAAGCAAACCCCAGACAATGTATCATTTTGACCATAAATATTTCAACATCTTTTTTTTTTTTGCACAGGATCTCAACATCTATCTTTAAAAGACAAAAACTTCTTTTTAGAAAAAGATATAAGACCACCTCTTCTCCCCTCTTCTCTCTCTCATACACGCACTCAACAAATCTTTAAAAACCTTAAAAATCAAGGGAGCATTCCCTCAAATGTCACGTTTTTTTTTAATCCCCCAGTTAATTTAAAACAAAATTCAAATAAGATTCTTATACTGCAATTGGTTGATATGTTTCTTAAATCTTTTTTAATTTATAGATTTGCCTTACATCACTTTTTTCCCCTTGCACTTTGTTGAAAAAAAGTGAGTCATTTGTTCTACAGTTTCTACAGTCTGTTTTTCACTGAATGAATCCCTACGGTGTAGTTTAACACGTTCTTTTGTCTCTTCTCCTTCCTGTAACTAGCAGTTAGAACTAGAGACTTGATCAGATTCAGGGTTTTGTTTTGTTTTTTGTTTATAAAGAATATTTCAGGGGTGAGTTGTATACATTCAACAGGATATTACTAGCATTCTGTTTTCATTTATTAGCAGGAATAGCTCCATTAAGAGAAATTTCCTCTCATCAACTATTTAATTACTCTGAGGACTGCTCATATATAAAAGGCAAAATAAAATACTCGGATCATTTCCCTTTATTTACCAGTTTTAAAAACAATGATTTGGTTCACTAGTATTCTCTAAAGGTTTCTGTTTATTTTTACATGTAATTGTAACTCATAGATTTAAAAACATTTGAATTTTTTCATTCATTATAGTATTTCTCCTTTTTGGTGCTTAAATTGTCCTGTCTTTGTCCAGTGGGAGCCTATTCTGGAACAGCTCTGGAATGCTTTAGACTAAACTCTGGTGTTCCTTAGTAGCTTCTTTGCTTTCTGTTATGGCCTGATGATTCAGGCTCATCTTGTACATTTCCTGGCCCAGTCTTAGCATCAGTAGATTTCTACATACCATTAATATTTTAAAATGGTATGGGGATGTAAAGTACAGCATAGGGAATACAGTGAATATTATAATAACTATTTCAAATGGGTACTAGATTTATCCAAGTGATCACTTCCCGAGTTGTGTAAATGTCTAATCACTGTTATATATCTGAAACTAATTTAATATTGTATGTCAACTATAATTGAAAAATAAAAAATTATTTTTTAAAATGGCATTTAGAGACTGAGCACTAGGGGTGCTCACTGCTGATGAGTAATTTTTCCTAGGCCTTGCAGTGGATAAGGTTAGGAAATGTGTGTGTGTGTGTGTGTGTGTGTGTGTGTGTGTGTGTGTGTGTATTTTTTTTTTTTTAAAGAAAAGACACACTTTAAGTTCATACTCATAGCCAAACTTAAATTCAGGACTACAGTGTTTTTAATTACCTTCCGATCTAATCTCTTCCCAGTTCCCAAATCACAACATAATTAATCATTTGTTTTATCACCAATTCAATTAAATAACAATACTAATACTATGATTAATGAAAACAGCTTAAGTGTTTTTTTGTTTTTGTTCTATATTGCTAAATTACTGTGTTTTAAAGTTATTTGGAACAATTTCTCTGTGTGGCAATGCCAACATCTAGAAACACAGGTTTGCTTTTTTACATTTTCTTTTACTTAGGTAAAATATTACATGGCTCCAAAATTACATATCTAAAATAGATATTCCAAAAAGTCTAGCTTCTATCCCCATTCTTTACATCTCATTGCCTCTATCGCTCTCTTTAGGTAATCATTTTTTTTTTTTTAAAGATTTTATTGGGGAATTGGGGGAGGGGACCAGCCAAGTGTTATTCTTCAAGTTGTGGAGGGCACCAGTCGCCATCTGGCTTCCTGTCAGCAGCTCATGGCCTCTAAGCTCAAGGTGCAGTGTTCAATCTTAGTTGCGGGTGGGCGTAGCCACCATCCCATGCAGAGTCGAACCAGCAGCCATGTTGTTAAGAGCTCTCACTCTATCCTCTGAGCCATCCGTGCAGCAGCTCAGCTCAAGGTGCTGAGTTCAGTCTTAGCTGCAGGTGGGCATAGCCACCATCCCATGCGGGAGTCGAACCCAGCAGCTTTGTTAAGAGTGCATGCCCTATCCACTGGGCCATCCAGGCCGCAGCTCAGCTCAAGGTGCCGAGCTCCATTTTTAGTTGCAGGTGGGCACAGTCTACCATTGAACAGGCAATTTTGTTGTTACACCAGCTGAGCCATCCTGCCACCTGTTGGCAGCTCAGTGACAGCTCAGCTAGGGTGCAGGTTCACTGGCCCATGTGGGAATCAAACTGGCGGCCCTGTTGCTCAGAGCACACTATCTAAAGCCTACTCTTAAACCAACTGGGCCCCCCTCAGCCAGCTCCTAGGTAATCATTTTAAAATGTTACTTCTACCATTGTTTTAAGTGTAAGGATATACATCCACTTACATCCATATACATGCACATATATATGTAAATATATACAATGCATATGTAAATGTGTATATATATACACACATATGTATAAGTGTACATATATATGTCTTTCTTAAACAAACATGATATACAGACTTCTTATCTCACTTTATGAGTCAAATTCATAAACACATACAATCTTTATTTCATGTGGTCTATTTGTTCTTTTTGGTATATCTTTCAGTATTTAGAAAAGTTGGCATTTTTGCTCTCAGGGTTACGTTTACACTAATGCTTTATGTAATAATAGTCACTTTTTGTGACTATTGTCTACTGGTTCCCTACAATAAGCACTAATAATATGCAATAATCTCTTGTTTCTCTAGTGTTGCCCTCTCCCTCAGGACCTAATTTGAAATAGTATCCTCTTATTCCCAGTTAATATTTATAAGGCAACAAGTGAGGATATTCTACTTTTCATATACCCTTCCCTCTCCTTTCATTTTTGTTTGTTTATTTTGGCTTTTATTTTTCTCCTTCCATTTCTTGATAGACTATCTATACTGTCAGAACAAGAGCCATGTTATACTGTCCTCTTTATAACCGTCATTTAGTCTTAGTTCTGTAAGTAAATATACTCGTATATTTAATGCTTACCAACTGTCATTAGGTAAAATCTCTCCAATTATTTTGGTTCTCTGAAAGTCATAATAGATTTCTCAAAAAAGGCTCACAAGAACAATGTTCCCAGAGTCCTTAAATGACCCTAAGAGTGGATTGTGCTCCCTATAGCTGGGGGTCTGTTTTGCTAGATATAAAACCCCTGGTTGTTACTCCACTGTCTTCTGGCATAACACAGGTAAATCTGTTAACAATCAGATTTTCTTTCCCTAATAAAGGACATAGCCATTTTGTCTGGTTGCCCAAGGAAATTTTTTTCTATAAAGTCCAATAGATTTACTAAAAAATGTTTCAGTGTTGGCTGTTCTGAGTTAACTTTCCTTGAATGCAGAGCCCCCTTCAATAAAATGTCATTAAATGTTTTTATTTCAGGAAATTTTTCTCGAATTCTATATATTACATTTGTTGTATTACATTGCTTCAATTTTCTTCTCTAGGAGCTAATGTTCATGAATATACTGGATATTTTAGTGGGTCTTCGGAAAAGTCATGACGCATGTTTGCAACAGATGGCACTAGTTTATTTTTGGAAATACTACAGTCATTCACATCTATTTATTGGTACGTCATTTGACAGCTGATAGTTCAGGCTTCATTTTCAAAAAAGTTGAGCGATTTGGTTGAGTTTCGGAGATTTTGCAAGTTGAAGATGGAAGATCAAACTGTGCATTTTTGCCATAAATTACTGTTTTACTTCCATAAAGGGAAAAACGCGTGTCAAGCTGTGAAAAGTTGCATAAAGTTTATGGAGACAATGCTCTATAAGAATGTCAGTGCCAATGATGATTCACGAAGTTCCGTGCCGGTGATTTTGATCTCAACAATGCTCCTCGGTCAGGGAGGCCCACCAAGGTTGATGACGACAAAATAAAGGAATTGATCGAGTCAAACACACGTTACACGACATGAGAGATTGCAGAAACATTGAACATCCATCATTGTGAACACTTGTTCACAACCACCTGAAGAGGCTGGGATACGTAAGCAAGGTTGATATTTGGGTTCCACATGAACTCGAAGTTCATTTGAAGGCGCATATAAACATCTGCAGTATGCTCATTAAATGTGAAAGAAAACGATCCTTTTTTGAAGCGATTGATAACTGGTGATGAGAAGTGGATTGTTTACAACAATGTGGTGCACAAATCGTCTTGGTCCCAAAGTGATGATTTACCTCAAACAACATCAAAAGCAGACATTCATCAGAGGAAGGTTATGTGGTGGGATTTTAAAGGTGTTGTGTTTTTCGAGCTCCTACCAAGGAATCAAATAATCAATTCGAATGTGTACTATCGGCAATTGCACAGTTTGAACGAATCCATCATCCAGAAATGTCCAGAGCTTGTTAATTGTAAAGGAGTTGTGTTCCATCGTGGCAATGTGAGACCACACACAAGTTTGATCACCTGTCAAAAATTACTGGAACGTGGATGGGATGTGTTGCCACACCCACCATACTCGCCTGACCTTGCACCATCAGACTTCCACTTGTTTCGCTCTCTTCAAAACTCCTTGCATTGTGTAATGTTCAATTCAGATGAGGCTGTAAATCAGACCGTGTTCAGTTTTCGCAAATACAGACAGGTTCTTCTATGAACGAGGAATTATGAAGCTCACTAAAAGATGGCAAAAGGTTATCAAACAAACCAGGCAATAGATCACTGACTGATCTTTGTTCTTTATATAAATAAATGACCTTTGAAAAACATAAGACAAAATACGTCATGACTTTTCCAAAGATCCAATGTATTTATCATCATAACTACTCTTTTCTATTTAATTATTTTTAAATTTTTAGCCATTTTAATTTTAAAACTTCCTATTTTCAATTTCACTTAATCCATTGTTTATTCACCCTTGTGTTTCTTCTAGTTTTCATTGCTAAAATATTTTTCAAAATTTCTTTCTATTTTTCACTTTACCTTTTATTTTCTCTATTTTATCCAATCATTTATGAATTTTTCTAATTCTGACATATCATTCTTTCCTCACTTCTATAATTTTCCTACATTTTCTAAGCTCATTTAAAACTATTAGGCAATGGTTTTTATCTTTTTTTGTGGTCATAGCTTTCTTACTTTCACTGCCTTAAAAGATATTATAGTGCTCTTACCCTCTAATAAATTTATGTGGTATTTGACTCCTGTTTAAAAAGTGAAATTAGGGCCGGCCGAGTGGCGTGGTGGTTAAGCGCTGGCTTGGGAAGCCGGCGGCCCGGGTTCGGATCCCACAAGTGAGGGCCAGTGACACTGCCCTCTAAAAAAATAAATAAATAAAATAAATAAATAAATAAAAAATAAAAAGTGAAATTAGTTTTTCTCTATCTTTAGAAGGGAGTAGTCAGTACAGCCTTTTTAAATTCAGAGTTCTAAAATTCCCTTATCGCTATTTTACAAAGTATTCAAATTCCTATATTTTCTCCACAGTGCAGGCAGGGCCTTGCTCTGGGAAAGGGTTTTGGTTTGTGAGTTTCAAACTCAGAATGCTTCAGCTCCCTGAGACTTCCCTGTGGTTTGCTAGTGCTCACTCATCAATTGGAGCCTGTGAAGACCCTTCCCAGTTTCTGCTGCTCTTCTCAGAATGGCCCATCAAGGCTTCCAAAGCTACCTGATGGTAATTTTGAGGTTTTCTAGCACTCAAGGCTTCACAAGACCCTCTATTTCTCTCCAATTCCTCCTTCACTTTTTGATGCCATAAAAGCTTTTCAGCTGTTGGTGATTTGGTCATTTTGTATTTTCAAGATACCTTTTCCCCTGGTTTTAAAGATGTTGTTTTGTTATCCTAGTTGCTCTATTTTTATAGACAGAATCAAAGAGGAAAAAAAGAAATCTATAACACAGTTGATGACATCTTCTCCAGGTGACACTGGAATTTGGCAGAAGGCTAGGGGAGATTGCTTCATCCCTTATGGTAAATTAATTTCACATTATGATGCAAGGGGATGGTATTTCAATTCAAATACGAAGATAACAAACAATAGAGGGGAGTTCACCAGCTCCATTCAGAGTACAGGTCTTACTCTGGGGTCCATCAATGGGCTTTGGGGGTTCCAGAATCCCCTTGAAATTGCACTCAAATTAAATATATTCTATGCGTTTTCTGGAGCCCATGACATGCCCAAGTTAAGAACCACTTACTTAAAGTTATTTCTTGTAGCAGGCAAACTGGTAGACACACATTGTGGTAAATGAATTTGTAGCTTCACCTCTCTAACATCCCGTTAATGATGATAATTAAACAACAAATAGGCCCAATGATAAGTGTTCCACAGATAGCATATTAGAAATAGTCTCTGTCCTTAAACTTACCTACTGTCTGGTATGTGCTTGTTTTTATGCTGGTAATTTTATAACATGCCTTAGTCATCAATTACAAAAGACATCTATTACAAAAAAAGAGACTATAAACCAACATCTGTTAATTGTATATATGCATGTTATTTCTGGGGCGAAAATTCTCAGAACAAAGCTCAGCACTAATGAAACTTGGTTTCCGATGTGTAACACCCCCAAAATTACGTACACAGTTAATTTTTATTAGGTAGAAATTAATAACAAGTGCTCATGTAATGTGCTTAATTAAAAAAGTGCCTGACACTAAGCACTTAAAAATGTTATCAAGGGGATGGCTGCATGGCTCAGTTGGTTAAGAGCTTGCTCAAGAGTGCGAGCTGAACTCTGAGCAACAGCAGTTCTATGCCCAGCCTGAGCTGAGCACCGCTGGGCTGCCAACAGGTGGCAGGATGGCTCAGCTAAAAAAAAAAAAAAGAAAAAAATGTTATCAATTATTAATTATATTAGTATATTTACTGTAACATATGTATCAAAAATTTGAGAGTACTAGAGAGGAAATGAAAGACTGATAGAATATATGTTTTCTTTCAATTACAAAACTGGTCAGTCCACAAGAGTTAAAACCATATTGTGTATACATATATTACATGCTACTTGAGACAAACTTTATCCTGATATTTAATAATCTGACAGTTACTCTAATAATAAAAAAATGAGAGGTCAGGATGTCAAGTGAAATTCTAGTTTGTCTTGCCTTTTAAGGGATTTTCTTTTGATCAATTCAACCCACAATGAAACTCATCAAAACAATCCCTCCCAACTCCTGTAATTATTGTACTTATTTGAACACAGTTTTTTGCCTCTAATTTTAATCCATTTTTTTTTCCCTATCTAGCTAACATCTGTTTTTCCTTCTCAGCTCAGGCATCGCCCCCTTTATAAAAATTTTCCTTTCAGCTCTGTTGGGAGTTCTGGGGTTGTTTCCTCCTCTGAGATCTCAAGTACTTTGTGCTTATTTTATCATAATTCCACCATTAAAACTCTTTGTTTATATGCTTTCTTCTCCCTTGATTGCAAACTTCCTGGAGGTAGAGACAGTTTCTTATGGATTTTTACATGTCTAGTGTGACAGATAGTGTGAAGAGGGATCTAGTCACCTCTTCTCTTCCTAGCAACACCCAAATATTATTTGCTGTAGTAAATGTGCCTATACAGACACTGGAGCTGTTTCCCACCTGCCTTCTTTTCTGCTACATGAAATGCAGATGTCATGGATGGAGTTCCCAAAGCCATCTTGTAGCATAAGGATAAGAGCAACATCCCAGGGAGGTAGAAGGAAAAGTCAGAAAAAGAGCTGACACTGCAGAGCACCACACCAGCCCCAGGCTCTGGGGATTGTGAGAGAAAAATAAACAGTTGTTAAAGCCACTATTTTTCAGGTATCTGTTTCTAGTAGCTAAACACATTCCTTATTCACATACCTTAGTACTCAATAACTGTTTAACAAAGCATTCAAAGAACAAAGTCTGCCAAAAATGAAATGAGGAACTTATACAGGACCATAGACCCCGTAAGCAAGTACATCACAAATAACAATTAATGTGGATCTCTCCTGTTTCACATGAGAGGCCGTGACAGCTCCTCTATGGCTAGAAGAAAAATGGTACAGAAGACAATGCTTCTACCCACTGACACTGCCAGACTGATGCTTGCTGAAAGGGGCTCTCTGTCCAGAACGTTCACTGGAATCAGGGGAATAAAAGATTTGTATAAAGTCGGAAGAAAGACAGTCAACTGTCCAGAAATACTAGCAAACACAAAAAGAGAGCTTCAAATATTAAAATAGAACTTCAATAATTTAAGTAACGCTGCCACCATGTGGCACTTATTCCCTTCTCTTAGAAATAAAATTTTAAAGCGATGATTGCTGCCATGAGCATTAACTTTTTAAAGTACATAAACAACTTTAGTTTTAAATCCTAGCCAGTTTTTCTTAAATGAACTACATGTAAATGGCACAGAGAAGATGAAACTTCCAGGAAGTACTGCTTCACAGTTCCTCTGTTCAACCATCCGATTCTGGGTGAAGCCTACTTGTGCTAATTAGAGGATGTTACAGTTTGAACCAAGATTAAAAAGAATTATAAGTAATGCAGATATCCTTTTAACTCTAACGTCTTTAAAATGTGTTCAGCTTTTCTCTTCTAATTTGAAGGGAAAAGTTAGAATATACAGGAAAGGAGTTGAGCCTGATATGTAGGAAATATTCCATGCTACACTAAACCCTCAGAAAGACCAACTGGGAAGATCATTGTGTGAAAAGGCTGGAAAAGGAATTATATTGTTTAGTTGAAGATAAAGCCTCAAACTTAACTGACGACATTTTTGAGCCCTTCAGAGACCATTCTTCAATAACAATATAAGAATGATTTGCTTTGTGAAGGATGGGTCTGTGTCTTTCTTATTCACCATATAGCATTGGTTCCTCACATTATGTCTCACATAAAACAAGTGCTTAAGACATTTATATAAGCTTCTATTATACTCAGTGTGAAAATTTTATTCTTTAGTAAACATATTCCTCAGATGTTTATGCCATTCGCTTAGCAAATCCCCATTTTCCCCAAGATATTAAAAACTGAACCCAAATTCATGAAAATTATTGCAAACTCTGAATCAATATATTTTTATGTGTTTATTCTTGACACCATCTTTCTCCTAAATAAATTACCAACATCTGTCTAAAAGCTATATGCCAGGGATTTTAAAAAAAGATACGTCATTTAATCCACACAAAACCTCTCCAGTATATATTATTATTCCCATTTTAAAAATAAGGAGACTAAGCCTAGGTAAAGTAATCATAACTAGTAAGAAGGGTGCAAGAATCTGAACTCAGATATGGCAAGATCCAGGGTGCATGTTCTTTCTATGCTTTAATACAGCCTACTCTCCCAAAAAGATCTTGGAGGATTTAACAACGCAGAGTGCAGATACAGCTGTCCCTTGGTTTAAGTGGAAGACTGGTCCCAGGACTCCCCCGCAGATATCAAAATCCTATGATGCTCAAGTCCCTTAAATAAAATGGCACAGTATTTGTATATAACCTGAATACATCCTCAAGTATACTTTATGTCCTCTCTAGATTACCTATACCTAATACAATGTAAATACTTTATAAATAGTTACACTGTATGGTTTAGGGAATAATGACAAGAAAACATGTTCAGTACAGACACAACCATCACAGGCCTAACTACATAACACACGTCAGCAACAATGTAACTTTTTTTCCTGAGTATTTTCAATACATGGATGCAGAGCCCTTACCGAGGTTGACTGTCATTCCTCTCCTCTCAGACACATACTTTGGTTTTTTTTTTAAGATTTTATTGGGGAACTGGGGGAGGGGAACAGCATTGAGGCATTGGGGAAGGGGAACAGACAAGTTGCTGTCCTTTTGTTCTTCGGTCTAGTTCTGGAGGACATTGCTTCACTGGCCCATGTTGGTATTATCATTGAGCAGATCTGCCCAGGTGAGGCAGATTGGTTGCCGGCCTCTGGACGGCCGTTCACGGCAGCTCAAGAAAGCTCATGCCAGCTGCCAGCCAGCCCCACTGCAGCCTATGCTGTCGCCTCATGGCAGCCCAGCTCCAGGTCGAGCTGTTGTTCACCATCTTAGCTGTAGAGGGCACAGCATCACTGGCCCTCATGTGGGATCCGAACTGGGGCCCTGCTGCTCAGAGCTGGAGTCCCAAGCCAACTCTTACCCAATGTGCCACTCGGCCGGCCCTCAGACACATACTCTTGACAACTATCTTCCATCCTAATTAAAAGACGTATTGGCTTCAACAGGAAGTGAGATCTTGAATATAACATATTCAACAGCATAAATGTAACACTTCTTTCATCTTCCATCCATGACTCAGTTTCACTTGTATAACCCTTTGACAGAAACCATTCACATTATTTAAAGAACACTGATATAAGTATAATGACACCTGTATTCTAGGGATAACTCAGCCGCTAATTAGCTGTATGACATTTCACACATTGTTTTCCATCTCTGGGCTCACTTTTTATGAAGTGAAGAAGTTCGATTAGGGAATCCACCTTAATTCCAAAATCCTATGCTTCTTTTAATATAGAGTAGATATTTAAAGGTATATTTACAAAACTTTTTAAAATAAAAATTATTCAGTATTTCAAATTAACCAGACTGACAAAAAAGATGACTGATGAAAAAAATGACTTAAGACATCACTGAATGTCAGAAAACCCAGCTTTAGTCCAAGTTTTACTACTCATTCTTCTGAATCTTATTAAGTACGTACAATGCACCAGACATTATGTTTGACATTTTGGATACAATGGAAAATAAAAAAGCTAAGTCCTTATTCTCATGGTGCCTATATTCTAATGAAGGAAGACAGGTAATAAACAAGTAAAAAACAAGAAAAGGCAGAATTCTAAGATGGCCCTCCAGACCCCCACCTCTAGTGCACACACACCTTCTCTGTTATTCAATCATCCTTATCTGGGTGCTGCTGTGAAGATATTCTGCATATATAGTTAGGGTCCCAAATCAGTTGACTTTAAGAAAGGGAGATTATCCTCAGTGGGCCTGACTTAATGAGTGCTTAAGAGGGACTGGGCCCTTCTCAGCAAGTATGGGAGG